>OY288245.1:44318136-45518136 GCA_958450325.1 Agrostemma githago
CCTTAAGGATTATGATGACCGTACACCACCCGAGCATGCTAATTTTAGGGTGGGTGATTTTTGGGAATATATCGCTGATGCCCCGTACACTACCGCGGGGCATATGAGTTCAAACAATATTCATAATCCTGTTATTAAGGTTTGGCAGAGGTTTATGGGATGGACGATTTTTGCTAGGAAAGAGCCACATAATGTGTGCACCGAGGAGGTGTCTATTTTGGGCTCGTATTTGCGGCGTAAGCCGAAGGTGTGGCATATTAATATTGCCTATCACATCGTCCTTCAGTTTAGGAGAATTGCTACGGTCGTTGCTGATGTTTCTATTTATATAGGCGGGTTAGTCACGCAATTAGCTCTTCGGTTGACCGCATTTAACGAATCGGATCATGATCCGGTCTAGGGCGAGATTACCCTTAGCCTCCGATATTTGGCTTCTCTTAACTGGATTTCTTCTAGGCATCAGAATCGTTGGGCTTGGCTTATTGATGAGCAGGCGACCATTATTTTGCAAGCCGGGTCGGTTTTGTCACTTGAGGCTGATCAGCCTAATTATTTCTTACCCGTCGCTGCCCCTAGCTCTCTTCCTTCGTCGCATGCTGTTACCTATACTCGTCGCCCGACAAGCGAGCCTAGTACTTCCCAGCCCGCCTCTGAGCCCGGTCCATCTCAGCCTGCTTCTGAGCCCACCACCACTACTGCTTTTGAGCGGCCTCCTCCACCACCCCAGTATGCTCCCCTCCATCCCGATCTGATTTCTTGGATGGAGCGCATGGAGTTGAGTGTCGGGCCGTCCCGTTCTGATTTGGATACTCTTCGCACGGAGACTCGTGCCGACACCACTGCTACTCACGCTCGTCTAGACAGGTTATATGTTGATCAGTGCCTCGGGATGTATCCCGTATATGATGACTATGCGAGGCGTGCGGCTGTGCCACCACAGGGCCCTTACCCCTCGTACTTTTCGTGGCCCGTGGGTGGTTATACTGATCCTTCGATTCATGGCGGCTTCCGTCTTCACAATGACTATTTCAGTGCCCCGATGGGCCCTGCTTTTGGAGCCGCTAGTGATTTTCAGGGAGGTGGTTGGTATACGGGTGGTGCGTCTGGCTCCGGGACTGCTGCAGATGATGATATGGAGGATGATGATTTCGGTGATGATGATGATGATCAGTAGCGGATTGCTGATTCCGCTACCTCTCCGTATATATATTTGGTATGTCTTTTCTCTATCCTCGGTTTTTATTTGTGTCCCCCCACCAATTTTGAGTCTGTATGATATGGACATTGAGGACAATATCGAGTCTAGCGTGGGGGAGTTTTTAGCATTTCTAGTTTTATTTCCTTGAGTCTTAGTGTTGTCTATGATACCGACTATGCAGCAATGATGATAATTTGCACTCTTTAGGCTACCTACTCATTCTTAATTGGCATTCATTTGACCTTTGCTATGTGGAATTATAATTAATCGACAAGTATGCAACCAACTGAGCTATAATTTGTGATTCCCATTTAGACCGACCCTGCATTTAGGCTTTAGCTACAAAATTGGTGAGATTTAGAGCCTCCTGTAGCCAGTACATTCATACTTGGCTACCACTTAGGTTGTGTGTGTAGGTCTCCTCGTGGAATATGTTATGTCAATACGCATAAGTATGGTGTTTTCCCCTTTATTTTGACTAACTTGCCTAGTGATCATTTTTGGGACATTTTCATTTTTCATCTATTTCTATCCATTTTCTCCTTGGCTAAAATGTAAAAGAATTCACAAAATGAACTACAAAATCAAATTTGCCTACCTAGCCAAGCTTGATGAAGTAGGCCACCTAGAGCGTTCTATGCTCGTTATTATGTGAATATGGAGACTTCTAATGGATGCTAGGATGTAGTTGAATCTGTTTCAAGGGAGTATGTAGATTTTGTCCGGGTCAATTTTGGTTATTGTATATATTTGCTTCTAATTTCATCAAGCTTTGAAAAAAGCGAAAAAAGAAAAAAAATGAAAAAAGCAAAAAGAAAAAAAATCGAAAAAAAGAAGAAAAAGAAGAAAAAAGGAAGAAATCAAAACAACAAAAAAATATGTTATTCTCGTTACTTTTATTTTCCGTTTACTTGATGAAATTTGAGCGCCCTCTTTTGATCCTGGACTCGTTCTCGTTGGTTGGTGATTTGTATGTTTTGTTTATGGAAGTGGAAGAATTTTTGAGTTGAGCATTATCTCACTAGTTAGTTCACTAGTTGGCTTTAACCTCACACGACCATATCAATTTCCACCTTCTACCTTGTTATCACCATCCTTGCCTCCCTTTGTGATCTTAGCATGTTTTGTAAAAATTTAGAGGTCGATACCATACTAGATTGCGGGCATATTTCCATGAGTTGGAGTAGTTGAGCGTTTTCACATATATATTTCACATATACACACCCTTCCTAATTGAGCGATGTGTGCCTCCGTGAGTAGCCTATGTAAGGGTTTTGGTTGAAAATGTTGTTTCTACATATTATGCTTGGTGAAGTTGTGCATTTGTTGATGGATTATTTTTCCTATTTTTCGTCTTGGAATCCGTTTCTTAGACTTGGTTCGATGTTCGCTATGACGGACTTGAGTATTTGGTTGCCTATTATTTGCTTTGAGCTGTTTCGGTATTATATTAGTTGTTTTCTTACGGATCTTGCTTGAGGACAAGCAAGGGTTCGGTTCGGGGAGTTTGATGTGTCGTATTTATAAAGTTGTATTCCCTCGATTCCGTTGTCTTTTATGGTCGGAAAGTGCTCTTTAGAGCCGTTTCTTCTAACATTTTGCTTTGAGTGAGTGTGTTTGTAGATTATACACGATTTCAGGTCTTTATGTGCATTTACACTCATATCTGGTTAGAAGAACGATCGCGAGACAAAACCCGTGCTTTAGGACGTCTAGGCGAAGAAGAAATGAGAAGCGTCGATTCGTTGGGCCAAGGAAAGCGGCCCAATACTTAGTTTTATTAGTGATGTGCGCGCCAGCCTGGATGTGGCAGGCGGCCTGCTGGCCGGCCGACATGACACAAGGACAATTTTAGCTTCAATTTTAGATGTGCATCGGCCCCTGCATGTGGCAGGCGGCCTGCCAACCGGCCGGGGCGCACACCCAGCTCAATTCCGCCTATTTTGTATAATTAGGGAGTTGTATTATTTCCTAACTATCACTTTTCATACTTAGCTTATTCTCACTTTAGAAAACTCGTGACCCTTAAGATTCTAGCACTCGGTTTTCACTCGGATTCGATTTCGGTAATCTCGCTTATGCAATTTTTAGTTTTATATTTTCAATCTTCATCGCAAATTATTTAGTTCGTCGTAATTTTCTCTATTTGCAATTTGTTGTTCCGTTTAGTTCGTTAGATTTCCGTTCGTTTATCGTTAGGTTTATTTGCTTCAATTTTATTATGAATTACATGTATACGATTTGTTGTTCCGTGATCATCATGCGTAACTAATTTTCTTGCTAGGGTCGAGGGGGCTCGATGGATTATTATACGATTATGCTACCTCGATACTAAATGTATAATTATGTTGGTACCATCTTCGCGTGTTTTATTTGTCGATTAATTTGTTAAAGGTCACAACATTTTAATCTGTTTGGGAAATTCTAGTTCTTGTGCGAAAGCCGAATTAGGATTAGATCACGCGCGATTTGGTAGGGAGTCTATGATAAGTGTAGTTTGTAGTGCCTATTTGTTGTGTTTTGGTCCCTTTTTCCTTGTGGAATATTCATGGGCTTCTTATGCTTCCTTTAGTTCGTTTCAGGTTCCCGAGACCGACTTGGAAGAGTTGGAGAAATTCCGACTCAATACATACACATTTTGGAGCCAACGAGATAAAGGAACGATGACTCGAGGCCTTGGAATCGACCCCGAGACCTTGGGACCCAATCCCGAGCCTCCGAGACCCGATCCCGAGTCCCGAGAATCGGTGGGAAGCCCATGAGAGGCAAGGAAGGACCAAGGAGCGTTTAAGGAAGGCATACAAGACCCATCCCGTTCGGGATGGCCTCATCCCGTTCGGGATGGGATGCTACATTAAGAGGGCTGCTGTGAGCCCAACCCGGTCGGGACCATCCCGTCCCGATCGGGATGACAAGGCCGTGCCGATCGGGATGATCCGTCCCGGTCGGGACCGTGATGCTGTTGCACGACTCTTTTTCTTTCTTCTCCTTCATTCTTGTACCCATATATATACTCCCTTCTTGTAATTTTAAGACATCTTATCTTACCCTAGATTAGTTTAAGCCTCTATTAGCATCTAAAACCCTAGATTTACTCTCACTCATTAGTTTTAATCTCTCCCTAATTATTAGTTAATCATTGTAATTAGTTCTTGGATTAAGAGGGTTCTTGAAGATTATTCCAAGCTTGACAACCTTGGGATTTTATTTGGGTTTCTTATTAATGCAAGTTCTCTTCTTTTTCATCCATTGTTTGTTGGTATAATCCCCTTCTCTTATTTACTCTTGTTCTTAGTTTGTTAATCAAGTTTGTATCTTTATATTTTGTTTATTGTTTTTGTTATTGTTCATCATGGATGTTTGGATGTTTAAGTTGTTTTCTTTTATTTTTGTTAGTTCTTCATTGATAATGAGTGAGTAGTTTTCTTGTGGGGTTAGTAGGGGGATTAGGGGTAGAATATGCATGATTAGGGTTGATTAAGCGGAAAAGGTTACATCTTTGTTGTTAGTCAAATGGTAGGCACTCTATGTGTTTGTTGATATGCTTGTGTGAGTTGTAGTGGCCATGCTTCCCATACTTGTGTTCATCTTCTCATTGATTGCTTATGTTGTGGAAATGTTGAGAATAGTTTAGTCGCGAGAGCGCGGACTAGGGTCTAAGTTGCGAGAGCCCGGACCCACCTTGACATCGGTCTAAGTTGCGGGAGCCCGGACCGACTCTAGCGATTAGGTGACACCTATACCCTTGATCACCCCAATTATCCTTCTACTCCTATGAACCCGACCTACCCCACTTCCTTCCATATTTGTGTTAATCCTCTTAGTTAGCTATCGTTCTTTTAGTTTATTCATTAGTTCGATCATTAGCTTGGTCATACTTCTTCTCCATCATAGTTTTCCATTTATCGCTTCTTTGTGTTTGTTCGGTAATCTAGTCTCGTTGTAGGCCAACCTAGTCTAAACCTTGATATACCGTCCTCGTGGATACGATCCCGACTTACCCTAGCTACTCACTAGGTTAGTCGGTGTTTTATTGTTGGCTAGGGACGTGACGAATCCCTTCCCATCAAATTTGGCGCCGTTGCCGGGGAGGGTGCATTGTTTAGACTTAGTTTGCTTATTTCTAGACTTAGTTACCCTTCTTTGTGTTCTCCCATCTTCTCTTGTGCATATTTCCTTAGTTTTTTTTCTTCTTTTTCTCTTTGTCTCTAGTTGTGCTTGTTTATTGTCGTTACCTAGTCCCTATAAAGCACTAGGTGTTCTTACGTTTGTTCTAAGTGTGTAGTGTATGCCTAGGATGGGAGGCGACTTCTATCTCTTTAATCCAGAGCCGGAGAGACTCTTTCAAGCCTTTCGCCAACGGACGATTAATCGGGTTAGGATCTCTCAACCGAGTGCAAGCAATACTCATCAAGGGCAAGCCCAAGGAGCCGGCTTGAACAATCCACATCGAGAGACGGCCGAAGGGGGATTCATTAACCCTTTTGGTGATTCTTCTCCTAGTTCCCCTTCCTCATCTACATCAACACTCTCTACACCACCATATTCTCCCTTACATCCAAGAATGCCTAAGTTTTCCTCTCACTCCACTTTTACGGAAGATGTCTTGCCGGGACCGAGTGCATTACCGGAATCCTATACCGGGAATTTTGTGGCAAAGACTCAATTTATCCAACTTGTGGAGAGGAGCCCATTTAGTGGTTTGCCCACCGAAGACCCGCACCAACACATGGAGACCTTCTCCGATTATTGTGACGTTATATCTCAAACCGGGGTTACTCAAGACCAAATTCTTTGGGTACTCTTCCCGTTTTCTCTTATTGGAAAAGCGAAGCAATGGATAAGAGTCTCGATAGGGCAACCATGGGTATCGACACTTGGAAAAAGCTTGCCTTGGCGTTCTACCAAAAGTTTTACCCTCCGGAAAAGAAGAACTTGCTTAAGGCCTCCATCACCGGGTTCCAACAAAGGGATGAAGAGAGCCTATATGAAGCTTGGGAGCGGTTTAAGTCTTTGGTAAGATCGTGCCCTCATCACGGACTCTCACAATGGTTCTTAGTGCAACAATTTTAAAATGGACTTTATGAGGACTCGAGAGCCATTCTCAACATGGGCTCCAATGGTAGGTTTATCGAGGTCGATGACGACCAAACATGGGCGAGAATTGAAGAGATGGCGGTGCATAATTCGCAATACTCTAGGCCTAGGAAGGCACACCGAGGAGGCATGCATGAGGTCGATGCTATCACTAAGTTAAGCATTGACCTTGGAGCTCAACTTAAAACACACATGGAGACTATTGACAAGAAGCTCCAAAGCCACCTCAACCAAGTCCAAGGCTCTAGTTCATCCCACCATCAACCGATTCAAGAAGTGAATGCTTTGGGGTTCGCACCTCCTACACCTTACTTTGGGATGTGCGACACTTGTGGAATCGTTGGTCATGACCCTATGAATTGTAGAGGGAGTATTGAGCAAGTGAACGCCTTTCAAGCGTTCAAGCAAGGTGCCTCCTACTCTAATCAATACCAAGCTTCCAATCAAGTCCCTCAACAACAAGCACTTCAACATCAACAGCAACATCGTCCCTATGTTCCACCTCTCTTACGGGACAACAATGAAAGTTACCAAGGTTATGTGGGTAACCAAAGACCCTTCAACAATTTCAAGCAAAATAACCAAGGCAACTTCAACAACAAGCAAGGGTTCCAACAAGGGAACTTCATTCAAGGTGGTTTCCAAGGAAACCAAAATTTTCAAGGATATCAAAACCACAACCATGGCAACAATCAAGGCCATCAACAAGGTAATTCTCATGGGTTCCAAGGGAACCGTCAACAAGCAACTCAAAATCAACAACAACAAAGCAAGCCTAGGAGCCGGTCTCCTACTCATGATTATGACATTCCCCTCGCCATCACCGACACTCCACATAATCCATCGTCCCCACCTCGGGATTTTGACATTCAAAAGACTTTGATGGAAATACAAAGGAGTAATCAAGATTTGCAACAAAGTCAAGTGGACATGTCAAGGAATCATCATGAGCTCTTCACTTATATTCAAGGGGAAAACGCAATGAGAGATACCCGTATGAAGATACTTGAGAATCAAATATCTCAACTAGCTTCGGGGAGCTCCTCAAGGCAAAAGGGGCAACTACCTTCTCAAGGTGAAACACCGATATTTGAGCATGTAAATGCCATCACCACAAGGAGAGGTACCTCTTATGACTCCCCTCCATATCCTAATAAGCAAGAGCTGATGCAAGAACCGACAATAGAAATGACATCTCCAAATCAAGAAGAATCAAGCTTGGACAACCCAATTGAGGAGCAAGTCTTAAGGGAAGTTGAAAAACCCCAAAAAGACAACCCTCCCCCTCTTCAAGGGAAAGACAAGGGAAAAAGGAAAGTGTCCTTTGAAGAGTCCACCCTTAATGATCAAAACAACTACCAAATCAAGTTGCCTTACCCATCAAGGCAAAAGAAGACTAGGGTGGACACTCAATACGACAAGTTCCTTAGTATTGTGAAGAAAATGGATGTTAGTGTCCCGTTTACCGAGTTACTTACCCAAATCCCGACATATGGTAAATTCATGAAAGAAATCTTGGCTAGGAAGAGGTCCATCAACAAGGAAGAGACGGTAGCGTTCACGAGGGTGGTGAGCGAGCTTATTCAAGGTTCCACGCTTCCGAAGTTGAAGGACCCGGGTAGTTTCTCTATCCCATGCACCATCTGCAATTACAAGATCGAGAGAGCTATGTGTGATTTGGGTGCGAGTTTGAGCATTATTCCCTACACCATTTGTGAGCGATTAGGGATGAAGGAGTTGAAATGTACATCCATTACACTCCAAATGGCCGATAATTCTCTCAATCGACCATTAGGGATGCTAGAGGATGTGCCGGTAAGAATTGGGAAGTTCTTCATTCCGGTTGACTTCATCGTGCTCGATATGCCGGAAGATGCTAACACTCCCATCATCCTTGGGCGCCCATTTCTACACACCGCGGGTGCCATGATCGATGTGAAGAACGGTAGGATCACATTTGAGTTAGGCGAGGAGAAGATAGTGTTTGACCTCCAAGGCAACACCTCGCCTACTAGCGATGAGACATGCAATATGGTCCAAGCCAAGAAAGACATCGATCTAGGGGGTGAACCGGAACAAAGCTTGAAGAAGTACTCTTATGTAGTTGAGGATGACGACTCCGATATGGAGGAAGATGAGAGCCCAATTCATGGGCTTGATGACAAGTTGAAGTGCAATGACAAGGAAGAAGATGAGCCTCCCTTGGGGTCGCATGAGGACCGGTGGACGTTTGGGTATATCCCCAAGGACCAAAAGTACAAGTTCAAGTCGTTGAACTTGGAAGAGCGGGATGCCCCGGGAACGTCAAGGCAAGGCCATGAGGAGCCTTGGGATGTGGTCGGTTATATGACATGCTTGATTGAAGACTTCTCTAGGGCCTTCGACTTGTTCTTATGTGCCCTTGATGGAGATGGAACTAGTTTTGGTTGTTGAAAAAGATTGAAGAAAGCACCACCTTGGTTTGACGAAGTTCCACAAGAACCGTCTCATTGTATATATCTCTTTCTTGTAGTTAGTTGGATTTTTGTGAATTCTTGTTATTTGGATTGATTGATGAGCGTTGTGAGGGAGAGAGTTTGATGTGTGTTTGAGTATTACTTGATAGGTGAAATGAGAATGCTCCTAGAGAGGATTGGCTATGATATACCTTGGGTTGTGAGCAAGAGGATTGGGTTTTTGAAGCTTGGAACAAGTTTTTGGGATCGTAGAGGTCGAAGAAGACCCATCCCGACCGGGATGAGGCGTCCCGACCGGGAGGGGTAAGGCATCCCGACCGGGAAGGGTGTCATCCCGATCGGGATGGGTGCACCACATTTCGAGCTTCCTGTGAGTTCGTCCCGACCGGGATGAAGGCGTCCCGACCGGGACGGGTGAGGTAACCCGATCGGGATCAGTCTTCCCGACCGGGATGGTCCTCTGCTCCCCCTTTGTGATTCTTCTTCGCAATAAAGTCCACCCAACCGTTTTATGCCCCCTCCCAACCTCCCTACTCCTCCTTGTCCCTATCATACGACCCATACACCTCACTTTACACCGAGATCCACATCAAATCCCACCACCCTCACACCTCTACCACCTCTACCATGCGATGTTATCGAGAATGAAGCGGAAAAGCAATGATGAAGACAAGCAAGCGCCTTTATCGATCTATGAGACGATGGAGAGAGTGAGTTGCTAGCCTATGATACGGCAACTATCCTTTCTTTTCCGTTTTTGTTGTCGTTTGTTTTCCTTTGTTTATTCCCTTCCCCCTGTACACTTATGTGTCTTGATGTCATGGTGGCCTTCGAGGCCTCGGTATTGGTTGCTCCCGACTCCCGATGATGTGATTACGTCGAGAATCAATCGAAAAATCCAAATTTTACAAGTTTTTCACTCTTTCTTTTTGAGGATTTAGTCGGATTTGGACGGAATCCGGGCTAGGTGACTTGATTACACCTAGCCCTCCCCTCCCATTTCCTTTTATTTTTCTGCCCCCTTCCATATCTTTTTCTCGTCTCGGCCCATGGTGACTTGACTACACCCCGGCCGGACACCTTCTACCTTTTCATCACTTTATTTTTTATTTTTAGCTTTATTTTCGTAGTTTCTTTTCTTTTTCTTTTGTCTCTCCGCACCCTACGATCGAGCATGAGGACATGGCTCGATTTAAGTGTGGGGGAGCGATATTCTAGTATAGTTAGTTTTATTTTCTTAGTTTTTTCGAAAAAATCTTAAAAATCCCTAAAAATTTGAAAAAATTTCACAAAAATCAAAAAGATTTTCTCTTTTGTGTTTTCATTTTTGTGTCTTTGTGTCGTATATTTGTTTTGTGTGCGTGTTTTGCCTCCCTTTTTCCTTATAGGTCGCTTAATCACCGCTAAATTTGGAAGGCTTTCAGGACTCCCGGTAACATCTTATCCTTTTTTCTTCTTTACCTCTTGCGGAGTTTGGAGGAGATTGTGGTGTTGTGTGCTCGGGCGGAGCTTTGTAAAGTGTGGTTGATTTGGTGGCTTGTTTGGATGATCGGGGTAGTGTTTGTGTTGTGTATGTGTTCATTTTGTTTTGTTTGTGCTTCATTGCTTTTACTTCTTTTTCTTTCGTTCTCGTTGAGTCTTTGTTTGTGTGTTGTGTGTCTTGTACGTAAACCGTTTTCGAAAACCCGGTTTAGAGGCTAGTGTGTGAGTGTCTATCTTTCCCCTCCTAGTAGTGTAAATCGAGTCTTGGACTTTAGCCTAGTAGAATGACCCTAAATCAATGAGTTCGTTGGTCCTTTACCTTGAGTCCACCTAGCTTACTAGGAATTTACTACGGGATTTGCACTTTTGACCATTATGACCACCCACGGTGTGAAAAGGCCTTGGTTACCGAGTCTTGTCCCTTAGGTGACCGTGTTTAGGATCGTTTGATTAGTCCAAATTTTCCCATTTTTTGTGGGTTTGAAGGGAAAGCGCGCTCCCAACTCACCCATTCACCTACCTCCTACACATTCCACACAAATAAAATGCAACTTGTTGATTTCTCTCTTTCTCAAATGCCAAATCTTGCCAAAAGGGCAAAGAAAAGAAAAAAAAGAAAGAAAAAAAAATGAAAGAAAGAAAAGAATGAAGAAAAAAAGAAAAGGCACAAAAGCCAAAAAGAAAATAGAAAAGAAGAAAAAGAATGGCATGGCAAAACAAATCAAAACGTCGAAAAGAAAGAAAATGGCAAAAGAAAACTCGTCTCACAAAAAAAAATCCCCACAATAATAAGCCTTTTTTCCGACTTTTGCCGTGAAGAGCCTACCAAAGGACCGAGTCCCTAGGAAGGATGATAGCGGCATTAGTCGGTCTTCCCTCATTTTGCATGTTTTCTCCCTTTTTATTTGGACTAGTTAGGCGGTCTTGGACACGGGACGACCCTCTTGGCTCACGCTAAAGGGGGCGGGGTCTCACTTACCTACAGTGTCGACTAACACCGTGGTTCTCCACTTTTCCACTCCGCCGATCGTCCCGTAGTACGTTTTTAGAAAGTTAGGAGAACCTAGGTAAGTCACCAACGTTCTTGTTGCTTTATCGTCATACTATTAGGGTTTAGTCCACATTGGTTTGTATTACTAGCTTGGGAACGTTGTCACCTACCTCGAGTCCTAAACCGGTGTTCCTTTCACCGCTTTTAGAGGGAAGCAGTATTTCTTTTGTTTTGGGTGCAACCGATTATGTGTTTGTTTGTACGTTTGTTTGTTTATGTGTTTGGTGTCCGGTTGCATCCATGGTTTTGTCGCAAGACCCGACTTGCCTTGCGGAGTGCACTTTTCCTCTAAGTGCACTCGCGTGAGTTGAAGGGGCCTAGGGTGCGCTAATACCCATTCGGCTAGCTTAGTAGTTAGTGTGTGCTTACTCGAGGGCGAGTAAGGGTTAAGTGTGGGGGAGTTGATAAGTGTAGTTTGTAGTGCCTATTTGTTGTGTTTTGGTCCCTTTTTCCTTGTGGAATTGCTCCTTTGGAGCGATTCATGGGCTTCTTATGCTTCCTTTAGTTCGTTTCAGGTTCCCGAGACCGACTTGGAAGAGTTGGAGAAATTCCGACTCAATACATACACATTTTGGAGCCAACGAGATAAAGGAACGATGACTCGAGGCCTTGGAATCGACCCCGAGACCTTAGGACCCAATCCCGAGCCTCCGAGACCCGATCCCGAGTCCCGAGAATCGGTGCGAAGCCCATGAGAGGCAAGGAAGGACCAAGGAGCGTTTAAGGAAGGCATACAAGACCCATCCCGTTCGGGATGGCCTCATCCCGTTCGGGATGGGGTGCTACATTAAGAGGGCTGCTATGAGCCCATCCCGTCCCGGTCGGGATGAAAGGGCCGTCCCGATCGGGATGATCCGTCCCGGTCGGGACCGTGATGCTGCTGCACGACTCTTTTTCTTTCTTCTCCTTCATTCTTGTACCCATATATATACTCCCTTCTTGTAATTTTAAGACATCTTATCTTACCCTAGATTAGTTCAAACCTCCATTAGCATCTAAAACCCTAGATTTACTCTCACTCATTAGTTTTAATCTCTCCCTAATTATTAGTTAATCATTGTAATTAGTTCTTGGATTAAGAGGGTTCTTGAAGATTATTCCAAGCTTGACAACCTTGGGATTTTATTTGGGTTTCTTATTAATGCAAGTTCTCTTCTTTTTCATCCATTGTTTGTTGGTATAATCCCCTTCTCTTATTTACTCTTGTTCTTAGTTTGTTAATCAAGTTTGTATCTTTATATTTTGTTTATTGTTTTTGTTATTGTTCATCATGGATGTTTGGATGTTTAAGTTGTTTTCTTTTATTTTTGTTAGTTCTTCATTGATAATGAGAGAGTAGTTTTCTTGTGGGGTTAGTAGGGGGATTAGGGGTAGAATATGGATGATTAGGGTTGATTAAGGGGAAAAGGTTACATATTTGTTGTTAGTCACATGGTAGGCACTCTATGTGTTTGTTGATATGCTTGTGTGAATTGTAGTGGCCATGCTTCCCATACTTGTGTTCATCTTCTCATTAATTGCTTATGTTGTGGAAATGTTGAGAATAGTTTAGTCGCGAGAGCGCGGACTAGGGTCTAAGTTGCGAGAGCCCGGACCCACCTTGACATCGGTCTAAGTTGCGAGAGCCCGGACCGACTCTAGCGATTTGGTGACACCTATACCCTTGATCACCCCAATTATCCTTCTACTCCTATGTACCCGGCCTACCCCACTTCCTTCCATATTTGTGTTAATCCTCTTAGTTAGCTATCGTTCTTTTAGTTTATTCATTAGTTCGATCATTAGCTTGGTCATACTTCTTCTCCATCATAGTTTTCCATTTATCGCTTCTTTGTGTTTGTTCGGTAATCTAGTCTCGTTGTAGGCCAACCTAGTCTAAACCTTGATATACCGTCCTCGTGGATACGCTCCCGACTTACCCTAGCTACTCACTAGGTTAGTTGGTGTTTTATTGTTGGCTAGGGACGTGACGAATCCCTTCCCATCAGTCTAATAAGTTGCGAGAGCCCGTTAGATCCTTCCTAGGTTGACACGATTCGAGAGAACGTGTTATAGCCGACTAGCATGTTTATGTGTTTTTTATTATTGTCGCATAATGTTTGAATATCTATCGTGAACCCGTGACCTTAGTTTTCATCTCATTGTTAGATTCGATTTTTATTATCGTTTTTTTTAGGAGTCTTTTATATATTCTCAATCAATCAACCGTTTAGAGCATTCTAGAATTGCCATAGCTAATAGACAAAAATTGACTGTTTCCCTGTGGATTCGATACCTTGCTTGCCGCTATCTTCTAGTTAGTAGCATTAGGTTTATCTTGATTGGGTGAGACGACTTAACCCATATCACCCCTGCTGCAGAATTAAACCTTTCTGGTCTTTTAATGATTTTGTGGGTTTGTCTTTGAGATTTGAGAAGATGGGGAACCCTAAGGTCGTTCTTAAGGCCAATATAAGAACAGGCCAAAGTAGGTACTATACTCCACTTAAAGGGATTGAAATCTCTAAGTCCTTATTTGTTCCACCCGTAGATAAAGGCAAGAACATTGTAGGGAGTAAGCCAAACACATCCATGACCGAAAGTAGGATTAAGTGTTTCCAATGTCAAGGCTATGGGCACTTTAAGAAAGATTGTCATTCTAAGAGAACTCTATGTATTATGGAGTTTGAAACTTGGGAAAAAGAAGGGCTAGTTGAGTATGAGATTTACGAAAACTTGGTCTTAGAAGAGATTAATATAAGGGAAGAACTCGTCCATGATGCGGTTGTAGCCACGCCTGATAAGGGGCACAACTTGGAGTAGACACCCAGATTTGGACCTGGTGGCTGCAGGAGTGCCCAACAAAACACCCGATGACGATCGGACTGCAACGCGACGCGGGTTCGCGATGTTTTAGATAGTTTTTCTATAGAACGGATCAAATAAATTACTCGGAAAAATTAAACTAACATCTTGGCAGCCTTAGTCGTGTCATTACGGTCACATAGACACTATTTAGAGTCAATCCTGACACCGGGACCCCGAGTCGGTCCCGAAACTCGAACTGAGTCAGCCCCGCGCCAAGCAAACCTCGGGATGCGCACTCGAGGCCCACTAAACACCACGGCGCTAGGTCAAAACAGGGGAAGACTTAATCCCCAAGCTTCGTATTATATACCCGCTTCTTGGTTTTGGAAAGTATCAAAATCATATCTTCAAAACTCCGAGCACCTCACCTTGCGCGCTTGTGTCTTCACGCGCCTCAACCCAGGCGCCTGAGTTCTGGTGCGCTTGGGCTCATGCGCCAATCCGGGTGACGAGGACCAAAAAACACTTATAAATACCCCCCTTCACCCCCTCATTTCGACACACAATTGAACTCTCTCTTCCCTCTTCACTCGTAAAGAGTTTCTCGCTAAGGGCTCACACTCCGACACCCGAGGCAAACGATCCACTCGATCGTAGTTCTGATAAAGCCACATCGACGCTACTCCTCACCTTCGAGCACTCCACTCGATCCGAGGTGCCTGTGTTCGACTAGCTGTAGTCTAGTAACTGAATTCTGTCGGATTAGCCGCAGAACCAGCCAGTAGTAGCAAAGCTCTGCCGGAATAGCCGCAAGAGGGGTCAATGGTAACGGAACTCTGCCAAAATCACCGGGCAAGCTAGGACGATCCGCCTTTCGAATTCGAGTCGTCACTATGTTGTCATCTAAACCAAACATTACATTCTTGCACCTTTATTATTATGCACTACGATAATGTCAAACGTGGACACGAGGTCCACTACACATACTAAAACACGTAACATCCCTACTTCAACCGCAAACACTAAAATACACTAAATAGACCCGAGTAATTTCGAGATCTGTTCTCAACTATCTATGCATCGTGTCCCGTTTAGTGTATACTTCGAGGGTGCAACTCCTTACAACGTGATTTACTTATATTCGCATTTACAATTTTTTGTATGATTTATTGTTTTTATGACCTTATAATCGCATGCTAAATCACTTAACACGGAATTCAAAACGTAAATCAACTAAAATTGAACAAAACGATGGTCGGGTTCCGTAATAGCCCCGGTGCTCGCAATGTATGGCTCGACGCATCCTTGTTAATGCCGAACCAACGCATCTTAAGTAGAATACCGGGCAAGGGATACCACGAGAACGACTAATATCCGTATTATCATGTTAAAACTGACTTGCTAATACCTATACTATTAGTACTCTCTACTCTCCTATGTTCATCTTTTCATGGCATGTCTGTCTCGTGAAATCGCATGCAAAGAATGTAAACATAACTACTTCGACGACAAAATTTACTTGTCCTTAAACAACCGACATAGCAAAAGGTATAGGGTGAAAACAATGGATGTTACAGTATTTCTGCCACAACAAAAGAACAAAGTTATTAGCCCACCGATTGATTTGTTGAGACCGCAATAGTGAGGGCGGGATTAGGTGTCGATGTCTATCGGATGTTGGCTTTCCAATACGTACCCTCACCCCTTACTTAGAATTGACAGTTTCCGGATGTACGAAACCATTGGCAATGAGAGTCATTCCAGGCATGGAGTGCTTAAGGGTACAAGTCTTTATCTTTAGGTCCCGTGCTCCTCAACTTTGAGCCGGCAAAGGATCAGAGTTGACTTGAATGGTTTCCGAGTCCCCATAATTGACTCGGTGGTGACTCTACAAATTGGCAACAAATTCAGTTCACTAAAAAGGTCGCCTTACCAAACATATCGGCCTTTAAGCATTTACAACCACGACTCGATCGATTCCAAACGGAAACACGGGTGCCCGCACCCGTCTAATATAAGTCTGGATCGTCATCCGAATCGAGGTCCGACACATCGCCCCGTACGCGGGATCAGACCGGCTCCAGACCGGGAGAGGGCCGCGTGGGTGGCAGCCGCCATACATTAAAAAACCGGGTTATTACCGCGCGGGCGCGCCCGGGGGGTCGGGCGGTGCGGACGGACGTCTACATTATAGCGACTCCGCTGGGGAGTTGGAAACAAGGTCGGTAAAGCTCATTTCCTAGTTCCTAGTTGTGGTCACTACAGGTTTTGCCCTAAAAAGTAGTATTTCCGGTTTTATTTTCTTGAATCTTAGTGCTTGTCTATGATACCGATTATGCAGCAATGATGATAACTTGCACTCTTTAGGCTACCTACTCATTCTTAATTGGCATTCATTTGACCTTTGTTATGTGGAATAATAACTAATCGATAAGTATGCAACCAAATGAGCTATAATTTGTGATCCCCATTTAGACTGACCTTGCATCTAGGCTTTAGCTACAAAATTGGTGAAATTTAGAGCCTCCTGTAGCCAGTACATTCATACCTGGCTACCACTTAGGTTGTGTGTGTAGGTCTCCTCGTGGAATATGCTATGTCAATACGCATAAGTATGGTGTTTTCCCCTTTATTTTGACTAACTTACCTAGTGATCATTTTTGGGACATTTTCATTTTCATCCATTTCTATCCATTTTCTCCTTGGCTAAATTTTAAGAATTCACAAAATGAACTACAAAATCAAATTTGCCTACCCAGCCAAGCTTGATGAAGTAGGTCACCTAGTGCGTTCTATGCTCGTTATTGTGTGAATATGATGATTTCTGATGGATGTTTGGATGTGGTTGAGTCTGTTTCAAGGGAGTATGTAGAACTTGTCCGGGTCAATTTGAGTCTTTGTATATTTGCTTCTAATTTCATCAAGTTTTGAAAAAAAAATCAAAAAGAAAAAAAAATCAAAAAGAATCAAAAAGAATCGAAAAAGAAAAAAAAAGAGAAAAAAATCAAAACAACAAAAATATGTTATTCTCGTTACTTTTATTTTCCGTTTACTTGATGAAATTTGAGCGCCCTCTTTTGACCCCGGACTCGTTCTCGTTGATTGGTGTCTTGTATGTTTTGTTTATGGAAGTGTAAGAATTTTTGAGTTGGGCATTATCGCACTAGTTAGTTCACTTGCTTGGCCTTAACCTCACATGACCATATTGATTTCCACCTTCTACCTTGTTAGCACCATCTTTTCCCCCCTTTTGTGATCTTAACATGTTTTGTAAAAATTTAGAGGTCGATACCATACTAGATTGCGGGCATATTTCCACGAGTTGGAGTAGTTGAGCGTTTTCGCATATATATTTCACATATACACACCGTTCCTAATTGAGCGATGAGTGGCTCTGTGAGTAGCCTATGCAAGAGTTTTGGTTGAAAATGTGGTTTCTACGTATTATGCTTGGTGAAGTTGTGCATTTGTTGATGGTTTATTTTTCGTGGAATTCATTTCTTAGACTTGGTTAGATGTTTGCTATGATGGACTTGAGTATTTTGATTGCCTATTATTTGTTTTGAGTTGTTTCGATATTATATTAGTTGTTTTCTTACGGGTCTTGCTTGAGGACAAGCAAGGGTTCGGTTCGGGGGAGTTTGATGTGTCGTGTTTATATAGCTTTATTCCCTCGACTCCGTTGTCTTTTCCGGTTGGAACGCGCTCTTTAGAGCCGTTTCTTCTAACATTTTGCTTTGAGTGAGTGTTTTTGTAGATTCTACACGATTTCAGGTCTTTATGTGTATTCACACTCATATCTGGTTTGAAGAACGATCCCGAGACAAAACCTGTGCTTTAGGACGTCTAGGCGAAGAAGAACTGAGAAGTGTCGATTCATTTGGCCATGAAAAAGCGGCCCAATACTTGTTTTATTAGTGTTGTGCGCGCCACCCTGCCCTGACAGGCCGCCTGCTGGCCGGCCGGCATGACACAAAGGCGATTTAAGCTTCATTTTAAGTTGCGCTTCGGCCCCTGCATGTGACATGCCGCCTGCCGGCCGGCCGGCGTGCACACTCCGTTTTTTTCCGCCTATTTTGTTTAACTAAGGCTTTGTATTATTTTTACTATCACTTATTTCATACTTAGATTTTTTTTTCCTTAGAAAAACACTCGTGACTCTAAGCATTCTAGCACTCGGTTTCAACTCGTACTCGATTTCGGTAAACTCGGTTATGCATTTTTCAGTTTCATATTTTCAATCTTCATCGTAATTTACTTATTTCGTCGTAATTTTCTCTATTTGCAATTCGTTGTTCCGTTTAGTTCGTTAGATTCTCGTTCGTTTATAGTTAGATTTATTTGCTTCACTTTTTATCATGAATTCCATGTATGCGATTTGTTGTTTAGTAATTATCATGTGTAGCTAATTTTCTCGCTAGGGTCAAGGGGGATCGATGGATTATTATACGATTATGTTGCTTTGATACTAAATTTATAATTATGCTAGTACCATTTTCGCGTGTTTTATTTGTCGATTAATTTGTTAAAGGCCACAACATTTTAATCTGTTTGGGAAATTCTAGTTCTTGTGCGAAAGCCGAATTAGTATTAGATCACGCGAGATTTGGTAGGGAGTCTAATAAGTTGCGAGAGCCCGTTAGATCTTTCATAGGTTGACACGATTCGAGAGAACGTGTTATAGCCGACTAGCATGTTTATGTGTTTATTATAATTGTCGCATAATTGTCGAACATCTATCGTGAACTTGTGACCTTAGTTTTCATCTCATTGTTAGACTCTATTATTTATTATTCGCATTTTAGTAGTTTTTTTATGCTTTTTCATCAATCAACCGTTTAGAGCATTTTAGAATCGCCATAGCTATTAGATGTGTTTAACTGTTTCCCTGTGGATACGATACCTTGCTTGCCGCTATATTTTTGTTAGTAGCATTGGGTTTATCTTGATTGGGTGAGACGACTTAACCGATATCAAATTTGGCGCCGTTGCCGGGGTTAGAGGCGGGCTGGGAGGTACTAGGCTCGCTCGTGGGACGACGAGTATAGGTAACAGCATGCGACGAAGGAAGAGAGCTAGGGGCAGCAACGGGTAATAAATAATTAGGATGATCAGTCTCAAGTGACAAAACTGACCCGGCTTGCAAAATAATAGTCGCCTGCTCATGAATAAGCCAAGCCCAATGATTCTGATGCCTAGAAGAAATCCAGTTAAGAGAAGCCAAATATCGGAGGGTAAGGGTAATCTCGCCCGGGACTGGATCATGATCCGCTTCGCGAAAAGCGGTCCACCGAAGAGCTAATTGCGTGACTAACCCACCTATATAAATAGGAACATCGGCAACGGCCGTAGCAACTCTCCTAAACTGGAGGACGAGGTGATAGACAATATGTAACACCCCTGATTTTATAAATTAAATAAATTTGAAGATTATGTTCGTATTTTATTTTGTTTATGATTTAACTCGTAATTCTTTAAATTATTATAAACGAACTTATCCTTTCAAACTTCTAAAATTCTATTTGTCTCGGGAACTCTTCTTATATTTAAAACATATTTTTATTTATATTTTGATTTATTTTATACATTTAATTTAATTCTTATCGAAAATCTTTTTCGAGGATTTAAATTCTATACTCTGTTTATTTATTTTTATTTAAGCTCGAATTTCTTTTTTCAGCTCGAAATTCATTTATATTAAATTTCGTCAAAACATTTATTACATTTTCTCGAGAAATCAATTTAATTCACTTTATCGAAAATTTATTATTTATCGAGAAATACTATTTGATCGTTTAATTATTTATTTCTATAAGCTTCGTTTTTGTCTCGAATAATATATTTACTCATTTTATTTGGCGGTCCGATTACTTATTAATATTATTAACTCGTTTTAACCCGATTCGTGGGTCAGTCAACTTATCGTACGGAATTCGTTTATTTCGTATTTCCGAACCGATTCACTTAATTGAGATGATTCATACCCGACATTCATTTCACCATCTTGTATTCCCCCACCTTATTGTGTGCACCCCACATTCACTCCATCTGCCTTTCTGTTTCACTCTTCCCACCGTTTCACTTTTTCGTTCTTACCCCTTCACTATTTCATTCCACCTCTTTTTTGTCATTCTTCATCCCCATCATTGTTCTTGGTCTTCAACCCAAAAAGAAAATCCGATGCATCCCTCTTCTTCCCTTCTACTCGTTCTTCTTCGTCCATCAGTTTTCGTCGCCCTGTCTCGCAGCTTCCCCTTCGTTGGCCCTGTTTTTCCTCTGTTTTCTGTCATTATGCGGTGCGCCTCTACTAGTGTTGTACGCCTCTATTGCTGCTGTTGTACGTCGCCGATGCTTCTGTTCTACGCTGCTACTGCTACTGTGATGCTGTCCGTTTCTTCTTCTCCATTTCCGTCTTCTGCTTCTGCTTCGTTGTTGCGGTCTTCATCGTCGGAACTCGGTGAGCGATCTCTTCCTCTTCTTTTCTCCTTCTTTTTCTTCTTCTTACTGCTGCGTTTTGCTGCTCTGCATCGTGTCGTCGTCTTTCCTATTTAATGATTGGACGACTTTCTATTTCGTTTCCTTGGTTTCTGTTTTCGTGTATCGGTTACTGCAACTTTGCTGTTCGTTGCTCCTAATTTCTCTTGCAGCTTATTTTCCTTCTTGCGTTTGTGTTGCTGCGGTTTGGTTTGATTCTCGTCTGCTGCTCTGCTATGATGTTTGTACTGTTGGCGTTGCTGTTGTTGTTTTATGTCCCGCTGCTGTTGTCGTTTTTGTTGTCATTGTTGCTGCCGTGTTTGCCTATCGTCCCTTCCTCTCCGTTTTCCGTTTTTCTTCCCCTTCCTCTATCATTTCTGCTGATGCTTCGTTTTCTTTCTTTCCTTCACGTCTGATTAGCTATGGGTTGCTGTAGTTGCTGTTTTTGCTGCCGTTTGTGTCGGTTTTGCTGCTGTTATCATATCACGATTGCTGCCCATCGTTTTTCTTCCTTCTCTTCTCCTTCTTCTCGTTGATGCTGACCTGCTGCTCTCCCGTTTCTTCACCGTTGTTTTGTTTGCATCGTACTGCTACTGTTGTTCTGTGGCTGCTGTACGTATCCATCTTCGGCTCGTTCTTTCCCGTTGTTTGTGTCATCCATATGATACTTCTATCAAATTCTTCACAAACCGATCCCTCTTTTACTTTGTTTCTCTTCAACGTATATTCCGCAGGAATTCCCAATGTTACTCCTCCATCCTCATTAAACGTTCCGTTCAGCTTCGAGTTTTCTTGGATTTCGTGAAGACGCAACTGAGGACATGTACTAGACCATTTATATCGTATGTTTGAGTAATGGTATGTAGTAAATATTTTAACTCCGGTTTTTCCTAATTTTAGCTATTTATTATCTGCTAATAATATTATTTCTAAAAATCATATACCTTATGATTATTTTACAACTTTCGATATCGTTTTTATAAATCGTTAGTAATTTTATAAATTATGATCGTTATAATATTTTGTTGGTTATCGTGACACTAGTAACTAAATAATATCGAATTCATATTTTTGTCATATTTCGTTTATTTATAATTTTAACTCAAAATCGTATTTTTACATTATAATCGAGGTTTGTATACTTGTTTAATAAAATTAATTTTCGTTTTACGATTTATAATAATAAAAGAGAAAATAGTCGATTGTGTTTTAACTATATTTTTAGTCGAGACTATTTTCACTAATAATTTCTTATTTGTTTACAAGTGACTATTTTTAGTAAAATTCGTATTATTTATTAATAAAAGCTATTTGTTAAAAATAATTTGAAATCTTCGTAAATCTCATTTCATTCATAAAACTTGTTAACTCAATTAATTTTGAGATCGTTTTCTTAAAACATCTCTTTTCTAAAATTTATAATTTTAACTCGATTTCTTAATTATTTATAAAATACTATATATTGACTTATTATATTTTATTTACATTTTGAGCAACGAATTTAGAAATATATTAAAGTTACGATAATGACGATAATAATAAAATGTTAATTTCGTTAGAAATGTTAATTTTTATACATTTCACTTATTTTAATCACTTATGTATTTTCTATAACAATATTTCTATATTAATTATGTTTCTAAAAATAGTAAGTTTCTATTTATAGAAAGTTTTCCATTTTATATATAAAATGTTTATTCTATTTATCCTCCTAATGATTATATCTTTTGAATATCGATAATTACTGGTTTTGGAGTTATGGAAAAAAGAGAAGTGTGGGGTTAGAGTAATATAGTCTGGGATGTACGTTTTTGCAATCAACTGTAAGGCTGGTGTGTCTTTATGGGGCACATTGGTTGTTGAACTGAGCATGGTTTGTGTTTAGGAGAGTGTATGTTTTGACCTTAAGCTAGATACCGCATCGTGTTAGTCGTCGTCAGCTGAACTAGACATATTTGTTGTCTAGGAGGGGTATGCACTACTTAAACCAGGACCTCGCTGCACGCAGTCCTGTTATAGTTGAGTTGCCTAGTTAGAGACTGGATTCTGTTATGAGTTAAGTCTACAGTTCTCGAAGCTACTTTCCAGTATTATCCCAGTGAAAGTCTAGCCTTCTGCACACGGGTCGAATTTCCATAACGTCATTTTTGAATATGAGTATTATTATCGATTGATTTTGACTTGCAGGTTGGCAAGTGTTTTATGTTTCTCCGAAAACATATTTTTATGATATCATTTTTAATGTTTTCCATTTTTAATTATTTTGATATAATAATACTATTATTTTTCCATATGATATAATATGGCTGGGAGAACGTCCGAGTTACTCTCCACTGATGTGGCTGTTATGTTTATAACATGACAGGTGTTTGCTGCTGGGTTTTGGGTGTGAGCTAGCGAGTAGCATGGATCCTACTCTTCCTTCATTCATGTTTATTTACGGATTTGTATAAACCCGTTTTGGAGATTTTACTTTTAGCCTTTTTGTAAAAAGAGACCTTTGTATTGACTTACCATTTATTTTAACAAGATATAGTTTGTCAATGTGTTTTAATCTCAAGTCTACAGTGTTTCCGCCACTGTATTGCGTTAGAATTTCTATGGGATTACATAATATTAATATGCCACGCCTTCGGCATACGCTGCAAATACGAAGCCCAAAGTAGACACCTCCTCGGTGCATACATTATGTGGCTCCTTTCTAGCAAAAATCGTCCAGCCCAAAAACCTCTACCAAACCTTTACGACCGGATTATGAATATTATTTGAACTCATATGCTCCACGGCAGTGTACGGGGCATCAGCAATACATTCCCAAAAATCACCCACCCTAAAGTTAGCATGCTCGGGTGGTGAACAGTCCTCATAATCCTTAAGATCAAACCAATCCCCAAACTACTTCAGACTCAGCGCAAAACTAGTATTCAGTAGACGGAACTCAACAGAAATCGACCCATACCGTCTATTCTTAGTCACCTCAAATGAACTCAGAAATTCCAACAACGTAAGCTGTGTATACGTATTACGACGCATCGTAAATAATGTACCCATACCAACACCTTTAAACAAGAGTTCCAAAGCAGAATCTAAGCCTAAAGTTCGCATAGCATCACGATCGATAAAACGAGTAGGAACAATAGACCGCTTTCTCAAGTTTTGAAATCGTACCTTTTGGTCAAGTGTGGTAAAAATTACGCCCAGAAAAATTGAATCAGGTGCAATGTCGGGTTGAGCATGGTTGTTTCTGGTGCACTTGTTCCGAGGAGGCATTGCAAATCAGCTGAAAGTAGCAGTATTTGGGAAAATATGGGAAAAATTGAGGAGAGAGAGTGAAGAAAAGGAAGATGAAGCTGGGAATTGAAAGAGGGAGGTGAGAGAGTGAGTTGGGGAGAATGAATGTGGAAATGACGAGAAAAAAGGGTTTGGGGGTCTGATGTGCGGCCCGGCCGGTCTAGACCGGCGGCCGGCTGACCGGCCTGACGCCCCCTTTTGATTATTTTCGATTTTAAAAATAGAATAAGTCTCTCACATCCGGCCGGTAGGCACAGGGCCCCGGCTAGCCGGCCGGACGCACTTTTTCCATTTGTCTTTGAGATTTTTGCTCCAATTTTCTCAATTTTTCCTTGTGCCACGGCCCCTGAAGTCAATAGAGGGCCTAGGGGCAGGCTAAGGTGCACAACTCTCTCTTGTGAGACTCAAATTCAACTCGTACCTCGGCCCCTAGAGTCGATAGGCCCCCTAGGCCTAGGCTGAGGTGACTTGCTATAAAATCAAGAGCATGATGAAATTTTGGCTTCTTATTCCACTAATATCTTCAATTCAAAACATTTTCGATGATTCTGCGCACCTCCAAAAATATTAATCCCTCCTCTCATCCTCACTAAGACAACTAAAAGAAAAAGAAAAATAAAACGAGAATGAGAGAAATTATTTACATACTCGAGCTGCCTCCCGGTAGCGCTGGTTTAGAGTCCCGCATGACTTGGATGAATTTCAAGATTTAGTGGGATGAGGGAACGGGATGAAGTTGTATAACTTCAAACGCTCCAACGTGAGCACCTTCATGATATAATTTCAATCGTTGACCATTCACCTTGAATCTTTCACACGAATCATTCTCGACTTCAATCAAGCCAAATTTACCCACATGGGTGACAGAAAAAGATAAGGTCCGGACCAACGAGATTTCAACTTTCCGGGAAACAACCGGAGTCTAGAATTGAACAATAATACCTTATCCCCCACGTTGAACACAATGTGAAGGATATGCTTGTCATGCCATCGCTTGGTGCGCTCCTTACAAACTCGAGCACTATCATAGGCACCAAGACGGAATTCCTCCAACTCATTCAACTACATGAGTCTCTTCTCCCCACTCAAATGCGAATCCAAGTTAAGCTCCTTGATCGCCCACCAAGCCTTGTAGTCAAACTCGACGGGAAAATGACATGACTTGCCATAAACAAATCGGTAATGTGAAGTACCAATAGGCGTTTTAAAGGCGGTGCGATAAGCCCACAATGTATCATCTAGCTTAGAGCTCCAATCCTTTCAAGCTTTTGTCACGACCTTCTGGAGAATAGACTTGATTTCCCTATTGGACACCTTGTAGACACCCGCATTTTGACTGCCAGGTGTCTATGGCAGCTTCCAAAAAACACCCGATGATGATCGAACGCTAACGTGTTTCTACGCGCTCGGATATGGGCTTAAAATCATTAGTTGCTGGCTAATGCACTTACGGATTACAAATCTCACAAAATCAACCCCAAATCAAGGCCCAGTGGGCCGTTTCCAATCAAATAAGGCTAATTTGGGCCGAAACCAACACCGGAAATAAAACCGACTTTTTAGCGATTGGGTCAACCCCGGTCAAAGTCGTTTCTGAGACATACAGAACAGCCATTTAAACATCAAAAGTCCAATTCAAACACAAAACTCATCAAATATCCAAGGTCACGGTCCAAAGTAATGGACCCGCGCGACCCAGCTTGGCCACTCGATCGAGTGGGCCCATATTCAAGCCCGACTGTAGGCGTAACGGGCCACTCGACCGAGTCAGCTGGCTACTCGGTCGAGTAACCCTAACCGGGTGCCCTTGCCTTTGCCTATATAAGCAACCCCATGCACACTTAATTTCACAACTTTACAACCCTAATCAAACTTAGGCACAACTTTTTACACTTTGCAAAATCCTAATTACCACAACCCTAATTCAAACCCTAGCACTACAATTGCAAACCCTAAACTTATCTTTAGGAATCGAAACCCTAACCACCATAACTCAACCTCCGTAAACCTCGAAACTCCCGTGTTAAAGCCGCGATTACGAGTCCGATCCGAGACAAGAACATGTAGGTTGAGGGTGCCAAAACCCCTTTCTTTCCTTCTTTCTCTTCCTCTCGTCATCTTCCTCCTTCTCTTCGTTTTTTGTTTTTTTATTTCTTTATCTTGTCATAGTATCATTAGTATTAAAACATTAAAATAATTGTCGATTTGTGTCAAGTATGAGGGATGTCGGAATAAGGAAACCCGAATATACAAGTGTACCGCACACAGCGTTGCCGGTCGCTTATTCTGACACCCCAATTGCTTGATTATTGAAACAAGTTAACCTAAACAATAAATCGTTTATTTTCGTTTGCATCATTATTCAAGGTTCATATTTACATCGATTTTCAAAAACAAGCATTCTATTTAATAAGGGTCGAAACCCGTTGACGCGGATCCGACATCACAATCTCTAGGGATTTATTTCGATGTCAGAGAAGCCGAGGGAATCAAATCTTCTAATTCAAAGCAAGGTGTCGATCCATTAGATTCGATACCAATTTCATAATTTGATGTCGAATCTAGCGATCTAGTCACATAAATTAATTGACGTGATTTACTCATATCGCGATAGTTAATTTAAGACGACTAAAACTAATTTATTTTTATTTTCACTCTAGTATTCCATATCGATTCAATAATCGAATATGGGATACAACGAGTATTCAAAATTAGAATCGGGTCTAAATTCAACAATATTTATGTCCGATTCAACAAAATCAATGATTCATAAAGTCGGAGTCGAGCATAAGTTGTACAATATTTATGTCCGACTCGGTAGAATCATCGAGTTATCAAAAATCAAAAGCAATTTCAAAATCAATAATAAAATTGCAAGCGAACCTGGTTCGTACAGGTGCCACTCGACCGAGTGCCTTGGCCACTCGATCGAGTGACATCACTATTTACCGAGCAGAATGCTCTTTCGACCTCCACTCGGTCGAGTCTCATAGTGACTCGATCGAGTGGCGACGTACTCGGCCGAGTTGGTCAATAACTCGGTCGAGTAGGGTCATGAAATCCGAGACAGAACACTTTTTAAGGATCCACTCGGTCGAGTCACTCAATGGCTCGGTCGAGTGGCCCTTTATCACGTTGATAAGTGTAGTTTGTAGTGCCATTTTCACTATGTTTTGGTCCAATTTTCCTTGTGGAATCACTCCTTGGGGGCGGTTCATGGGCTTCTTATGTTTCCTTTAGTTCGTTTCAGGTTACCGAGACCGATTTGGAAGAGTTGGAGCGATTCCGACTCTATACATACACATTTTGGAGCCAACGGAGTAAAGGAACGATGACTCGATGCCTTGGAATCGACCCCGAGACCTTGGGACCCAATCCCGAGCCTCCGAGACCCCATCCTGAGTCCCGAGAATCGGCGAGAAGCCCATGAGAGGCAAGGAGGACCAAAGAGCTCTTAAGGGAGGCCTACAAGACCCATCCCGTTCGGGATGGGGTGCACTTTGAAGAGGGCCACTGTGAGCCCATCCCGATCGGGACCAACCCGTCCCAGTCGGGATGACAGGGCCGTCCCGATCGGGATGATCCTGTCCCGGTCGGGACCGTAGACCTGCAGCGCGACTTCTTTTATTTCTTCTCCTTCATTCTTGTACCCATATATATACTCCCTTCTTGTATTAGTAAGACATCTTATCATAGTTTAGCATTTCTTAAGCCTCTCAAAAACCCTAAAACCCTAGATTTACTTTCACTCATTAGTTTAATTCTCTCTTTAATCTTTAGTTAATCATTGTAATTAGTTTTTGGATTAAGGGGATTCTTGAAGATTGTTCCAAGCTTGACAACCTTGGGATTTTATTTGGGTTTCTTATTAATACAAGTTCTCTTCTTTTTCATCCTTTGTTTGTTGGTATAATCTTCTTCTCTTATTTACTCTTGTTCTTAGTTTGTTAATCAAGTTTGAATCTTTATATTTTGTTTATTGTTATTGTTATTGTTCATTATGGATGTTTGGATGTTCATGTTGTTTTCTCTTATTTTTGTTAGTTTTTCATTGATAATGAGTGAGTAGATTACTTGTGGGGTTAGCAAGGGGATTAGGGGTAGATTATGGGTGATTAGGGTTGATTAGGGGTAAAGGTTACACGTTTGTTGTTAGACTCATAATAGGCACTCTATGTGTTTGTTGATATGCTTGTGTGAGTTGTAGTGGCCATGCTTCCCATACTTGTGTTCATCTTCCCATTGCTTGTCTATTGTGTGAGCATGTTGAGAATAATCGTAGTCACGAGAGTGCGGACTAGGGTCTAAGTTGCGAGAACCCGGACCCACCTTGACATCGGTCTAAGTTGCGAGAGCCCGAACCGACTCTAGCAATTAAGAGACACCTATACCCTTGATCACCCCAATTGCCCTTCTACTCCTATGAACCCGACCTACCCCACTTTCTTTCCATATTTGAGTTCATCCTCCTTAGTTAGCCATAGTTTACTCTAGTTTACTTGTTAGTTCATCATTAGTCTAGTTCTCACTTCTCCTCCACCATAGTTTTCCATTTATCGCCTCTTCGTGTTTGTTTGGTAATCTAGTCTCGTTGTAGGCCGACCTAGTCTAAGCTTCGCCTTACCGTCCTCGTGGATACGATCCTGACCTGTCCTAGCTACCTACTAGGTGTAATCGGTAGTTTATTGACCGGTTGGGATTCACGACAAATCCCTACCATCAATTTGGCGCCGTCGCCGGGGACGGTGCATTGTTTAGACTTAGTTTGCTTATTTCTAGACTTAGTTACCCTTCTTTGTGTTCTCCCATCTTCTCTTGTGAATATTCTCTAGATTTTTCTTCTTTCCTTAGTTTTATTTCTTCTTTTTCTCTTTGTCTCTAGTTGTGTTTGTTTTGTCGTTGCCTAGTGCCCACAAAGCACTAGGTGTTCTCACGTTTGTTCTAGGGTGTAGTGTATGCCTAAGAGGGGAGGCGACTTCTATCTCTTTAATCCAGAGCCGGAGAGACTCTTTCGAGCCTTTCGCCAACGGACGATTAACCGGGTTAGAATCTCTCAACCAAGTGCAAGCAATACTCATCAAGGGCAAGGTCAAGGAGCCGACTTTAGCGAGTCACATCGAGAGACGGCCGAAGGGAGTTTCATTAACCCTTTTGGTAACTCTTGTTCTCCTAGTTTCCCCTCTTCATCTACATCAACACCGTCTACACCACCATCTTCTCCCTTACATCCAATCATGCCGAAGTTCTCATCTCACTCCACTTTCACGGAAGATGTCTTGCCGGGACCGAGTGCATTACCGGAAGCCTACACCGGAAATTTTGTGGCAAAGACCCAATTTATCCAACTTGTGGAGATGAGCCCATTTAGTGGTTTGCCCACCGAAGACCCGCACCAACACATAGAGACCTTCTCCGATTATTGTGACGCTATATCTCAAACCGGGGTTACTCAAGATCAAATTCGTTGGGTACTTTTCCCGTTTTCTCTTATTGGAAAAGCGAAGCAATGGATGAAGAGTATCGATAGGGCAACCATGGGGATCGATACTTGGTAAAAGCTTGCCTTGGCGTTCTACCAAAAATTTTACCCTCCGGAAAAGATGAATTTGCTTAGGGCCTCCATCACCGGGTTCCAACAAAGGGATGAAGAGAGCCTATATGAAGCTTGGGAGCGGTTTAAGTCTTTGGTAAGATCGTGCCCTCATCATGGACTCTCACAATGGTTCTTGGTGCAACAATTTTGGAATGGTCTTTATGAGGACTCGAGAGCTATTCTTAACATGGGCTCCAATGGTAGGTTTACCGAGGTCGATGACGACCAAACTTGGGCGAGAATCGAATAGATGGTGGTGCATAATTCGCAATACTCTAGGCCTAGGAAGGCACATCGAGGAGGCATGCATGAGGTTGATGTTATCACCAAATTAAGCATTGACCTTGGAGCTCAATTGAAAACACACATGGAGACTATTGACAAGAAGCTCCAAAGCCACCTCAACCAAGTCCAAGGCACTAGTTCCTCCAACCAACACTCGATTCATGATGTTAATGCTTTGGGAGTTGTACCCCCTACTCCTTACTTTGGGATGTGCGATACTTGTGGAATCGTTGGTCATGATCCTATGAATTGTAGAGGAAGTATTGAGCAAGTGAACGCCTTTCAAGCGTTCAAGCAAGGTGCCTCCTACTCTAATCAATACCAAGCTTCCAATCAAGTCCCTCAACAACAAGCCTTCCAACATCAACAACAACATCGTCCCTATGTTCCACCTCCCTTAAGGGACAACAATCAAGGCTATCAAGGTTATGCGGGTAATCCAAGACCCTTCAACAACTTCAAGCAAAATAACCAAGGTACCTTCCACAACAACAATCAAGGGTTCCAACAAGGGAACTTCAATCAAGGTGGTTTCCAAGGAAACCAAAATTTTCAAGGGTATCAAAACCACAACCATGGCAACAATCAAGGCCATCATCAAGGCAACTTTCATGGGTTCCAAGGGAACCATCATCAACAACAAGGTAATTCTCAAGGGTTCCAAGGGAACCGTCAACAAGCAACTCAAAATCAACAACAACAAAGCAAGCCTAGGAGCCGGTCTCCTACTCATGATTATGGCATTCCTCTCGCCATCACCGACACTCCACATAATCCATCATCCCCACCTCGGGATTTTGACATTCAAAAGACTTTGATGGAAATACAAAGGAGCAATCAAGATATGCAACAGTGTCAAATGGACATGTCAAGAAACCATCATGAGCTCTTCACTTATATTCAAGGGGAATACACGACGAGAGATGCCCGTATGAAGATACTTGAGACTCAAGTATCTCAACTCGCTTCGGGGAGCTCCTCAAGGCAAAAGGGGCAATTACCTTCTCAAGGTGAAACACCGACATTTGAGCATGTAAATGCTATCACCACAAGGAGAGGTACATCCTATGACCCCCCTTCATTTCCTAGTGAGCAAGAGCCAATGCAAGAACCGACAAAGGAAATGGCATCTCCAACTCAAGAAGAATCAAGCTTTGACAATCCAATGGAGGAACAAGTTTCATGGGAAGTTGAAAAACCCCAAGAAGACAACCCTCCCCCACTTCAAGAGAAAGACAAGGGTAAAAGGAAAGTGTCATTTGAGGAGTCCACCCCTATTGAGCAAAACAAGTACCAAAATCAAGTTGCCTTTCCCATCAAGGCAAATGAAGACTAAGGTGGACACTCAATACGACAAGTTCCTTAGTATTGTGAAGAAAATGGATGTTAGTGTCCCGTTTACCGAGTTACTTACCCAAATCCCAGCATATGGTAAATTCATGAAAGAAATCTTGGCTAGGAAGAGGTCCATCGACAAGGAAGAGACGGTAGCATTCACGAGGGTGGTGAGCGAGCTTATTCAAGGTTCCACACTTCCGAAGTTGAAGGACCCGGGTAGTTTCTGTATCCCATGCACCATCGGCAATTACAAAATCGAGAGAGCTATGTGTGATTTGGGTGCGAGTGTGAGCATTATTCCCTACACCATTTGTGAGCGATTAGGGATGACGGAGCTGAAATGTACTTCCATTACACTCCAAATGGTCGATAAGTCTCTTAACCGACCATTGGGAATGTTGGAGGACGTGCCGGTGCGAATAGGGAAGTTCTTCATTCCGGTCAACTTCATTGTGGTTGACATGCCGGAGGATGCAACACTCCCATCATCCTTGGACGCCCATTTTTACACACCGCCGGTGCCGTGATCGATGTGAAGAAGGGTAGGATTACCTTTCAATTAGGCGACGAAGAGTTAGTGTTCGACCTCCAACGCAACACTTCGCCTATGACCGAGACGTGTAATGTAATCCATGCCACGGAGGACATCGATCTAGGGGGTGAACCGGGACAAAGCTTGAAGAAGTACTCTTATGTACTTGAGGATGATGACTCCGAGAGTGAGGAGGATGAGAGCCCACATCATGGGTTAGGTGACAAATGCAATGACAAGGAGCAAGATGAGCCTCCCTTGGGGCCACATGAGGACCGGTGGACGTTCGTGTATATCCCGAAAGACCAAAAGTACAAGTTCAAGCCATTGAACTTGGAAGATCGGGATGCCCCGGGAACGTCAAGGCAAGGCCATGAAGAGCCTTGGGATGTGGTCGGTTACATTACGAGCTTGATTGAAGACTTCACTAGGGCCTTTGACTTGTTCCTACGTGCTCTTGATGGAGATGGAACCGGTGTTAGTATTGTTGAAAAAGAATGAAGATTGCACCATCTTGGTTTGACGAAGTTCCACAAGAACCGTCTCATTTTATATATCTTTTCATTGTAGTTCTCTTGGAGTTTTGGTAAATTCTTGTAATTTTGGATTATCGATGAGCGATGTGAGGGAGAGAGTTTGATGTTGAGTTTGAGTTTATTTGATAGGTATGAAGTGAGGATGATTCCTAGAGAAGATTCGCTATGATAGAGCTTGGGCAGTAAGCACGAGGATCGGGTTTTTGAAGCTTGGAGCAAGCTTTTGGGATTGTGGAAGTTAAAGAAGGCCCATCCCGACCGGGATGAGGCGTCTCGACCGGGAAGGGTAAGGCATCCCGATCGGGAAGGGTGCCATCCCGATCGGGATGGGTGTACTAAATTTCGAGCATGCTGTGGGTCCGTCCTGACCGGGATGAGGGCGTCCCGACCGGGACGAGTGAGGTAACCCGATCGGGATCGATCATCCCGACCGGGATGGTCCTCTACTCCCCCTTTGTGTTTCTTCTTCGACAATTGACTCCACCCAACCATTTTATGCCCCCTCCCAACCTCCCTAGCTATCCTAGCCTTATCATATGCCTCATTTATTTCATTGACATGCCCTCACTCTATTTCCTATCCACTTTACACCGACTATCGCATCAAATCCCACCCCTTACCATTACTACCTCTATCGTGAGTTCTTCTTGAGTGTGAAGCGAGACGGCAACCGAGAAGATAAGCGACGAGCCTCTAATGATCATTGAGACGATGGAGCAAGTGAGTTACTAACCGCTCGGTTTGGGTAACTATCCTTACTTTTCCGTCTTTTTATCGCTTGTTTTCTCTTATTTGCCCCCTTCCCCTTGAGTCACGGTATCTTAGTGGCCTTCAAGGCCATAGTATGGTTGCTCCCGACTCCCGATGACGTGATTGCGTCGAGAGTCAATTGTTTAATCCAATTTTACAAGATTTTCACCCCTTTTTAGGAGTTAGTCGGATTTGGACGGAATCCGGGCTAGGTGAATTGATTACACCTAGTCCTCCCCTCCCATTTCCTTTTGTTTCCTTCTTTTTATTTTCTTCCCCCTTCCATATCTTTTCTTGTCTCGGCCCATGGTGACTTGACTACACCCCGGCCGGACGCCTTCTACCCTTTTCTCCACTTTTCTTTTTGATTTTTAGCTTTATTTTCGTAGTTTCTTTTCTTTTTCTTTTGTCTCTCCGCACACTACGATCGAGCATGAGGACATTGCTCGTTTTAAGTGTGGGGGAGCGATATTCTAGTGTAGTTAGCTTTATTTCCGTAGTTTTTCGAAAAAATCTTAAAAATCCCTAAAAATTCGAAAAAATTTCACAAAAATCAAAAAGATTTTCTTTTGTGTGTTTTTTTTTTGTCTTTGTGTCGTATGTTTGTTTTGTATTGTGTGTGTTTTTCCTCCCTTTTCCTAATAGGTTGCCTAATCTCCGTTGTTTGGAAAGCTTTGAAGACATCCGGTAACATCCTTTAACCCTCTTTCCCTCTTTATTCCTTGTGATGTTTGGAGAAGGTTGTGTTGAGGTGTGCTCGGGTGGAGCTTGTATGTGGTGGATTTTATGACTTGTTTGGAAATTCGGGGTGGTGTGTGCTTTGTTTATGTGTATGTCTTGTTTTGTTTTATTTTGTTGCCTTTTTGTTTCTTTTTCGTTCGTTCATTTTCGTCGTGTCTTTGTTTCGTGTTTTGTTGTGTGTCTTGTGTGTAAATGGTTTTCGAAAACCCGGTTTAGGGGCTAGTGTGTGAGTGTGTACTTTTCCTTCCTAGTAGTGTAAATCGAGTCTTGGACTTTAATCTAGTAGAATGACCCTAAATCAATGATTTCGTTGGTCCTTTTCCTTGAGTCCACCTAGCTTACTAGGGATTTACTGCGGGATTTGCACCTTTGACCATTATGACCACCCACGGTGTGAAAAGGCCTTGGTTACCGAGTCTCGTCCCTTAGGTGATCGTGTTTAGAATTGTTTCGATTAGTCCAAGTTCTCCACTTTTTGTGGGTTTGAAGGGAAGGGCCGTCCCGACATACCCATTACCCTACTTCCTACGCATCTCCACACAATAAAATGCAATTTGATGATTTCTACCTTTCTTGTCATACAAAGGAAATGCCAAAATAGCCAAATCTTGCCAAAAGGGCAAAGAAAAGAAAAAGAAAGAAAAAAATGAAAGAAAGAAAAGAAATGAAGAAAAAGAAAAGGCACAAAAGCCAAAAAGAAAATAGAAAAGAAGAAAAAGAAATGGCATGGCAACAAACAAATCAAAACATCGAAAAGGAAGAAAATGCCAAAAGAAAACCCGTCTCACAAAAAGAAATCCTCACAAAAATAAGCCTTTGTCCGACTTTTGCCGTGAAGAGCCTACCAAAGGACCGAGAACCTAGGAAGGATGATAGCGGCATTAGTCGGTCTTCCTTCATTTTGCATATTTCCATCTTTTTTACTTGGACTAGTTAGGCGGTTTTGGACATGGGACGACCCTCTTGGCTCACGCTAAAGGGGGCGGGGTCTCACTTACCTACAGTGTCGACTAACACCGTGGTTCTTCACTTTTCCACTCCGTCGATCGTCCCGTAGTACGTTTTTAGAAAGTTAGGAGGACCTAGGTAAGTTACCAACGTTTTTGTTGCTTTATCGTCATACTATTAGGGTTTAGTCCACCTTGGTTTGTATTGCTAGCTTGGGAACGTTGTCACTTACCTCGAGTCCTAAACCGGTGCTTCTTTCACCGCTTTTAGAGGGAAGCGGTATTTCTTTTGTTTTGGGTGCAACCGTCTAAGTGTTTGTTTGTGTATTTGTTTGTTTGTGTGTTTTATGTCCGGTTGCATCCGCGGTTTTGTCGCAAGACCCAACTTGCCTTGCGGAGTGCACTTTTCCTCTAAGTGCACTCGCGTGAGTTGAAGGGGCGTAGGGTGCGCTAATACCCATTCGGCTAGTATAGTAGTTAGTGTGTGCTTACTCGAGGGCGAGTAAGGGTTAAGTGTGGGGGAGTTGATAAGTGTAGTTTGTAGTGCCTTTTTCACTATGTTTTGGTCCCATTTCCTTGTGGAATCGCTCCTTGGGAGCGATTTATGGGCGTCTTACGCTTCCTTTAGTTCGTTTCAAGTTCTCGAGACCGATTTGGATGAGTTGGAGCGATTCCGACTCGATACATACACATTTTGGAGCCAACGAGATAAAGGAACGATGACTCGATGCCTTGGAATCGACCCCGAGACCTTGGGACCTAATCCCGAGCCTTCGAGATCCGATCCCGAGTCCCGAGAATCGGCGAAAAGCCCATGAGAGGCAACGAAGGACCAAAGAGCTCTTAAGGGAGGCCTACAAGACCCATCCCGTTCGGGATGGGGTGCACTTTGAAGAGGACCACTGTGAGCCCATCCTGATCGGGACCAACCCGTCCCGATCGGGATGATCCCGTCCCGGTCGGGACCGTAGACCTGCAGCGCGACTTCTTTTATTTCTTCTCCTTCATTCTTGTACCCATATATATAGTCCCTTCTTGTATTAGTAACACATCTTAGGATAGTTTAGCATTTCTTAAGCCTCTCAAAAACCCTAAAACCCTAGATTTACTTTCACTCATTAGTTTTAATCTTCCCTTAATATTTGTTAATCCTTAGTTAATCCTTGTAATTAGTTCTTGTATTAAGAGGATACTTGAAGAATTCTCCAAACTTGACAACCATGGGTTTTATTTGGGTTCTTATTTATACAAGATTGCATCTTTTCTTCATCCTAGTGTTGGTATAATCATCTTTACTCTTAATCTTGTTTATTTAATCTTGTTTGAATCTCTTCATATAGTTATTGTTATTGTTCATATTGTTTATGATGAATGTTTGGATGTTAGGTTTGATTTCTCTTATTATTGTTGTGATTAGCTTGATAATGAGTGAGTAGTTTCTTTGTGGGGTTAGTAGGGGGATTAGGAGTAGATTATGGATGATTAGGGTTGATTAAGGGAAAAGGGTGAATCATTGTTGTTAGTCACATTGTGGGCATTCTATGTGTTTGTTGATATGCTTGTATGAATTGTAGTAGCCATGCTTCCCATACTTGTGCTCATCTTCTCATTGATTGTCTATGATGCGGAAATGTTGAGAATAGTCATAGTCACGAGAGTGCCGACTAGGGTCTAAGTTGCGAGAGCCCGGACCCACCTTAACATCGGTCTAAGTTGCGAGAGCCCGGACCGACTCTAGTAGCTAGGAGACACCTATACCCTTGATCACCCCAATTACCCTTCTACTCTTATGAACCTGACCTACCCCACTTCCTTCCATATTTGAGTTCATCCTCCTTAGTTAGCCATAGTTTACTCTAGTTTACTTGTTAGTTCATCATTAGTCTAGTTCCCATTTCTCCTCCACCATAGATTTCCATTTATCTCCTCTTTGTGTTTGTTTGGTAATCTAGTCTCGTTGTAGGCCGACCTAGTCTAAGCTTCGCCTTACCGTCCTCGTGGATACGATCCCGACTTGCCCTAGCTACCCACTAGGTGTAATCGGTAGTTTATTGACGGTTAGGGACGTGACAAATCCTTACCATCAAGGAGTAAGTCAAATGCTCTAGCAACATCTTCATTAACGCTCATGTGGCCTATCCTAGCCATCAACAAGAGTTTCGAAGTCGGACTCAAGAAGCAATCATCTAATCCATTACGCTCGGGGTTCTTGTGATCTTCCGGGTCTTCCGAACCATAATAGCAACGACTCTTATGACCATCCGGTAGGTATTGTGGTCTAAAGTCATGCCTGGGGTTGTGATTTGGGAGATCACACCCTAAGGGTGTTGCTTCTTCTACGGGGTCGAGAGTGGAACTCTTTTCCACCACCCGACAAGGATCCTCTTCATCCACCGTCTCACAAGACAAGGGACTAGAAATCGAGTGCGATAGAGGAGGAGAAGACATCAAGTTATCTTCATTGGAGGTGATTGGCTCCTCCAATTTCCCATTCAAGGCAAGTTCCAAGGCATCTACTTCTTTCTCCCAAGTATTACGCTCCTTTTCACTAACCTTGTCAATATGGTCTAGAGGAGGTATGTCTTCACTTGGCTTTGGATTGTCTAGATCCGGTTCATCACGAAGAAAATCATACAAATCCAATTTCATAGCCAATACATCGGTTCCCCAAGAGTTACCTTGAGAATCATGTTCACACCCCTCCTCATTGTCGACCCTTGAAGCTTCAACTTCCTCCATTCTTCCCATATCTTCACCATCCAAGCAACACTCAACGATGATTTCTCGATTTAGCCTCTCTTCTTCATTCGTGGCTTCATGGTTGGGTTGATTTCCATGTGGAGTCAACCGACCTTCTTGCTCAAATGAACCTTCCCCAATAATTTGTGGAGCTCAAGTGGCCGACATCGTGATATGAGCCATGAGTGCATTGATTCGAGCATCTTGCACCTCTATTTGGGCCCTAAGCTCCTCTTTAACCCCTTGTATTTGAGTCATCATCACTTGTTGACTCTTTTGCAATAAAATCATCATCTCATGTTGACCCTTTTGCAATAGCATTATCGCCTCTTGTTGAATCTTTTGCATTTGAACCAACATTTGACAAGTCTCAAAGTTGGGGGTTTTTGGTTGCGGGTTATGTGAGGGTGTTTGGTAGTTGTTAGGATGTTGGAATGATCCTTGACAACTTTCATGGTAACCATATGGAGGGCGTTCGTAAGATTGTTGATGAGGTTGAAATGGTTGGTGAAATTTTGGGACTTGGCCATTTGCCCCATAGTTGTCCCGTGACGATTGATGGAAGCTAGGACGTGCCATTTCCATAACGTTGCTTTGATACTGATAAGTGTAGTTTGTAGTGCCTAATTTGTTGTGTTTTGGTCCCGTTTTCCTTGTGGAATCGCTCCTTGGGAGCGGTTTATGGGTTACTTATGCTTCCTTTAGTTCGTTTTAGGTTCCCGAGACCATTCATGAAGAATTGGAACGATTCCGACTCGTTTCATACGCTTTTGGAGCCAACAAAGTGAAGGAACGATCACTCGATGCCTTGGATTCGATCCCGAGACTTTGGGACCCGATCCCGAGCCTCTTAGACTCGATCCCGAGCCCCGAGAATCGACGAGAAGCCCATGAGAAGCAAGGAGGGACCAAAAAGATCTTAAAAGAGGCCTACAAGGTCCTTCCCGGGCGGGATAATTCCTTCCCGACCGGGAAGGAAGGTGCAAAAGCGAGTGTTGCTGTAAAGAGCTCTTCCCGACCAGGAAGGTGGCTTCCCAACCGGGAAGGACCTCTTCTCGACCGGGACCATCTCTTCCCGACCGGGAAGAGCCCAGTTCAGGCCCGCGTCAACTCTTTTCTTCTCCTTATTCATTGTAACCCTATATATACCCTTCCTCTTGTATTCCTATAGGATGTTAGACATTACCCATTAAACCCTAGCATAGTTTAGCATAGATTAGCATAGATTAGTGTAGATTAGTTCTTAGTTAATCGTTAATCTTAGTTTAATCCTTGTATTAAGAGAATTCTTCAAGATCTCCACCAAGATTGACAACCTTGGGTGGTTGTTTTGGGTTTTTCTTATTAAAGCAAGTTTCAATCTTTCATCCTCTTGTTAGTAGGTATAATCTTATTATTCCTTTCTCTTAATCTTGTTTATTCATCCAAGTTTTAATCTTTGTTCATTGTATTGTTCATAGTTCATTGTTTTCACTAGTTTCCTTATGATTGTTTTGGTTTTTATGTTGGTTTCTCTAGTTAGTGTTAGTTTTCCATTAATTATGTTTGCGTAGACTCTTGCTAGGGTTATTAGGGTGATTGGTTGTGATGGTGGATGATTAGGGTGCGATGGGTGGTATTAGATGTTGTTTTTGTTGTTTCCCATTTACCTTGCACTCCACATGTTCAATGAAATGCTTGTGAGACTAGATCCATTAATGGTGGTATTTGATCCTTGTTTTTCTTGCATATTCTCTTGTATGTGTGTGTTTGGTTGGTTGGTTTGGTTCCCTCATTACGTAGCGAGAGCCCGATGAGGACGACCCCTAGGCCGATTACGTAGCGAGAGCCCGATCGGTAGAATCTAGGCTACGAAAGCATGCTAGTAACCCCGTTCTTCCCCTTTTTGTCTTCTTTGCATCCATGAACCCGACCTAACCCTAGTTTTCATTCTTATTGTTATCCTTGCTTCCCTTAGTCGTTAGTTACTTGTTTTGTCTTCCTTTTCCGGGTTCTAGACTTAGCCTAGTCCTTAGCCTCCCCCTAGTTTAGCTTGTCTCGAACCTAGTCTTTGACAGTAGCACTCATTAGTCTAAACGCATTTTCTGTCCCTGTGGATTCGACCCGAATTGCCTTAGCTACCCAGTTAGGTTAGTTGGATATTATTTGGCGGCGGGATCCGCGACAAATCCCACCCATCAAATTGGCGCCGTTGCCGGGGACGGCGTAGTTTAGACTTTTGTTTGCTTAGTTTTAGACTTTGTTCTTGATTTTTGTGTTTCCTTCTCCTTGTGTATCTCTGTTTTTCTTTTTGTGTTCTATTCTCTCCTCCTTGTTCCTCAAAAGCACTAGGCTACTAACGTTTGCTCAAGTGCTTCTAGTTCATCCTAGGTATCAAAGCAAAGTTATGGAAATGGCACGTTCTAGCTTCCATCAATCATCACGGGACAACTATGGGGCAAATGGCCAAGTCCTAAAATTTCACCAACCATATCAACCTCATCAACAATCATACGAACGCCCTCCATATGGTTATCATGAAAGTTGTCAAGGATCATTCCAACATCCTAACAACTACCAAACACCCTCACATAACCCACAACCAAAAATCCCCGACTTTGAGACTTGTCAAATGTTGGTCCAAATGCAAAAGAGTCAACAATAGGCGATAATGCTATTGCAAAAGGGTTAACATGAGATGATGATTTTAATGCAAAAGATTCAACAAGTGATGATGACTCAAATACAAGGGGTCAAAGAGGAGCTCAAGGCCCAATTCGAGGTGCAAGATGCTCGGATAAATGCACTCATGGCTCGTATCACGATGTCGGCCACTCTAGCTCCACGAATTGTTGAGGAAGGTTCATTTAGGCATGAAGGTCGAGTGTTTCCACAAGAAAGTCAACCCGATCGTGAAGCTACAAATGAAGAAGAGGGGGTCAATCAAGAGATCATTGTTGAGTGTTGCTTGGATGGTGAAGATATGGGAAGAATGGAGGAAGTTGAAGCTTCAAGGGTCAACAATGAGGAGGGATTTGAACATGATTCTCAAGGTAACTCTTGGGAAGTCAATGTATTGGCTATCAAATTAGATTTGTATGATTTTCTTCGTGATGAACCGGATCTAGACAATCCAAAGCCAAGTGAAGACATACCTCCTCTAGGCCATATTGACAAGGTGAGTGAAAAGGAGCGTAATACTTGGGAGAAAGAAGTAGATGCCTTGGAACTTGCCTTGAATGGGAAATTGGAGGATCCTAAAGCCTCCAATGAAGAGAACTTGATGCCTTCACCTCCTCTATCGCGCTCGATTTCTAGTCCCTTGTCTTGTGAGACGATTGATGAAGAGTATCCTTGTCGGGCGGTGGAAGAGAATTCTACTCTCGACACCGTAGAAGAAGCCATCCCCTTAGGGTGTGATCTCCCACATCATAACACCGAGCATGACTCTAGACCACTATACCTACCGGATGGTCATAAGAGTCGTTGCTATGTTGGTTTGGAAGACCCGGAAGATCACGAAAACCCCGAGCATAATGAAGATGATCGCTTCTTGCCTCCGACTTGGAAGCTCTTGAAAGTTGCTAGGCTCGGCCATGTGAGCTTCAATGAAGATGTTGCTAGGGCATTTGACTTACTCCTTCGAGCCCTTGATGGCTATGGAGGAGTTGATGGTGAGAGTATCATGTAAATATCTTTTTTCCTTTTCTTTCTTTTTTGTTTTTGTATATTTTTGTTTGGATAGTTTGGTTTCTAGGATTTGTTAGCTTTTGTGGAATTCTTGTAATTCGGTATTTTGATGAGCGATGTGAGGGAGGGATTTTGATGGTGTTTATTGAGTCCATTTCATAGGTTATAGTGAAGATGAAGTCTTGAGAGAGTAGTTGATGATAGAAGCTTGGATTTGGGCATGGGAGTCGGTTTTTGAACCTTTTGACAAGCTTTTGGGGACGAGATTCTATGTCTCGATGTATTGGTGGCCATGTGGGTGAAGCTATCAAGATTAGGAAGGGCTAGAAGACTCCTCCCGACCGGGAAGGAAGCATCCCGACCGGGAAGGATGAGCATCCCGACCGGGAAGGATGTCATCCCGATCGGGATGAGTGTGCTGAAAATTGGATCTTCTGGAGTGTGATCCCGACCGGGACGGGAGCTTCCCGATCGGGACGGGCGTGTCATCCCGACCGGGACAATCCATCCCGACCGGGATGGTCCCCTGCTCCACATTTTCCCTCTTCTTCGACATTCGAACCCACCCAACCATTTTATACCCTTTCCCAACCTCCCTACCTACCCTTGCACCTATCATATGACCTTACACTTCATATGCATAGCCTCACCTCATCTTACCTTCACTACTTACCGAGCCTAGCATCAAATCCCACCCTCTTCTACCATTGCAAGCTTAATACTTCAACCATGCGGGCCTATCAAGATTGAAGAGGAATAGCAATGACGAAGACAAGCTATGTGCCGATATTGAACTATGAGGCGATGGAGCGAGTGAGTTGCTAACCGATGGGTACGGAAACTATCCTTTCTTTTCCGTCTTTTATCGCTTGTTTTTCCTTTGTTTATTCCTTTTCCCTTGTACATTTGTGTGTCATGGTGGCCCTCGGGGCCTTGGTAGTTATTGCTCCCGACTCTCGATGACGTGACTACATCGAGAGTCATTTCAAAATCCAAATTTGCAAAATTTTCACCCTTTTTTTTGTAGGATTTAGTCGGATTTAGGCGGAATCCGGGCTAGGTGACTTGATTACACCTAGTCCTCCCCTCCCATTTTCTTTTATTTTCATCTTTTTATTTCTTCCCCCACCCATATATTTTCTCGTCTCGGCCCATGGTGACTTGACTACACCCCGGCTGGACACATTCTACCCTTTCTTCACTTTTCTTTTTCATTTTTAGCTTTATTTTCGTAGTTTCTTTTCTTTTCTTTTGTGTCTCCATACACTACGATCGAGCATGAGGACATTGCTTGGTTTAAGTGCGGGGGAGCGATATTCTAGTGTAGCTTAGTTTATTTTCGTAGTCTTTTCGAAAAATCTTTAAAAACCCTAAAAATTTGAAAAATTTCACAAAAATCAAAAAGATTTTCTTTTGTGTCTTCTCCTTTTTGTGTCATTATGTCGTATTTTTGTTTTGTTGTGCGTGTTTTGCCTCCCTTTTTCCTTATAGGTTGCCTAATCACCGTTAGCTTTGGAGAGCTCTCAAGACATCCGGTAACATCTCTTCACCCCTTTTCCCTCTTTGTTCCTTGTGGAGTTTGGAGGAGATATGTGAAGTTGTGTGCTCGGGTGGAGCTTTGTGCATATTTGTGGTTGATTTGGTGATTTGTTTGGAAGTTCGGGGTGTTGTTTGTTTTGTTTATGTGTTTGTTTTATCTTGTTTTGTTTTGTTGCCTTTTGTCTCTTTTTTCTTTTGTTTTCGTCGTGTCTTTGTTTTGTGTGTGTAGTTGTGTCTAGTGTGTAAAAAGGTTTTCGAAAACCCGGTTTAGAGGCTAGTGTGCAAGCGTTTACTTTCCCTTTCTAGTAGTATGAATCGAGTCTTGGACCTTAGTCTAGTAGAATGACCGTAAATCAATGATTTCGTTGGTCCTTTACCTTGAGTCCACCTAGATTACTGGGGATTTACTACGGGATTTGCATTTTGACCATTATGACCACCCACGGTGTGAAAAGGCCTTGGTTGCCGAGTCCCGTCCCTTAGGTGATCGTGTTTGGGATTGTTTGACTAGTCCAAGTTCTCCCCTTTTTGTGAGTATGAAGGGAAGACGTCGTCCCGACATACCCATTTCCCTACCTCCTATACATATCCACACAATAAAATTACAATTTGTTGAAATCTCTCTTTCTAGTTGCAAAAAGAAATGCCTACAACTCAAATCAAGCCAAAAGGGCAAAGAAAAGAAAAAGAAAGAAAAAGAATGGAAGAAAATATTGAAGGAAAAGAAAAGGCACAAAAAGCCAAAAAGAAAATAGAAAAGAAAAAAAAAAGAAATGGCATGGCAACAAACGAAGCAAAAAAAATTAAAAAAAGAAATAAAAATGCCAAAAGAAAACCGTCTCACAAAAAGAATCCCCACACCTCTCAAAATAAGCCTTTTACCGACTATTACCGTGAAGAGCCTACAAAAGGACCGAGTCCCTAGGAAGGATGATAGCGGTAGTGGTCGGTCTTCCCTCATTTTGCAATAATATCCACATTTTTACTTGGACTAGTTGGGCGGTTTAGAACATGGGACGACCCTCTTGGCTCATCGCTAAAGGGGGCGGGGTCTCACTTACCTAAAGTGTCGACTAACACCGTGGTTCATCCTTTTTCCATCCCGCCGATCGTCCCGTAGTACGTTCTTAGAAGGTTAGGAGGACCTAGGTAAGTAACCGACGTTTTTATTGCTTTGTTGTCATACTATTAGGGTTTAGTTCATTTCGATTTGTATGATTAGCTTGGGAACGTTGTCACTTGCCTTGAGTCCTAAACCGGTGTTTCATTCACCACTTTTTAGAGGGAAGCGGTATTTATTTCTCTTTGGGTGCAACCGTTTATTTGTTTGTTTGTGTGTTTGTTGTTTATGTGTTTTTGTGCTCGGTTGCATCCACAGTTTTGTCGCAAGACCTTACTTGCCTTGCGGAGTACACTTTTCCTCTAAGTGTACTCGCGTGAGGTTAAAGGGCGTAGGGTGCGCTAATACCCACTCGGCTAGTTTAGTAGTTAGTGTGTGCTTACTCGAGGGCGAGTAAGGGTTAAGTGTGGGGGAGTTGATAAGTGTAGTTTGTAGTGCCTAATTTGTTGTGTTTTCGTCCCGTTTTCCTTGTGGATTCGCTCCTTGGGAGCGTTTTATGGGTTACTTATGCATCCTTTAGTTCGTTTTAGGTTCTCGAGACCATTCATGAAGAATTGGAACGATTTCGACTCGTTTCATACGCTTTTGGAGCCAACAAAGTGAAGGAACGATCACTCGATGCCTTGGATTCGATCCCGAGACTTTGGGACCCGAGCCCCGAGAATCAACGAGAAGCCCATGAGAAGCAAGGAGGGACCAAAAAGATCTTAAAAGAGGCCTACAAGGTCCTTCCCGGGCGGGATAATGCCTTCCCGACCGGGAAGGAAGGTGCAAAAGCGAGTGTTGCTGTAAAGAGCTCTTCCCACCGGGAAGGACCTCTTCCCGACCGGGACCATCTCTTCCCGACCGGGAAGAGCCCAGTTCAGGCCCGCGTCAACTCTTTTCTTCTCCTTATTCATTGTAACCCTATATATACCCTTCCTCTTGTATTCCTATAGGATGTTAGACATTACCCATTAAACCCTAGCATAGTTTAGCTTACATTAGCATAGATTAGTGTAGATTAGTTCTTAGTTAATCGTTAATCTTAGTTTAATCCTTGTATTAAGAGAATTCTTCAAGATCTCCACCAAGATTGACAACCTTGGGTGATTGTTTTGGGTTTTTCTTATTAATGCAAGTTTCAATCTTTCATCCTCTTGTTAGTAGGTATAATCTTCTTATTCCTTTCTCTTAATCTTGTTTATTCATCCAAGTTTTAATTTTTATTCATTGCATTGTTCATAGTTCATTGTTTTCACTAGTTTCATTATGATTGTTTTGTTTTTTATGTTGGTTTCTCTTGTTAGTGATAGTTTTCCATTAATTATGTTTGAGTAGACTCTTGCTAGGGTTATTATGGTGATTGGTTGTGATGGTGGATGACTAGGGTTAGATGGGTGGTATTAGATGTTGTTTTTGTTGTTTCCCATTTACCTTGCACTCCACATGTTCGATGAAATGCTTGTGAGACTAGAGACGATCAATCCTAGTTTTTCTTGCATATTCTCTTGTATGTGTGTGTTTGGTTGGTTGGTTTGGTTCCCTCATTACGTAGCGAGAGCCCGATGAGGACGAACCCTAGGCCAATTACGTAGCGAGAGCCCGATCGGTAGAATCTAGGCTACGAAGGCATGCTAGTAACCCCGTTCTTCCCCTTTTTGTCTTCTTTGCATCCATGAACCCGACCTAACCCTAGTTTTCATTCTTATTGATATCCTTGCTTCCCTTAGTCGTTAGTTACTTGTTTTGTCTTCCTTTTCCGTGTTCTAGACTTAGCCTAGTCCTTAGCCTCCCCCTAGTTTAGCTTGTCTCGAACCTAGTCTTTGACCGTAGCACCCATTAGTCTAAACACATTTTCCGTCCCTGTGGATTCGACCCGACTTGCCCTAGCTACCCAGTTAGGTTAGTTTGATATTATTTGGCGGCGGGATCCGCGACAAATCCCACCCATCAGATACCTAGGATGAACTAGAAGCACTTGAGCAAACGTTAGTAGCCTAGTGCTTTTGAGGCACTACAAGAGAGAATAGCACACAAGAATTAAAACGGAGATACACAACGAGAAGAAAACACAAAAATCAAGAACAAAGTCCAAAACTAAGCAAACAAAAGTCTAAACTACGCCGTCCCCGGCAACGGCGCCTATTTGATGGGAGGGATTTGCCGTGGATCCCACCACCAAATAATATCCAACTAACCTAACTAGGGTAGCTAGGGCAAGTCGGGTCGATCCACAGGGACGAAAATGTGTTTAGACTAATGGGTGCTACAGTCTAGGACTAGGTTCAAGACAAGCTAATCTAGGGTGATGGCTAAGGACTAGGCTAAGGTCTAAAACATGGAAAAGGAAGGCAAAACAAGTAACTAATGACTTAGGGAATCAAGGATAACAATAAGAAGGAAAACTAGGGTTAGGTCGGGTTCATGGATGCAAAGGAGACAAAAAGGGGATAAACGGGGTTACTAGCGTGCTTTCGTAGCCTAGGTTCCGCCGATCGGGCTCTCGCTACGTAATCGGCCTAGGGGTCGTCCTCACCACGCTCTCGCTACTAATGAGGGAACCAAACCAACCAACCAAACACATACATATAAGAGAATATGCAAGAAAAACAAGGATTGATCGTCTCTAGTCTCACAAGCGTTTCATCGAACATGTGGAGTGCAAGGTAAATGGGAATCAACAAAAACAACATCTAATACCACCTATTTCACCCTTATCATCCCTAATCACATCCAATCCCCTTAATAACCCTAGCAAGAGTCTACTCAAACATATCTAATGCTAAAACTAACATTAACAAGAGAAACCAACATAAGAACCAAAACATTCATATAGAGAACAAACAAGAACAAAAAAACTAGATATAAAGATGAAAACTTGAATAACATAAAAAAATATTAAGAGTAAGAGGTAGAGAAGATTATACCAACTAACAAGAGAATGAAAAGATGAGAACTTGTATATAAAGAACACCCAAAACATCCACCAATGTTGTCAAGATTGGATGGATTCTTCAGGAGATCCCTTAATACAAGATTAGCTAACTAGATTAAGGACTAATTAACGACTAATCTACTCTAATCTAAGCTAATCTATGCTAAAGTAGTCTAGAGTTTAGTGGGTAATGTAGGACATAACATAAGATTACATGAGGGGGGTATATATAGGGTTACAAGAGGAAAGGAGAAGAAAGAATGAAGCGCGGGTTACAGCACAGCCTTCCCGGCCGGGAAGGTGGTGGTCCCGGTCGGGAAGAGGTCGGTCCCGGCAGGGAAGAGGTCATCCCGGTCGGGACGGACCCAAAACAGCGGCCCTCTCTTTCATGCACCTCATCCCGGACGGGATGAGGTCCTTCCCGTCGGGGATGAGTCTTGTAGGCCTCCAATATGATCTTTAAGCTCCCTCCTTGCCTCTCATGGGTTTCTCATCGATTCTCGGGACTCGGGATCGAGCCTAAGGGGCTTGGAAATGGGTCCCAAGGTCTCGGGATAGAATCCAAGGCATCGAGTGATCGCTTCTTCTCTTCGTTGGCTCCAAAAGTGTATGAAACGAGTCAGAATTGTTCGAATTCTTCATGAATGGTCTCGGGAACCTAAAACGAACTAGAAGAAGCATAAGTAGCCCATAAACCGCTCCCAAGGAGCGATTCCACAAGGGAAATAGGACCAAAACACAACAAATTAGGCACTACAAACTACACTTATCAGCTATAGACACTAGCAGGCAAAATGCGGGTGTCTACAGAGCTCCCACTCTGACTGATGCTTGGACAAGCCGAAAGTCAGAGTAGCTACCAGGCCTATCGCAGATTACGACCTGGCAGCCTTCCGGTCGGGTCGTTTATAGTCCATTAGACTAGCGTGAAGGGCTCGCCAGCCACGAGCAGAGGGTCATACCTGTCTTGATGATGATAGTTCCGTGGGGAGTAAATGAGCTGCGTGGAAACTTGCTTCTGAAGTCTTGGGTGTACCTGTATGCTGACACATAACAACTTGCATGTAACACATAGGTGAAACACCGACTCACGCTGGGGAGATAAAATATTAATTTTTGAAAAGCAAAAAAAATTTAGAAATTTTTAGCAAAAATTTTTTTTTAGAAATTTTTAGGAATGCTCGGGATGACTTGATTCCTATCTTGGGTTCTTATTTGAAATCAGGCCTGCGCGTATAGGGCCCATGTTTGCTAAGGAGGCACCACGGTTAGGGTTACACTTAGGGTTTCCTATTATATATAATGGACTCCCTGCTGCAACTTTCTGCATCCCAAATCAAATTCTTTCTTCTCCTCTCAAAATCTTTTAAATTTTCAAGAAAACTCAAATATCTGCTATGGGTATCGAGCACTTGACTGCGATGCTTCTGGCTTGGTCCCAATATTTTCGGGACGAAGAAAAGGTTCAGCTGACCCAGATGGAAATGTACGTCCATTACACTCCAAATGGCCGATAAATCCTTTAACCGACCATTGGGAATGCTTGAGGATGTGCCGGTACGAATAGGGAAATTCTTCATTCCGGTCGACTTCATTGTGCTTGATATGCCGGAGGATGCAAATACTCCCATTATTCTTGGGCGCCCATTTCTACACACCGCCGGTGCCATGATCGACGTGAAGAACGGTAGGATCAAATTTGAGTTGGGCGAGGAAAAGATAGTGTTCGACCTCCAAGGTAACACTTCGCCTACTAGCGATGAGTCATGCAATATGATCCAAGCCAAGAAAGACATCGATCTAGTGGGTGAACCGGGACAAAGCTTGAAGAAGTACTCCTATGTACTTGAAGATGATGACTCCGATTTGGAGGAGGATGAGTGCCCATATCATGGGCTTGATGACAAGTTGCAAAGCGAGGAAAAGGATGAACCTCCCTTGGGGCCACATGAGGACCGGTGGACGTTTGGGTATACCCCGAAAGACCAAAAGTACAAGTTCAAGCCGTTGAACTTGGAAGATCGGGATGCCCCGGGAACGTCAAGGCAAGGCCATGAAGAGTCTTGGGATGTGGTTGGCTATATAACATGCTTGATTGAAGACTTTGCTAGAGCCTTCGACTTGTTCTTACGTGCCCTTGATGGAGATGGAATTGTTCAAGGTTGTTGAAAAAGAGTGAAGAGTGCACCATCTTGGTTTGACGGAGTTCCACAAGAACCGTCTCATTGTATATATTTCTTACTTGTAGTTAGTTTGAGTTTTGTGATATTCTTGTTGTTTGGATTGATTGATGAGCGTAGTGAGGGAGAGAATTTAATGTGTGTTGGAGCTTTATTGATAGGTGAAGTGCATGTGATTCCTAGAAAGGAATGGTTGATGATGGAGTTTGGTTTGCGAGCGAGGAAGTCGGTTTTTGAAGCTTATGATAAGCTTTTGGGTTTGGGGAAGGCCAAGAAGACTCATCCCGACCGGGAAGAGGGCTTCCCGATCGGGATGAAGGTGCAAAATTTCGGACTCACTGGAGTGCGTTCCCGACCGCGACGAGAGCTTCCCGATCGGGAAGGGTTTATCAACCCGATCGGGACCATCCATCCTGACCGGGATGGTCCCCTTTCTCCCCTTTGAGCCTTTTCTTAGGCGTTTGACTCCACCCATCCATTATACCCCCTCCCAACCTCCCTACTCCTCCTTACTCCTATCACATGACCCGTACACCTCACCTTACACCGAAATCCACATAAATTTTCATCCCCTCGCACCATTACTACCCCGACCGTGAGTTCTTCTTGAGTGTGAAGCGAGATGGCAAACGAGAAGACAAGCGACGAGCCTTCAATGATCATCGAGACGATGGAGCAAGTGAGTTACCAACCGCTCGGTTTGGGTAACTATCCTTACTTTTCCGTCTCTTTTTCGCTTGTTTTCCATTGTTTGCCCCCTTCCCTTGAGCCATGGTATTTAGTGGCCTTCGAGGCCGTAGTATGGTTGCTCCCGACTCTCAAGGACGTGACTACGTCGGGAGTCGATCGATTAATCCAATTGTACAAGATTTCACCCCTGTTTAGGAGTTAGTCGGATTTGGACGGAATCCGGGCTAGGTGACTTGATTACACCTAGCCCTCCCCTCCCATTTCCTTTTGTTTCCTTCTTTTTATTTTCTTCCCCCTTCCATATCTTTTCTTGTCTCGGCCCATGGTGACTTGATTACACCCCGGCCGGACGCTTTCTACCCTTTTCTCCATCTTTTCTTTTTGATTTTTAGCCTTATTTTCGTAGTTTCTTCTCCTTTTCTTTTGTCTCTCCGCACACTAGGATTGAGCATATGAGGACATTGCTCGGTTTAAGTGTGGGGGAGCGATATTCTATCGTAGTTAGTTTTATTTTTTTTCCTTTTTCGAAAAACCTTTAAAAACCCTAAAAATTTGAAAAAAATTCACAAAAATCAAAAAAGATTTTCTCTTTTGTTTATTTTCATTTCGTGTCATTGTGTCGTATATTTGTGTTGTTGTGCGTGTTTGCCTCCCTTTTTCCATAGGTTGCTTAAATCGTCGTTAGCTTTGGAAAGCTTTGAAGAAATCCGGTAACATCTTCTATCCTTTTTTCCCTCTTTATTTCTTGTGAAGTATTGGAGAAGATTGTGATGAAGGTTGCTCGGGTGGAGCTTGTAATGTTTGTGGTTGATTGGTGACTTGTGTGGAATATCGGGGTGGTGTTTGTTGTGTTCATATGTTTATTTTGTGTTGTTTTGTTGCTCTTTTTTCTATTTCTTTCGTTCTCGTTGAGTCTTCATTTTGTGTTGTGTTTGTTGAGTCTTGTGTGTAAATGGTTTTCGAAAACCCGGTTTAGAGGCTAGTGTGCGAGGTTTACTTTCCCTTTTTAGTAGTGTAAATCGAGTCTTGGACTTTAGCCTAGTAGAATGACCCTAAATCAATGATTTCGTTGGTCCTTTACCTTGAGTCCACCTAGCTTACTAGGGATTTACTACGGGATTTGCATTTTGACCATTATGACCACCCACGGTGTGAAAAGGCCTTGGTTACCGAGTCTCGTCCCCTAGGTGACCGTGTTTAGGATTGTTTTGATTAGTCCAAGTTCTCCACTTTTTGTGGGTTTGAAGGGAAGGACCCGTCCCGACTTACCCATTCACCTACCTCCTACGCATCTCCACACAATAAATTGCAAATTGTTGATTTCTACCTTTCTTGTTATACAATGAAAATGCCAAAAAGCCAAATCTTGCCAAAAAGGGCAAAGAAAAGAAATGAAAGAAAAATGAAAGAAAGAAAAGAATGAAGAAAAAGAAAAGGCACAAAAGCCAAAAAGAAAATAGAAAAGAAGAAAAAGAAATGGCATGGCAACAAACAAATCAAAATGTCAAAAAGAAAGAAAATGCCAAAAGAAAACCCGTCTCACAAAAAGAAATCCCCACAAAAATAAGGCTTTTTTTTCGACTTTTGTCGTGAAGAGCCTACCAAAGGACCGAGCTCCGAGGAAGGATGATAGCGGCATTAGTCGGTCTTCCCTCATTTTGCATGTTTTCCACCTTTTTACTTGGACTAGTTAGGCGGTTTTGGACACGGGACGACCCTCTTGGCTCACGCTAAAGGGGGCGGGGTCTCACTTACCTACAGTGTCGACTAACACCGTGGTTCTTCACTTTCCACTCCGCCGATCGTCCCGTAGTATGTTTTTAGAAAGTTAGGAGGACCTAGGTAAGTTACCAACGTTTTTGTTGCTTTACCGTCATACTATTATGGTTTAGTTCACCTTGATTTGTGTTGCTAGCTTGGGAACGTTGTCACTTACCTCGAGTCCTAAACCGGTGTTTCATTCACTGCTTTTAGAGGGAAGCGGTATTTCTTTTGTTTTGGGTGCAACCGTCTAAGTGTTTGTTTGTGTGTTTGTTTGTTTGTTTGTGTGTTTTGTGTCCGGTTGCATCCGCGGTTTTGTCGCACGACCCAACTTGCCTTGCGGAGTACACTTTTCCTCTAAGTGCACTCGCGTGAGTTGAAGGGGCGTAGGGTGCGCTAATACCCATTCGGCTTGTGTAGTAGTTAGTATGTGCTTACTCGAGGGCGAGTAAGGGTTAAGTGTGGGGGAGTTGATAAGTGTAGTTTGTAGTGCCTTTTTCACTATGTTTTGGTCCAATTTTCCCTGTGGAATCGCTCCTTGGGGGCGGTTCATGGGCTTCTTATGTTTCCTTTAGTTCGTTTCAGGTTCCCGAGACCGATTTGGAAGAGTTGGAGCGATTCCGACTCTATACATACACATTTTGGAGCCAACGGAGTAAAGGAACGATGAATCGATGCCTTGGAATCGACCCCGAAACCTTGGGACCCAATCCTGAGCCTCCGAGACCCGATCCCGAGTCCCGAGAATCGGCAAGAAGCCCATGAGAGGCAAGGAAGGACCAAAGAGCTCTTGAGGGAGGCCCACAAGACCCATCCCGTTCTGGATGGCCTCATCCCGTTCGCGATGGGGTGCACTTTGAAGAGGGCCACTGTGAGCCCATCCCGATCGGGACCAACCCGGCCCGGTCGGGATGACAGGGCCGTCCCGATCGGGATGATCCCGTCCCGGTCGGGACCGTAGACCTGCAGCGCGACTTCTTTTATTTCTTCTCCTTCATTCTTGTACCCATATATATACTCCCTTCTTGTATTAGTAAGACATCTTATCATAGTTTAGCATTTCTTAAGCCTCTCAAATACCCTAAAACCCTAGATTTACTTTCACTCATTAGTTTAATTCTCTCTTTAATCTTTAGTTAATCATTGTAATTAGTTCTTGAATTAAGGGGATTCTTGAAGATTGTTCCAAGCTTGACAACCTTGGGATTTTATTTGGGTTTCTTATTAATACAAGTTCTCTTCTTTTTCATCCTTTGTTTGTTGGTATAATCTTCTTCTCTTATTTACTCTTGTTCTTAGTTTGTTAATCAAGTTTGAATCTTTATATTTTGTTTATTGTTATTGTTATTGTTACATTATGGATGTTTGGATGTTCATGTTGTTTTCTCTTATTTTTGTTAGTTTTTCATTGATAATGAGTGAGTAGATTACTTGTGGGGTTAGTAGGGGGATTAGGGGTAGATTATGGGTGATTAGTGTTGATTAGGGGTAAAGGTTACATCTTTGTTGTTAGACTCATAATAGGCACTCTATGTGTTTGTTGATATGCTTGTGTGAGTTGTAGTGGCCATGCTTCCCATACTTGTGTTCATCTTCCCATTGCTTATCTATTGTGTGAACATGTTGAGAATGGTCGTAGTCACGAGAGTGCGGACTAGGGTCTAAGTTGCGAGAGCCCGGACCCACCTTGACATCGGTCTAAGTTGCGAGAGCCCGGACCGACTCTAGCAATTAGGAGACACCTATACCCTTGATCACCCCAATTACCCTTCTACTCCTATGAACCCGACCTACCCCAATTTCTTTCCATATTTGAGTTCATCCTTCTTAGTTAGCCATAGTTTACTCTAGTTTACTTGTTAGTTCATCATTAGTCTAGTTCTCACTTCTCCTCCACCATAGTTTTCCATTTATCGCCTCTTTGTGTTTGTTTGGTAATCTAGTCTCGTTGTAGGCCGACCTAGTCTAAGCTTCGCCTTACCGTCCTCGTGGATACGATCCCGACTTGCCCTAGCTACCCACTAGGTGTAATCGGTAGTTTATTGACCGGTTGGGATTCACGACAAATCCCTACCATCACACGTTAAACCATGAGTCCTACAATAGCATTCGAGTCTCGTTAACCGTTCTTTTGTAACTTAGATCAACACGTGCCTAATTAATCACGTGAAACGTCTTTTCAAAACCATGCATTAACTCATTTGCATCATTCTATACAATTCAATATTTGCACAAACCGTTATTATTCGTTATACCGTTACTAACCGTTCGTTGTTTCTTTTGTCAATTTTGGTTGTTTATTTTATTCTACTAAAATGAACCCACATGCTAAATTCAACATCGACGTAGAATTAATTGCATTAAATCGACGTAGAAACCCTTTTCAATTCCTCGCATGCTTAGTGAAAATAATCTTTGCATATCATTTTCCCGTTCAACTAACGCGCGTATTAGAAAGTCATTCGAGATCTTAGTAGAAGCCGCTAAGTGCGGGCGGGCTTGGGTCTTCTTTGTGGGCTTCCCAACACGTACCCTCACCCCTTACTCGGAACCATGGTTTCCGGATATCCGAATCCATTGGCATACGAGAGTCATTCAATACACGGTATCCGATAATGTCGGTATCGGTATCAAATGCAAAGGGACGAGCCCAATAAACTATGACATCGGAAATGGGTCGTATTTTGTATACGGCCCACTACGACATAGAGTGGGCTCGAACGGGTCCGAACTCCCACAAAGTTCGGTGGCGACTCCACTTCGACCTAAATTTCAATTCGATCCATTCTCATATGGAGATTCATTCGCCTACCCAAACCCGCGTGTGGCCGCGTCGGGGTGGACCTATGTCATGTCCACACACCTCAACTTGCCCACTCGTTTGAGGGTGGTAGGCAACACCGCTACGGTGAGAGACACCGTACTTAACAGATAAAGCATCAAGTCGCTTCTCATGAAAATGGCTTCCACCATCACTAATAATCGCCCTTGGAACACCAAAGCGGGGGAAAATGATCTTTTAAAATAAAGAAATTACCGTTCTAGCATCATTAGCAGGAGATGCTATCGCCTCCTCCCACTTGAAGACATAATCAACCGCAACCAAAATATATCGCTTACCCTTGGATGACGGGAACGGGCCTTGATAATCTACACCCAAAACGTCAAAAATTTCTACCTCGAGGATCCCATTTTGAGGCATCTCATGCCTCCTAGAAATATTACCGGTCCTTTGACATGCGTCGCAAGACATAATAAAGGCTTGGGCATCACGAAACAAGGTTGGCCAATTAAAACCCGACTGGAGGACCTTAGCGTGGTTCGGCTCGGTCCATGATGGCCACCATAAGGTGATGAATGACAACTCTCTAAAATTCCTCGAACTTCCCATTGAGGGACACATCGACGGAAAATACCATCAGCATACTCCTTAAATAAATAAGGATCATCCCAGAAAATTTGTCGGACATCATGTAGAAATTTTTTCTTTTGCTGATAAGAAAGATCGGAAGGTTATATCTTGCCAACTAAATAATTAGCATAATCCGCATACCAAGGTCCTTCTCTTGCACCGGTAGTTAAGGCCATGACAGAATCATCGGGGAAAGAGTCATCTATGGGGATGACAACAACTTCCTCCTCAACTCTAAGCCTCGATAAATGATCCGCAACGGCATTTTCCGCTCCCTTCCTATCCCGGATCGATAAATCAAACTCTTGGAGTAGTAAGATCCATCGAATTAGTCGGGGCTTCGCTTCTTTCTTGGTAAGGAGGTACTTAAGAGACGCATGATCGGTGAAAACAATGACTTCCGATCCAACCAAGTAGGTTCTGAATTTTTCCAAAGCATATACTATAGCTAGCAATTCCTTCTCGGTAGTTCCATAGTTAACTTGAGCGTTATCAAGTGTTTTACTAGCATAGTATATAGCATGCAAGACCTTGTCCTTCTTTTGGCCCAAACCGCTCCCACAGCATAATCACTCGCGTCACACATTATCTCGAATGGCAAATTCCAATCCGGTGACTGAATAATCGGAGCAGAAATAAGGGTCTGCTTAATCCTGTTAAAAGCTTCCACACAGTCATCAGTAAAATCGAAAGGGGCATCCTCTAGGAGCAATTGTGTAAGTGGCTTAGCAATTTTTGAAAAGTCCTTGATAAAGCGGCGATAAAATCCCGCATGACCAAGGAAACTTCTCACCTCCTTTACATTAACCGGCAAGGGCAATTGCTCAATCACTTGCACCTTTGCTTTATCCACCTGAATGCCCTTTTCGGAGACCACATGACCCAAAACAACACCCTCAGTGACCATAAAATGGCACTTCTCCCAATTCAAGACAAAACTGAACTCGACACATCGGTTTAAAATGGTATCCAAGTTAGCTAAACAAGCTAAAAACTCATACCACACACACTAAAATTGTCCATAAACACTTCCATAATGGACTCGATGTAGTCGGAAAAGATGCTCATCATGCATCTTTGAAAGGTGGCGGGTGCGTTACATAACCCGAATGACATCCTGCGATGTGCGAAAGTGCCATAGGGACAAGTAAACGTGGTCTTTTCTTGGTCAGCCGGGTGTATCGAGATTTGGAAAAATCCCGAATATCCATCTAAATAGCAAAAATACTTGTGAGAAGCTAGCCTCTCAAGCATTTGGTCGATAAATGGTAATGGGAAATGGTCTTAAGTGTAGCGGTGTTCAACTTTCTATACTATGCACATTCTCCATCCCGTCACAATTCGTGTAGGGATTAATTCATTCTTCTCATTCGGGACCACAGTAGTCCCTCCCTTATTAGGTACAACTTCTACTGAACTCACCCATTTTGAATCGGGAACCGCATAAATGATTCCCGCATCCAATAATTTCATAACTTCCTTTCTAACAACCTCTTGCATATTCGGGTTCAACTTACGTTGACCCTGGACACAAGGACGATGACCTTCCTCAAGATTAATTCTATGCATACAGAAATCGGGACTGATTCCCTTCAAGTCTTCAAGACTATACCCCAAAGCTTTCCTATTTTTCTTCAAAACAACTAACAAATCAGAAAGTTGTTGCTCAGTTAAATCAGCAGTTACAATCACGGGGAAGCTCTCGGTATCGTCTAAAAAGGCATATTTTAGGTGAGACGGAAGTGGCTTATGCTCCGGAACGGTTATGTCAATGGCAAATGAGGTGTGTACGATGTTGGTTACATCGACACCTTGCTCCTCCGTGAGCATCCTTCCTTCCAAAACAGCTTCCAAAGCATCAATGACAGCAGAGTCAACGGAAGCATCACCTGCACACGCTTCCAAACATATCTGAGCTTCTAAGGGATCCCGTATAATGGACGCCTCCATAGAATCATGAACTAAAACATCGACAACATCAATCATGCAACAAGAATCCGTTACCATCGGGTTCTTAAGTGTACTATCTAAGCAGAAAACAATGGTGTCTCCACCCACTTCCAAGGTCAATTTACCGTTCTTGACATCAATCACCGCGCCGGCGGTGTGCAAAAATGGCCTTCCCAAAAATATGGGAATTTGGGTGTCCTCGGCCATGTCAAGGACGATAAAATCAACCGAGATAAATAAATTTCCAACTCTAACGGGCACGTCTTCTAAAACTCCCAAAGGGCGTTTTATGGAACGATTCGCCATGTGCAAAGTGACACTAGTACACTTAAGAAGACCCATAATATGTTTTTCACATACGGAGTAAGACATAACACTTACACTAGCACCTAAATCACATAAAGCCTTATCAATCGATAAGGTGCCTATAGTGCAAGGAATCGAGAAACTACCGGGGTCCTTTAGCTTTGGTGGGGCTTTGTTCTGTAAAAAAGCACTACACTCTGCAGTAAGATCGACGGTTTCTACCTCACCGATACTTCTCTTCCGAGTCAAGATGTCCTTTATAAATTTGGTATAAGATGGGACCTGCATAATAAGCTCGGTAAATGGGACCGTAACCTGCAAATTCTTCATAACCTCCATGAACTTGCCAAATTGGGTAGTCTCCTTCCGATTCTTCAATCGACCCGGGAATGGTACTTGAATTGTTGGACTAGTTGGAGTGGGAACGGGAGTAGTGGGTAGTAGAACTCGCTCATCACTTGGAGTTTCCACAATAACATCCTCATTGACATCTTCCACTAAAACCTCCTCCTTCTAGGCCAGTGTATCATCCTTAGGCATCGACGAACCCTCATAGTATGTGCCACTACGAAGAGTGATCGCATTAGCCGTATCATGCTGTTGATCACCTTGAGAAGTGATAAGTGTAGTTTGTAGTGCCTACATTGCTGTATTTTGGTCCCATTTTCCTTGTAGAATCGCTCCTTGGGAGCGATTTATGGGCTACTTATGCTTCCTCTAGCTCGTTTCAGGTTCCCGAGACCATTCATGAAGAGTTGGAGTGATTCCGACTCAATACATACACTTTTTGGAGCCAACGAAGTAAAGGAACGATCACTCGATGCCTTGGATTCGACCCCGAGACCTTGGGACCCAATCCCGAGCCTCCGAGACCCAATCCCGAGTCCCGAGAATCGATGAGAAACCCATGAGAGGCAAGGAGGGACCAAAAGGAGCTTAAAGGAGGCCTACAAGGCTCATCCCGTTCGGGATGGCCTCAACCCGTCCCGGTTGAGGTGCACAAATGAGAAGCTGCTGTGATGGTAACATCCCGACCGGGATGAGTTCATCCCGACCGGGACCACGTCATCCCGACCGGGACCATCTCATCCCGACCGAGATGACCCACTGGCAACCCGCTTTTGCTTCTTTCCTTCTCCTCCACTCTTGTAACCTTATATAAACCCTTCCTCTTGTATTCCTATGTTATATACTTCATTAGACACTAAACCCTAGATTATTTTATCATAGATTAGCATAGATTAGTGTAGATTAGTCTTTAGATTATCGTTAATCTTAGATTACTCCTTGTATTAAGGGATCTCTTGAAGAATTCAACAAAGATTGACAACCTTGGTAGATTGTTTTGGGTTTTCTCTTTTATACAAGTTTTCATTCTTCCTTTCATCTTGTTAGTAGGTATAATCTTCTTTTCTCTTCTCTTAATCTTGGTTTATCATTAAAGTTTGAATCGTTGTTGATTGTTTTGTTCATTGTTCATTGTTTTACTAGTTCCTTTATGTATGTTTTGTTACTTGAGTTAGTTTCTCTTGTTCTTGTTAGTTTTTCCTTTAATTATGTTTGAGTAGATCTTTGCTAGGGTTATTAGGGTGATTGGTTGTGATTGTGGATGATTAGGGTGAGATAGGTGGTACTAGACGTTGTTTTTGTTGTTTCTCATCAACCTTGCACTCCACATGTTCGATGAAATGCTTGTGAGACTAGAGACGATCAATCCTTGTTTTTCTTGCATATTCTCTTGTATGTATGTGTTTGGTTGGTTAGTTTGGTCGCGTCACTACGTAGAGAGAGCCTGGTGAGGACGACCCCTAGACTGATTACGTAGCGAGAGCCCGATCGGTGTTACCTAGGCCTCGAAGGCATGCTAGTGGCCCCGTTTCCCCCGTTTTGTTTTCTTCGCATCCATGAACCCGACCTAACCCTAGTTTTCATTCTTTGCTTTCTCTAGTCGTTAGTTACTTGTTTTGTCTTCCTTTTTCTTGTTTTAGACCTTAGACTAGTCCTTAGCCAACACCCTAGAATAGCTCGTCTCGAACCTAGTCCTAGACCGTAGCACCCATTAGTCTGAACGCATTTCCGTCCCTGTGGATTCGACCCGACTTGCCCTAGCTACCCTAGTTAGGTTAGTTGGTTATTATTTGACGGCGGGATCCGCGACAAATCCCGCCCATCAAATTGGCGCCGTTGCCGGGGACGACGTAGTTTAGACTTTTGTTTGCTTAGTTTTGGACTTTGTTCTTGATTTTTGTGTTCTCTTCTCCTTGTGTATCTCCGTCTACTTCTTGTGTGCTATTCTCCCTTCCTAGTGCCTCAAAAGCATTAGGTTACTAACGTTTTCTCAAGTGCTTCTAGTTCATCCTAGGTATCAAGGCAACATTATGGAAATGGCACGTCCTAGCTTCCATCAATCGTCACGGGACAACTATGGGGCAAATGGCCAAGTCCCAAAATTTCACCAACCATATCAACCTCATCAACAATCTTACGAACGCCCTCCATATGGTTATCATGAAAGTTGTCAAGGATCACTCCAACATCCTAACAACTACCAAACACCCTCACATAACCCACAACCAAAAATCCCCGACTTTGAGACTTGTCAAATGTTGGTCCAAATGCAAAAGAGTCAACAAGAGGCGATAATGCTATTGCAAAAGGGCCAACATGAGATGATGATTTTATTGCAAAAGAGTCAACAAGTGATGATGACTCACATACAAGGGATTAAAGAGGAGCTCAAGGCCCAAATAGAGGTGCAAGATGCTCGCATCAATGCACTCATGGCTCGTATCACGATGTCGGCCACTCGAGCTCCACGACTTGTTGAGGAAGGTTCATTTGGGCAAGAAGGTCGGGTGTCTCCACAAGAAAGTCAACCCAATCGTGAAGCTACAAATGAAGAAGAGGGGGTGAATCAAGAGATCATTGTTGAGTGTTGCTTGGATGGTGAAGATATGGGAAGAATAGAGGAAGTTGAAGCTTCAAGGGTCGACAATGAGGAGGGGTGTGAACATGATTCTCAAGGTAACTCTTGGGTAGCCAATGTATTGGGTATTAAATTGGATTTGTTCGATTTTCTTCGTGATGAACCGGATCTTGACAATCCAAGGCCAAGTGAAGAGATAACCCCTCAAGACCAAATTTGCAAGGTGAGTGAAAAGGAACGTAATATTTGGGAAAAAGAGGTAGATGCCTTAGAACTCGCCTTGAATGGGAAATTGGAGGAGCCAATTGCCTCCAATGAAGAAAACTTGATGCCTTCTCCTCCTCTATCGCACTCGATTTCTAGTCCCTTGTCTTGTGAGACGGTTGGTGAAGAGGATCCTTGTCGGGCGGTGGAAGAGAATCCTACTCTCGACCCCGTAGAAGAAGCAACACCCCTAGGGTGTGATCTCCCACATCATAACACTGAGCATGACTCTAGACCACTATACCTACCGGATAGTCATAAGAGTCGTTCCTATGTTGGTTCCGAAGACCCGGAAGATCACGAGAACCCCGAGCATAATGAAGAAGATTGCTTCTTGCCTCCGACTTGGAAGCTCTTGAAAGTGGCTAGGCTCGGCCATGTGAGCTTCAATGAAGATGTTGCTAGGGCATTTGACTTACTCCTTCGAGCTCTTGATGGCTATGGAGGTGTAGTTGGTGAGAGTAGCTTAGTGTAAATATCTTTTCCCTTTCTTTTGTGCTTGTATTTGTGTTTATGTTTGTTTGGTTATTTTGGTTTTTAGGATTGTTAGTTTTTGTGGAGATTCTGTACTTTGGTATTTTGATGAGCAATGTGAGGGAGGGAATTTGATGTTGTATGATGGTGGGGATTTTGCCGTGGATCCCCACCGTCAAATAATAACCAACTAATCCTAACACGTAGATAGGGTAAGTCGGGTCAAATCCACAGGGACGGTAAGAGGCGTCTAGACTAAGGTCGCCCAAAAACAAGACTCGGTCAACGAACTAAGCTAACCTAGAATGATAAGGAGGGAGGAAGACTAAGACTATGACTAAGTGTAGACACCCACATTTTGACTGCCAGGTGTCTATAGCAGTTTCCGACAAACACCCGATGATGATCGGACGCAAACGTGCTTTAAATACTCAGAAACGGGCTCAAAATCATTGGCATTTGGCTTGGGCTTTTTATGGAGTACATATCTCGCAAAACCAACCTCAAAATCAGGCCCAGCGGGTCATTTCGAGTCAACTAAGACTAATTTGGGTCGATTCCGACACCAGGGGTAAAACCGTCTTTTAACGACCGAGTCAAAACCCGTCAAAAATATTCCCGAGGTACGTGAGTCATCCATGACACCTCACACGGCTGATTCGAACTCTAATCCTACGAAAAATCAGCTACATAAAATATTAAACAAATCCGTTTAAGGATGGAATTCGATCTCAAGTAGGAATCCTATCCGAAAACCGATTCAAACACCCGACCGGGTGCAAACACTCGGCCGAGCAGCCCTCTACCAGCCGGTTCCCTTTCTTCCTTCACAAGAAAGCGGAATCCTCATTCCTTTCGAATTCTTACGTTTCCTATCTTAAACGGTAGTTCAAACTCTCCTAGCCAAGGTCGGGAATTCCCTATAAATAGCCCCTTGCACACACACTTTTCAAGACAGCTACAACATCAATTATTCTCATACACTCATAGTATCAAATATAGAAATCGACATCCGTACACACACATTCATACAAGCATAAAAACTAGGAACCGAGGAACCGATATCTCGTCCAAAACCCGAAGGAAATCTGGCCCTATACCCGACACCCTTCACGACCAAACCGAACCACCATAACTCACCGACATCTAATCGACGCTCTTGTGCCCAAGCCACGTCCCGACGAGCCCCGATCCGAGTAAACAGAAGCATGTAGGTTGAGGGTGTAACAAAACCCGATTCTCCTTTTTCTTCTCTTCTCCTCCTCGTTCGTCTTATTTTATATGGGTCGGTCGTCGCTTTTTTTATTTTTTTCTAATATCGATATTATTAAAAACTATTTTCATATATCGAACATTCTTAAAAATATGATATCGATTTTCTATAATCGAATACTGTATCAAAAAGAATTATATTAAGATCTCGACGATGTTAAAAATCGCTACATCTTTTTTTCGTTCAAACTTCTTTTTACAAAACTTTTTTTAATTCATTCCGAATACTCGATATCGATTTCATAAACGAATATCGGGTACGACGAATATCGGAAACATAAAATCGAATACAAATTAATTCATATTTTGTACGCGATTTATCAAAATTAGCAATTTCGAACAAAAAATAAAAAAATCGGGACAGACCCGCACGCAAGTCGCGCCACACCCAGGCGACTCGCGCACAGGCCTGAAACCCGAGTCCTTTTAAGCTTTTTTTCGTTCGTTTTATTTTATTATTCTACGAAACGATTTCAAAATTTATATCTTTTCTAAAACTATTCGAAGTATTTGATATTGATTTCGTAGTCAATTATCGAATATAACGAATATCGAAAATATTAGATCGAGTACAAATTATGCAATATTTGTACGTGATTTAATAAAAGCATCGAACTTTCAAAAATCAGTCCCGAAAACAGACCGGGACACGAGTCGCGCGCGTCCCGGGCGAGCCACGCGGCCGGCTGCCACGACACGCCTTTCTCGTTTTTTTTATTATTTTTCGAACTTCGTTTTTTTATACAAAACAGCGTTTTAACAATATTTTTCAGATTTCGATTAATATTTATTTTATTTGCTATATTATTTTTACAAATCGATGCTAACTCATTTGTTTATTTTGTAGCAAACTCACATCTTTTTCATCTTTTGTTTTATTATACTAAAACGAATCTCACATGTTAAATTCAACTTTGACGTTAAATTTTTCATGCATTAAACCGACTTAGCAACCCATTCATCAATTCCTCGCATGTTTAGGAAAACAATGTTTGCATATCAACCATCGTATTACTAACGCACGTATTAAAAAATCATTCGATATCCTAGTAGAGGCCGCTAATGTGCGGGCGGGGTTGGGTGTTCTTAGTGAACTTCCCAACACGTACCCTCACCCCTTACTCTGAACCGTGGTTTCCGGATGTCCGAATCCATTGGCAACGAGAGTCATTCAATATACGGTTAACCGATCAAGTCGGCATCGGTATCGAACTGCAAAGGGACGAGCCCAATAAACTTTGACATCGGAAATGGGCCGTATTTTGTATACGGCCCACTATGACATAGAGTGGGCTCGAACGGTTCCGAATAACCATAAAATTCGGTGGCAACTCCAACTTCGATTTAAATTTCAATTTGACCATCTCATATGGAGATTCATTCGCCTCCCCAAACCCGCGCGTGGCCGCGTCGGGGTGGACCTATGTCATGTCCACAATTTGGCGACTCCGCTGGGGATTAGCTGATACGTTACTGACCTTCAGCATCCTCAGGGTGAGACTCGAATAGAAATCATTTGACTAGTACAATACGCGTTTTAGTTTTACGGTTCATGCATAACCCGATATTTTCCCGGGCCGGTACTGGTGACCGACGTCCCACTATACTATCGATGTAGTCCAAATTGGATATGTCGAAGGTGTCCATTAGCCGATTCGTATGGGTTTTACGGCATGTTCTAAGCTCAACTCGACTTAGGAAGTCCGCCCCGATTCTCGATAGGTTGTGTACACTGGTATAGACCCTTTCAGACTGACCGAGACTTAGAATTAAAGCATACATGGTGTCGTTATACTGTTTCCATGACTACGTGCTACCTGATTTACAAGTCGTTTTTCAAAAACCTTTATTTTCAAAATAGCATCCTTTTCAAAACATCCAATTTCAAAACCCGGGACATATACCGAATTTAGGATCCACGATTTTACTCAAAATAGCCTATTTTTAGCCGGTATTATGCCCATTTCAAAACTCGAATTTTTTTTCGAACTTTCAAAAACCTCCCTGGTCCGCCTTTCCGTTTTCTTTTTCGAAAAAAGGGCCGGGCTCCTCTCCCCGATTTTACTTGGGCTTTCAAAAATCAATTTCAAAACCTTCCTTTTCTTAGGACTTCCCATATTTAGCAGTGTCGGGTCGTGTCATAAGTCGTCAAGGTCTTCTAGCGTCGAAGCTCCGTCGATCTTATATCACGGGTTTCCTCCCTATCCCAGTCCGCCTTATTAGACTAAGGCAAGGCCCACCTACGTAGGACATACTCCTACAAGGGTCGGCCCGTCTACACAGTCGAGTCTAGAAGTCTGGGGAATGTCTCACGTGAACCTCCTTTCAAACAAGGCCCAGCCCACACAGCTGGATCCTAAAGGAGGCCCACCTCTCACGAGTCATCCGTCTAGATGTCTTTTCCGAGTCGTTTCCTCTCTAGTTTCCCTTTTCCTTGCTCGGGATTACTTTAGTGCTATGATTTGGGCTAGTCGCTGATTATGTGGTGTTCTTACAGACAGGCCACCTCACACCCGAACCATGACTAAGGACTCAATTGATCAACTGAACGCCTCGTTGGCCAAGATCCAAGAACAACTCGACCAAATCAGGGGTGACCAGATCGTCATTGTTACCCGGGTTTGCGCTATAGAGCAGGATAGGCCGAGTGATGAAGACGAAACTAAGGGCCCATTAGCCGAATTGACCAGCGCGGTCCTCAAGTTACAAGAGCAGGTCCATTTGTCGACCCACTACTCGATCCATACGGAGAATGCTCGAACCTATTCTCCCCTGACCGACCAACTGCCTGCCAATCTCTACTTGACAGGCCTCCCGATGTTCGACGGAACCGGAGACCCGGTATTACATATCCGGGCCTTCAAAGAGTTTATGGCCCTAAAAGGATTCAAGTCCGACATGTTCAAGCATCTGTTTGCTTCCTCGCTAGAGAAGCACCCGAAGGCTTGGTTTTATAAGCTCGACTCCAAAAAATACAAGTCTTGGGACGACGTAGCAACGGAATTCGCTCGGAACTACGCCCACAATGCGGAAATCCAGACAACCATGCGTACTCTCGAGGTCATGGCCCAAGAGCCAAAGGAGGGTTTTACCAAATACCTCCAAAGGTGGAGGGCCGAAAGTGTCAAGCTGGTCGACAAGCCCAGCGAAAAGGTACTAGTGGAGGCCTTTGTGAAAAACCTCCTCCCATCTTACCGGATCCATCTCCGGTACGCTATCATACCCAATTTCGCCACCTTAACCGAGATGGGTACAAGAATCGAAGATGATTTAAGGTTAGAGAGCCTTACTAAGGCCTCTACAAAAGGTTATCAAGGAGCCAGTTCATCTTCTGGCAAGCCCGCAACTACAAATGCGGCCCGAAGCATCTTCGACGAGGTCAATCTGCTAGATACCTCGACCAAAAAGAGTACTCCGGCCCGAGTATTCACGGACATAGGGACTACTTATGCCGACGCCTTACAAAGGCTATCTTCTAAAGGCCTGATCTAACCTATAGGCCCAATGCCAGAGGTCCCTGTCGAGAAGCGGTCCAAAAGCTACAACGCTCAGGCCTATTGCCGCTATCACCAGGGCAACGGGCATGACACCGAAAAATGCTGGAAGTTAAAGCATCGCATTCAAGATCTGATCGAGAGTGGGAAGATACCATTACCCAGCGATAAGCCCAGTAACAAAAACAACCCTCTTGCTACTCACGCCATTTTTTCGGGAGAAATAGTCGACTGTACTCATCTCATTTCCCCTTTCATTCCCCAAATCAACGGGATATGGAATGACGATGAGGACGATGTTTACCTGGCTAAGGGGAAGACTGTCCCCATCACTACCGAAGAAATCAGAAAGGCCAAAACTAAGGCCCTGGACGGTACGCATGTCATCACGGCCGGACCTTCGGTCCCACAATCCGTCATTGAACCTGTCAAGACGGACTCTATACTTGAAGAACCAGACACCGACACGGCCCTAGTCAAGCAACTAAAGAGGGTCCGAACTGACCTTACCATATGGCAGCTTTTGGTTAGTTCTCAAGAACATCGGGCAGCACTTACTAAGGCTCTCGATAAAATCAAGGTAGACTCGTCGGTTACCCCCACTGAAATGGTAGCCACTATCCTGCCCCACCTCAAGGGCAAGTCCAAAGGAGAAGGCCCACTTATCACCTTCTCTGAATCTGATCTGCCACCATTTGGGGCCACCCACAACCTAGCCCTATATATCACGGTGATTTTTCGAGGCAAGTATCTACCCATGACCCTAATCGATGACGGGTCAGCTGTGAACGTCCTTTCCTTAAGGACTGCAAAGGCTCTCGGCATTACCGAGACTGACTATCTTCCTACTACACAAACTATCCAGGCTTTCGATGGGAGCCCAAAATCAGTTGCCGGGGCCGTTAAGCTAACCATCATAACTGGCCCAATTGAAAAAGAGCTCGAATTCCAAGTGATCGATGTCACTTCATCTTTCAATCTGCTACTTGGAAGGCCTTGGATCCATGCGGTTAAAGCCGTATCCTCCACTCTTCACAGAAAGGTCAAGCTACCTTTACAAGACGGGGTCATCACCCTCGAAGCTACCCCAATAGCCATGTCAAGCTGCAACACGGCTAGTTCAATCGACCCGCGAGGATTCAATTTCGTGGGAATGATCGATGAAGAGTATCTCTTTAGGCCCTACTTCACAACCAGCATCGACAAAATGCTGCAAAACTTGGGTTACTTACCGGGGGCTACTTCAAGGCCTGGTCTCCCTGCTGGCAAGATCATCGATGTTTTAAGCGATGAAGATTCGAAATTCGGTTTGGGGTACGCCTTAACCCCGAAAAATGTGGTCCGGGCCGGCATCCAAAAGGCCTGCAATATTCTCAAGGGTACCTACTTGGACCCTTACAGCCCAAGACTGAGCGATCGCTTTGTCACTCCGGTATTCGGAGCTGTACAGACGGGTCTCTATCAACCCACTATAACCTATCCTGAGGTCAATTTCATCCCAAATGATATCTTTTCTCTCATCCAGGCCGAATCAAAGGAGGATTCAAACCAAGCCGAGCCCATGCTGGGGCTCTTGTTCGGGGACAGCAAGATAATCCCGACCCCTAAGGAGGATTTAGTCAACCTGATCCTCCATAGCAGCAAGTTCGATCCAACCAAACTGATCTCTGAAGTAGGTGCTGACACTGGAAAGAGGGCTTGGAGGAAGACGATCAAGTGGACCGACAGCGAGGGTCGAGTCTACAAGCTCAGTACTGGCGAAGGATACATGCAGGGCCACAAGTCCGAATCTGAATCCGAGTCCGAGTCAGAGTCAGAGTCGGAGTTTGAGTCTAGGTCTAGAAGGTCGAGTACTAGGGTCGAGTCTGTAACCCCTTTTCCTTTAGTTGTACCTCAGGGAGTCTCGGAATCTGTCCCGAGAGCACTCCCCATACCGCCTCTGACCAGCGATCAGATGGCAGCTCTCTTTGAGCTATTTTCAAAGCTCTCTATCAATAATAACGATAACCGTTCTGCTTACGACATGTCTTATTTTCAAAACGTTTTCAAAAACTTTATTTGCAATGACATTGAGAAACCCGACGAACAGGTACCACTACCTCCGCATCTAGTCGAGCAGCTCGAACAAAGGGAATCCCGAGATCCGGTCATTGAAGAAACTGATTCCATCAATGTAGGAACCCCTTTAGAGCCTCAGATGCTTAAGTTAGGTTTATCCCTAGACCCCGAGGAGAAGCAACAATTCACAGATCTCCTCCATGAATTCAAAGACGTCTTCGCATGGTCCTACAAGGACATGCCGGGAATAGACCGGGAGATAGCCGAACACCGTATACCCATCAAAGACGGGTGTAAGCCGGTAAAGCAAAAACTCCGAAGAATGAGGCCCGAATGGTCTCTCAAAGTCAAAGAAAAAGTTGACAAACAATTCAAAGCGGGCTTTATCCAAGTGTCTGAATATCCAGACTGGGTCGCAAATATCGTACCGGTACCCAAGAAAGACGGAAAGGTACGAGTTTGTGTAGATTTACGGGACCTTAATAAGGCCAGCCCGAAAGACGATTTCCCGTTGCCACACATCGACATACTGGTGGACAACACGGCCGACCATGCCCTTCTATCCTTTATGGACGGGTATGCCTGATACAATCAGATCAAAATGGCAAAAGAAGACATGAGTAAGACTACCTTCACTACACCTTGGGGGACTTACTGTTACACTGTTATGCCATTTGGGCTTATCAACGCCGGTGCCACTTATCAATGGACCGTCACTACCTTACTGCATGACATGATGCATAAGGAAGTAGAAGTCTACGTAGACGATATGATCGTTAAGTCCAAAGAACGAAACGGGCATATTCCAGCCCTTAGGAAGTTCTTCACCCGACTACGCAAGTACAACATGAGACTAAATACTCAAAAATGCAGCTTCGGGGTAACATCGGGCAAATTACTGGGCCATATCGTCAGCCAGCGCGACATCGAGGTTGACCCAGCCAAAATCAAGGCCATTACCGAGATGCGGCCGCCTAAAACCGAAAAAGAGATAAGGGGGTTTCTCGGGAAAGTCCAATATATCAGCAGGTTCATTTCGAAGCTAACCATGGTATGTGAACCCATTTTCAAAAAACTGAAGATAGGAGAACGGGTACTATGGGACGACAAAGGTCAAGCAGCTTTCGATAAGATCAAAGATATTCTGTCATCTCCGCCGGTATTAATGCCTCCTCAGCACGGTCTGCCTCTGTCATTATACTTGACAACGACCAAGACAACCATGGGGGCTATGCTAGCCCAGACAGTCGACTTAGAAGAACGAGCCATTTACTACATCAGTAAAAAGTTCCTAGAGTACGAATGCAAATATACGATGCTCGAAAAGACGTGTCTAGCTCTAGTTTGGGCCACTAAAAAGCTCTGACACTATATGCTTAGCCACGAAGTGCACGTACTATCGAGAATGGATCCAATCAAGTATCTGTTCGAAAAGCCCATCCTCAATGGTAGAATATCTAGATGGACTTTAATGCTAGCTGAGTTCGACCTCAAGTTCGTACCATTAAAAGCCATCAAGGGCCGGGTAGTAGCCGAGTTTCTCGCCGATAGTCCGGTATCTGAAGAGGGACATACCGATGCTGGGCCTTCCCTGACGAAGATATATTCCATACCGATACAGAGACATGGGATCTATATTTTGACGGGGCATCCAACTTTCGAGGATTTGGTGTCGGGATTTTACTAATCTCACCGCAAGGGAAGCACACCCCATTATCCATCAAGTTAGATTTCGACGTGACTAATAATGCAGCCGAATACGAAGCATGCATTCACGGGTTGCAAGCCGCCGCTGATTTAGGAGTGACGAACCTCCGGGTCCACGGTGACTCATCATTAGTCATCAATCAAGCACTCCAGAAATGGAAAACTCGGAACGCAAATCTCGTAGCTTACCAAGCGCGAGTAAGGGTTCTCGAAAAACAGTTCCAAAAGGTGGAACACATCTATCTACCCCAGGAAGAAAACCAGTTTGCAGATGCGCTATCCAAATTAGCATCTTTACTGAATATCCTGGAACAACTAACCAGCATGCCGATTTGCGTCGAAAGACGGTCCGAGCCGGCATATATCAACGCTATCCAAGACATCGAAATAACTGACGCAGAACCTTGGTACCAGGCTATTATCACCTACTTGACGTCAGGAGAATATCCTCCGGGATCTAAAAACCGGGCCAAGACAGCCCTACGAAGATGGGCCTCTCAGTTCATCCGCACGGACGATGGACAGTTGTACAAAAAGACGGCACAGGGGGCTTTACTCCTATGCATCGACAAAACACAGGCCGAAAAGGTCATGGCCGAGGTACACGATGGTGAGAACGACCCGCATATGAATGCCCATATGCTAGCTCGAAAAATCGCCAGACTCGGGTACTATTGAAATAGCATGGAAACCGACTGTCAGTTATATGTCAAGCACTGTCACAACTGTCAGATTTTCGGCAACGTCCAGCATATGCCGTCATCCCTGTTATATACTACAACATCACCATGGCCATTTTCAACATGGGGAATTGATATAATCGGGAAAGTGAACCCTTCCGGGACGGGAGGTCACTGCTTTATTCTAGTGGTTATTGACTATTTTACTAAATGGGTCGAAGCCGAGTCATATCGTGTCTTGAACGCCAAGCACGTAGCAAAATTTATCCAAGATAAAATTATATGCCGATACGGGATCCCGCACGAATGCATAAGTGATCACGGGACTCATTTCCAAGCCGAAACCGCTACTTTGCTAGCAAAATATATGATTCAAAGGCATACATCTTCGCCTTACCGTCCCCAAACCAATGGAGCGGTAGAGGCAGCAAATAAAACAATTGTCACCATTCTTAAAAAGATGGCTGATAATTACCGGGATTGGCCCGATAAAATCCCTTTCGCCTTATGGGGATACCGGACATCAATCCGCACCGCAACCGAAGCAACTCCGTACTATCTGACATATGGGATGGAGGCGGTCCAGCCGGTCGAGCTCGAGGTACCATCTCTAAGGATTCTACTAGAAAGTCAGGTGCCTGAAGCAGATTGGGTCCAAGCCCGATACGATTCGTTGATTCTCTTGGACGAACGACGATCCCGAGCCCTCAACAATATCCAGATATATCAAAAAAGGATAAAACGGGCTTTCAACAAAAGGGTTAGGCCCAGAAATATCAAAGAGGGCGATCTAGTCCTAAAATCTGTCCGGGCTTTGCTACCAGTCGACCCAAGGGGAAAATTCAAACCTATTTGGGCCGGACCGTATCTAGTAAAGAAGGTTTTAACAAGAGGAGCAGTAATGCTGACAGACTTGGATGGGAACGAATTTGTCAACCCAACCAACTTGGACCAGTTGAAGCGCTACTACCCCTAACCTTATCTCAATGTCATTTGCTAAAAGTTTATCTTTTTTTACAAAACTTTCAAAAATTAAGCAAGTCAATGAGTTAGGATTACTGATCCTACTGTCGCACATCTCGAACTAATAGTCTTGATGTATTTCGAAAATTGCAAAAATCTATGTCTGAACTACGGTCGGTTTGATTCCACTAATCGTAGATACATAGGCAACCCATCAAAAGGTTACAACCACTGCAATAACGAAAAGGCAGGAACGGTTTTAACTAATATGTCTTTTATTATTTCAAAAAAAATGCCTCACGCAAAAATAAACAACAAAAGTCACACAAAAATAGTAGTAATACTTAAATAATAAAATTTAGGAGACTACTCGTACATTTTTCCCTTCCCCTTATCTTTCGGGTCACGCGGATCCCGAGGCCGATGAGGTGGGGGCGAACGTTCCCTAATCACAAGTGGAACTTCCTTTACTCGAATCCGCTTCTTCGACTTCGGTTTCTCCTGCACCGGTTCGATCCGAGCTCGTACGTGCTCAGGAAGTCTATCTCGAGGACCAAGTCGGTCCTTAGCTGCCAGTCTTGGACCGAGTCTCCTTTCTAAGTCCGTCTGGAGGCTTACCTTTCCCCATGTACCTTTAGTGTTGGACCCTTTAGTCAAAGTCTTAGCCTTCCCTTTCTGGCCTGACATCAGTCGGACCATTGTAGCTGGGTGACGCCATTCTGATTCAAAATAACTTTGTCAGCATCTCTAAAAATTCGGGACCAATCTTGCAACATTCCAACTAATCGATCTATACCCATGATGAACTTCAGAAAAGAAGAAATAAGTTTCTCAAGGCTTGTTTTTTTTTTTTCTTTGAAGGGAGAAGAGGATTGTGTGAATTATGAATAATTGTGAGCAGGGAAAAGGGTATTTATAGCATGAAATCAAATTCTCCTCCTCACTTTGGGATTCCTAATCCCAAGGGATTTAGCATACAGGCCTTTTTCCTAGGATCTATCTAAGTCATCCCGAGCATTCCTATTCCTTCTCAGAGTCAAAATACCTTATTTTCAAAAATTCTTCCAAATTCAAAATTTCAAAAAATCCTCTTCAATTATTTTTTTTCCCCAGCACGAGTCATTTCTCCTAAAAATGTGTTACATGCAAACTTTGCATAAATCATTATACAGGACTACTCAAGCAAAACCGTGCAATCAACTCCCCAGCGGCATAGAATTATACGACAAGTCTGATTCCCCACGGAGTATCATCATCAATTCAGGTACATTTCTAGTCTCCGGCCGGCGGGCCCTCCACGCAGGTCTAATGGACCTTAAATGACCCGACCGGAAGTCTGCCAGGTCTAATCTTTGATTTGCCTGGTGGCTACTCTGACTTTCGCCTTGTCCAAGCCTCAGTCAGAGTGGGGGCTCTGTAGACACCCACATTTTGACTGCCAGGTGTCTATAGCAGTTTCCGACAAACACTCGATGATGATCGGACGCAAACGTGCTTTAAATACTCAGAAACGGGCTCAAAATCATTGGCATTTGGCTTGGGCTTTTTATGGAGTACATAAGTCGCAAAACCAACCTCAAAATCAGGCCCAGCGGGTCGTTTCGAGTTAACTAAGACTAATTTGGGTCGATTCCGACACCAGGGGTAAAACCGTCTTTTAACGACCGAGTCAAAACCCGTCAAAAATATTCCCGAGGTACGTGAGTCAGCCGTGACACCTCACACGGCTGATTCGAACTCTAATCCTACGAAAAATCAACTACATAAAATATTAAACAAATCCGTTTAAGGATGGAATTCGATCTCAAGTAGGAATCCTATCCGAAAACCGATTCAAACACCCGACCGAGTGCAAACACTCGGCCGAGCAGCCCTCTACCAGCCGGTTCCCTTTCTTCCTTCACAAGAAAGCGGAATCCTCATTCCTTTCGAATTCTTACGTTTCCTATCTTAAATGGTTGTTCAAACTCTCCTAGCCAAGGTCGGGAACTCCCTATAAATAGCTCCTTGCACACACACTTTTCAAGACAGCTACAACATCAATTATTCTCATACACTCATAGCATCAAATATATAAATCGACATCCGTACACACACATTCATACAAGCATAAAAACTAGGCACCGAGGAACCGATATCTTGTCCAAAACCCGAAGGAAATCCGGCCCTATACCCGACACCCTTCACGACCAAACCGAACCACCATAACTCACCGACATCTACTCGATGCTCTTGTGCCCAAGCCACGTCCCGACGAGCCCCGATCCGAGTAAACAGAAGCATGTAGGTTAAGGGTGTAACAAAACCAGATTTCTCCTTTTTCTTCTCTTCTCCTCCTCGTCCGTCTTATTTTTTATGGGTCAGTCGTCGCTTCTTTTATTTTTTTTCTAATATCGATATTATTAAAAACTATTTTCATGTATCGAACATTCTTAAAAATATGATATCGATTTTCTATAATCGAATATTGTATCAAAAAGAATTATATTAAGATCTCGACGATGTTAAAAATCGTTACATCTTTTTTTCGTTCAAACTTCTTTTTACAAAACTTTTTTTAATTCATTCCGATTACTCGATATCGATTTCATAATCGAATATCGGGTACGACGAATATCGAAAACATAAAATCAAATACAAATTAATTCATATTTTGTACGCGATTTATCAAAATTAGCAATTTCGAACAAAAAATAAAAAACCGGGACAGACCCGCACACAAGTCGCGCCACACCCAGGCGACTCGCGCACGGGCCTGAAACCCGAGTCCTTTTTAGCTTTTTTTCGTTCGTTTTATTTTATTATTCTACGAAATGATTTCAAAATTTATATCTTTTCTAAAACTATTCGAAGTATTTATTGATTTCGTAGTCAATTATCGAATATAACGAATATCGAAAATATTAGATCAAGTACAAATTATGCAATATTTGTACGTGATTTAATAAAAGCATCGAACTTTCAAAAATCAGTCCCGAAAACAGACCGGGACGCGAGTCGCGCGCGTCCCGGGCGAGCCGCGCGGCCGGCTGCCACGACGCGCCTTTCTCATTTTTTTTATAATTTTTCGAACTTCGTTTTTTTATACAAAACAGCATTTTAACAATATTTTTCAGATTTCGATTAATATTTATTTTATTTCCTATATTATTTTTACAAATCGATACTAACTCGTTTGTTTATTTTGTAGCAAATTCACATCTTTTTCATCTTTTGTTTTATTATACTAAAACGAATCTCACATGTTAAATTCAACTTTGACGTTAAATTTTTCATGCATTAAACCGACTTAGCAACCCATTCAATTCCTCGCATATTTAGGAAAACAATGTTTGCATATCATTCATCGTATCACTAACGCGCGTATTAAAAAATCATTCGAAATCCTAGTAGAGGCCGTTAATGTGCGGGCGGGGTTGGGTGTTCTTAGTGAACTTCCCAACATGTACCCTCACCCCTTACTCAGAACCTTGGTTTCCGGATGTCCGAATCCATTGGCAACGAGAGTCATTCAATATACGATTAACCGATCAAGTCGGCATCGGTATCGAACTGCAAAGGGACGAACCCAATAAACTCTGACATCGGAAATGGGCCGTATTTTGTATACGGCTCACTACGACCTAGAGTGGGCTCGAACGGTTCCGAATAACCATAAAATTCGGTGGCGACTCCAACTTTGATTTAAATTTCAATTTGACCATCTCATATGGAGATTCATTCGCCTCCCCAAACCCGCGCGTGGCCGCGTCGGGGTGGACCTATGTCATGTCCACACTAAGGTGACGGAGAAAACAAATAAGGAAAAGGGCTAGGATTAGGTCGGGTTCAAGGGGTGATGGAATGGTCAAGGAAGAGCTAAGGTGAAGGGGGTAGTCGGGTTATCTAGGTGTAGTCCGGGCTCTCGCTACGTAGACCGACCTAGAGGTTCCTCCTAGAACCCATCTTGGCGACACACGTGACAAACGGGGTTCCTAGCATGCTATCGTGGCCTAGGTCGCATCCGGGCTCTCGCTACGTAGACCGACCTAAGGGTCGTCCTCACCGGGCTCTCGCTACGTAGTGACGGAACCAAACACACAAGCAAACTATCACCCACACGAGAAAAGGTAAGAAAAACAAGCATACACATCTACATGTCATTCAAGCATTTCAACAAACATGTACCATGCATCAAACCAAGAGGAAACCCAAAACTTCGACCAACATCTCCAACAAACCCTTGATCACCAATTAAACACCCAAATCACCCTACTAACCCTAGCAAGAGTACTACTCAACCATAACTAAACTAAAACTAACACTAACAAGAAGAACCAACACAAACAACAAAACATACATAATAAAACTAGTGAAACAATGAGCAATAAACATAATAATGAACTAAGATTAAAACTTGGATGAATAAACAAGATAAAGAGAAGGGAAAAGAAGATTATACCTACTAACAAGATGAAAGGAAGATTGAAACTTGCATTAATGAGAAAAACCCAAAACAATCAACCAAGGTTGTCAATCTTGGATGGATCTTGAAGAATTCCCTTAATACAAGTGCTAAACTAAGATTAACGACTAATTACCGACTAATCTACTCTAATCTATGTGAATCTATGCTAAACTAGGCTAGGGTTTAATGGGTAATGTCTAACCTAACAAAAGAATACAAGAGGAAGGGTATATATATAGGGTTACAAGAGTGAAGGAGAAGAAAAGAATCAAATGCAGGCTGCCAGTGGGTCATCCCGGTCGGGATGAGTTGGTCCCGGTCGGGATGACGTGGTCCCGATCGGGATGAGCTCATCCCGGTCGGGATGGACCCAAGACAGTAGCAGTTCCTTTTGTGCACCTCAACCGGGACCGGTTGAGGCCATCCCGAACGGGATGAGCCTTGTAGGCCTCCTTTAAGCTCCTTTTGGTCCCTCCTTGCCTCTCATGGGTTTCTCATCGATTCTTGGGACTAGGGATTGGGTCTCGGAGGCTCGGGATTGAGTCCCAAGGTCTCGGGGTCGAATCCAAGGCATCGAGTGATCGTTCCTTCACTTCGTTGACTCCTAAAAGTGTATGTATTGAGTCGGAATCGCTCCAACTCTTCATGAATGGTCTCGGGAACCTGAAACGAACTAAAGGACGCATATGTAGCCCATAAACCGCTCCCAAGGAGCGATTCCACAAGGAAAATGGGACCAAAACACTACGAAATAGGAACCACAAACTACACTTATCAACTCCCTGATAAGTGTAGTTTGTAGTGCCTATTTTGCTTTGTTTTAGTCCCATTTCCTTGTAAAATCGCTCCTTGGGAGCGATTCATGGGCTTCTTATGCTTCCTTTAGTCCGTTTCAGGTTCCCGAGACCGATTTGGAAGAGTTGGAGTGATTCCGACTCAATACATACACATTTTGAAGCCAACGAGATAAAGGAACGATGACTCGAGGCCTTGGAATCGACACCGAGACCTTGGGGCCCAATCCCGAGCATCCGAGACCCGATCCCGAGTCCTGAGAATCAACGGGAAGCCCATGAGATACAAGGAGGGACCCTAGAGCTCTTATTGGAGGCATACAAGACCCTTCCCGGTCGGGATAATGGCCTTCCCGATCGGGAAGGGATGCACATTTAGAAGCGCCACTGTGGGTCCTTCCCGGTCGGGTTGAGCCCTTCCCTATCGGGATGGCAGAACCCTTCCCGATCGGGATGATCCGTCCCGGTCGGGACGGGCTACAGCTCACCCGCTTTGCTTTCTTTCTTCTCCTTTCATTCTTAAACCCTATATATACCCTTCCCTTGTTATGTAAAGCAGATGCACTTCATTAGACATAAAACCCTAGACTACTTTAGGTTAGATTAGATTAGATTAGTGTAGATTAGTCAGTAATTAGTAGTTAATCTTAGTTTAATCTTGTATTATTGGATCGCTTGAAGAATCCATCCAAGCTTGACAACCTTGGTGGAATTATTTGGGTTTTCTTCTATACAAGTGTTCTCCTTTTCATCCCTTGTAGTTGGTATAATCTTTCCTTCCTCTTTTCCTTTAATCTTTTGTGTTTAATCATCCAAGTTCTCATCTTTGATTATAGTTCATCATTTTCACTAGTTTGTTTATGTTTGTTTTGTTTCTTATGATGATTCCTCTTGTTAGTGTTAATCCTAGATTAGATATGTTAGAGTAGTGTTCTAGCTAGGGTTAGTAAGGTGATTAGGGTGTTGATTGGGTGATTAAGGGTTTTGTTGGAGTTGTTGGTGGAAGATTTGGGTTTCCTCTTGTTTGATGCACATCACATGTTTGTGGAATTGCTTGAATGACTAAGTATGTACGAATGCTTGTTTTTCTTGCCTTTCTTTTGTGGGTGTTAGTTTGTTGTGGGTTCGGTCCCCTCACTAAGTTGCGAGAGCCCGGTGAGGACGAACCCTAGGCCGGTCTAAGAAGCTAGAGCCCGGATTCGACCTAGGACCATAGCGCGCTAGAACCCCGTTTGTCGTGTGTGTCGCCGAGATGGGTTCTAGGTGGAACCTCTAGGTGAGTCTAAGTTGCGAGAGCCCGGACCAACCTAGATCACCCTACTACCTCCTTCACTCTAGTCCTCCCTAGACCATTTCGTTACCCCTTTGACCCCGACCTAATCCTAGCTCGTTTTCCTTAGTTGTTCTCCTTAGTCTTAGCCTAGCCTTCTCCCCTCCTTTCATTCTTTAGTTTAGCTCGTTGACTTAGTCTCGTATTTGGGCCGACCTAGTCTGGACGCCTCTTACCGTCCCCGTGGATTTGACCCGACTTGCCCTATCTACCCTAGTTAGGATTAGCCGGTTATATTATTGACGGTTGGAATTCCACGACAAATCCCTACCATCAATTTGGCGTCGTTGCCGGGGACGGTGCTAGTTTGGACTTTGTTTTCCTTTTTGCTTGGCTTTGTCTTTGTGTTGTGTTTTTCTTCTTTTTTTTTTCCCTTTTGTTACTTCGCTTCTTGTGTGTGTGGTTTATTTCTCTCTTGTCTAGTGCCCAAAAAGCACTAGACTTCTCACGTTTGTTCTTAGTCTACAGTTTGTGCTTAGAGGTGGTGATTATCTTCTTCTTGCAACTCAGAGCCGCTTAAACGGACGGTTGCTAGGATGAGTGGTTTCCAACCGGGTATGGACTACGATTTTCGAGCAAGCATGGGGTTTGATCTAAACTCCCCACACATGGAAGCCGATATGAGCTACCACTCTTCTTCCATGAACCAAAGCTATGACATGACGCCCCCTCTACCATAATCAAGCTTCTTGGGGTAATCAAGACGGGTATGATCCTCAAGATTATGGAAATGGCTACCAACAAGTGAATGATTATCACTCCTACGACCATGGTGACTATTACTCGAGCTATGATTGTGAACCCACCATGTTCAATCAAGATTCACCATATGGAAGCCAATACCCCCAAGACCCACCATATTACCCTACACCCCAACCACAATATGAACCCTATGACCCACAATACTACCAATCACCTCAACCTTGCTACCAACAATATGATGCCCCACCTCTTGGCCATCATCAATATTTTCAAGGAGCTTTACAAGACCCCAATGACCACCAAATGCCAAGCTCGGAGTTTCATCGAACGATGCTTCAAATGCAACAAGAAATGGCCATCCAATTGCAAAAGAATAATGAACTCTTGGCCCAAATTCGAAGGGGAAACGAGGCGAGGAATGCTCATTTAAATGCATTAGCGGTTCAAACCGTAATGTCTTTATCCCGAGCATCACATTTAGATGGAGGGTGCCCACTTGAGAGAGAGGAGCAACCTAATCATGAAGCCGCCGATGTAGTTCCCTTTGAAAGAGAGATTTGCTTTGAAGAACCTCAATCGTCTACCCAAAAAGAGACGAATGAGGAGATGACCCTTGGTGAAGGCAACGTTGGTGAAGAATTGGAGGAGGATAGTGAGTGGGATGGTTTGGTGGAGTTTGTAGAGTTGTTGGGTGAAATTGTTAGCCTCGAGTTGCCCTTGTCCGAGAACGTGGATAGGCATCATGAGCCCCTTGATAGTACACCGAGAGATGACTTGGAAGAGATTGAAACCGCCGGTAGAAGTTTCGATTCTCCTCTCCAAGATGATGTGGGACCGAGTGATGAAGATGGGGAACCACAACTTGAGGCAAGTGTGGGGATGTGCAACGAGGAAGTGAGGCCAAAACCGCTTTTTGTGCCTTGTTTCTTGGAGATGAAGCTTGCTTGTGATTGGAGGCAATGCTTAGGGAGGAAGAGGTCGGTGAAGCTCGTAGGATGGAGAGACCCCGGAGACAACTTTGAAGATGATGTCGGGTCTTGGGATTCCTACTTCTTGCCTCCTCCTTGGAGGCTGTGGAGGTCGGTTAAGCTCGAGCGCTTCATGGGCCTTCACTATGATGTCGGTAGCGCGTTTGACTTGCTCCTCCATGCCCTTGAGGGCTATGGTTGAAGAATGAAGCCCACCATCCTAGGTTTGACGGAGTCCCTAAAAGAACCGTCGTGTTGTATATTCCCCTCCTCTCTTCTTTAGAATACTTGTGCTTGTATTTGTGATTTTTGTTTCTAGGACTCTTTAGTTTTGTGATATTCTTGTAATTGTTTTGGTATTTTGATGAGCGATGTAAGGGAGTGAATTTGATGTGTACTTCGAGTTTATTATGATAGGTGAAGTGAAGGTGACTCTTAGAAAGGAGTAGTTGATGATGGAGTTTGGTTTGCGAGCGAGGAAGTCGGCTTTTGAAGCTTATGATAAGATTTTGGGCTTGGGGAAGCAAAGAAGACTCATCCCGACCGGGAAGAGGGCTTCCCGACCGGGAAGGATGAGGAATCCCAACCGGGAAGGATGAGGAATCCCGACCGGGAAGGAGTCATCCCGATCGGGATGAAGGTGCAAAAATTCGGACTCACTGGAGTGCACTCCCGACCGGGACGAGAGCTTCCCGATCGGGAAGGGTTTATCAACCCGATCGGGACCATCCTTCCCGACCGGGACGGTCCCCTTTGACTCCACCCATCCATTATACCCCCTCCCAACCTCCCTACTCCTCCTTACTCCTATCATATGACCCGTACACCTCACTTTACACACCGAGATCCACATCAAATCCCACCCCCTACCATTACTACCCCAACCATGTGGTTTTATCAAGCTTGAAGGAGGATGACAACGAAAACAACAAGCAAGCGCCTATATTGATCATTGAGACGATGGAGCAAGTGAGTTGCTAACCGGTCGGTACGGCAACTATCCTTTCTTTTCCGTCTTTTATTGCTTGTTTTTCTCTTGTTTGCCCCCTTCCCCTTGAGTCATGGTACCTTGGTGGCCTTCGAGGCCTCGGTAGTTGTTTCTCCCGACTCTCGATGACGTGACTACATCGACAGTCATTTCAAAATCCAAATTTTTACAAGATTTTCACTTTCTTTTTTGAGGATTTAGTCGGATTTAGGCGGAATCCGGGCTAGGTGACTTGATTAACACCTAGCCCTCCCCTCCCATTTCCTTTTATTTCCTTCCTTTTTTTTTTCTTCCCCCATCCATATTTTTTTCTCGTCTCGGGCCATGGTGACTTGACTATACCCCGGCCGGACACCTTCTACCCTTTTCTTCACTTTATTCTTGATTTTTAGCTTTATTTTCGTAGTTTCTTTTCTTTTTCTTTTGTCTCTCCGCACCCTACGATCGAGCATGAGGACATGGCTCGATTTAAGTGTGGGGGAGCGATATTCTAGTATAGTTTAGTCTATTTTCTTAGTTTTTCCGAAAAAAATCTTAAAAATCCCTAAAAATTTGAAAAAATTTCACAAAAATCAAAAAGATTTTCCTTTGAGTGTTTTCCTTTTTGTGTCGTGTATTTGTTTTGTGTGTGTGTTTTGCCTCCCTTTTTTCCTTATAGGTCGCTTAATCACCGCTAGCTTTGGAAGAGCTTTCAAGACACCCGGTAACATCTTTTCAACCCTTTTTCCTCTTTGTTTCTTGTGGAGTTTGGAGGAGATATGTGTTGTGGTGTGCTCGTGTGGAGCTTTGTAAAGTTTGTGGATGGTTGGTTGCTCATTTGGAAGTTCGGGGTGGTGTTTGTTTTGTTTGTGTTCGTTTTGTTTTGTTCTTGTTTTGTTGCTTTTGCTTCTTTCTCTTTCGTTTGTTTTCGTCGTGTCTTTGTTTTGTGTTGTGTTATGTGTCTTGTGCGTAAATGGTTTTCGAAAACCTGGTTTAGAGGTTAGTGTGTGAGTGTCTATTTTCCCTTTCTAGTAGTGTAAATCGAGTCTTGGACTTTAGCCTAGTAGGATGACCCTAAATCAATGAATTCGTTGGTCCTTTACCTTGAGTCCACCTAGCTTACTAGAGATATACTGCGGGATTTGCATTTTGACCATTATGACCACCCACGGTGTGAAAAGGCCTTGGTTACCGAGTCTCGTCCCTTAGGTGACCGTGTTTAGGATTGTTTGATTAGTCCAAGTTCTCCACTTTTTGTGGGTTTGAAAGGGAATGCGCAACCCTGACTTACCCATTTCCCCTACCTCCTACACATCTCCACACAATAAATTGCAAATTGTTGATTTCTACCTTTCTTGTTATACAATGAGAAAAGCCAAAAAAGCCAAATCTTGCCAAAAAGGGGCAAAGGAAAGAAAAGAAAGAAAAATGAAAGAAAGAAAAGAAATGAAGAAAAAGAAAAGGCAGAAAAGCCAAAAAGAAAATAGAAAAGAAGAAGATTGGCATGGCAAAACAAAGCGAAAATGCAAAAGAAGAAAGAAAATGCCAAAAGAAAACCCGTCTCACAAAAAGAAATCCCCACAAAAATAAGCCTTTTTCCGACTTTTGCCGTGAAGAGCCTACCAAAGGACCGAGTCCCGAGGAAGGATGATAGCGGCATTAGTCGGTCTTCCCTCATTTTGCATATTTCCACCTTTTTACTTGGACTAGTTAGGCGGTTTTAGACACGGGACGACCCTCTTGGCTCACGCTAAAGGGGGCGGGGTCTCACTTACCTACAGTGTCGACTAACACCGTGGTTCTTCACTTCTCCACTCCGCCGATCGTCCCGTAGTACGTTTTTAGAAAGTTAGGAGGACCTAGGTAAGTTACCAACGTTTTTGTTGCTTTATCGTCATACTATTAGAGTTTAGTTCACCTAGATTTGTATTGCTAGCTTGGGAACGTTGTCACTTACCTCGAGTCCTAAACCGGTGTTTCTTTCACCGCTTTTAGAGGAAAGCGGTATTTCTTTTGTTTTGGGTGCAACCGTCTATGTGTTTGTTTGTGTGTTTGTTTGTTTATGTGTTTTGTGTCCGGTTGCATCCACGGTTTTGTCGCAAGACCCAACTTGCCTTGCGGAGTGCACTTTTCCTCTAAGTGCACTCGCGTGAGTTGAAGGGGCGTAGGGTGCGCTAATACCCACTCGGATAGTTTAGTAGTAGTATGGTCGACTATCTTAAATAGTCGACCAGTTCGTCATTCACAGCAGTTTCAGCAGTTTGTAACGATACATCATCATCTATTACATCCTCAATTACATCATCCATAGTAACAGAATTATCATAACTAGGCATCTTGGGCTCGTCATAAGTAAGGCCGCTACGAAGTTGAATCGCGTTGGCCGTATCGTGCGGTTTTTCCGGCTGTGACGGTAGTGTGCCCGATTGCCTACCAGACTGATTTGTGGCAAGCTGCGCCACCTGCGTCTCCAACATCTTGATCTGTGCATCTTTAGATTGGTCACTTTTCTGCATCTGGATCATGAGAGATTGCATCATATTCTTCAATTCCTGATATTCGCTAGGAACTGGAGCCGGAGTCACAGGCGGTGGAGGAAGAATAGCAAGAGGTTGAGTCGACGGTGGAAGAGCTAGAGGCTTTTGGAAGCCTTGTTGTTGTCCGCGATGAGGCGGAACATAAGCTTGTTGCTTCGGCTGAGTAACTGGGTTCAACACATTCTGACTCGTCCAACTGAAGTTCGGATGCTCCCTAGTCCTCTCTTTATAGTAATTAGAATAGGGATTACCTTGCTTGGAATGTTGAAAAGCTAGAACTTGTTCAATCCCGGTCATACATTCCCCCGCGCTATGGCCTTCGGTACCACATCGCTCACACATTGCCTCTTGTTTGATCATGGCATGGACAGTTTGCTGATTCGACTTGTTCTATGCGACGGATTCTGAATTTTATCGAGACGGGCATGAAGATGATCAAATTGAGCCATAATCTCACAGGTTTTCGCTACGGCTACCCGAACACTACCCCTCGGATTTCCATATTCGGCTCGATGCGTGGCCATCTCCTCGATCAATTTCCAACCCTTGTCATCATCAACATTGTTTTGGAAACGTCCGTTAGCTGCACCATCGAGAATAGCACAATTATCATCAAATAAACCATTATAAAATTGATTACATAAGAACCATGGCTCGAATCCGTGGTGAGGAATAGAACGGACTAAATCCTTAAATCTAGTCCATGTTTCGTTTAGATCTTCCAACGGTCCTTGCTTAAAACTGGTTATCTGACTCCGTATCTGATTAGTGCGCTGAGGAGGGTAGCAATGCTTATAAAAAGCAAGCGCCAATGAGTTCCAGTCATTAATATTGGCTGCTTGTTTATCCAAGTCTCGATACCATCTACGGGCTGGACCTGCAAGAGAAAATGGAAATAAGGCCTCCATTACTTGTTCCTGTGTTACCCCGGGAGCAACTGGAATCGAACAAAAATAATCAGTGAATATTTCCATATGCTGTCCGGGGTCTTCGTCTTTCTTGCCCGAGAAGGTATTTTGTTCCACTAAATTGATATAAGCGGGACGAATCTCAAAAGAGCCGGTGGTAGGAGTTGGTAGCTTCCATCCTTTCGGGATGTTAGCCTGAGTCGGCTCGGAGTGAGTGGAAAGCTTCGGCGGCATGATCGGAACTGAGATATCTGACTCGGCGTCTGATTTGGTGCTAAAGTCGTCCTCTTCGTGGGACGAATATTCCAATTCCAGGTCAGTGGAAACTGGGTCAAGCGAATTAGATTTCTCCGCTAGACGTATTTCCCTCCGAAAACTCCATCTAGCTCGTAAAGTCTTTTCGGGTTCGGGATCAAAAGGATGAATCTCGGACCTGTTACACCTAGGCATACACAGAACTAAGAAGGAAAATATGAGAACCGTCTCAAGGAACGGAAGTTCCCTGAGACAAAAGATAAACTAAAAAGACAAGTAAAATTAACTGTCTCCCCGGCAACGACACCAAAATTTGATAAGCTCGTCGTGTACCTATCAAAAATAACCAACTACGGTCCAACTAAAAATATCGCTAGGGAAGTCGATCGGGATTGATTTCATAGGGAGACAAATAAATTCTACTCGTATTAAAGTTTATCTAAGTAAATCGGGGGTTTTTATGTTTGTGTTTATCTAAACTAAAGTAGTGAAGGAAAGATAAGTAAAAGAGAAGAAATAACTAAAATAAAATAAGACGAATAAAGATGAATAAATATATGGAGGGAAAACTAGGATTGTCGGTTCACTACGAATCTCATATTGTCATGGTCTAAGTCACAGGTCTGTCGCAGATATTGGTCTAAGGGGTATTGAAAAGGTCCTTCCGGTCCGCTATTCACCCTAGCATGCGTCTAAAGGCTTCCGATCTTATTAGGGCAAACTAATGTGTTGTAGCAGGTCTTACTTTTACCAGGCTTTCGATCTTAGGTTCAAGTTTACCGAATTCAATTAATCAATCATGCGCATTAACTGACTAATCGCGATTATATGCTACAATTGACAACTCAGACACAATATCATTGACAGATCTATAAATTATTTAGCGACCATATTCAATTCACTGATCCCCTAAATCCTAGCGAAGGAAATTAGCTACTCATAATTAAATCGAGAACAACAAGATTAATAAAAGATTTTTCTAGATTAAACATGATGAATAATAATAAATTTACGACAAGCATAAAACAACGATTAAGAATAATTAAATACGAAGAGAAGAACAATCAGAAACGAAGAAGAAGGAAGAAAGATTAGATAAAATTATTAAAAGAAATGAAGGCGATTCGAATCCGAAAGTCTTACAATAACCGAGTTTTAAAAAAAGAAATTAGACTTAAATAAAAGTGTAAGGAGACGAAAGTATCAAGAGAAAAGTAAGAAGTGCCAGGTTTTGTGGCTGAAAAGCCTATTTATACAACTTAGGATAGGTTAAAACTGATTAGGAAATAACTTGCTAAATACGAAACTGTCCGCAGCCCAGAAAATAGTCGGCCGACTACTGTAATAGTCGGTCGACTAATCACTCTTTAATTTGATCTCTGCAGGCTCCAGAATAGTCGACCGACTATTGTCATTGTCGGTCGACTATCGTCATGGTCGGCCGACTATTCCAATAGTCGGTCGACTATCACCCAATTCAGCAAACAACTTTTCCATCTTCGTTTTGGCCCGGTTTTGGTTCATTTTAGCTCTTTTGTCTTCCGTTCCTACAAAAGGGCAATACACACCACAAAGTAGCCAATTCGGGGCAAAATAATAGTTTTTACTACTCAATAAACACGATAATGCGCGTAATAAGAGCATAAGAAGTGTATATAAAATACGTGCATCACTAGCAATCGACAATAGAGCTACCCATACCCTTATAAACGCTATTTGAGCAAAGTTATGCAAAATAATCACGGGAATAATCGGAAAGCGGTCCTTAACCCTACCTTTCCTAACACATTTTCCTACGGAACCATTGTCACACCTCGAACATCCCTATTAAGCTTATAACAACTCCAACAAGCTCTAATCGACCTAAGTTTAACAATGAAATCAAGCACAAACATTGAAACATAGTAAAACAAAAACACCCAAATCGATTTTTTTTAGGGTTTTCAACAAAACAAACTCATGATCAATTCAATCAAGCAAAACCGACAAAAAGCAAGTAAAGAACACTAACCCGGAGTCGACATTGACGTAAAAGCGGAATCGAAACGAAATTTGGCAAGAAAAATCGTAGAAGTCGAGTTTGGGGCGAAGAAGACGACGCGCTTGATTTTTGAGAAATAAAACTATCGCCCAAAATCTTCGTTTACTTAAGCAGACCCGGATCACGAAAATCCGACCGCCCCAGCTCACGCGCTCGGGTCCTGGTGCGCTGGGGGCTGAGCGCCTGAGTCTTGGAGCGCTGGGGGCTGAGCGCTGAGGGACGCGCGCCCAAGCAGTCTAGTCCAAATTAAAACGAAACAAAACAAGCAAACTCAAGGTTCAATTCACACAACCTTTCAAACAAACAAAGTAACAAGAAACAGAATAATTACTAATCGATACCGGTAAAACATTCTCGATAATAAAACAAGCAGAACCGCACTTAACCTAAACACCACACTCGAACGCATAGCAAGACAACTTGAACCAAATTAAACTAAGCAAATTCTGAACCCACTCAAATACATAGCAAGACAAAACGAAGCAAAACAAACGTGACTCAAGGACAATACACATGCACCTACTAAGACAAGCCAAACAACAATAACGAGACAACTACTAATTGACATCGATAATGCACTCTCGACTAACGAAACAAGCACTTAACACTGCATCCGGACGCGTAACAAAAAAAACAACCAAGAATGACATAAGCAAACTCTAAGCAAACTCAAAACCAAGATCAAAACAAAAGCAAGAACAAACCTAAACAAAATAAGACAAGCCTGCGAAACAAAATGAACTAAAACAAATGCATAACACCAGCATTTTACTAAAACAAATAAACAACAATTTGCCCGAAGGGTCTGAGTTATCCCAGAGGCACAGCAATTTGCCCGAGGGGTCTGAGTTATCCCGGAGGCACAACAATTTGCCCGAGGGATCTGAGTTATCCCGGAGGCACAACAATTTGCCCGAGGGATCTGAGTTATCCCGGAGGCACAGCAATTTGCCCGAGGGGTCTGAGTTATCCCGGAGGCACAGCAATTTGCCCAAGGGATCTTGGTGATCCCGGAGGCATAACAATAGCAATTTTGTCCTAGGGGTCAGAGGCATCCCGAAAGACAGCTACTCGAGTGGAGACTAACGCCCTCGAGGAGTTTTGCCCAAGAGATCTTAGTGATCCCAGAGGCACATCAACAACAATTTTGTCCAATGGGTCAGAGGCATCCCGAAAGACAGCTACTCGAGTGGAGACTAACGCCCTCGAGGAGTTTTGCCCAAGAGATCTTATTGATCCCGGAGGCACATCAACAACAATTTTGTCCTAGGGGTCAGAGGCATCCCGAAAGACAGCTACTCGAGTGGAGACTGACGCCCTCGAGGAGTTTAGCCCAAGGGATCTTAGTTATCCCGGAGGCACAGCAACAACAATTTTGTCCTAGGGGCCAGAAGCATCCCGAAAGACAGCTATTCGAGTGAAGACTAACGCCCTCGAGTAGTTTTATATCACTTTATTTAGTCCTAGGGGTCAGAGGCATCCCGAAAGACAGCTATCCCAGTGGAGACCAACGCCCTCAGATAGTTTTATATCATTTTACCTTGTCCTAGGGGTCATAAGCATCCTGAAGACGACCGCTCGAGTAGAGACTAATGCCCTCGAACGTTATGTATCATTAAGGGTTCATAAGCATCCCAAGCAAAAGTAAATACATTTACACCTAACATATAAAAGCGCTTAAAATTTAACAAAAAACCTTAATAATTCAAAGAAGACGAAGCGCGCGCGCAAAGAATCAAGAACAAGACAACAAGAAACGGCCCGGGCCCAAGCAAGCAACCACAAGCGAAGACATCAGGTATGACTCCTAAACCTTGGCTGGCGAGCCCCAACGCACAGTCTAACGGACATAAAACGACCCGACCGGACAGCCACCAGGTCGTAATCTTCGATTGACCTGGGCGGCTATAATTTGACTTTCGCCTTGTCCAACCCGAAGTCAAAGTGGGGGCTTCTGTAGACACCCAGATTTGGACCTGGTGGCTGCAGAAGTGCCTAACAAACACCCGATGACGATAGGACTGCAACGCGATGCGGGTTCGCGGTGTTCTAGATAGTTTTTCTATAGAACAGATCAAATTAATTATTCGGGCAAATTAAACTAACATGATGGCAGCCTTAGTCGTGTCGTTACAGTCGCATAGACACTAATTAGAGTCAATTCTGACACCGGGACCCCGAGTCGGTCCCGAAACTCGAACCGAGTCAACACCGCACCAAGCGAATCTCGGGATGAACACCCGAGGCCCACTAAACCCATGGCGCAAGGTCAAGCCGCGGGGATCCTTAAGCCCTAAGCTTAGTATCACACACCCATCTCTCGGTTTTGGAAAGTATCAAAATCGTACCTTCAAAACTCAAACCGCACCACCTGACGCGCCTGGGTCTCCCCACGCCCGGACCCAGGCGCCTGAGTCTTAGTCCGCCTCAGATCACGCGCCTATATGGACGACGAGGGCCGAAAACACCTATATATACCCCCCTTCACGCCCTCATTTCGATACAATTCAACTCTCTCTTCTCCCTCTAAACTCTCGCTAAGGGCTCGCACTCCGACACCCGAGGCAAATGATCCACTCGATCGTAGTTTCGATAATAAAAAAAGCGACATCAACGCTACTCCTCACCTTCGAGCACTCCACTCGATACCGAGGTGCTTGTGATCGACTAGCTCAAAACTAGTACCCAGGTTCTGCCAGATTAGCCGCAGAACTAGTCCTTAATCAACGAAACTCTGCCGGAGTAGCCGCAGGAAGGTCAAACGGTAATGGAGCTCTGCCGGAGTCACTGGTCAAGTTAGGAGGATCAGCCTATTGATAGAGTCGTCACTAGGTTGCCATCTAAACAAAACTTTCCATACTTGCACTTTCTATTATTATGCACTACGACTACACTAGATGTGGGCACTAGGCCCATAAATATCTACTAATATACGTAACGTCCCAACTTCAATCACAAACACTAAAACACACTAAATAGACCCGAGTAATTACGAGATCCGTTCTCAAACTATCTATGCATCGATCGAGTCTTGTTTAGTGTATACTCCGAGGGTGCAACTCCTCACTATGTGATTTACTTACATTCGCATTTACAGTTTTTCGTTTGATTTATTGCTTTTATGACCTTATAATCGCATGTTAAATCACCAAACACGGAATTCAAACGTAAAACAACTAAAACTGAACAAAGTGATGGTCGGGCTCCGTATTAGTCCCGGTGCTCGCCTTATTAGGTTCGACGCATCTCTATTAATACCAAGCCGACGCATCTTAAGCAGAATACCAGGTAAGGTATACCACGAGAATGACTAATATCCTTATTATCGCGTTAAAACTGATTTGCTAATACGTATACTACTCGTACTCTCTACTCTCCTACGTGCATCTTTTCATGGTCTGCTTGTCACGTGAAATCGCATGCAAAGAATATAAACACAACTACTTCGACGACAAAACATACTTGTCTTAAAACAACCGACATAGCAAAAGGTTTAGGGTTAAAACAACGGATGTTACAGTATTTCCACCACAACAAAAGAACTAGGATATCAGCCCACCGATTGCTTAGTAGAGACCGCTATTGTGCGGGCAGGATTTGGTGTTGACATCTATCGGAAGTTGGGTTCCCAATACGTACCCTCACCCCTTACTCAGAATCGAGGGCTTCCGGATGTCCGAAACCATTGACAATGAGAGTCATTCCAGGCATGGAGTGCTTAAGGGTACAAGTCTTTATCTGTAGGCCCCGTGCCACTCACCTTTGAGCCGGCGAGGGATCAAAGTTGACTCGAACGGTTTCGAAGTCCCCATAATTTGACTCGATGGCGACTCCACAAATCAACGACAACTTCAGTTCACTAAAAAGGTCGCCTTACCAAATAAAACGGCCTTTAAACATTTACAACCACGACTCGATCGATTCCCAAATGGAAATACGGGTGCCCCACACCCGTCTAGTACAAGTCCGGATCGTCATTCAAATCGAGGTTCGACACTTCGCCCCGTATGCGAGATCTGACCGGCCCCCGGCAGGGAGGGAGCCGCGTGGGTGGCCGCCGCCACACGTTGAAAATCGGGTCGGTCCCGCACGGGCACGCGCGGGGCGCCGGGCGATGCGGACGGACGTCCACAGACGCATCGAACCATATGTGTTGGGTTAGCATCGGGATTAATACGGAACCCGACCACCACTTGTTCATGTTTAGCTTGTTTACGTTTTGATTTCCGTGTTAGATAATTTAGCATGCAATTATGGTCATAAAAGCGGTAAATCATACGAAAGTGGTAAGTGCGAAACGTAAGTATGTCACATTATGAGAAATTGCACCCAAAGAGTGTACACTAAATGAGACACGATGCGTAGACGTTTGAGAACGGTTTTGTTACGGTGTTTTAGTGCTTATGATTGAAGTTGTGGACATTACGTGTGTTTACGACGCGTTGTGGACTTAGTATCCACGTGAGTCGGACTTGACATTATCGAAGTGCATAATTATAAGTGCGGAATGTAAATTTGTGTTAGATGACAACCTAGTGACGATACAATTTCTTAAGGCAGATCCTCCTAGTTTTCCTGCGGCAAATCCGGCAGACCTTCACTACGGTGTCTTGAGGTGGCTAGTCGAACACGGGTGCCCCTTTTCGTTCGGATCGAGCCAAAGACTCGAGAAACTACGAAGAGTGGTGTCGATTTATGTATCGGAAGAAAATGATCAAGTGGATCGTACTTAGAGTCGGAGTGCGACGCTAAGTTAGGGCAAGAAGCTCGTAGAGAGGAGGAGTGGGAGTTGTGAATTGTGTTCGAATTCTGAGTTGTGTGTTGTGTGAGCGGAGAAGGAGGGGGTATTTATAGTTTTTCTTGTAGCTCAACTCGAGATCTCAGACGCCTAGTGGCGTGCGCACCAGAATTGAGGCGCCCAGAGTGGGGCGATTGGAATTTTGAAGATCCTATTTCAAAACATTCCAAAGCGGAGATATACGTAATCTTCGCTTGCTTGGGCGTTAAGGCCAGTCCTCCCTCTTGACCTAGTGCGTCATGCGCCGGTGGGTCTCGGGCCTGCGTCTTGAGGCTTGGTCGGCCTGACGCACTGACTCGGGTTTGACTTTGCGTATTTCGGGACCGATTCAGAGTCCCGATGTCGGAATTGACTCTAATTAGTGCCGACGCGACCGCAATGACACGACTAAGACCATCTATAGAAAAACCATCTAAAACATCGTAAAATCGTGTCGTGTTGCAGTCCGATCATGATCGGGCGGTTGCATTAGTTTTATCCCTCCCGGGTGGCTGTGTTAGTTTTATCCCTCTCGGGTGGCTACGTTAAATTAAATTTGTCTCTCTCGGGTTGCTGCATTAGATTTACCCCTCTCGGATGGCTGTGTTAGATTTATCCCTCTTGGGTGGCTGCGTTAGATTTATCCCTCTCAGGTGGCTGCGTTAAATTACATTTATCATTCTTCGAGATAGTTTCTGGCTGTCTCTGGCCTATTCTTTGGAACGGATCATTGTTCCTGGACTTTCTTCGAGATAGTTTCTGACTATCTCTGGCCTATTCTTTGGGACAGATCTTTGTCCCTGGACTTTCTTCGAGATAGTTTCTGACTATCTCTGGCCTATTCTTTGGGACAGATCTTTATCCTTGTACTTTCTTTAAGATAGTATCTGACTATCTCTGGCCTATTCTTTGGGACGGATCTTTGTCCCTGGACTTTCTTCGATATAATTTCTGGCTATATCTAGATTGTTCTTTGGGACGGATCTTTGACCCTGGACTTTCTTCGAGATAGTTTCTGACTATCTCTGGACAACTCTTTGGGATGGATCTTTGTCCCTAGACTATCTTCGAGATTGTTTCTGACTATCTCTGGACTACTCTTCGGGACGGATCTTTATCTCTGAACTTTCTTCGAGATAGTTTCTGACTATCTCTGGCCTATTCTTTGGGATAAATCTTTGTCCCTGGACATTTTTCGAGATAAGTTCTGACTATCTCTGGCCTATTCTTTGGGACGGATCTTTGTCGCTAGACTTTCTTCGAGATAGTTTATGGCTATCTCTGGCCTATTCTTTGGGACGGATCATTGTCCCTGGACTTTCTTCGAGATAGTTTCTGACTAGCTCTGGTCTATTCTGTATTGATGAGTGATTATTTTTATTTGGTGATGGTTTTGCTTTTAAATTACTAGGGTTAATGTATTAACTCTTAACGAGTGTATAGTGAGGTTTGCGTTGATTCTCGTGTTTGTATTTGGTCTTGGGGCTTATGGTTTCCCGCTGGGGATGTGAATTGGTTGCTTTGGATTAGGGGTTTGCTAGGGTAATTGGTATGCACTTGCGCTTTTGACATTTCCAGTTGATAGGTATCGTTGGGGATTTTCACGATTTTGCATAACGAGTCGTGCCGGCTTGTGAGAGCTCTTGCTAGGATACTTTATCCTGGGTTGTCATGGGTTTTAGTACGCGTTGTCATACTGGTTGGGGATTTCATACGTTTTCCTTATTCCATTGGGAGAGAGATAGATTGACTTGAATTGTCCTGTTAGAAAGGGAATTTAAGACTTGCTTAGTCATCGTTTATTTTTCTTAGCACATGAACGTGCATCTTGAGAGTATCGAGAATTACGTCCGGATTATTCGATTTTTACTTTGGACTGCAAGGTCAGGCGTGCGTTAGGGCGACTTGTATCTGAGGCGCCTAGCCCTCAGCGACTTAAAACTCAGTCGCCTGTCCTGCTGCTGTCTAGAAATCGAACACCCACGTTGAGGCATTTTGAATTTTGGTTCCCTGATTTGTTTAAAGGCTGCGAAGGAAGAGGAGGGCGGTTCATTCGTCCTAAAAATCGAGCGCACGACCCCTATCGCCTCATACTCGTACTTTCGACTTTGCTCAACCGATTTCCAACTCAATTCTTGTCATACTCGAATATGTCGACTTCGGGTAAGTGTTCCTTACTCACCTATTATCGATTTGTGCTTAGTTAGTGTAGTTGTGGGTCGATTTTGCTAAAACCCTAAAAATTGGTTTGGGTATTTCGGTTTTGCTATGCTTTGATAGTTACTCTTAGTCCCCTTTTTGAATTAAGGTAGGATAGAGCTTGATAGTGTAGTTATTTGCTTAAGGTGAAAGCTTGGAGGTGCTTTAACGGCTTCCCGTGGGTAAAAGTTGAAATGCTAGGATTTAGGGTTTGATTTCTTGTTCATTCCCGTACTTGACTCTTGTAACCTTGCTCGATTATCGCTTGTGGTGTTATGGGTAGCTCATATGCCGATTTTTGTGAGTCAGAATGCACTTTGGGTCATTCTGTGTGAGTTTGTGAAGCTTACGATGGACCAAATGACATCGTAAAGATGCTAGATTTTCCCTAAACCACTTTTATTGCGACCGGGGTTGAAAACGGGTGCTAGTGGGTTTTTCGGTATTTTGATATCACTAACCGAAATTTTGGAGTATTTTCTTGGCAAGGTAGGGGCCTGCCCAGTTTGGTTTGAACTTCCCTCTTGGATCGACGGAAAGGGGTGCTCTAATGGATTTGACTACTAGGTCTCCTTCATGTATGTTTCGGTATTTCAGTCGTTTAATAAAGGCTCGTTGTATACGATGTTGGTAGGCTTGTACGTTGGATAGGGCATGTATCCTACGCTCATCTAAGAGTACTACCTCGTCATATCGTTTTTGGTCCCATTCTTCTTTGGGAATACCGCTCTCGGCTAGTATCCTTAGTGACGGTATTTCTAGCTCTACGGGTTGCACGGCTTCGAAGCCATAGGTTAGATAATATGGTGTGGCTCCAGTGGGTGTTCAGTAGGATGTTCGGTACCCCCATAAGACAAAGGGTATTTTGCTTGGCCAATCCCGGTAGTTGTCTATCATTTTCTTAAGGATCGTGGTGATGGTTTTGTTGGCAGCTTCTACGTTCCCGTTTGTTTGAGGCCTAAGGGTGAGGATTTGTGTCTTTGGATTTTGTATTTGTCGAGGAGTTTTTGGGTGTCAACCCTAAAATGAGCCCCCTGATCACTGATCATTTAGTGAGGTATGCCGTAGCGGCAGATGATGTTATTTTGTAAGAACTTGACTACTTGTTTTGAGATTAGTACGATGTAAGAAGCGGCTTCTACCCATTTGGTAAAATAATCGACGACCGCTAGTATAAAGCAGTGTCCGCTGGTCTCGGACGGGTGTACTTTTCCTATGATATCAATTCCCCAAATAGAGAAAGGCCAAGGTGTGGCTATAGTATGGAGAGGATATGGCGGTAGGTGTTGGATGTTGGCAAATATTTGACAATTGTGGCAGTGACGGACGTGACATCGAAAGTCTGCCTCCAAGGTAATCCAGTAATAGCCTAGTCTCATTATTTTTCAGGCTAATAGGTGGGCGCTCATTTGGGGTCCGCACTCTTCGTCATGTACTTCTTCCATGACTCTCTTGGATTGGGTTTTGTTTATACATCTAAGGAGGACTCCTTGTGGGGTTTGTTTGTATAATAGTCCTTGATTTAGGACGTAGTGGGCAGCTTGTATTCGTAGGGCTCTTTTGTTTTTGGTGTTGTGTTGAGTGGATATGACCCGTTGGTTTTAAAGTCTAGAATTTCTTTGTACCAGGGTTCCTCGAAGGTATCATTGGTCTCGAGGTTATGGATGTAGGCCAGTTGTTCGCTTCTCTCTACGTAGATAGGCATAGAGAAAAGATGGTCGGGCATGTTTATTAGTGAGGCTAGCTTGGATAGGGCGTCGGCGAATTGGTTTTCTTCGCGGGGTATGTGTATAAAGTCGATTTCGGTGAATTCCCGGGATAGTGTTTCTACTTTGGTTTGGTATGGGGTTAGGCTTTCGCTATAAACCTTCCAGGTGCCCGTGGCTTGGTTGACTACTAGAGATGAATCCCATGTACTCTAAGGTTTTTAATTCCTAGAGATACAACGGCTTTTAGTCCTATTAGGCAAGCTTCGTATTCGGCTGCGTTGTTGGTAACGGGGAAGTCTAGTTTGTATGAATGCTCATTTTTTGCAGACTTGCTGTTATTTGGTTAGGAGGATTAGTGATGGGTTGAACCTAGGGTTGTTGTTCCTGATCCTTTTTTAGGGTGAAGTTAATTGGGCCGTTTGTTGTAGCCCTTGCGCTTTAGTTAATCGTTATCGATAAATGGCATAGTACTGAGTCATAAGCGATAAAGTAAGTTATTAAAAGAAGTCAAGCGATTGTTGAGCCATGTAAAAAAAGAGTTGTTTTATTGATAAATAGTAAACGGGCTAGATGCCCGTGATTGAGTATGTTGGGGGGAAGGAGATGGAGGACATGTCCCCTCGCATCTCCCTGACTCGAAGAAAGAAGACATTTATTATTATTATTATCTAGTCTAGGCCCTAAGACAAACTAGACTCTGACCAAGATCGGTTATCACTGCCTTTAGAGGTTGGCTAGTATGGGTTGGTCACATCGTGACACTGACCCCGTACGCCCTTCAAGTTTCAGCGATTGTCATACCCTTCGGAGGATGTTCCCCTTCAGCGACGTCTGGAGGTTGTCCTTAGGGACGGCTCATTGAGAGGTTTAAAGTGGCTTGTGACGACCACTGACGTTACTATCTCCCCCTCAGCCACCGAGAAGGTGAAATCTGCCTTTTGCCGCTTTTCAGGGGAGAATGTCCCTGCCTCGATTAGCTCCTCGATGACATGTTTCAATGTGAAACATGCCTCAGTGTCGTGTCCATTTCCTTGATGAAAGAGACAATAGAGGTTAGGGTTCCAAGGTTTGCTCTGCTTACCAATTGGTGGGTCTGGGGTGGGACCTAGAGGCTTGAGTAATCCCTGATCTATTAGGTGTTTGAGAGTTTCAGTGTACGTTGAGCTAATTTTTGTAAACTCTTTTCGGGGTGTTCTTGCTTTGCTGGGTAACGTTTTGTGGGGTGTTGAGGTTATTTCTTTGTTGGTCGTCCCAGGTGATTTTGCTCGCATGGGGTGTCGAGGTGACCCACTCGGGGTGTGGGTATGGTAATTGATCGAACTGGCATTTGCCTCGCTTTCGGTGTCCCCGCTTTCGAGGAAGTTGAGGCGACCATCGATATGGCGGACGAAGCCGGTCAGGCGATCTATTGATGTACGGATATCGTGGACTACTTCGGTCAGGGTATTGACGTCGATGCAGAGGTTTTCGATTACCCCCGGATCTGAGGACATATTGAAGAAACGATTTCTGCAAGATAATAACGTCAAGAGTCATGATGGATTTGTCGGACGACTTAGAGACTCGGGGAATGCTCATAATTGAGCAACGCGGAAACGAGACCCTTAACTCGCGCGTGCGTGCAGTCATTGGCTTAAGGACTCAGGTGTTTTAGGCTCTTGGTGTGTTCGACAGAACGCCTAATGGAGACCTGTCTCTAGAGTGAGACGATTTGACACTAATCTTGGGGGTGAGATTTAAAAGAGGACTTTCTCGAGATGAGACGACCCAAAATATAAGCCCTCGGATAGAGGTGACCCTAGTAACTAGCACAGACAGTTAATCACACTGTTGTACGACGTAAGAAGTTGATCGTGATCCCGGTTCAGGTTCAAAGAGTTTTGATCTTTTGAAAATGATCAAGCTTTAGCAAAGGATTTGTAAAATTGGGGTGACGATGGCGTGATGACATTGTTTGTGACGTGGAAGTGTGTTGCTACATGTGTGTCGAGTATTCGACGACAGCAAAAGTGTAAATGTCTTTTTTTTCAAAAAAAAAAGCACGGTTCTTAGAGGAACCGGTTTTGAAAATGATGACGTGGTGCCTTTATCGAAACTAATATTAATTAGCCAGTTCGACATTTATGGTGTAGGCGGTGTTTGTGACATAACGTGATATCTGGTGACGGTGTTTTGAAAATGATGTTTTGTGACCGCTTCGGATTCCTTGACTTCATTAACTGAAGCTTCGGTCATGTTAACGGTATGTGCATAAAAATGTTTTTTCTTTTTTTTTGAAAATAGAATGTAACCGTTTGAGGTACCTTGATTCCATTAATCGGAATTTTCGGTGGTGTTAACGGTACTCGTTGTTGACGGGTTTTACTTTGGCCAAAGTGATGGCGTTTTTTTTTAAAACAAAGAGAGTTTTTTTTTTTGAAAAATCAGTCACGGTGACGGTGCTTTTAAAAGATTTCCGAAAATCATTTTGATCGGCCAGAGTATCGGCGCTACAACGACAGTTTTGGAGATGTTTTTTTTTCGAAAAAAGGAATTGGGTGCAGTTGAATATGTTTTCGTGGTTGAATCCAGATTTTTACTGTTTTATTTGGGTTGTTCAAACACGCAACACATAACTAGGAATGCATGCACTCATGCGGGATGCAGACACAGGTAGGTTGGGGTAGGCTACCGCCCACGAATGGCCTTTGCTTAGGTATTGACAAATCATCTGGGGAGACGAGTGTCATACCGTCCGTTCAGAACTACTTGTTTAGTATATCCGCGAAGTACGCGTTAGGCGGTCGGAGCGTCAACCTAGGATCTCTCCGCGTGTCGATAAGGATCTTATCGCGAAGAGGTCGATTAGTCCTGATATCGGCCGGTTAAGGTGGGCTTTTTGATGTGTCGTGCTTATATAGCTTTATTCCCTCACCTCCGTTGTCTTTTCCGGTCGGAACGCGCTCTTTAGAGCGGTTTCTTCTAACATTTTGCTTTGAGTGAGTGTTTTTGTAGATTCTACACGATTTCAAGTCTTTATGTGTATTCACACTCATATCTAGTTAGAAGAAAGATCCCGAGACAAAACTCGTGCTTTAAGACGTCTAGGCGAAGAAGAACTAAGAAGTGTCGATTCATTGGGCCATGAAAAAGCGGCCCAATACTTGTTTTATTAGTGTTGTGCGCGCCACCCTGCCCTAACAGGCCGCCTGCTGGCCGGTCGGCATGACACAAAGGCGATTTAAGCTTCATTTTAAGTTGTGCTTCGGCCCCTGCATGTGACAGGCCACCTGCCGGCCGGCCGGCGTGCACACTCAGTTTTTTTCCGTCTATTTTGTTTAACTAAGGCTTTGTATTATTTTTACTATGACTTCTTTCATACTTAGATTTTTTTTTCCTTAGAAAAACACTCGTGACTCTTAGCATTCTAGCACTCAGTTTCAATCCGTACTCGATTTTGGTAAACCCGGTTATGCAATTTTCAGTTTTATATTTTCAATCTTCATCGTAATTTACTTATTAGTTCGTCGTAATTTTTTCTATTTGCAATTCGTTGCTCCGTTTAGTTCATTAGATTCTTATTCGTTTATCGTCAGATTTATTTGCTTCACTTTTTATCATTCCATGTATGCGATTTGTTGTTTCGTAATTATCATACGTAGCTAATTTTCTCGCTAGGGTCGAGGGGGATCGATGGATTATATACGATTATGTTGCTTTGATACTAAATTTATAATTATGCTAGTACCATTTTCGTGTGTTTTATTTGTCGATTAATTTGTTAAAGGCCACAACATTTTAATTTGTTTGGGAAATTCTAGTTCTTGTGCGAAAGCCGAATAAGGATTACATCACGCGCGATTTGGTAGGGAGTCTAATAAGTTGCGAGAGCCCGTTAGATCCATCCTAGGTTGACACGATTCAGAGAACGTGTTATAGCCGACTAGCATGTTTATGTGTTTATTATTAATGTCGCATAATTGTCGAACATCTATCGTGAACCCGTGACCTTAGTTTTCATCTCATTGTTAGACTCGATTATTTATTATTCGCATTTTAGTAGTGTTTTTTATACTTTTTCATCAATCAACCGTTTAGACCATTTTAGAATTGCCATAACTATTAGACGTGTTTAACTGTTTCCCTGTGGATATGATACCTTGCTTGCCGCTATATTTTTGTTAGTAGCATTGGGTTTATCTTGATTGGGTGAGACGACTTAACCGATATCAAATTTGGCGCCATTGCCGGGGAAACGGTTTTTCTTGTTTTTTAGCTTGTTTCTTTTGCTCTCTTTTGTCTCAAGGAATTAAAACTCCTTGAAATTGATCTCACTTTACTAATTTAGTTTTACTTATGCCCAGGTCTTTTCGGTCATCAGAGCTTACTCCGTTCGAATCTGAACCCGAGAAAACCTTTCGTAGGCGACGACAATTTTGGAGAGAGATTTCCGCAGCTACCCGATCTTGCGACTTTGGAAGCTATTCATACCGAATTTATACCTGAAAATCAGTCCTTTGAAGAGGGAGATCAATCTCAGTCCGAGATCATTTTACCACCTCCTCCGATCATAAAAATGACAAAGCTTTCTAGTCATTCGGAGCCCGAGTAAACTGCTCTTCCTAAGTTGGTTAAACGACCAACTGCCAGTCAAGGTACATTTGAGATTCGAACCACCTTTATCACTTTGGTGGAGAAGAATCAATTTGGTGGTGACCCTAAGGAGGATCCTCACAAGCATATGAGGATTTTTACTGATTATTGCTCCACGATTCCACTTCCGGCCGGGGTAACTCTAGAAGAAGTCATGGAGATGCTCTTCATGTTCTCACTACGGAATTCCGCTGGGAATGGATAACGGACCTTGATAAAGTCACCGACGGGATCACCGATTGGAATTCTCTTGCCCTTGCCTTCTACAAGCACTATTACCCTCCACAAAAGACGAACGTGCTCTGGAGTCAAATCACCAATTTTTCGTCAAACTCCTAACGAAAATATTCATGAAGCATGGGAGCGGTTCAAGAAGCTTGTGAAGGAATGCCCTCACCATGGTTTTCAGGTTTGGTTTCTTTGTAACCAATTTTATAATGGGTTATATGATGATTGCAGGAGTACTCTGGATTCGGCATGTAATGGGCGATTCCAATGTAACGTGGATGATGATAAGGCTTGGCAAACAATTGAAGAAATGGCATCTCACCACTCCCGATGGGGTAATCCTCGAGGTAATACACGGTCTAATTCCGGTGAAAGTGGCTCCTCTAATGCCGTGGCAATTCAATTAGCCGCTTTAGCTAAGATATTTGATGCATTGGAGGTGTCGAATTCTCAAGGGGGAGGGGGCATGCATCAAGTACATGCCATTGCAAGATTATGCATGTGTTCGTTGTGGTGCCGCGGACCACCAAGCTCAGGATTGTCTAGGCTCCATAGAACAAGTGAATGATTTTCATTCCATGCACCCGCGCTATCCATAAACCAACCAGGCTATGATGCATCTCTTTTGTCTTACAGGAGTGCTAATGTCTTGAACCCGCCTATTACACCAGCTTATGTACCCCCACACAAGCAGCATCTCCAGAATCTGCAGAATTTCTAGAATCAAGGAAATTTTCAGAACCAGCAAAATTTCGGTAATCAAAGGAATTTCCAAAATCAAGGAAATTATCAGCAGCGACCTCACTCGGGTCAACATCAACAAAATTTTGGCAATACTAATCAGAACTTCGGGAATTCTCATCAGAATTTCGATACTAGTCATCAGAATTTCGGTACTAGTCAGCAGAATTTTGGCCAATCCTCCGCACAACTCAAGGTAATTCTTCTTCTTCTTCTTCTTCTTCTTCTTCTTCGAGTTCTAATGAAATGGCTGAGCTTCGTAATATGATGAAAATGATGGTCAAGACCCAGGACTCTATGATGGCACAAATGCAAAAGAATCATCAAGCTAAGGATAATGCCATCAAGAATTTGGAGAACCAAGTGGGACACCTTGCCGCGTCACAAGCAACGCGTCAACAAGGTAAACTCACTTCTTGATGGGCGGGATTTGTCGCGGATCCCGCCGTCAAATAATAACCAACTACCCTAACTAGGGTAGCTAGGGCAAGTCGGGTCGAATCCACAGGAACGGAAATGCGTTCAAACTAATGGGTGCTACGGTCTAGGACTAGGTTCGAGACGAGCTATTCTAGGGGGTTGGCTAAGGACTAGTCTAAGCTCTAAAACAAGAAAAAGGAAGACAAAACAAGTAACTAACGACTAGAGAAAGCAAAGAATGAAAACTAGGGTTAGGTCGGGTTCATGGATACGAAGAAAACAAAAAGGGGGAAACGGGGCCACTAGCATGCCTTCGAGGCCTAGGTAACACCGATTGGGCTCTCGCTACGTAATCGGTCTAGGGGTCTTCCTCACCGGGCTCTCGCTACATAGTGACGCGACCAAACTAACCAACCAAACACACACATACATACAAGAGAATATGCAAGAAAAACAAGGATTGATCGTCTCTAGTCTCACAAGCATTTCATCGAACATGTGGAGTGCAAGGTTGATGAGAAACAACAAAAACAACGTCTAGTACCACCCATCTCACCCTAATCATCCACAATCACAACCAATCACCCTAATAACCCTAGCAAAGATCTACTCAAACATAATTAAAGGAATAACTAACAAGAACAAGAGAAACTAACTCAAGCAACAAAACATACATAAAGGAACTAGTAAAACAATGAACAATGAACAAAACAATCAATAAAGATTCAAACATTAATGATAAAACAAGATTAAGAGAAGATAAAAGAAGATTATGCCTACTAACAAGATGAAAGGAAGAATGAAAACTTGTAAAAAAGAGAAAACCCAAAACAATCTACCAAGGTTGTCAATCTTGGTTGAATTCTTCAAGAGATCCCTTAATACAAGGAGTAATCTAAGATTAACGATAATCTAAAGACTAATCTACACTAATCTATGCTAATCTATGCTAAAATAATCTAGGGTTTAGTGTCTAATGAAGTATATAACATAGGAATACAAGAGGAAGGGTTTATATAAGGTTACAAGAGTGGAGGAGAAGGAAAGAAGCAAAAGCGGGCTGCCAGTGGGTCACCCCGGTCGGGAAGAGTTAGTCCCGGTCGGGATGAACTCATCCTGGTCGGGATGGACCCATCACAGCAGCTTCTCATTTGTGCACCTCAACCGGGACGGGTTGAGGCCATCCCGAACGGGATGAGCCTTGTAGGCCTCCTTTAAGCTCCTTTTGGTCCCTCCTTGCCTCTCATGGGTTTCTCATCGATTCTCGGGTCTCGGAGGCTCGGGATTGGGTCCCAAGGTCTCGGGGTCGAATCCAAGGCATCGAGTGATTGTTCCTTCATTTCGTTGGCTCCAAAAAGTGTATGTATTGAGTCAGAATCACTCCAACTCTTCATGAATGGTCTCGAGAACCTGAAACGAGCTAGAGGAAGCATAAGTAGCCCATAAACCGCTCCCAAGGAGCAATTCTACAAGGAAAATGGGACCAAAACACAGCAATTTAGGCACTACAAACTACACTTATCAACTCCCCCACACTTAACCCTAACTCGCCCTCGAGTAAGCACATGCTAACTACTAAACTATCCGAGCGGGTATTAGCGCACACTACGCCCTTTCAACTCACGCGAGTGCACTTAGAGGAAAATTTCACTCCGCAAGGCAAGTGGGATCTTGCGACAAAACTGTGGATGCAACCGGACACAAAACACATAGACAAACAAACATACAAACAAACAAATAATCGGTTGCACCCAAAAGATAACAAATACCGCTTCCCTCAAACAAGCGGTGAAAGAAGCACCGGTTTAGGACTCGAGGCAAGTGACAACGTTCCCAAGCTAGCAATACAAATCGAGAATGAACTAAATCCTAATAGTATGACGATAAAGCAACAAAAACGTTGGTAACTTACCTAGGTCCTCCTAACCTTCTAAGAACGTACTATGGGACGATCGGCGGGATGGAAAAGGGATGAACCACGGTGTTAGTCGACACTGTAGGTAAGTGAGACCCCGCCCCCTTTAGCGATGAGCTAAGAGGGTCGTCCCATGCCCGAAACCGCCCGACTAGTCCAAGTAAAAAGGTGGAAATAATTGCAAAGTGAGGGAAGACCGACCATCACCGCTATCATCCTTCCTAGGGACTCGGTCCTTTGGTAGGCTCTTCACGGTAATAGTCGGTAAAAGGCTTATTTTTGTGGGGTTGAGATCTTTTTGTGAGACGATTTTCTTTTTGGCATTTTTTTTCTTTCTTTTGCATTTTTGCTTTATTTTGCTATGCCATTTCTTTTTCTTCTTTTCTATTTTCTTTTTGGCTTTTTGTGCCTTTTCTTTCTCTTCAATCTCTTCTTTCTTTCATTTTCTTTCTTTGGCCCTTTTTGACTTGATTTGAATTGTGGGCATTTCTTTTTGCAACAAGAAAGAGAGATTTCAACACTTTGCAATTTTATTGTGTGGATATGTGTAGGAGGTAGGGAAATGGGTATGTCGGGACGACGTCTTCCCTTCATACTCACAAAAAGGGGAGAACTTGGACTAGTCAAACAATCCCAAACATGGTCACCTAAGGGACGGGACTCGGCAACTAAAGCCTTTTCACACCGTGGGTGGTCATAATGGTCAAAATGCAAATCCCGAAGTAAATCCCTAGTAAGCTAGGTGGACTCAAGGTAAAACACCAACGAAACTATTGATTTAGGGTCATTCTACTAGACTAAAGTCCAAGACTCGATTTACACTACTAGAAACGGAAAGTAAATGCTTGTACACTAGCTTCTAAACCGGGTTTTCGAAAACCGTTTACACACATGACACACTACACAACACAAAACAAAGACATGACGAAAACGAGAGGAAAAGAAACAAAGGCAACAAAAACAAAACAAGATAAAACAAACACATAAACAAACAAACACCCCCCAAATTTCCAAATGAGCAACCAATCATCCACAAATCTTCATAAAGCTCCACCCGAGCACACAACATCACAAATCTCCTCCACACTCCATAAGAGAATAAAGAGGAAGAAGGGATAGAAAGGCGTTACCGGATGTCTTGCAAGCTTTCCAAAGCTAGCGGTGATTAAGCGACCTATAAGGAAAAAGGGAGGCAAAACACGCACAACAAAACAAAAATACGACACAACGACACAAAAGAAAAACACACAAAAAGAAAATCTTTTTGATTTTTGTGAAAAAATTTCAAATTTTTAGGGTTTTTTAAGATTTTTCGAAAAAACTACGAAAATAAACTAAGCTATACTAGAATATCGCTCCCCCACACTTAAACCGAGCAATGTCCTCATTCTCGATCGTAGTGTGTGGAGACATAAAAGAAAAGAAAAGAAACTACAAAAATAAAGCTAAAAATCAAAAATAAAGTGGAGAAAAGGGTAGAACGTGTCCGGCCGGGGTGTAGTCAAGTCACCGTGGGCCAAGACGAGAAAAGATATGGATGGGGGAAGAAAATAAAAAGAAGGAAATAAAAGGAAATGGGAGGGAAGGTGATAAGGCTAAATTCGTATCACCTATATCAAAATAATCCTAACAAACAACTAACAGGTAGCTAGTTGTAAGTAAGGATCGAATCCACAGAGAGACGGATGAAAATCGCTAATTATCTAAATTCGATTCTAAACTATTTAATTCCGGTTTATTTGATTTTGATCTAAACTAATGCGATTATGTAAAATAACGAGGTTCTAACAATATTAAAAGGATCTAGGGTCTTACGGTTCACTATGTAATTAAATTGAATAAAGTTAATTAATCATTGAATCAATCAATCACAGTTATTTAGGGCAAAGACACGGCCTCTCGGATCTTATGTCAACCTTAGGATAGATTCTGACGGGCTCTCGCAACTTATCAGATTATCCTACCCACTTACTTGTAGTCTACCCTTACCAGGCTTTCGATCTTAGGTTCGGGTTCCTAAACATTCAACTAGTTCAACGTCTCAAACTAATCAAACAACGATACAAAACAAGTAGTAAGGCAATAACATATGAATGATCAATCAAATAAATAATCAAACTAACATCCCCAATTCAGTTAACATAGATCCCCTTCAACCCTAGATAAATGAATTTAGCTACTCATAATAACGGTAACGCAATAAAAGAAGTAAACATAATAAAAGACAATATGAAAATAAGAGAATAAGAAAAAGTACCAATTATGTAGAACTGAAAGATTAATGATCTAAAAGTATAACTACAAACTAGAAGAATTCTAATGCTAATAAAAAGTCTACACTAAACTACTGAATACGAAAGTGTAAACTAAACTGCTGAATGAGAAAGTGAGAAAGTGTTCGTAAATCTAACTCTAAGAAGGGTATATATACTAATAATGATAAGGAGTGTCATTACTCCTACTTTCCTAAAACTAATTAGGAAAGAATATCTCGTAAAATAGGAGTCATGGTAATGAAGGAGTCCAAGAATAGAAACCCCGAGAAAAAGCCTCAAACCGGTCGGTTCACATCTTTCCCGACCGGTTTGGGTCCGTCCCGAGCGGTTTGGGTTCATCCCGAGCGGTTCGGGTTCCTCTGCACTGCGTGATGAATTCGAAATGCTTTCTATTTCTTTGTTAGTTATCGGAATTGGACGTGTTATATACCGTTAGAAAGATAAGAGAAAGGGCTTTCCAACGCTACCTGAATCGGTTCATTTGGAGTTGTAGAACTAAAGATATTCACTTTTGAAGTCGACCCTTGTTTTAGCGATCGTTCTTTCTTCTCGATTTGCATTTGTTTGAGCTTTCCAACTTATTTCTTCGTCGTTTCTTATTGTTTATTCACTCATGTCCTTCTCCAAGTATTCACTTAGTATCCTCTAACTTTTATCACTTCTTTCTTGTAGATTTCATGGTTCGACTCTCGTCATTGCCCAAAATATAGCACAATCGCCTTCATTTGTTTCGTTTCCTACAAAACGTAAACAAAATACCCGGCATAACAAAGAAGGATGAAAAGCTAGAAAAACAACTCCTAGGATACATAGAATGAACCAAAATAAAGGAAAAGTTGGGGTAAAATATATATATACGAAATAAGTTCATCAGAAGGACTAGGTGTAATCAAGTCACCTAGCCCGGATTCTGCCTAAATTCGACTAAATCCTAAAAAAAAAGATGAAAATCTTGTAAAATTGGGTTTTGAAATGACTCTCGATGTAGTCACGTCATCGAGAGTCGGGAGCAATAACTACCAAGGCCTCGAAGGCCACCATGACACAAAAGTGTAAAAGGGGAAGGGAACAAACACAAAGGAAAACAAGCGATAAAAGACGGAAAAGAAAGGATAGTTGCCGTACCAATAGGTTAGCAACTCACTCGCTCCATCGTCTCATAGATCAATATAGGTACTTTTCTTGTCTTCGTCATTGTCATCCCGCTTCAAACTTGATAAAACCGCATGGTAGAGGTAGTAATGGTGTGAGGGGGGTGATATTTGATGGGAAAGTCGGTGTAAAGTGAAGAGAAGGTGAGGTGAGGGTACGCATATGAAGTGCAAGGTCATATGATAGGTGCAAGGGTAGGTAGGGAGGTTGGGAGGGGGTATAAAATGGTAGGGTGGGCTCACATGATGAAGAAGAGGCCAAAAGAGGAGAAGGGGACCATCCCGGTCGGGATTGATGGTCCCGGTCGGGATGACACACCCGTCCCGGTCGGGAAGCCCTCGTTCCGGTCGGGATGGCTCCACAGAAAGTTCCAATTTTTGCACCCTCATCCCGATCGGGATGGATCCTTCCCGGTCGGGATGGCACATCCTTCCCGGTCGGGAAGCCTCCTTCTCGGCCGGGAAGGGTCTTCATGACTCCCATGACACCAAAAGCTTATCCAAAGCTTCAAAAACCGACTTCCTAACTCAAAGTCCAAGCTCTATCCACAACCATTCTCCTCGAGACTCCATCTTCACTTCACATCTATCACAATAAACTCAAATACAATGATAAGTGTAGTTTGTGGTGCCTATTTCGTAGTGTTTTGGTCCCATTTTCCTTGTGGAATCGCTCCTTGCGAGCAGTTTATGGGCTACTTATGCTTCCTTTAGTTCGTTTCAGGTTCCCGAGACCATTCATGAAGAGTTGGAGCGATTCTGACTCAGTACATACACTTTTTGGAGCCAACGAAGTGAAGGAACGATCACTCGGTGCCTTGGATTCGACCCCGAGACCTTGGGACCCAATCCCGAGCCTCCGACCTAATCCTAGCCCTTTTCCTTATTGTTTTCTCTGTCACCTTAGTCTTAGCCTTCTTCCCTCCGTAACATTCTAGTCTAGCTTAGTTCGTTGACCTAGTCTTGTATTTAGGTGACCTTAGTCTAGACGCCTCTTACCGTCCCCGTGGATTCGACCCGACTTGCCCTAGCTACCCACTAGGAATAGCCGGTTAATATTTGATCGGTGGGGATCAGCGGCAAATACCCACCATCAATTTGGTGCCGTTGCCGGGGACGGTGCTAGTTTGGACTTTGTTTTCCTAGTTACTTGACTTTGTCTTTTGTTTTGTGTTTTTCTTTTTTTTGTTTCTTTGCTTCTTGTGTGTGTGAGGTTTATTTCTCTCTTGTCTAGTGCCCAAAAAGCACTAGGCTTCTCACGTTTGCTCTTAGTCTACAGTTTGTGCTTAGAGGTGGTGACCATCTTCTTCTTGCAACTTAGAGCCGCTTTAACGGACGGTTGCTAGATTGAGAAGTCCTCAACCGGGTACAAGCCACGATTTTCGAGCATAATATGAGGTTTGATCTAAACTCCCCACACTCGGGAGCCGATATGAGCTACTCCTCTCCCTCTATGGATCAAGGGTATGACATGACGTCCCCCTACCACTATCAAGCTTCTTGGGGTAATCAAGACACTAGTGGGTATGAACTTCAAGGATATGGGAACGGTTACCAACAAGTGAACGCTTATCAATCCTATGATCATGGTGACTATTACTCAAGCTATCAATGTGAACCCACCATGTTTCACCACGATTCACCGTATGGAAGCCAATTTCCCTAAAACCCACCACATTACCCTCCACCCCAACCACAATATGAACCCCATGACCCACAATACTACCAATCACCTCAACCTCACTACCAACAATATGATGCCCCACCCCTAGGGTATCATCAAGATTTTCAAGGAGCTTTACATGACCCCAATGACCACCAAATGCCTAGCTTGGAGTTAGATCAATTGATTCTTCAAATGCTAAAGGACCAACAAGAGATGGCCATCCAATCGCAAAAGAATTATGAACTCTTGGCTGAACTCCAAAGGGAAAGAAAGGAATTTAAAGCTAGATTGAATGCTTTGACGGCTCAAACCCTAATGTTCTTAACTCGATCTTCACAACTTGATGAGGGATGTTCATTTGGGGAAGGGGAACAACCCAATGACGAAGCCGTTAATGAATTCCCTATGAGGAGCGAGAGTTGCTTTGAAGAACCTCAATCGTCTACCCAAAAAGAGACGAATGAGGATATGGCTCTTGGTGAAGGCATCGTTGGTGAAGAATTGGAAGAGGATAGTGAGTTGGATGATATGGTGGAGTTTGTGAAGTTGTTCGGTGAAATTGATGAGCCCAAGTTGCCCATGTCCGAGAATGTGGATAAGCATCAAGAGCCCCTTGTAAGTGAACCAAGCAATGATTTGGAAGAGATTGAAACCGCCGGTAGAAGTTTCAATTCTCCTCTCCAAGATGACGTGGGGACAAGTGATGAAGATGGGGAACCACAACTTGAGGAAAGTGTGGGGGTGTGCAACAAGAAGATGAGGCCAAAGCCGTTTTTTGTGCCTCATGATGAAGACTTGAAGCTTGGTAGTGATCGGAGACGATGCTTAGGGAGGAAGAGGTCAGTAAAGCTCGTAGGATGGATAGACCCCGGATACAACATGAATGATGACGTTGGGTCTTGGGATTCCTACTTCTTGCCTCCACCTAGGAGGCCATGGAGGGTAGCTTGGCTCGAGCACTCTTTGGGCCGTCTCTATGATGTCGGTAGTGTGTTCGACTTGCTCCTCCATGCCCTTGAGGGCTATGGTTGAAGAATGAGAGTCCACCATCCTCGGTTTGACGGAGTTCCTTAAGAACCGTCATGTTGTACATTCCCCTACCTCTCTTCCCTTTAGTTTTGTGTTTGTAATTGTGTTTATTGTGATTTTGTTTCTAGGATTATTTGTTTTGTGAAATTCTTCGTTATTTGGATTGTTGATGAGCGTTGTGAGGGAGAGAATTTGATGTGTGTTTGAGCTTTGTTTGATAGGTGAAATGAAAGTGATTCCTAGAGAGGAATGGTTGATGATGGAACTTGGATTGTGAGTAAGGAAGTCGGTTTTTGAAGCTTAGGATAAGCTTTTGGAGTTTGTGGAAGGTCAAGAAGATCCATCCCGACCGGGAAGAGGGCTTCCCGACCGGGAAGGGTGTGGCATCCCGACCGGGAAGGAGCCATCCCGATCGGGATGAGGGTGCCATTTTTCGGGCTTTCTAGAGCATGATCCCGACCGGAACGGGAGCTTCCCGACCGGGACGGGTATGTCATCCCGATCGGGACCATCCATCCCGACCGGGATGGTCCCCGACTCTCCTTAAGCCTCTTCTTCGACATTTGAGTCTACCCAACCATTGTATACCCCCACCCAACCTCCCGACTCCTCCTTGTTCCTATCATATGACCCATATACTTCATTTGCATATCCTCACTTCATTTTCTCTACACTTTACACCGATATTCACATCAAATCTCACCTCCTCACATTATGGCAAGCCTACTACCTCAACCATGCGGTGCTTTAAAGCTTGAAGAAGGATGACGATGATGACAACAAGAAAAGTACATTTATTGACCATTGAAACGATGGAGTGAGTGAGTTGCTAACCGATGGGTATGGCAACTATCCTTTCTTTTCCGTTTTTGTTGTTGCTTGCTTTCCCTTGTTCGTCCCCTTCCCCTTTTACGCTTATGTGTCGTGGTGTCATGGTGGCCTTCGAGGCCGTGGTAGTTATTGCTCCCGACTCTCGATGACGTGACTACATCGAGAGTCATTTCAAAATCCAAATTTTACAAGGTTTTCACCCTTTTTTTTTAGGATTTAGTCGGATTCGGGCGGAATCCGGACTAGGTGACTTGATTACACCTAGCCCTCCCCTCCCATTTCCTTTTATTTCCTTCTTTTTATTTTTTCCCCCATCCATATCTTTTCTCGTCTCGGCCCATGGTGACTTGATTACACCCCGGCCGGACACCTTCTACCCCTTTTCTCTGCTTTTCTTTTTGATTTTTAGCTTTATTTTCGTAGTTTCTTTTCTTTCCTTTTGTCTCTCCGCACACTACGATCGAGCATGAGGACATTGCTCGGTTTAAGTGTGGGGGAGCGATATTCTAGTATAGTCTAGTTTATTTTCGTAGTTTTTTTGAAAAATCTTTAAAAAAAAAACCCTAAAAATTTGAAAAATTTCACAAAAATCAAAAAGATTTTCTTTTGTGTCTTTTCCTTTTGTGTCGTTGTGTTGTATTTTTGTTTTGTTGTGCGTGTTTTGCCTCCCTTTTTTTTATAGGTTGCCTAATCACCGTTAGCTTTGGAGAGCTCTCAAGACATCCGGTAACATCTCTTCACCCCTTTTCCCTCTTTGTTCCTTGTGGAGTTTGGAGGAGTTGTGTGAAGTTGTGTGCTCGGGTGGAGCTTTGTGCATATTTGTGGTTGATTTGGTGATTTGTTTGGAAGTTCAGGGTGGTGTTTGTTTTGTTTATGTGTTTGTTTTATCTTGTTTTGTTTTGTTGCCTTTTGTCTCTTTTTCTTTTGTTTTCGTCGTGTCATTGTTTTGTGTGTGTAGTTGTGTCTAGTGTGTAAAGAGGTTTGCGAAAACCCGGTTTAGAGGCTAGGGTGCAAGTGTTTACTTTCCCTTTTTAGTAGTATGAATCGAGTCTTGGACTTTGGTCTAGTAGAATGACCCTAAATCAACGATTTCGTTGGTCCTTTACCTTGAGTCCACCTAGCTTACTAGGAATTTACTGCGGGATTTGCACTTTTGACCATTATGATCACCCACGGTATGAAAAGGCCTTGGTTACCGAGTCTCGTCCCTTAGGTGACCGTGTTTAGGATTGTTTGATTAGTCCAAGTTCTCCCCTTTTTGTGGGTATAAAGGGAAAACGCGCTCCCGACTCTCCCATTACCCTACCTCCTACACATATCCACACAATAAATTGCAATTTGTTGAATTCTCTCTTTCTTGTTACACAAAGAATTGCCAAAAAAAAGCCAAATCAAGCCAAAAAGGGCAAAGAAAAGAAAAAGAAAGAAAATGAACGAAAGAAAATATTGAAGAAAAAGAAAAGGCACAAAAAGCCAAGAAAAACAAAATAGAAAAGAAGAAAAACAAATGGCATAGCAAAACAAAGCAAAGATGCAAAGAAAAGAGAAAATGCCAAAAAAAAAAACCGTCACACAAAAATAATCCCGACATCTCAAAATAAGCATTTTACCGACTATTACCGTGAAGAACCTACCAAAGGACCGAGTCCCTAGGAAGGATGATAGCAGTAATGGTCGGTCTTCCCTCACTTTGCAAATATTTCCACCTTTTTACTTGGACTAGTTGGGCGGTTTTGGGCATGGGACGACCCTCTTGGCTCATCGCTAAAGGGGGCAGGGTCTCACTTACCTACAGTGTCGACTAACGCCGTGGTTCATCCTTTTTCCATCCCGCCGATCGTCCCGTAGTACGTTCTTAGAAAGTTAGGAGGACCTAGGTAAGTTACCAACGTTTTTGTTGCTTTATCGTCATACTATTAGGGTTTAGTTCATCTCGATTTGTATGATTAGCTTGGGAACGTTGTCACTTGCCTCGAGTCCTAAACCGGTGCTTCTTTCACCGCTTGTTTGAGGGAAGCGGTATTTGTTTTCTTTTGGGTGCAACCGATTATTTGTTTGTTTGTGTGTTTGTTTGTTTATGTGTTTTGTGTCCGGTTGCATCCACAGTTTTGTCGCAAGACCCCACTTGCCTTGCGGAGTGCACTTGTCCTCTAAGTGTACTCGCGTGAGTTGAAAGGGCGTAGGGTGCGCTAATACCCACTCGACTAGTTTAGTAGTTAGTATATGCTTACTCGAGGGCGAGTAAGGGTTAAGTGTGGGGGAGTGATGGTAGGGATTTGTCGTGGAATCCCAACCGTCAATAATATAACCGGCTAATCCTAACTAGGGTAGATAGGGCAAGTCGGGTCGAATCCACGGGGACGGTAAGAGGCGTCTAGACTAGGTCGGCCCAAATACGAGACTAAGTCAACGAGCTAAACTAAAGAATGAAAGGAGGGGAGAAGGCTAGGCTAAGACTAAGGAGAACAACTAAGGAAAACGAGCTAGGATTAGGTCGGGGTCAAAGGGGTAACGGAATGGTCAAGGGAGGACTAGAGTGAAGGAGGTAGTAGGGTGATCTAGGTTGGTCCGGGCTCTCGCAACTTAGACTCACCTAGAGGTTCCACCTAGAACCCATCTCGGCGACACACACGACAAACGGGGTTCTAGCGCGCTATGGTCCTAGGTCGAATCCGGGCTCTCGCTACTTAGACCGGCCTAGGGGTCATCCTTACCGGGCTCTCGCAACTTAGTGAGGGGACCGAACCCACAACAAACTAACACCCACAAAAGAAAGGCAAGAAAAACAAGCATTCGTACATACTTAGTCATTCAAGCAATTCCACAAACATGTGATGTGCATCAAACAAGAGGAAACCCAAATCTTCCACCAACAACTCCAACAAAACCCTTAATCACCCAATCAACACCCTAATCACCTTACTAACCCTAGCAAGAACACTACTCTAACATATCTAATCTAGGATTAACACTAACAAGAGGAATCATAATAAGAAACAAAACAAACATAAACAAACTAGTGAAAATGATGAACTATAATCAAAGATGAGAACTTGGATGATTAAACACAAAAGATTAAAGGAAAAGAGGAAGGAAAGATTATACCAACTACAAGGGATGAAAAGGAGAACACTTGTATAGAAGAAAACTCAAATAATTCCACCAAGGTTGTCAAGCTTGGATGGATTCTTCAAGAGATCCAATAATACAAGATTAAACTAAGATTAACTACTAATTACCGACTAATCTACACTAATCTAATCTAATCTAACCTAAAGTAGTCTAGGGTTTTATGTCTAATGAAGTGCATCTGCTTTACATAACAAGGGAAGGGTATATATAGGGTTTAAGAATGAAAGGAGAAGAAAGAAAGCAAAGAGGGTGAGCTGTAGCCCGTTCCGACCGGGACGGATCATCCCGATCGGGAAGGGTTCTGCCATCCCGATCGGGAAGGGCTCAACCCGACCGGGAAGGACCCACAATGGCGCTTCTAAATGTGCATCCCTTCCCGATCGGGAAGGCCATTATCCCGACCGGGAAGGGTCTTGTATGCCTCCAATAAGAGCTCTAGGATCCCTCCTTGTATCTCATGGGCTTCCCGTCGATTCTCGTGACTCGGGGTCGGGTCTCGGATGCTCGGGATTGGGCCCCAAGGTCTCGGGGTCGATTCCAAGGCCTCGAGTCATCGTTCCTTTATCTCGTTGGCTCCAAAATGTGTATGTATTGAGTCGGAATCACTCCAACTCTTCCAAATCGGTCTCGGGAACCTGAAACGAACTAAATGAAGCATAAGAAGCCCATGAATCGCTCCAAAGGAGCGATTTCACAAGGAAATAGGACTAAAACAAAGCAAAATAGGCACTACAAACTACACTTATCAGATTAACATAAACTGCAGGTGAGGAGGAAAATAGTCGACCGACTATCCCTAATAGTCGACCGACTATCCCTAATACTCGACCGACTATTCCAGAGACAGGGTCCAGATCCGGGACGGTCACTGTTGATAAGACATTTGATGCTGAAGTGGAAACGGGTGTTCTACAAGATAAAGCTGCTGAACAGGTCAAAATTCAAGTTCCTTTTCCTAATCGGTTGAAGAATAAGAAGGTCGAGAACCAGTTCTTTATGTTTATGGAGGTCGTCAAAAATCTCCAGGTAACCGTTCCCTTCACGGAATTAATTACCCAGGTACCCTCTTCTGGAAAATTTGTGAAGGATATTTTGACCCGTAAGAGGAATTTTACTTAACATGAGACCGTTGCTTTTACTGCTGAGTGTAGTGCTCTAATCCAAAGTAAGTCTCCACCCAAACTAAAAGACCCTGGTAGTTTTTCCATACCATGCACCATAGGCACCCATGTAATTGATAAAGCTTTATGTGATTTGGGTGCAAGTGTCAGTGTCATGTCATATTCAGTTTGAAAGAAACTGAATATGGGTCAGCTTAAAGTCACAAGCGTGACTCTTCAGATGGCTGATAGGTCAGTCAAACGTCCCCTAGGAATCTTAGAGGATGTCCCCGTTAGGATCGGTAAATTCTTTATACTTGTCGATTTTATTGTCCTAGATATGGCTGAGGATACTCAAATTTCTATAATTTTAGGTAGGCCGTTTCTACATACTGCGGGGGCCCTTATAGATGTCAAGCACGGACACTTGACTCTAGAGGTGGGGGACGATAAGGTGACCTTTAACTTGGCAAACACATTAGCTAAGCCTATGATAGAGGACACATGCTATGCTCTCGATATCATTGATGATGCTGTTTTTGATGTTTGTATGGGTTCCCTGAGTAGGGACCCACTCGAGGCTTTGATGTGTTTAGACACTTCTGCAGGTGATGAGCTTAATGATGATGTTGTGTGGGATATGCTAGGATCTACACACTATATATCGGACCATGTATTTCGAGACGATTCTAAGTCTTGTCCCGTCATCATAAGTAATAAGGTAGACAAGAAGAAGTCCACCGCAAGGAATCGTTTCAAGGTGAATGACCAACATCACCATGTTAAGGATGACAAAGGACACGGAGAATAGAAAAAGACTGCAGGAATTCCAAAACGCCCTAATTGGCGATTTAGGGGGATTATTGACGTTGAATTTCATGCAATATGGCTAGAAATTCAGCATCAAAGACTGCTAATCTGCGTAATATCACGAGAAGGAAAGGATCTAAAGCGAAAGAGGGGAACGATAGCAACAAATCGAACCAAAATAAGCAACAGAAACCCAATGAAGATGAAGCGACGAAGCATGGCAGCCTGAATAACATAACTGGAGTTACTCCCTTCTCCTTGGACGATGATGAGATTGTGGACGATATCGTGGAAGTAGAACAACTCCGTCAGGATGAAGAAGGTGAGTGGTTTGATCATCAAGAAAAGAAACTAGAAAGTCCATCGGATGAGGAACCTGAGAACTTGCTTCAATTGGACGTGGAGGACGTTCAAGAGGAATTGGATTATTGGAAACAGACCATTTTCAGGTTTGTTGTAGGCACTAATCCGCCTAGGACAGTCATGGAAGGGTACCTTCGAAGGATATGGAAACAACATAAAATAGATAGGATATCTTTCATGCCCAATGGGGTGATCCTTGTTCGGTTTCAGACCAAGGAAATGCAGGAGAAAATATTACAAGCCGGGTACTATATGTTCGATAGCAAACCGCTGGTTATAAAACCATGGAAAGAAGACGTTGATCTTGAGAAGGAAGACATCAAAAGTGTGCCAGCCTGGGTAAGGTTTCATAAACTCCCAGTCCAATATTGGGGGCACAGCTTAGCTAAGATAGCTAGTATCATAGGTCCTTATACAAAGAATGACACTACGACAGAATTCAAAGCACGGCTGGGTTTTGCCAGAGTGCTAGTTGAATTAAAAGTTGATCAGCATCTTCCTTCTAGGGTGAAGTTCTTGGATGAGAAACAACAGCTGAGGGAAATTGATGTAGAATATGAATGGAGGCCTATTTTATGCAAGAAATGCAATAAACTGGGACACACTAAAGAGAAGTGCAGGATGGGCACAACAAAACCAAATCAAGTTAAGAAAGTTTGGCGGAAAGTGGAAAGGAATGCTATTCCAACCCTGACAGATACTATCAATACTGCCCCTGTTCAACCAACGTTGCCTGTGCAACCTGTCACCACTTCTTGTGACACGAATGTCCAGACTTGTGGTGGGGGGCAGAGATCAGTTACTCCCGGAGTGACTAGTTACTCATATGCAGGATCCCTTACAAGAACATCTGGGCATGGTAAGCCACAAATGGACACCTCTACACATCCAATCATCCAATGAAGATGGGATTTTGGAATGTCAGAGGTATGAATAGGTTGAATAAACAACAATTTGTAAATAATTTTCTGGTACAAAATAAAGTTGACATATATGGTTTGCTAGAGACTAAAATAAAGCATAAGAATCAGAATAAGGGGAGCATGTCCTTCACTGACTGGAGTATTTGAACCAATTCTCTTTGCCACCCTGGTGGTCGGATTTGGATTTTATGGAATTTCAATACTGTCGATGTTCAATTTCTGGAGTATAATGACAAGTATGTGCACATGATTATCTCTGATAAGTGTAGTTTGTAGTGCCTAATTTGTTGTGTTTTGGTCCTGTTTTCCTTGTGGAATCGCTCCTTGGGAGCGGTTTATAGGTTACTTTATGCTTTCTTTAGTTCTTTTTAGGTTCCCGAGACCATTCTTGAAGAATTGGAACGATTCCGACTCGTTTCATACACTTTTGGAGCCAACGAAGAGAAGGAACGATCACTCGATGCCTTGGATTCGATCCCGAGACCTTGGGACCCATTCCCGAGCCCCTTAGGCTCGATCCCGAGTCCCGAGAATAGATGAGAAACCCAAGAGAGGCAAGGAGGGACCTTAAAGATCATATTGGAGGCCTACAAGACTCATCCCCGACGGGAAGGACCTCATCCCGTCCGGGATGAAGTGCACAAAAGAGAGGGCTGCTGTTTTGGATCCATCCCGACCGGGATGAGTTCATCCCGACTGCTACCGACACTTCATCCCGACCGGGACCATCCATCTCGACCGGGATGAACCCAGTTCAGGCCCGCGCTTCATTGTTTCTTCTCCTTTCCTCTTGTAACCCTATATATACCCTTCCTCTTGTAATCTTATGGGAGATATTATACATTACCCACTAAACCCTAGAATACTTTAGCATAGATTAGTGTAGATTAGTTCTTAGTTAATCGTTAATCTTAGTTTAATCCTTGTATTAATGGAATTCTTCAAGATTCAACCAAGATTGACAACCTTGGAAGATTGTTTTGGGTTTTCTCTTTTATACAAGTTTTCATTCTTGCTTTCATCTTCTAGTATGGTATAATCTCTTTTCCTTTCTCTTAATCTTTGTTTTATTATTCAAGTTTCAATCTTTAGATCTTGTTTATTGTTTTGTTCATCATCCTTGTTAGTTTTACATATGTATGCTCTTGTTCTTGTTTTGGTTTATCTTGTTAGTGTTAGTTTTAGCTTAATTATGTTTGAGTAGACTCTTGCTAGGGTTATTAGGGTGATTGGTTGTGATGGTGGATAATTAGGGTGAGATGGGTGGTACTAGATGTTGTCTTTGTTGTTTCCCATTTACCTTGCACTCCACATGTTTGATGATATGCTTGTGAGACTAGAGACGATCAATCCTTGTTTTTCTTGCATATTTGCTTGTATGTGTGTATTTGGTTAGATGGTTTGGTTGCCTCATTACATAGAGAGAGCCCGGTGAGGACGACCCCTAGGCCGATTACGTAGCGAGAGCCCGATCGGCGGAACCTAGGCTACGAAAGCATGCTAGTGACCCCGTTTTTCCCCTTTTTGCCTCCTTCGTATCCATGAACCCGACCTAACCCTAGTTTTCATTCTTATTGTTATCCTTGCTTTCCTTAGTCATTAGTTACATGTTTTGTCTTCCTTTCCCGTGTTTTAGACCTTAGCCTAGTCCTTAGCCATCGCCCTAGATTAGCTTGTCTCGAACCTAGTCCTAGACCGTAGCACACCTTAGTCCGAGCCCCGTCCCTGTGGATCGACCCGACTTGCCCTAGCTACCCTAGTTAGGTTAGTTGGTTATTATTTGGTGGCGGGATCCACGACAAATCCCTCCCATCAATTTGGCACCGTTGCCGAGGACGGCGTAGTTTAGACTTTTGTTTGCTTAGTTTTCGACTTCGTTCTTGATTTTTGTGTTTTCTTCTCCTTGTGTATCTCCGTTTTTCTTCTTGTGTGCTATTCTCTCTTCCTAGTGCCTCAGAAGCACTAGGCTACTAACGTTTGCTCAAGGTGCATCTAGTTCATCCTAGGTATCAATGCAACGACGTTATGGAAATGGCACGTCCTAGCTTCCATCAATCGTCACGGGACAACTATAGGGCAAATTTTCAAGTCCCAAAATTTCACCAAGCATTTCAACCTCATCAACAATCTTACAAACGCCCTCCATATGGTTACCATGAAAGTTGTCAAGGATCACTCCAACATCCTAACAACTACCAAACACCCTCACATAACCCACAACCAAAAACCCCCAACTTTGAGACTTGTCAAATGTTGGTTCAAATGCAAAAGAGTCAACAAGAGGCGATAATGCTATTGCAAAAGGGTCAACATGAGATGATGATTTTATTGCAAAAGAGTCAACAAGCGATGATGACTCAAATACAAGGGGTCAAAGAGGAGCTCAAGGCCCAAATAGAAGTGCAAGATGCTCGGATCAATGCACTCATGGCTCGTATCATGATGTCGGCCACTAGAGCTCCACGAATTGTTGAGGAAGGTTCATTTGGGCATGAAGGTCGGGTGTCTCCACAAGAAAGTCAACCCGATCGTGAAGCTACAAATGAAGAAGAGAGGGTCAATCAAGAGATCATTGTTGAGTGTTGCTTGGATGGTGAAGATATGGGAAGAATAGAGGAAGTTGAAGCTTCAAGGGTCAACAATGAGGAGGGATTTGAACATGATTCTCAAGGTAACTCTTGGGGAGCCGATGTATTGGCTATCAAATTGGATTTGTATGATTTTCTTTGTGATGAACCGGATCTAGACAATCCGAAGCCAAGTGAAGACATACCTCCTCTAGGCCATATTGACAAGGTGAGTGAAAAGGAGCGTAATACTTGGGAAAAAGAGGTAGATGCCTTGGAACTCGCCTTGAATGGGAAATTGGAGGATCCTAAAGCCTCCAATGAAGAAAACTTGATGCCTTCTCCTCCTCTATCGCACTCGATTTCTAGTCCCTTGTCTTGTGAGACGGTTGATGAAGAGGATCCTTGTCGGGCGGCGGAAAAGAGTTTCACTCTCGACCCCGTAGAAGAAGCAACACCCTTAGGGTGTGATCTCCCACATCATAACACCGAGCATGACTCTAGACCACTATACCTACCGGATGGTCATAAGAGTCGTTGCTATGTTGGTTTGGAAGACCTGGAAGATCACGAGAACCCGAGCATAATGAAGATGATCGCTTCTTACCTCCGACTTGGAAGCTCTTGAAAGTAGCTAGGCTCGGCCATGTGAGCTTCAATGAAGATGTTGCTAGGGCATTTGACTTACTCCCCCGAGCTCTTGATGGCTATGGAAGTGTAGTTGGTGAGAGTAGCTTAGTGTAAATATCTTTTCCCTTTTCTTTTGTGCTTGTGTTTGTGTATATGTTTGTTTGGTTATTTTGGTTTTTAGGATTGTTAGTTTTTCTGGAAGTCTTGTAATTTGGTATTTTGATGAGTGATGTGAGGGAGGGATCTTGATGAATGTTATTTGAGTTTATTTGGTAGGTCTTAGTGAAGATGAAGTCTCGAGGAGAGTATATGATGATAGAAGCTTGGTTTTGAGAAAGGGAGTCGGTTTTTGAAGCTCTGGACAAGCTTTTGGGGTTATAGAAGGTTAGAAGATCTATCCCGGGCGAGAAGAAGGCTTCCCGACCGGGATGAGTGATCCATCCCGACCAGGAAGGAGCCGTCCCGACCGGGATGAGGGTACCAAAATTCGAGTTTTCTGGAGCGTCGTCCCGATCGGGAAGGGATCTTCCCGACTGGGACGGGTGTGTCATCCCGACCGGGACGGGTGTGTCATCCCGACCGGGATGGTCCCCTGCTCCACATTTTGCCTCTTCTTCGACATTCGAGCCCACCCAACCATTTTATACCCCCTCCAAACCTCCCTACCTACCCTTGCACCTATCATATGACCTTACACTTCATATGCATACTCTCACCTCACCTTATCTTCACTACATACCGAGCTTCCCATCAAATCCCACTCCCTTCTACCATTGCAAGCTTAATACTTCAACCATGCGGGCCTATCAAGATTGAAGAGGAATAGCAATGACGAAGACAAGCTTTGTGCCGATATTGAACTATGAGACGGTGGAGCGAGTGAGTTACTAACCGATGGGTACGGCAACTATCCTTTCTTTTCCGTCTTTTATCGCTTGTTTTTCCTTTGTTTGTCCCCTTCCCCTTTCACACTTTTGTGTCATGGTGGCCCTCGGGGCCTTGGTAGTTATTGCTCCCGACTCTCGATGACGTGACTACGTCGAGAGTCATTTCAAAATCCAAATTTACAAGCCTTTTCACTTTACTTTTCACTTTTTGGGATTTAGTCGGATTTAGGCGGAATCCGGGCTAGGTGACTTGATTACACCTAGTCCTCCCCTCCCATTTCCTTTTATTTCCTTCTTTTTATTTCTTCCCCCATCCATATCTTTTCTCGTCTCGGCCCATGGTGACTTGACTACACCCCGGCCGGACACTTTCACTTTTCTTCATCTTTATTTTCGTTTTTTAGCTTTATTTTCGTAGTTTCTTTTCTTTTCTTTTGTGTCTCCACACACTACGATCGAGCATGAGGACATTGCTCGGTTTAAGTGTGGGGGAGAGATATTCTATCGTAGTTAGTTTTTATTTTCGTAGTTTTTCAAAAAAATCTTTAAATGCCCTAAAAATTTGAAAAAATTTCACAAAAATCAAAAAGATTTTCTTTTGTGTCTTTTCCTTTTGTGTCGTTGTGTTGTATATTTGTTATGTTGTGCGTGTTTTGCCTCCCTTTTTCCTTATAGGTTGCTTAATCACCGTTAGCTTTGGAGAGCTTTCAAGACATCCGGTAACATCTTTTCACCCCTTTTTCCTCTTGTTTCTTGTGGACTTTGGAGGAGGTTCGTGATGTTGTGTTCTCGGGTGGAGCTTTGTAGAGTTTGTGGTTGATTTGGTGACTTGTTTGGAAGTTCGGGGTGGTGTTTGTTTTGTTTATGTGTTTGTTTTATCTTATTTTGTTTTGTTGCCTTTTGTCTCTTTTTCTTTCGTTCTTGTCGAGTCTTTGTTTTGTGTGTGTAGTTGTGTCTAGTGTGTAAAAAGGTTTTCGAAAACCCGGTTTTAAGGCTAGTGTGCAAGCGTTTACTTTCCCTTTCTAGTAGTATAAATCGATTCTTGGACTTTAGTCTAGTAGAATGACCCTAAATCAATGATTTCGTTGGTCCTTTACCTTGAGTCCACCTAGCTTACTAGGGATTTACTACGGGATTTGCATTTTGACCATTATGACCACCCACGGTGTGAAAAGGCCTTGGTTGCCGAGTCCCGTCCCTTAGGTGACCGTGTTTGGGATTGTCTGACTAGTCCAAGTTCTCCCCTTTTTTTGAGAGTATGAAGGGAAGACGTCGTCCCGACATACCCATTACCCTACCTCCTACACATATCCACACAATAAAATTGCAATTTGTTGAAATCTCTCTTTCTTGTTGCAAAAAGAAATGCCTACAACTCAAATCAAGCCAAAAGGGCAAAGAAAAGAAAAAGAAAGAAAATGAAAGAAAGAAAAGATTGAAGAAAAAGAAAAAAAGCACAAGTGCCAAAAAGAAAATAGAAAAGAAGAAAAAGAAATGGCAGGGCGACACACAAAGCAAAAATGCAAAAGAAAGAAAAATGCCAAAAGAAAACTGTATCACAAAAAAAAGAATCCCCACATCTCAAAATAAGCCTTTTACCGACTATTGCCATGAAGAGCCGACCAAAGGACCGAGTCCCTAGGAAGGATGATAGCGGCGATGGTCGGTCTTCCCTCATTTTGCAATCACATTCACCCTTTTTCTTGGACTAGTTAAGCGGTTTTGGACATGGGACAACCCTCTTGGCCCATCGCTAAAGGGGGCGGGGTCTCACTTACCTACAGTGTCGACTATAACCGTGGTTCATCTTTTTTCCATCCCACCGATCGTCCCGTAGTACGTTCTTAGAAGGTTAGGAGGATCTAGGTAAGTTACCAACGTTTTTATTGCTTTGTTGTAATACTATTAGGGTTTAGTTCATCTCGATTTGTGTTATTAGCTTGGGAACGTTGTCACTTGCTTTGAGTCCTTATCCGGTGCTTCTTTCATTGCTTTGTAGAGGGAAGCGGTATTTGTTTCTTCTTGGGTGTAACCGATTATGTGTTTGTTTGTATGTTTGTTTGTTTGTGAGTTCTCGTGTCCGGTTGCATCCGCAGTTTTGTCGCAAGACCTTACTTGCCTTGCGGAGAGCACTTTTCCTCTAAGTGTACTCGCGTGAGTTGAAAGGGCGTAGGGTGCGCTAATACCCGCTCGGCTATTTTAGTAGTTAGTTTATGCTTACTCGAGGGCGAGTAAGGGTTAAGTGTGGGGGAGTTGATAAGTGTAGTTTGTAGTGCCTAATTTTTTGTGTTTTGGTCCCATTTTTCTTGTGGAATCGCTCCTTGGGAGCGGTTAATGGGTTACTTATGCTTCCTTTAGTTCGTTTTATGTTCTCGAGACCATTCATGAAGAATTAGAACGATTCCGACTCGTTTCATACACTTTTGGAGCCAACGAAGAGAAAGAACGATCACTCGATGCCTTGGATTCGATCCCGAGACCTTGGGACCCATTCCCGAGCCCCTTAGGCTCGATTCCGAGTCCCGAGAATCGATGAGAAACCCATGAGAGGCAAGGAGGGACCTTAAAGATCATATTGGAGGCCTACAAGACTCATCCCCGATGGGAAGGACCTCATCCCGTCCGGGATGAAGTGCACAAAAGAGACGGCTGCTGTTTTGGATCCATCCCGACCGGGATGATTTCATCCCGACCGCGACCGACACCTCATCCCGACCGGGACCATCCATCCCGACCGGGATGAACCCAGTTCAGGCCCGCGCTTCATTGTTTCTTCTCCTTTCCTCTTGTAACCCTATATATACCCTTCCTCTTGTAATCTTATGGGAGATATTAGACATTACCCAGTAAACCCTAGACTACTTTAGCATAGATTAGCATAGATTAGTGTAGATTAGTTCTTAGTTAATCGTTAATCTTAGTTTAATCCTTGTATTAATGGAATTCTTCAAGATTCAACCAAGATTGACAACCTTGGAAGATTGTTTTGGGTTTTCTCTTTTATACAAGTTTTCATTCTTGCTTTCATCTTCTAGTATGGTATAATCTCTTTTCCTTTCTCTTAATCTTTGTTTTATTATTCAAGTTTCAATATTTAGATCTTGTTTATTGTTTTGTTCATCAACCTTGTTAGTTTTACATATGTATGCTCTTGTTCTTGTTTTGGTTTATCTTGTTAGTGTTAGTTTTAGCTTAATTATGTTTGAGTAGACTCTTGCTAGGGTTATTAGGGTGATTGGTTGTGATGGTGGATAATTAGGGTGAGATGGGTGGTACTAGATGTTGTCTTTGTTGTTTCCCATTTACCTTGCACTCCACATGTTTGATGAAATGCTTGTGAGACTAGAGACGATCAATCCTTGTTTTTCTAGCATATTCGCTTGTATGTGTGTGTTTGGTTAGATGGTTTGGTTGCCTCATTACGTAGCGAGAGCCCGGTGAGGACGACCCCTAGGCCGATTACGTAGCGAGAGCCCGATCGGCGGAACCTAGGCTACGAAAGCATGCTAGTGACCCCATTTTTCCCCTTTTTGCCTCCTTCGTATCCATGAACCCGACCTAACCCTAGTTTTCATTCTTATTGTTATCCTTGATTTCCTTAGTCGTTAGTTACTTGTTTTGTCTTCCTTTCCCGTGTTTTAGACCTTAGCCTAGTCCTTAGCCATCACCCTAGATTAGCTTGTCTCGAACCTAGTCCTAGACCGTAGCACACCTTAGTCCGAACCCCGTCCCTGTAGATCGACACGACTTGCCCTAGCTACCCTAGTTAGGTTAGTTGGTTATTATTTGGTGGCGGGATCCACGGCAAATCCCTCCCATCAATCTCTCACAGACAAATGCATCTCAGATTGAACCTTACTGTCGTGTATGTGTTCAACGATGACCAAGACAGGATTCTGCTGTGGCAGAATCTCAGCAGACTTGCTAAAAATATTTCTGGGTCTTGGGCTATAGGTGGTGATTTCAATTGTGTACTAACTCCGGATGAGAGAGTGGGGGGAGCTTCAATCAGGATACTGCAGATCAATTTCGACAATGCATCAACCAATCCGAGTTGATGGATTGCTCCTCCATGGGTGCCTTCTATACATGGTGATAAGTGTAGTTTGTAGTGCCTAATTTGTTATGTTTTGGTCCCGTTTTCCTTGTGGAATCGCTCTTTGGAGCGATTTCTGGGCTACTCGTGCTTTCTTTAGTTCGTTTTAGGTTCCCGAGATCGTTCATGGAGAATTGGAACGATTCCGACTCGTTTCATACACTTTTGGAGCCAACGAAGAGAAGGAACGATCACTTGGTGCCTTGGATTCGATCCCGAGACCTTGGGACCCATTCCCGAGCCCCTTAGACTCGATCCCGAGCTCCTAGATTCGATGAGAAAGCCATGAGAAGCAAGGAGGGACCTTAGAGCTCATATTGGAGGCCTAGAGACCCTTCCCGACCGAGACCAAGTGCCATCTCGGTCGGGAAGGAGTGCACAAATCAAGGGGGTCCTTTTTTGAGGCTTCTCGGCCGAGACCATGGGCCGTCTCGGTCGGGACCAGCCTTCCCGGCCGGGATGGGTCCCGTCTCGGTCTGGACGGCCCTGCTGCAGCTCGACTTCGCTTCCTTTCTTCTCCTTTCCTGTTGGAACCCTATAAATACCCTCCCTCTTGTAATCTTATGTTATGTTCTTGATTACCCATTAAACCCTAGACTACTTTAGGTTAGATTAGCCTAGATTAGAGTAGATTAGTCTTTAGTTAATCGTTAATCGTAGTTTAATCATTGTATTAAGGGAATTCTTCAAGATTCAACCAAGATTGTTAACCTTGGGAAATTGTTTTGGGTTTTTCTTATTAATGCAAGTTTCAATCTTTCCTCCTCTTGTTAGTAGGTATAATCTTCTTATTCCTTTTACTCTTAATCCTTATTTAATCTTTCAAGTTTTAATCTTTACGTATTGTTCATTGTTCTTGTTATTTCATAATGAATGTTTTGATGTTTGTATTGATTTCTCTTGTTAGTCTTAGATTTAGTTTCATAATGAGTAATTAGATCCCTTGTGGGGTTAGTAGGGGGATTAAGTTTGGGTTATGGGTGATTAGGGCTTGATTGTGGGTAAAGGTGATTCCTTTGTTGCTAGTCACATGTTGGACACTCTATGTGTTTGTTGAATTGCTTCTGTGGGTAGTAGTGGCCATGCTTCTCATACTAGTCTTCCTCTACTCATTGTATGACTAATTTTTGATTGAATCCTTGTGTTTTGAGTAGCATCTAGCATGAGTATTCGGGTCTAGTCTTTGGCACGAGAGTGGGGACTTTGGCTTTGGCGCGAGAGTGCAAATCGACCTTAGTAACCAAGTGAAACTTACACCCTCGATCTCCCAACTATCCTACTACACCTATGAACCCGACCTAACCCTACTCTTTCCTTGTTTGATTTCTCTAGTTCGTTAGATTCTTTAATCTTTAGTTGTTATCCCTACCTTAGTCGTAGTCATAGTTTCATCCCCTTCTTATTGCTTTAGTCTAGTTTAGTTCGTTGACTTAGCCTCGTTTTAGGTAGACCTAGTCTAGACGCCTCTTACCGTCCCCGTGGACTCGACCCGACTTACCCTATCTACGTGTTAGGTGTAGTTGGTTATTATTTGTTGGTAGGGATCCACGTCAAATCCCTACCATCACATGGAATAATAAGCAAAGGCCTGAAGACAGAATTTATAGCAGGCTTGACAGATGGCTAGGTGTAGTTGGTTATTATTTGTTGGTAGGGATCCACGTCAAATCCCTACCATCACATGGAATAATAAGCAAAGGCCTGAAGACAGAATTTATAGCAGGCTTGACAGATGGCTAGTAAATGATGCTTGGATTCAAAATTTTGAGGACTACAATGCCAATTTCTTACCTAAAGGTGACTTTGACCACACCCCTTGCATGGTTCAAAGATATATTCAGGGGGCAGGAAGAATAAAACTTTTAAATACTTCAATATGTTGAGCAAAGACAAAGAGTTCCACGATCTTGTTAAGGAGATATGGGAGAGGCAAATTTCCGGAACTGCAATGTATCAGGTCACCAAACATTTGAAGGAGTTAAAACCTGTATTGAGAAAGCTTAACAAAGAAAATTTCAATTGCATTGAAGCTATCACGGAGATTATGTATACTAGATTGACGGAGATACAAGCTCTACTGGGGAAAAACCCGACTGACAGTAAATTGGTTCAAAGCGAAATAGAGCACAGGAAGCAATACCAACGATTACAGGAGGCGCAGACTGAGTTTTTGCAGCAGAAAGCCAAATCGCAATGGCTAAAGGATGGGGACTCCAATACAAAGTATTTTCATGGCTCCCTAAAGACGAGACAGAGGCTGAACCAAGTTCTACAAATTGCAGACATGAAAGGTGTCCTATATCAGTCCACTGATGGTGTTCAGCACGCCTTTCTGGATTATTACAAGATGCTCCTTGGTTCTACCAAATCTACAACAAACATCAGCAAGAAGGTTATGTAATTTGGTAATAGTTGTGGACCTGAACAGATACAAATTCTAACGAAACCAGTGACTAACGAGGAGATCAAAAAGACTATGTTTAGTATCCCAAATGATAAAGCCCCCGGTCCAGACGGATACTCGAGTAAATTCTTCAAGGAAACTTGGGACATTGTTGGAGAAGGGGTATGCAATGTTGTACAGGATTTCTTCAACTCAGGACAGTTACTTAAGCAGATTAATGCTACTCATATCACTCTTATTCCGAAGTAACCAATCCTGAGAATGTATCCCAATTTCGTCCTATAGCCTGCTGCAATGTTATTTACAAATGTATATCTAAGATCTTATGCGCCAGGTTAGCTGATGTCCTGCCCCATGTGATTTCCCAAAACCAAGGAGGGTTCATCCAAGGACGACACATCATGGAAAATGTTCTCATTTGTCAGGACCTTGTGAGACTGTATGGTAGAAAGGCGGTATCCCCTAGATGCATGTTTAAGGTGGACCTTCAGAAAGCGTACGACTCCATTGAGTGGAGCTTCTTGTTTTAGATGCTAGGGGCGCTTAACTTCCCACCTCATTTTACAGCATTGCTTAAGGAATGTGTGACTACTCCAGCTTACACCTTGTGTCTGAATGGGGATAGCTTTGGTTTCTTCAAAGGTATGAAAGGTCTGAGGCAGGGAGATCCCCTCTCTCCTCTCCTCTTCACGGTATGTATGGAGTACCTGACTAGACTGTTATCATATACCACCACCACTATGAACTTCAAGTTCCATCCATTATGCAAGCCTCTTAAACTGAGTTGTCTTATGTTCGCTGATGACCTCCTACTTTTCTCTAAAGGAGATATTAATTCAATGATGATCCTCATACAAACTTTTGCTACTTTTTCCAAAGCTTCAGGATTACTGATGAGTAGGGGGAAAACAAATGTTTATTTCAACGGAGTCTCGGAAGCAACAAAAGAGAAAATTATGCTTGTCTCAGGTTGTGTGGAAGGACAAATGCCCTTCAGATACCTTGGAATTCCTATTCAACCATCTAAACTGAGCATCAAGGACTGTCAAGTTCTTATTGAGAATATTCTTTCCCGAATCAGAACTTTGGCACCAAGAAATTATCGTATGCGGGACGTCTTGTTCTGGTTAAATCCGTCCTGAAAACGCTTCACTCTTACTGGGCCTCGATGTTTATCCTCCCTAAAGCCATGTTTAACAAAATAAAATCAGTGTGCAGGAATTTCCTATGGGATGGGGGGGCTAACTACATAAAATCCCCTCCCATTGCGTGGAAAAAAGCTTATACCGGACTGAGAGAAGGTGGTCTGGGGATGAAAATCGACTGTGAATGGAACAAAGCGGCAATCGGGAAATTAGTGTGGTGGATCTATTCCCAACCTTCAAAACTATGGGTTCTTTGGGTCCAACACACTTACTTAAAAGGCAAAGACTGGATCTTCTACGTTCCTACTCGAGATGCTAGTTGGGTATTGAAAAAAATTTGTAAGACTAAAGAGTTATTCAAAAATGCATACACTCAAGGAGAATGGAGTACTGATTCGGACAGAAATTATACCATGGCTAGGGGCTATGCGTGGTTGATTCTAGCAGGACCGAAAGTTGACTGGTTTCACCTTACTTGGAATCATTGGACGGTACCCAAACATGCCTTCATTGCTTGGATGTATAACCATAAGAGCCTTAACACTAAAGACAAATTGAGGAAATGGGGGATTGTAGATGATGATAGTTGCTGTATTTGTGGGCAAAATGGTGAGTCGCTGCAGCACCTCTTCTTTTCCTGCGATTACAGTAGACGGTTTGTGAATGAGCTGCAGGTCTGGACTGGTGTTCAAATGCCGATCTGCGATGTGCTCACCTGGAGGAAGAAGATGAGATATTCCAAGTTTAAACAGGGTGTGATCAATTGAATCATTAACGCGGCTATTTACTACATTTGGAACCAACGAAATCGGGCTTGGCAAGAAGGGATGTTGGCAACACATGAGTATTACTGCTATATGCTCAAAAAGGAGATAAAGACTCGAGTTTTGAACCATATTATGGGTACGCTTAAGCCTAGAGATCGGGTTTGGCTAGAAAAATTATACTAATGTGATTTTCATATGGTTACGTGATTGTGTAGCTGCTAAGCTACTACCCGTTGTAAATGATTGACGTCCTTAGAGACGCGTTATTTAATTTTAAATATCAACAAAAAAAATCTTCTGACTCTTAAAAAACTCTTAAGACTATAAACTTTTAAGCAAATTATCCCAGATCAAAAAATTATAATAAGGTGATGAATTTCTATTATATAAATAAGAATTATTCCACATCGACAAATTATAATAATATGATGAATTTATATTACTCCATATAAATAAGAGTGATCATTCGTCCTTGGATTAATAAAAAATCTTTTGAATTTTAAAAAGAGCTCTTATAAGACTATAAACATAATTATAATCATCTCATATCGAAAAATTATGATTATGAGGTAATGAAATTCTCTATTATGACTAAGAGTAATCATTCGTTTTTACATATCAACAAAAGTCTTATGATTCTAAAAAAACTCTTAAGACTATAAGATTTTAAGTAAAAATATCCTACATCGATAAGGCGCCACAGTCCCTGCGTCTGATTAGGCTACTGAGTGGAGTTTAGGCAGAAACTTTTATCGAATGTATTCATTTGAAAAGATCGATTCATCACAGCGAATTTTAGATCCTTTGCATTATGGACATCGTCGTTTTACCATTATGCCTACGATGTTAAAATGTCGTCATTGGATACTCGCTCAAAATTGATAATGATTCGTCATTGTGAACATTAGGTCCTACGAGTGTCGGCATCGTTATTTGATCGTTGAGGTCTATGATACTCAATCTAGCGTCATCAGATGTCCACTCGAATCATGTTTTTTAGAAAATAATTTAAATAGTAATATGACGGTAGTAATAGTGTAAATGTAAATGACGAAAAGTAAAGTTAGAGGTTAGCGATGTTAGTATGCGTAAAGTAAATGTTAGATGCGAGAAAATAAAGAGTTAGTAAATTTATAATATAAATGTTAGTAGTTAGTAACGGAAATGAAAAAGAAGTATGACACCCTCAACATACATGTTCTAGTTTTGATGTGGGACTCGATTGGGTATCGATTTAGACACGGAGAGTATCTCGATATGTAGTTGAGTTAGGGTGTGCTTAGGGTTTTTGTAGTTTTTGTGTAGGATGTGAGAATGGTATGAGAATTAACTTTTTTCTCTCGATTTTTCTGTGCTCGCATCTACTGAAATGAGGGTGTATATATAGGAGTTGAGGTGGTTTGAATTGTGTTTGGGTGCCGAAACCTAGATACGGAAATCTTAGTTTGAGGACGGGAGGACTTGCGCCTTCAGGCATGGGCACAGGGACCCGTGCGCTTCAGTTCTGAGGCGCGAGGCTCCCCGCAGTTAAGCGCGGGTTGTTTTGGAAGTTTCTTGACTTTGAATATCCACGTATATTTGGAATGATTTTCTCGCGCGTGATATTTGAACTTGGACTTGATTTTGGTTTTTTGTATGTTTCGGGTTTTACAGCTTTGACCGGATCGATAAAAAACGGTTTTGTCCCCGGTGATGGTTTAGGCTCAAAGTAGCTTTATTTGATTCGAAGCGACTCACTGAGACTGAATTTGAGGTTGTGAGATTTGTATTCTTTAATGTGACTAAGTCGGATGCCATTGATTGCGAGCTCTACATCGAGCTTTAGAAGCATGTTATCGTCCTATCATCATTAGGTGTTTGATGGGAAGCTGCTACAAGCAACAGCAGGCAAAATGTGGGTGTCTACAATCAAAATCATAATAATATATATAACTTTGCATCTCACCTAAAACCTTGGGAGAGTTAGAACAAAAAGAGTTAGGGGCCCCTTTGATCGAATACATTAAATCCATAAACGTAGGAACCCTTCTAGAATTCCAAACCCTCAAAATAAGAACAACCCTAGATCCTACCGAGCGAGAAAAATTCATTAACCTCCGTAGGCGATACCCGAAAGTATTCTCCTGGTCATATAATGATATGTTAGGTATAGACAGGGATATAGTCGAATATCAAAAACCGATTAAGCCATGGTCAAGCCTGTTAAATAAAAAATACGTCGTGTATGAGACCCAAGTGAGCACTTAAGGTCAAGGAAGGGGTAGGCAAACAAGTCAAAGTCGGGTTTATTCAAATTTTTGAATATTTTGACTGAGTGCCTAATATAGTCCTCGTACCCAAAAAGGATGGAAAAAATATGGGTTTGTGTCGATTTCCGAGACCTTAACAAAGTAAGAAATAAAGATGACTTTCCATACACTATTCTCATTTGGACGAGGACCCCGGGTATAATTAAATAAAAATGGCCAAAGAAGACATTCTTAAAATGTCCTTCACAATGCCGTGAGGAATCTATTGCTACTTTGTAATGCCTTTTAGGTTGAAAAAAGTAGGGTGACTTGTCAACGAACTGCCACTACACTTTTGCAAGACATGATGCACAAAGAAGTCAAGGTTGATGTGGACAATATGATCATTAAATCCAAAGGCTGAGAGAATCATATTGTTGCTCTCGAAAAAATTATTCAGCCGCTTACACAAATACAATATGATCCTAAACCCTAAAAAATGCGCCTTTAGGGTCATATTCGAAAACACCAAGGATACGTCGTAAGTCAACAAGGTATAGAAATCGATCCGTTCAAGATCGAGGCTCTACTCCAAATGCCTGCACCCAAAAATGAGAAAGAAATTCAGGGTTTTATGAGAACAATATAGTACATCAACAGATTCATCACCAAGTTAACGATGATTTGATTGAAGATGTCTCATTTATGAGCTTAAATGACTATCGCTTAAAGGGATTGTAAGTATTATTCATATCAACAAAGTGCACTTTGTTTTCTGGTTTGCCTATGAAAGAATTCCACAGGTAAGCATGCTTAACTGCTTGGCTAGGGGAAACCTTAGGATGAATGACCTTCTGGGAAGGTTTCTGGGATGCACATGAGTGAGGACAAACTGAGCTAGAAAAGAATCGTGTTGATCTGTGGAACCATTACACAACCTGACGAGCTACCGCGGTTAATATTTCGGGTCCTACGTTTGAGTCGAGGTGTTATGAAAGAGCCTTCAATAGGCTAAAATAAATACTCCCTCCATTTTATTTTTGAATAAGCCCATAATGGTTGGGCACAAGCTTTTACAAAAGTGTAAAAGCAAGGGTATTTGTTGTCTTTTACTACTAAATGATTAAAATTAGTCATGTGAGAGAAGAGAGTAAGGAGTGTAAAATAAAATAAACTAGTGTACTAACCCGTGAAAATTCACGGGGTTGAAACGTTTTCATTGCAATTAGAAAATATCGAAGGTAATTAATAAGCATTATAATATAAAGACTTTATTGCATGGTACATTTGTGAAATTATTGAATTTAGAGGAATAGTGTAATACCCGTGAAAGTTCACGGGGTTGAAGCGATTTTTGCATCAAAAGGGCAAATCCATATGAGGACGAACGGAAAAATGATATTGGTTGTAAATAACGTAAAAGAAATGAATATTGACGCAGACGATTATTACAGTGTGTTCAATATCTAACTCAAAGAACCCACGTGAGTATATAGATTGTGCTCAATTTCAAAGAGTGTATGATAAGTGTAGAAGATATCGTAATTATAACGACAGATGACGTCTAAATGAGTACTTGTAAAATATGCGGTTTCACACGATTCATACAACAAAAAAGGGAAAATGAAAACAAAACTATACACTAGAAATAAGGAAAATTAAATTCATAGTTACCCATGTACAGTACGTCATTAACAATTGAGTTGTCATTTATTCGTTGAATATTTATAAATTATTGAGATAAGAATTAATTAAAAAAATGAATAATAATTTTCCTGTGATAAAAATTAGAAAACTAATTAAAAACATGAATGACTCAAGCAAGTGAAGACCCTCAATATATGTTACTAGTGTAATACCCGCGAAGAACCTTCACGGGTTGTTCGTTTAAATTTATGTATAGAGTTTATTGGATTAACAACTAAAATTAGGTTATTCGTTAATAGACTTTAGTTACTTTAGGTGTTATTAGGTAAGCGAAAACATGAACAACATATAGGTAGCATGTTACGCAATATCTTCGACATTCTTTGATCATGCACTTTCTAATACCTGCTGCATCCCTCTCATACCGATTAATTAGATAAGAGGTAAGTATATGAACGAAGGGGGAGATGTCGACACGTCCTACATCATTACCACTACGGAGATTATAAAATGGAGCATCCACCCAGTCGTTAGCAGGGAACACGACATCTGATTAGATGTACCAAGAAATCATCGCAAAGGTAAATAATGATATTGTTTGTCATTCTTATAATTTCATGTTCGTCCGGGAGGTTTGTTTGTTGTAACCTGTAATTAATTAGAAAGAATTTTTACAAAAATACCTTTTCTCGTGTTTATATTTCTCTATGTCGATGTTAAACAGATTACGAAATTGGAGGTGCTTAACATTTTGCACGCACCATTAATGAACAACCCAAAACGTTATTAGCTGGGCGGGCTGGGCAGCAATGCGTACACATTTGTTTATCCTATTCTTTTTTGGGCTGCATAAAAGAATGAGGGATATAAATTTGAGATGGACCAGCTACCAATGTATACTCGGTGGAATGCTGATGTTCGAAGGTCAATTGGGCCAAGTAGAAGTTGAACATAAGTATATGTGGATGACAGAATTTCCAACATTGGTCCAGCATGAATAATAACCGTCATCGAACAACGCAGAGTTATATGTAACTGAATATATCGTCAATTGTGACGTCTATTTATACCGTTAACAACGTGTCGTAGTAAAATTAAGCAACGGTTTTAGTATTATGGTATACAATCCTAAACCCTCGACCAGAAAGTTGCGATCTTCGACGTATACTACATTATACTACGCATTTGCGTTACATGTTGATAATCACGATTACATCTACGTTAAAAAATAAAAAATTACGGAACTCGAACTGCATATACATTGGTAATATGTACCCACATTTACCTTGACCTTTCAAATTAGTGTCATCTAACCACATTCAATTCGATCTTTTCACTTACCAAGAGCAAATCACCTAAATTCACACAACGGGTTGTAATTGGATTCATAGTAGTACCAAGTCGCAACTCTTACTTGGTTAATTTTATTAGGTATTTATTACTCCATCTCGAATCGTAAACCCGATTAGATTATTGATGGTTCTTTGTCGAGACACATCCCCGATAAAGATGGTAACCCGAAATACATAATTGGGCTGCACAAACTTATGAATGATCCAAAATACAAATGGCCCAAATATAGCGGTCCGATGGGCTTAATCACAATTACCCTAAACCCTAAACCCAAACATTCGTTGGGCCAAATACTATCCCTATGTCAGCGATTTGCAACATCAACCCAGCAATTGTAGTAACGAACATCGAGTATGCGGTGAGTGACATGAAATTAACGGTACTGTAACTTATTAGTACATTTTCTGACGATATAAAAGTGTGGTAATTAACACGAATAGTCTGTGTTAGTACTAAGGTAGATAAAAAGCAAAAGCATAGACAAATACACTAAACGGAAGTCGAAGAGTTATTATCATCCCAATATATAATCAAAATAAAATTGACAACTTCATTTCACCAAGGGTAAAACGTCCAACTTGCATGCACATCTAGAGTTTATTGGAGAAAGCATCCACACAACCTGTTCTTGCTAAGCACTCAAAATGTATAGACAGTTGATGTGGCCGCCTAAGTGCATACTCGACAACATGCCGTACGACGTGCAAGACGGGTGGTATATCTACCAGAATTTGCACATTCTGAAAATGAGACTAATCTACCTTGGGTATGATGTGGTTAGGTTAGACCCGTGCATATCGCCGACGCTTGATTTTGAGAGGGCGGTCGTAGTTGAGTTCGGAGCGAGGATACCAAACTATTTCATGGCCTACAAACTTCAAAGGGAGATTGAAAATGAAGGGATGACCAAGGAAGCAATGGTCGACCAATGGGATCACCAAGCCGGCCCACATTGCTGGGTTGCTTCTTGGGAGGATGAGAAGTATCTATCAGCGGAGACGGAATACCGTATTGTGCCAATCTGGTGTCGTTATGTTGGAACGTACTTGGGGAAAGCTGAGAAATTTGGTACCTATGGACATGTTATGGACACTTTGAACGAAATCTACCGGGATTTCTATGACGATTAAATGCATGGGAACGGAAGTAAGTATTTGAATTTAGTTGCGCTGTACATAGATGGTTGTTAATCCCAATGCTTAAGAATCAACTTGCAGGCAAGGTATTTTGTAACGTTTGAATTGCAGTGGTGATCGTTTCATAATTAGGTTTAATTTAAATTTAATTAACGATTGTAGTTAAAATATCGCTTGTGAATTGTGTCCTAGGTATCGGTTTTATTAATTCGTATTTCAGGCTCATACGATTCTACACGTCCATTTACAGTTGCCCATTTGTTACAGTGTTGATAGACCAATTAGAATGTAGACGAACGTTAAGTAGGAAATTAATAAGCTGGAAAGTAACTGTGAGATGGAGCGGGTAATAACTTCCGTAAGTCGGTAAAAATTGTAAGCGAACATTATGCATTTAAACATAATCGGTAATAATAACACATAGTGAATGTCTGACATTAGTCGGTTAAGTAATAACAACTGTTGATACATATTAAATGGTAAACGAAAAATGGATGTAGTCTAAGAAGTCTAGAAATCAAAATAAAATAATCGTGTCTGACTGTCAATTTGTTCAACAATACGGGTATTTTGAAAATTCGGAAACGTCATGGCGTAACGGTTATCATGAATTAGGATCCGACTAAATGAGTTACCGTAATACTACACAATAGCACTGACAGTGAAATATAACAGATATTTTCGGGTCCATTTAGTAGACGCACCGTAATTTTTGGCTACCAAACGACGTAACGTAATAGATATACAACGGAATACGGTGTCCAAACAACGTTACTATATACGATTGCACTGATGAAGATAAAAATAATAGGGAGAACAAAGATTATGCGGTAATATGGAGTAATAAAATTGAAAGACACAAAGGGTAATGATGACACCTTAACTCAATTGGCAAGCAAAGTTTAATTTTTACAGTTTCCTCGAATAACTTCCACAATTACTGCTGCTGCATTTACCATCTGCAGTAATTATGACTTCACACTCAACTTCCACCACTTAATAACCGTATGGGGCAGATTCTTTAGCATGTAAAGCTTCAAAATAACTACCCAACTATAAGTGAGGTGTTCTCAAATATTCGATCATTCCCAAATCGAAATCCCTCTTCAACTCAAAATTAAATCAGAATCAAAGAGAAAGAAAAGCTGTAATAGATGGCTGAGAAATTTGTGTACCCACCGACCGTCATCATGCACAATCTGCCCTACGAAGTTACACGCGAAGGGGTAGTCATTGGCAGTAGTTTCACCTATGTGAGGGATGAACTGATTAGGTTGGGATACCCTGTCAGGAAGGTATTCCATGTGTGGAAAGGGAAGCCTGGAAATTTCAAGAGGGCTATTGCAATTGAGTTTTTCAGTGGCGAGCATAGGTACAGGAGTGCTTTCAGATTGCAGAAGTGCTTCGAGAGAGTTGGTAGGGGAAGATCGGACTTCGAGAAGACTTCAGACGGAATGACAGGGCCTCACCTTTGGGTTGCAACTTTTGCCGACAAAGGACTGGTGAAGGAGGGCAAGAATTGCATTTCTATTGCAGCTTATTGGAAGAGGCTCGGTTACGGTGATGCGGACACGAACGGCCTGTCAATGTACGTGTGCGTGTTTAATCAGCTGAAGCAACACAGCCCTGGATTCTACGTCTGAAAGGTAACCCCTCCTGACTCAATGAAATGAGCTTTTCTTGGTAACCCTTGAACTTTCTCAATCAATTTGTGGTTTATTCACTTGAAGTATAATATTCAAGTGTTTGTAATGGATTAATGGACCTCGGTCCGGATTGTTGCTATTTTCTTTAGACTGTTCGTAATTTGTGATATTTTGTCTATAATCGTGAACTTCGTGCAATTATGTTCAAATCAGAACAATTTCGATATGATGGGCATGCTGAAACTGTATTTGAATCCTGTCATTGACATGCGTTGAACTTGCTGGAACTTGTGAACGGTAATGTTTTGGAATGGAATTTGTAAGCGAGTACAACAAACAAGGCATCCTGGGGGTAGTAATTGTAGGACAAATTAGCGATACACAAATACTGTTCTACATTTTTAATAATAATAGCGCAACGGCTCTCTTACACTTTGCGTAGTTTAAAAACATAGCTGTGATCCCGTGTTTGAGAAAATACCTTCATCGAAAGAATTTTGGTCTAATTTAAAAACTTTTAGGCCCCTATTAGTGGTAACCCTTGATAACGCGACATAAATCTGCCTTCGTATGAGAACGGGGTGCTGTAAAAACAGACCGACATTAGACAAAGACTGTGCCTGATTTTTGTTTATGTTCGTTATGAAAAATACGGCGATTGTTGTCTACGTTCAATTTGTAATGGGTAATTAGACAGACTATTGTGATTGCGTTTCCTATTATGCTCTACAATCAATCTGGTCAGTGAATTGAAATTTGTATGTTTTGTGATTGGGGTAGTGTTTAACAGTCTCCACTGCCGACAGCGTGTAGTGATTGGATGATCAAAGCTTAGTGTCGATAGTCCACAAACACTCGAACTGTCGAAAGCGAGGTCAATCGGTAGGAAAAAAAATTTGAGATTCAGTAAACGGATAAGAGGTTATGGATTCATTGAAACAAAACCAAGAATAAATTCAAATGAAATAGTTATGTAGTAAGCACAAACTATCAGCGCAGATTGGTGAATATCTCCTTGAAAACAACGTTAGTAGTTGAGTCAGTATCGAATGAATCTTCGTCTAAAATTAATACTTTAAGACCCTTCTTCCTGGTGACCCTGGAAATAGCAACGTAGAGTTGCCCGTGTATAAATACCGGTTTAGGAAGAAACAATCCAACACTTGCAAGAGATTGGCCCTGGACGCCTTTCGAACTTGAGTGGGAACTTCGTCTCATCAGATGGGGATAACTTTAGCCTCGGAATATAAACATGAGACCCCTTCCTGATACCGGTTATAACTTTTGCTTCAACGACACGGTCACTGAGTTTTGAAACAACTAATCTGGTACCATTACATAGACCGTTAGCTTGGTCGATATTTCGTAGTAGCATGTAACTGCTGTTTGGTAATCGTTCCATTGTAGCATGTAACTGCTGTAACTGTATAAACCCTCAGAAATGGCTGCAAAATAATGGGCTCCGGTAACGCAGGAGCACATGCTAACAATTTATAGACCGTTCATATAACAATGCAAGTTGAAGTACAATAGTCAAATCCATTTCCCATGATAAGTCACAATTAATTGGATTGTGTTACCAATGCAATGTGTAAATGGGTTGTAATCTATTATGTTGATTAGTTGGAATGTGTTTGGACATTACGTACATACCGGCACATCGAAAATTTGTTTTTTCTGAACAACGAAACTTAGACGTAGTACAGCCGACGCTTATTTATTGTTGACGGGTTTGTGACAGAGGAAACAAAAACATTTAATTTGTACTAAAATCAAAGATAGACAAAAATCACTCTCATATTGCACTAAGAAGAATAACGTTTAATTTGTTTTGGACTGTGGCATTTATGGTGCGTAACATCTAAACCATGGAAGACCGAGGGCAGGTGTCTTAGAGGAATATTACATCCCGGAACGTAAGTATGTATAATGCATGTTGTAATGTATTTCAGTAGTTGTCAAAACAAATGTCTTAGTAAATGAGTAAGTTGATATGATAGGATTCATCAGAATGAACTTTGTGATTTGTAGAAATTGGAACGACACACACGTACATTAACAAGCTGTCCGTATCCGCGTCGCCGTAACCGAGCTTCTTTAAATTACATGAAAAACGATAAAAAAAGGATAGTACAAAAGTTGTGAATTTCAAGAAATGAAACGGAAAAAAATTACATTAAAATTACATAAAAAATTGTGATGTGTACAAAATTACACTATACAAATTTAAATAAATATAAAAAAAACATAACTATACTACACGTTAGAGAAGTGGTGGAGAAAGTACTAAGATAAGACTGATTATAATATCTTGCGAAGACAACAGTTAAATAACCGCGGACATTTAAGTGTGGGAGTCCGATTACGTTAATAAGTAGAAATATGTATGTCCTGCAGTTGAAAACACGGCAAATATATAAGTGAGACAAAAAAAGAACAAAAAGAAATTAAGCACAGGAAGTAAGAGGAGTGCTAAAATACATTGCTTGAAGACCTCATACAGAATATTTTCTTAGGCAGAAGATGTTGTCTCACCAATCAAACCAAAATGTGGTGGGGCGAAAACTGCCTCTTCCCTGCAATATTTATTCAAGAGTATACGTGTGCAGCAAACCAACACAAAAACAGATAGAATAGACAGTATAACGAAGTTCAGCTAAGAAAATCGAGACCGAATGGTCTGAAAATAATCCAAAACAGAGAGTGTAGATAAACTAAGTACAAATCGCTGCTCTTAACCGCCGAAACAAAACACCAATTAAATTAAAAATGATTCTGAAAATTTATAGAAAAATTCGGGCGGCCAATTGTAAAGACATGGTCAAATGTTTTCAGAGTAAGACGATCTAAGTTGAAGCAGATTTCCCTTTCTTGACAGCAGACTAAGCATCAGAGGCACCACCGACTGGAGTACATGGTTCGACTTCAAGCGCATCTCCATTCCTCTTCAGGGGTGTATGCCTCGAACAGTTGGAAGCGGTTTCGCAGTCAACGACCTTAATTAATGTTCAAAGAAAAAGGAGGATCAGAAGTTTTCGTAGAAGCTTGAAGTGAACAACACGGCCACATAAAAATCAAACACGTCAACTATTGGAATATATGATGAAAATAAGGAAAACCTGACTGGAATGTGTTTCATGTACTCCAATAGATGTGGCTGCTGCAGGTTGTGATCCTTCTCCAGAAACGGTACGTCTGAAATTCGCATTGCTTAGAGTAGTTTTTGATAGATCATACTCGTCCATTATTTTCTGCAGACAAAAGAATAAGTTGTCATCAAAGTAATTTTGAGACTTACAAAATTAAAGATGTGGAAACAACACAGAAACGAAAATAGTTAAAAAGCAACCTTAATTGCCTCTTCGTACTTCATGTGCCACATGTGTATTTTGTCTACGTCGTCAGACATCCAGGAAACTGTGTAAGAGGTAGACGACTGTTCAACATTGAACTTCTCGTCTATTTTTATCTTGAATAGAAAGCGGTTGTCAATGAACGTTGCTAGCTCTTCAGGCATAGAATGACCTTCTCCTTTCTGGTGGAAGTAAAAGAGTTGTGGTTAGGTTATACAAAACAAACATTGACAGTGAAATTTATTCGAATTGTAAAGTTATAGAAATACCTTCTCCATCTTTGCAATCAACTCTGTGGCATTGTATTCGAGAAACTTTTCGACCTGATGATCAAATGCAACAAAATGACATTCGATCCCAGAGAAATCGACAACTGCAAACTTGACCTGAAACCTGTAACAACGATAACGACAGTTGCTATTAAAAGAGAGATTTGCCTTGCAAATACTTAATTGAATACACGTGCTGAGGTAGATATGGGAGATTCACTTAGGGTTGTTCTTCATGAAGTCAGTTTTGCTTCCAACGCTATTCGAATTCTTACAAAACCACCTTCCTTTATTGTTCTTCACTGCCTTTGATCTGCAAGACTTGCAGCTGTTGTAGTACCACCCCGCTGTGGATTCAATGTCAAGTATGGTTGCCACGGTATAGAACGACCACCCTGTCCATGATTTTAATGGTTGTCAAGAATGTGAAGAATTGTACATATCTAGAAAACTAATGTGATTGAGATATGACTAAACCTTTTCGCTTTCAAGAATCTGTTTTACAGAAAGAACTTCATCTACCGGAATGTGGAAGCTCTCACCGTCCGCAGCTTCGTCGAGAATCTGTAATGAATTGCTAGGAGCTTGAGATGAAAGACTGCCGGATCGTATCACATCATGTTAAAAATAACAGTATCAAAGAATCCAAGAAATTAGTGAATCATAATAGTATGACTTTATATATGTAGAACCTCTCTTGAAAGGCATCCACTTCGGGCAACTTTGGATTAACCTCAAATGTTGTTGCGTTGAAGGTAGTTTGCACAACCCAAGAATCTGATGTGTGAGAACAGAATGTTACTTACTTCGAAAGAATCAGTGTGAAGAAAACATTAATACAACGGACGGCCAAGTGAGGTACTTACTGTCAAATAGCTTTGGCTCCACACATCTAAGAACAACTACTTTGGACTGGTGAGGGCTGGGTAAAATAGCCAGTACCTCAGGTAGATCCACGGTGTGCGGTGCCCACAAAGTGCATTGAAGAACGTCGCCACTAAGTAGACAGAAAAAAGGGAACAAAGTTGTGACACAATTACAAATTTGGCGGTAGGACAAAAGAGGAGATAGAAAAAGAGGCGTACTTTGTATCTTCCAACTTGATTTTTCTACACTTAAAACCGTTCTTTGTTTCAGTAATTGGTCCAATCTCGTAGACCTTGCCAACAACATCTGCGTAGGAAGAAACTGATAAATAACAGACGTACGGAGAATTAGATTAGTAACAAAACAACATATGCAGTGCAAACTTCACCAAAGATACCTATGTACTGATTGGCTGCAATTTTGCCATCGTTGATATCCTTAAAGCTAACAAAGCGGTATCAGTTAGACGGTACTGAGACATCGTTAGGCAGGTGAGTAACTTTAGTGGAGAACTCGACATTCAATCTACAGGTATGAGTGGTGGCCTTGTCTACGCCTACATTGGGGGCAACGGTCAGACTACGTAGACTGTACACCTGACCGATGAGAAATTTGTCCTTGAATCTACTCAACAACGGCTTTTTAATAGTTGCCTGAACCAAATCATTCTGGAATCACGGACAAAAAAAAAAGGGATTGAAAGCAAGTTCCACAACAATATACAGATAACAGCACTAAAGAAAGAAATTACACAAATGGAGGTAATCACCTTTGCATCGATAAGAAGCAACTCAACAGCGTCAGTTGTATTCTTGTTCGTGTAGTTCGGCCTGTTCCATCTGTAAATCACCCTAACGGTTAGATCCTTCAACCTGACACCTTGAGTAAGGTTAGAAATGGAAACCAAATTCGATTGAGACATAGTTCAAAGCGGGGAGAAAAAAATGAAAACAAAATTAATAAATTCACGAAATTGGGGATGTATGCAGACATGATAGCGAGATAACTCAACATATAAATAGATTAAGATGTGATTGAAACACAAATCAAGGAAACGAAGAGGCGGATGTTGATTGACTGAGAGGTATTTCCGAGATGAATCATGATTATGGCGTAGGGTTACGATGAAGATGAGTAGTTAAAGAAATTGAAAAAACCGGTGATGCATTCTCGAGAAGGATGAATGGACATTTACAACAATTCCTCGTGAAATGGTGAACAACATCAATGAGGAAGCAAAATCGATGGAAGAAGATCGATGATCGGAAGATTAATTGGTAGTGGAGGTGATTCATTATGCCTCGTGAACTGATGATGAGATTTAATGACCTGGTTTCAATTTCTTGTAAGTAACATACTACATGTTTTATTGCATATTAGTTACAAAGTGATTCCTTGGATCAGTGGTTTGCGCACATGGGATATGTCCCGGAGGTTGCGGGTTCGACTCCAAAAATTGTATAAAAAATTAGGACTTATTTCTGAATGGGGGTTCCTCATTGTGCCACGTCATTGCACATGTGCCTTGCTTTAATATATAAGAGAAGAGATGCTTATAAAATTTTGACAACACAAATAGAGTGGTGTAGTGGTAAAGGAGTTGGGTGTTAATGTGTCGGTCATGAGTTCAACCTTTCTGGTGCATTTTAATTGTTGTGCTTGATACTTGTAAGATTAGTCTAGATTAAGTAAGTTGAATTACAAAGCTGGATTTTTAAATGATGGATTGTCATTGTGCCACGTCACTGATCAGGGTGTCTTCTTTAATATATAAGAAAAGTGAAACTTATTCAAGAATATGGAGGGAGTAATAGCTGAGTTGTCACTGCTTATACTCCCTCCATTTTATTATTTTTGTACTAATTGTGAGTAATAATATTTTAATCGGAGACAACAAAATGAACGGACCGTGGGAATATCTCCTAAAGAGGGATTGTTTTTTTGATTTGATGAACGATACACTTAATCGCATTATAATATAAAGAAAGAAGTTTGAACATGTGACCTATCGTCAAAGTACCCGTCATAACGGGCTAAAACATCATCCATAACCTGGCATATATTTATCTCTCTACCCGTCCTACTTTTGTGAGTATTGTTCGTCACCTCTATCCCTCGTCACTCGCAACATTAGACATAATTAACGCGTAAAGAACCGTGGAACAAAAATACTATATGACGCAAAAAGAAAAAACCCCAATAAAATCCCATCGAAAAAACTTGGGTTTCTTTCCTCCTCAAATATATTATATATTATAACTTTAATTGTAAGTTATCTTAATCACCTTATTTTGTTTCATATTTCATCTGCGACTTTTCTTTTAATTTTTTTGTACAGAATATATTTCTAATTTGATAGTACTAATTGTAAGTTTGCTTTTATGAATTGCTTAAATTCTGATCATCAAGAAAGCAATCTGTGTTTAAAATCTTTGATTCCTGTGATTAGATATGTATCAGTTGAGGGAATTTGACTAGTATTCAGCAATTTTCTTGGTTGACTTTTATGTAATACTGTCGGTACTGAATTGGTCTATATCTTCAAGTTCTAATTTTCTGATGCTTTTTGTGCTTATTGTTTTGTAGGGTTTTCTGGGCTGTAAGTGGATTTTTGGTAATTTATCTGTTTAATATGGCTTGCAATTAGTTATATTCCTTGATATGTTGATGATTCTCATATATTTATGTATTTGATTAATGGCCACTCATCCATTTCAGTTTCATGATGGTTTTACTTTGATTTGTTGATGTGTACTCGATTCTTTAGGTCCCTCAATTATTTGTAAAATGGCATGGAAGACAGGGAACGAATTTAGGTTTAGCATTTTACTTACATCATCTTTATCAATTCCATTTTTCAAAATGTGATTTGATGTTGAATTGTTGGACATGCATTGAATAGTACTTCCATTGTCCAATAAGTAGTTTTTTGTATGTCATTTTTGTTGGTCCTGGCAGTAATATTAACCCCACTTAGATGTGCTTACCTATAAAAATCAAATCCGAAATCAAGCATATATAATTTTCAGGGCATTGGGATTACTACACACATCTTCCCGGAGTAGTCTATTGTGTTTTGACAATTTTGTATGATTTTTGTTAACAGAAGGTCTCGTGTTGACATAAAGTTGCTAAAGTTGGTTGCTTGCTCTTGGTGACCCTGTTGTGTTTTATGGCCAGTAGGTCTGTTGAATTAATATGTAAAACTCGGATAGATAGATACACATTACTAATGGAGCATCCTGAAAGAAGAAATGAGGATGAGCATGTGATTGACATACGAAGGAGCGTAGAAGCTGCTTCTTCTAGTTCTGTTCACGATACAGCTGCTAATGATTTGGATCCTTCAAACTCTGTAGATAGACCTTCGAATAGTGCTAGGACCATAATTTCTCATCTGTCGGTTCCTCTTTCTGATATCCCAAATTCTCGGAATTCCTCAACTAGTCGAAGGGGTAATGCACATAGCAGAAGGCGCAGGAGCCCATTGAATTCAGCGTTGTGGATATCTATTGAGCTAGCCTTGACCTTAGTCCAGATTGTGGTTTCGGTAGTAGTGTTGTCTTTGTCAGGAAATGAGCATCCACGAACTCCGCTATTTGCTTGGATTGTGGGATATGCTTCTGGGTGTATGGCAACTCTTCCTCTTCTATATTGGCGATATCTTCAACGTAGTCAAATCGCAGAACAAGATTCCGTGAATTCAGGTCAAAATTCCTCTAACGGTAACTCAACTGCTGGACTTTCTTTGTCTCAGACGGCTCAAACTCAAGATGATAATAACTGGACGGCTGGTTCATCCAACGGAAATGCTAATGGTTTAAGTGCTGCAATTCACAATGCCAGGTACAAGCCTTCTTCCCTCAATAAAATCTTACGGGGGATTGTGTTTCAATAGTTATAAATACTGTTACTTCAATTTTGTTTCTTATTTGTTTTGGTTGGACTTTCATGATCAAACAATGTCTGTTCAATCTATGTTTTCTTACTATACAATAGTAACAACTCTTATCTTTGTGTGTGGAGTGTTCGCATTATGGAATACTTGTGCACCACTTCATTTGGACTTATAAGCTGATTTTGGGCATCATGCTTCCTCTATACTGAACACTTTTACGGAGCAAGCTTGACAGTGTATTGGAGTTCCTATTTGCTTACTATATTTATTATACAAACAATTATCTGGTTTTTGAGGGGCCGTAAACCTGCAAGGAATTCGAGTTTATTGGAAAAAAGTTCATACTTTCAAATTTGATCGTATATTAGGATGTCCAGCATTTTGTGAGCTAAACTATGCTATTCACTTTGTGAATTCAATGAAATATATTTGGATGCTTCATTATAAAAGGTGTGAGCTGCACCGAGGCAATAGGGGCTCAGGGCAACGAAGGGCATGGAACATGGCATAAGGTGTGGTGAAGATGCACGTCTTTGCACATGAGGCACACTACTTTTGCAAGCACATCTGTATATTCAAAATATTATTATGTTTCAGTACCTTTTTTGAGGTTGTAAGAGGCAACATGTGAAGAACTACAGGTAAGGTGTAATGGGACAAAGGGAAGGGCATAATTGTAAAATCTAGATGAAAAACAATAAGAAATTGAGTTATATTGTGCCTGTTAATTGTGCGTTACTCAAAAGGCATGCCTAAGGGTGCATTTGTTTTTCCAAGTAAGCGGGGAAGATTGAAACTGTTGTCGAGCTTGCAACAGTTATTGACATTTTACTCTCATTTTGTATTTTCCAATCAGGCTTAAGGCCTCAGCTGAATATTTCAAGATGGGTTTGGATTGCTTCTTTGCAATCTGGTTTGTGGTCGGAAATGTATGGATCTTTGGTGGGCGTGCTTCTTCTTCTGAAGCTCCTAACTTGTACAGGTGATGGTTACGTCTAGTGATATTTGACGTTTGAAATATTTTTCTCATTTGTTTGTCAAGATAATCAAACAGCAAATTTCCCTTGTACCAGGTTATGTGTTGTGTTCCTCGTCTTCAGTTGCATTGGATATGCTATGCCGTTTATATTATGTACGACAATTTGCTGCTGTCTGCCATGCATAATATCTGTGTTAGGCTCTAGGGAAGATTTAAACCAAAGTAGAGGAGCAACGACAGATTCGATTAACGCTCTGCCAACATACAAGTTTAAGTTGAAGAAAAGCAGGAATAGTGACGCTGGCGGTGAATCCGGGGTGGTGGCTGCAGGAACTGAGAAGGAAAGAGTGATATCAGGAGAAGATGCAGTGAGTGCTCTTCTGTTTCATCCAACGTGAATTCTGTTGCCCTGATGATTACAATCCCACTTCAATTCTCCTTGTTTATAGATCCTGTTCTTTCAGTAATAGCTAAATATATTTTACAATATGAAGGATGCTTTAGAAGTAATATTCCATCGCACTCACCCATTTGTTTATGTATTCCTTTTTCAACCGTCTCAGCCGTTCATCTATGTTTCCTATTTGGACATGTTGAACTTCACTATAATAATGCAAGGTAAAGAGCACAGTGTGCTAGTGCATTTGCCTTGGCCCAGTTGCAGGTGCTTGAACCTCCTGAATGTCAAGTAAAACTCTTGTGACATAGAGATTTTAGCTTGGCCTGGGGCTAACGTCAAATGAGAGACCGGTATTATGACCTACCCATTATAAATTTCCTTATCCCTCATGCATGTAAATGGCAAAAAAAAAACCAAGGACCATACTCATGTGGAAGTTAGAATATGGGAAGATTTTTTCAAACATGTTTGTTTCTTATTTTCTTTGAGATTGATGTGTGGCGCGGCATTTCTCAGTATCCTAATTATATGCCTCACCTCCTTCCAGGTTTGTTGTATATGCTTGGCAAAGTATGCAAATAATGACGAACTGCGTGAGTTGCCATGTTCGCATTTGTTTCACAAGGATTGTGTGGATAAATGGCTTAAAATTAATGCTTTGTGCCCTCTATGTAAAAGTGAAGTGGGTGATACCTTGCTCAGTACACTTGCGGAAGCAACTGCCAGTCTACGACGAGCTGAGAGTAGGGTTGGTAGCAGCTAGGACTCCTGCACTAATCTCGATATTGAACCCCGGCAAAAGGTCAGTTTTGCAGAAGACAGTCTGTTCTGACCGATAACACGAGAATTTCCTTTGGAGTTATACATCAACGTGAGTGTCCATATCTATGTAAGCCGCTAGAAATAGGCTTCAACTGAACATGTGTTAATTAGATACAGTTTGTTCATGGGTGCTTGAAGAAAGCCTTGTATGAATGATTTTGAAGCATACCCCCTGGCTTGTGATTGTGATTTGCCCTATTTCAGTTATTTGGTTCACCATTTTGCTCATGGCCCCTAACCTCTTGTTCTCCGTCTTTCATCTCCGCTAAGCATCACGAGATGCTTCCATCATCGGATTGATGCATACCTTTAGCTTGCATTTATCTGCTTATGAAATGATGTCACAGTCCCCTTCTATTTGCCGGTGATTAATTTAAAGACACGCTGTTCAACAGAAAGCTCCACGAATCAATCATGTGGAAAGAAAGCTAGTGTAAAAATCTCTCAGACTGTCCAACTGCATATATATTCTAAGACTTGTCTAGTTGTACGAGGAAAGTATTGAATGTTTCTTCATGCAGCACAACTACTTTGTTGCGTGATGATATTGATTCCACGTTTGAAAAGCGGTATAAATTAAACTTTTTTCCCGCCTTATTCCATGTCTGAAAGGCAGTATACATTAAACTTTCCTTCCTTGTGTTTGGGCGTCGGAGTCTTTCATCATTGAAGCAACCGAGGCAATACTCACCAGTCACCACAACCTGAAATAATTGTAGGATTGTGGTTGTATTTCCTTCTTACATACCAAATACCGAAGATGTCTTTGTTTGATGTTATAGTCATAAATATACATGTAACAAACTAGGTTGAGCTGACATTCTGTTATGGAAAGTTGTTAGAAGTGGTTATATAAACCCACGAAATGTAATCATTGATCATTCATTCAATACAAATTATTCAATCTTTCTCTCATCTTCTCTCTCTATTCTCCATCATAATTTCGTGTAGTTGGCTCAAATTCTGCTATCTTAGTACCAATTCTTGGAAACCACATCATTGGTATCAGAGCATGTGCGATCCTGCGACAAAAGTACAAGTAACAAAATGGCTCCCACACGAAAACAACAACAGACCGCCATGGATGCGCAACTCAGGAACTTGGAGCAAAGGTTGGAGGAGCAAAATCAAAGAATCCAGGAGCAAATTCTCGAACCAAATAAGCGAATGGAGGAACAAATGGCGCAATTACTGGGTTTCCTCAAAGATAACAATTCTGGGAATTCACACAACAATACCTATGGCCATGGCCAACAACCGCGTTCCTTTGGGTATATGCCTAAAATCGAATTTCCTTCTTTTGATGGTGATAATCCTCGACTGTGGATTCACAAAGCAGAAAAATACTTTAGTTTATGTAAAGTTCTTGGAGCAGAAATTTGATCTAGCGTCAATTGATATGGTAGGCAAGGCTGAGTCGTGGTTTAATGCTTACATTTCTGCTAAAACTTATGTATCTTGGTCAACATTTGTGATTGAAGTTTGTGCTCGATTTAAGGATAAGTGGGGAGAAATGTTGTTGAACAATTCAACAAATTGAGTCAATTGGGATCTTTAGAGGACTATTTAGACTCGTTTGAACAACTTAAATCTCTCATGGTGCAAAGAAATCCTTTGTTACCAGATTCATTTTTTCTGGACAGTTTTATTGGTGGATTAAAACCCACTGTTAAGCCATTTGTAAGGACATTCAAACCCACCAGTTTATCTGGGCTACAGAATTTGCTAGACTGTAAGAAGAGAGTGTGGAGGCTTCTAAAATATATAATAAAATAGTCCCTGCAATTAAGACTATAGCACAGGGTAATGCTTATAAATCTCCATTGTTACCTACGCCCATGAATAAGGTGACCCAATCTAGCAATTTTAAGGGGTCTTTACCACAAAAACATCTTACAATGGCAGAAAAGATAGCGAAGGGGCTTTGTTATTTTTGTGACCAACCATATGAAAGGGGCACAAGTGTAAGACGAGACAGACTCAGTTGTTTACAATTCTAGTTCCAACGGAAGTGGAGGAACTGGAGAATTGTTGGGATGGTGAAGAGGCTGATGTTGAGTTTAGGGCCAATGATATGGAACCTTATATCTCTGTGAATGCATTAGTAGGCAATCAGGCTTTCCAAGCCATGAGGGTTACTGGGTATGTAGGAAAGAAACCCCTACACATTAGTAGACTCGGGTAGTACTCACAACTTTTTAGATGTGGGTCTGGCACAAAAGTTGGGGCTAGAAACTGAAAGAATTCCTCCTCGGGTTGTAATAGTTGTTGATGGCAATCATTTAGCAAGACAAAACGTCTATAAAAACTTCAAATGGAAATTACAGAATACAGATTTTGGATGCGAAGCCTTGCTTATTCTTTTAGGGGGCTGTGACATGGTGTTGGGGGGGTGCAATGGCTAAGTACTTTGGGGATAGTCAAGTGGAATTTTAAGAAACTTCGGATGTCTTTTGAATATAAGGGCATACATAATTTGTTAAGAGGGATTATTCCCAGGTTGGACAGGAGCAATCAAGGGACATACAAAGTAATGGCTAATGCTATTCATTTGTTTCTCCTACAAACAACACCCAAGGCTGACTCTTCGCCAAAGATTACACAGAATGAACCTCTTGTGGAGTCCTTATTGTAGAGTTACAGTGATATTTTTGCTAAACCAACTTTGTAAACACTGTAGATTTGGGATTTAAAACGCACTCATGTTCTATATTTTTCAAAAAGAACGATCGGTCAATACAATGACCACTTTTACAAAAGGGTTGAAAAGAAAATTCTCCAAATGAGTTTATACAATCCATAAGTACACATGAATGAAGGATGAGTAAGATCCGCGCTATTCGCTAGCGCACAACCAAAAACCTAGCAGCAAATACCTGTCATGTTATAAACATAACAGCCACATCAGTGGGGAGTAAATTGGACGTTCTCCCAACCATATTATATCATATGGAAAATAGTAGTATTACTATATCAAAATAGTTAAAAAGGAAAACATTAAAATGATATAAGTAATAAAAATAAGCTTTAGGAAAAAACTTAAAATATTTGCCAACCTGCAAATCTAAACAAATCGATAATAATAATAATAATAATAATAATGATAATAATAATAATAATCAAAACAAATTCTCTATCTCTCAGGACGCGGGAGCTCGCGCAGCTGCTTTTATTTTTACTCGTCTTAGTTTTTTATTACTAAGGGAGTGGGTGCCCAGATAGTATCTCGGCTACCCACTAACTTCTTGTAATTTGTTTCGTTATTAATGCAAGCTCCGGTTTATATAAATAATAATAATAATAATAATAATAATAATAATAATAATAATAATAATAATAATATTCAAAACTAGCGTTATGGATGAGTTCAATGTAGAAGGCTAGACTTTCACTAGGAGAATACTAAAACTAGCTTCAAGAACTTAGTTCAAACCAATCAAACTTCAGTCTCTAACTAGACTACTTAACCATAGTAGGACGATACACTTGTATGTGAGGTCCTAGTTTAAGTAAATACGCACACCCCTCCTGAACACAAACCATGCCCAGTTCAACTCGACGGCGTCTTACATGTGAGGTACGAGCTTAAGGTCACAATGCACATACACTCTTGAACACAAACCATGCTCAGTTCAACAACGTTGTGTCTCACATGGACACAACGACCTTACAGTTACTGGCAAAAACGTAAGCCCAAGAATATATTACTCAAAACCTCACACTTGTCCTTATTCCATAACTCCAAAACAAAGCCATTATCGATATTCAAACGAGATAATCATTATAAATAATATGAAGATAAATGAAATAAACATCTTATATTAAAAGGAAACATTATAGAAACTTACTAATTTTAGAAACTTACTTAAAATAGAAATATATTCTTATAGAAAATACGTAAATTGTTAAAATAAGTTAAACGTACCAAAATAGCATTTGTAGCAAACAAACGTTTTATTAATATCGTTGTTATCGTAACTTAATATATTTCTAAATTCGTCACTAAAAAAATATAAATCAAATATAATAAGTTAATCGATAGTCTTTTATAAACATGAAGGAAATCCAGTTGGAATGATAAGTGTAGTTTGTAGTGCCTATTTTGCTATGTTTTGGTCCCATTTCCTTGTGGAATCGCTCCTTGGGAGTGATTCATGGGCTTCTTATGCTTCCTTTAGTCCGTTTCAGGTTCCCGAGCCCAATTTGGAAGAGTTGGAGTGATTCCGACTCAATACATACACATTTTGGAGCCAACGAGATAAAGGAACGATGACTCGAGACCTTGGAATCGACCCCGAGACCTTGGGGCCCAATCCCGAGCCTCCGAGACCCGATCCCGAGTCCCGAGAATCGACGGGAAGCCCATGAGATACAAGGAGGGATCCTAGAGCTCTTATTGAAGGCATACAAGACCCTTCCCGGTCGGGATAGTGGCCTTCCCGATCGGGAAGGGATGTGCGTTTAGGAGCGCCACTGTGGGTCCTTCCCGGTCGGGTTGAGCCCTTCCCGATCGGGATGACAGAACCCTTCCCGATCGGGATGATCCGTCCCGGTCGGGATGGGCTACAGCTCACCCGCATTGTTTCTTTTCTTCTCCTTCATTCTTGTACCTATATATATACTCCCTTCTTGTAATGTTAAGACATATTATCATACCCTAGACTAGTTTAAGCCTCCAAAACCCTAGATTAGTTCTACACTCATTAATCTTAATCTCCCTTTAATCTTACTTTAATCCTTAGTTAATCTAGTGTAATTAATCCTTGTATTAAGAAGTTCTTGAAGGTTGTTCCAAGATTGACAACCTTGGGATTCTATTTGGGTTCTTATTTATACAAGATTGCATCTTTTCTTCATCTAGTGTTGGTATAATCATCTCTACTCTTGTTCTTAGTTCATTTAATCTTTTTTGAATCTTTTCATATTGTTATTGTTATTATTCTTGTTATTCATTATGGATGTTTGTTTAGTGATATTGATTTCTTTTATGATTGTTGGTTCTCTCTTTATAATGAGTGAGTAGTCTTCTTGTGGGGTTAGTAGGGGGATTAGGGGTAGATTATGGATGATTAGGGTTGATTAAGGGAAAAGGTTACATCTTTGTTGTTAGTCACATTGTGGGCAATCTATGTGTTTGTTGATATGCTTGTATGAGTTGTAGTGGCCATGCTTCCCATACTTGTGCTCATCTTCTCATTGTTTGCCTATAATGCGGAAATGTTGAGAATAGTTTAGTCGCGAGAGCGCGGACTAGGGTCTAAGTTGCGAGAGCCCGGACCCACCTTGACATCGGTCTAAGTTGCGAGAGCCCGGACCGACTCTAGTAACTAGGAGACACCTATACCCTTGATCACCCCAATTACCCTTCTACTCCTATGAACCCGACCTACCCCACTTCTTTCCATATTTGTGTTAATCCTCCTAGTTAGCCATCGTTTACTCTAGTTTACTTGTTAGTTCGATCATTATCTTAGTTCATCATTAGTCTAGTTCTCACTTCCTCCTCCTTAATAGTTTTCCATACATCGCTTCTTTGTGTTTGTTTTGGTGACCTAGTCTCGTTGTAGGCCGACATAGTCTAAGCTTTGATATACCGTCCTCGTGGATACGATCCCGACTTGCCCTAGCTACCCACTAGGTTAGTAATGGTAAGGGATTCGTCACGTCCCAACCGTTAATAATATAACCGGCTAACCTAACTAGGGTAGATAGGGTAAGTCTGGTCGAATCCACGGGGACGGTAAGAGGCGTCTAGACTAGGTCGGCCTAAATACTAGACTAAGTCAACGGACTAAACTAAAGAATGAAAGGAGGGAAGAAGACTAGACTATGACTAAGAAGAACAACTAAGGAAAACAGGCTAGGATTAGGTCGGGGTCGAAGGGGTAACGGAATGGTCAAGGGAGGACTAGAGTGAAGGAGGTAGTAGGGTAATCTAGGTAATGCCCGGGCTCTCGCAACTTAGACTCACCTAGAGGTTCCACCTAAATCCCAACTCGGCGATACACAACACAATCGGGGTTCTAGCGCGCTATAGGCCTAGGTCGAATCCGGGCTCTCGCTACTTAGACCGGCCTAGGGATCGTCCTCACCGGGCTCTCGCAACTTAGTGAGGGGACCGAACCCACAACAAACTAACAGCCACAAAAGAAAGGCAAGAAAAACAAGCATTCGTACATACTTAGTTATTCAAGCAATTCCACAAACATGTGATATGCATCAAACAAGAGGAAACCCAAATCTTCCACCAACATCTCTAACAAACCCTTAATCACCCAATTAACACCCTAATCACCTTACTAACCCTAGCAAGAACACTACTCTAACATAACTAATCTAGAATTAACACTAACAAGAAGAATCATCAAAGAAACAAAACAAACATCACAAACTAATGATAACAATGAACAAAGATTCAAACTTGATAAACAAAAATGGATTAAGAGTAAAAGGAGAAGAAGATTGTACCAAACTAGTGAAGAGGAAAGAACAAAACTTGCATTAATGAAGAAAACCCAATACAAACACCCAAGGTTGTCAATCTTGAGTGGATCTTGAAGAATTCCCTTAATACAAGACTAATCTATGATTAACAACTAATTACCGACTAATCTACGTAATCTAATCTAATCTAACCTAAAGTAGTCTAGGGTTTAAGGATCTAACATAAGATAAGATAAGATCGTGTCTTAATACAAGAGGGGGGTATATATAGGGTTACAAGTGGAAAGGAGAAGAAAGGAAACAATGCGGGCTGTAATTGACCCTTCCCGGTCGGGAAGGCTTGGTCCCGATCGGGATGGGCCATCCTTCGCGGTCGGGAAGGACCTTCCCGATCGGGATGGGCTCACAGTAGCCGTGCTTCATGTTCCCTTCATCCCGAACGGGATGAGACCATCCCGAACGGGATGGGTCTTTGTAGGCCTCCCTTAAGAGCTCTTTGGTCCCTCCTTGCCTCTCATGGGCTTCTCGTTGATTCTCGGGACTCGGGATCGGGTCTCGGAGGCTCGGGATTGGATCCCGAGGTCTCGAGGTTGATTCCAAGGCATCGAGTCATCGTTCCTCTACTCCGTTGGCTCCAAAATGTGTATGTATCGAGTCGGAATTGCTCCAACTCTTCCAATTCGGTCTTGGGAACCTGAAACGAACTAAAGGAAGCATAAGAAGCCGCTAAACCGCTCCCAAGGAGCAATTTTACAAGGAAAATGGGACCAAAACACTACGAAATAGGCACTACAAATGACACTTATCAACTCCCCCACACTTAACCCTTACTCGCCCTCGAGTAAGCACATACTACTACTAAACTATCCGAGTGGGTATTAGCGCACCCTACGCCCCTTCAACTCACGCAAGTACACTTAGAGGACAAGTGCACTCCGCAAGGCAAGTTGGGTCTTGCGACAAAACTGTGGATGCAACCGGACACAAAACACATAAACAAACAATCACACAAACAAACACATAATCGGTTGCACCCAAAAGAAAACAAATACCGCTTCCCTCAAAAAGCGGTGAATAAAACACCGGTTTAGGACTCGAGGTAAGTGACAACGTTCCCAAGCTAGCAATACAAACCAAGGTGAACTAAACCCTAATAGTATGACGATAAAGCAACAAAAACGTTGGTAACTTACCTAGGTCCTCCTAACTTTCTAAAAACGTACTACGGGACGATCGGCGGAGTGGAAAAGTGAAGAACCACGGTGTTAGTCGACACTGTAGGTAAGTGAGACCCCGCCCCCTTTAGCTTGAGCCGAGAGGGTCGTCTGGTGTCCAAAACCGCCTAACTAGTCCAAGTAAAAAGGTGGAAAACATGCAAAATGAGGGAAGACCGACTAATGCCGCTATCATCCTTCCTAGGGACTCGGTCCTTTGGTAGGCTCTTCACGGCAAAAGTCGGAAAAAAGCTTATTTTGAGAGGATTTCTTTTTGTAAGACGGGTTTTCTTTTGGCATTTTCTTTCCTTTTGACGTTTTTGCTTTGTTTTGCCATGCCATTTCTTTTTCTTCTTTTCTATTTTCTTTTTTTTTTTGCTTTTGTGCCTTTTCTTTTTCTTCATTCTTTTCTTTCTTTCATTTTTTTCATTTTTTTCTTTTTCTTTGCCCTTTTTGGCAAGATTTGGCTTTGTTGGCATTTTCATTGTATAACAAGAAAGAGAGAATCAACAATTTGCAAGTTATTGTGTGGATATGTGTGAGATGTAGGTAAATGGGTAAGTCGGGGGTCGCGATCCCTCTTCAAACCCACAAAAAGTGGAAAACTTGGACTAATCAAACAATCCTAAACCCGGTCACCTAGGGGACGAGACTCGGTAGCCAAGGCCTTTTCACACCGTGGGTGGTCATAATGGTCAAAAGTGCAAATCCGCAGTAAATTCCTAGTAAGCTAGGTGGACTCAAGGTAAAGGACCAACGAATTCATTGATTTAAGGTCATTCTACTAGACTAAAGCCCAAGACTCGATTTATACTACTAGGAAGGGAAAGTAAGCACTCACACACTAACCTCTAAACCGAGTTTTCGAAAATGGTTTACACACATGACACAAAACACACAAAAAAAGACTCAACGAGAACGAAAGAAAAAGAAGTAAAAGCAACGAAACACAAACAAAACAAAATGAACACATACACAACACAAACACCACCCGATCATCCAAACAAGCCACCAAATCAACCACACTTTACAAAGCTCCGTCCGAGCACACAACACCACAATCTCCTCCAAACTCCGCAAGAGGTAAAGAAGAAAAAGGGATAAGATGTTACCGGGAGTCTTGAAAGGCTTCCAAAGTTAACGGTGATTAAAGCAACCTATAAGGGAAAGGGAGGCAAAACAGGCATACAAAACAAATATACGACACAAAGACACAAAATGAAAACACACAAAAGAAAAATCTTTTTGATTTTTGTGAAAATTTTTCAAATTTTTAGGGTTTTTGAGATTTTTTTCGGAAAAACTACGAAAATAAACTAAACTATGCTAAAATATCGCTCCCCCACACTTAAATCGAGCCATGTCCTCATGCTCGATCGTAGGGTGCGGAGAGACAAAAGAAAGAAAAAGAAACTATGAAAATAAAACTAAAAATCAAAAAGAGAAGTGAAGAAAGGGTAGAAGGTGTCCGGCCGGGGTGTAGTCAAGTCACCATGGGCCGAGACGAGAAAAAGATATGGATGGTGGAAGAAAATAAAAAGAAGGAAATAAAAGGAAATGGGAGGGGAGAGCTAGGTGTAATCAGTCACCTAGCCCGGATTCCGCCTAAATCCGACTAAATCCTCAAAAAGAAAGTGAAAATCTTGTAAAAATTTGGATTTTGAAATGACTCTCGATGTAGTCACATCATCGAGAGTCGGGAGCAACAACTACCGAGGCCTCGAAGGCCACCTAGGTACCATGACTCAAGGGGAAGGGGGCAAACAAGAGAAAAACAAGCAATAAAAGACGGAAAAGAAAGGATAGTTGCCGTACCGACCGGTTGGCAACTCACTTGCTCCATCGTCTCAATGATCAATATAAGCGCTTGCTTGTTGTCTTCGTTGTCATCCTCCTTCAAGCTTGATAAAACCGCATGGTTGGGGTGGTAAAGGTGTGAGGGGGGTGGGATTTGATGTGGATCTCGGTGTGTAAAGTGAGGTGTACGGGTCATATGATAGAAGTAAGGAGGATTAGGGAGGTTGGGAGGGGGTATAATGGATGGGTGGGGTCAAAGGGGACCATCCCGGTCGGGATGGATGGTCCCGATCGGGTTGATAAACCCTTCCCGATCGGGAAGCCCTCGTCCCGGTCGGGAACGCACTCCAGTGAATCCGATTTTCAGTACCTTCATCCCGATCGGGATGGCTCCTTCCCGGTCGGGATTCCTCATCCTTCTCGGTCGGGAAGCCCTCTTCCCGGTCGGGATGAGTCTTCTTTGCTTCCCCAAGCCCAAAAACTTATCATAAGCTTCAAAAACCGACTTCCTCGCTCGCAAACCAAACTCCATCATCAACTACTCCTTTCTAGGAGTCACCTTCACTTCACCTATCATAATAAACTCAAAGTACACATCAAATTCGCTCCCTCACATCGCTCATCAAAATACCAAAACAATTACAAGAAACCCACAAAAACAAACAAATCCAAGAAACGAAAATCACAAATACAAGCACAAGTACTCTAAAGAAGAGGAGAAGGGAATATACAACATGACGGTTCTTTTAGGAACTCCGTCAAACCTAGGATGGTGGGCTTCATTCTTCAACCATAGCCCTCAAGGGCATGGAGGAGCAAGTCGAACGCGCTACCGACATCGTAGCGAAGGCCCAAGAAGCGCTCGAGCTTAACCGACCTCCACGGCCTCCAAGGAGGAGGCAAGAAGTAGGATTCCCAAGACCCAAAATCATCTTCAAAGTTGTCTCCGGGGTCTATCCATCCTACGAGCTTCACCAAACTCTCCCTCCCTAAGCATTGCCTCCAATCACAAGCAAGCTTCATCTCCAAGAAACAAGGCATAAAAAGCGGTTTTGGCCTCACTTCCTCGATGCACACCCCCACACTTACCTCAAGTTGTGGTTCCCCATCTTCATCACTCGGCCCCACATCATCTTGGAGAGGAGAATCGAAACTTCTACTGGCGGTTTCAATCTCTTCCAAGTCATCTCTCGGTGTACTAGCAAGGGGCTCTTGATGCTTGTCCAAATTATCGCTCAAGGGCAACTCGAGGCTAACAATTTCACCCAAAAACTCTACAAACTCCACCAAACCATCCCACTCACTATCCTCCTCCAATTCCTCACCAATGTTGCCTTCACCAAGGGTCATCTCCTCATTCGTCTCTTTTTGGGTAGACGATTGAGGTTCTTCAAAGCAAATCTCTCTATCAAAGGGAACTACATCGGCGACTTTGTAATTAGGTTGCTCCTCTCTCTCAAGTGGGCATCCTCCATCTAAATATGATGCTCGGGATAAAGACATTACGGTTTGAACCGATAATGCATTTAAATGAGCATTCCTCGCCTCGTTTCCCCTCCGAATTTGGGCCATTAATTCCTCTTGTTGTTTTCGCAATTGAATGGCCGTTTCTTGAAGGCTCCTTTGCATTTGAAGCATCGATTGATGTAACTCTAAGTTTGACGATTGGTGGTCATCGGGGTCTTGTATAGGTCCTTGATAATATTGATGATGCCCAAGGGGTGGGGCATCATATTGTTGGTAGCAAGGTTGGGGTGGTTGGTAGTATTGTGGGTCATAGGATTCATATTGTGGTTGGGGTGGAGGGTAATATTGTGGGTCTTGGGGGTATTGGCTTCCACAAGGTGAATCTTGATTGAACATGGTGGGTTCACAATCATAACTCGAGTAATAGCCACCATGATCGTAGGAGTGATAGTCATTCACTTGTTGGTAGCCGTTTTCATAACCTTGAAGATCATACCCGTCTTGATTACCCCAAGAAGCTTGATTATGGTAGGGGGACGTCATGTCATAGCTTTGGTTCATGGAAGAAGAGTGGTAGCTCATATCGGCTTCCATGTGTGGGGAGTTTAGATCAAACCCCATGCTCGCTCGAAAATCGTAGTCCATACCCGGTTGGAAACAACTCATTCTAGCAACCGTCCATTAAAGCGGCTCTAAGTTGCAAGAAGAAGATAGTCACCACCTCTAAGCACAAACTGTAGACTAAGAACAAACGTGAGAAGTCTAGTGCTTTTTGGGCACTAGACAAGAGAGAAATAAACCACACACACACAAGAAGCAAAGTAACCAAAAGAAAAAAGAAAACACAAACACAAGGACTAAGTCAAGCAAATAGGAAAACAAAGTCCAAAGTAGCACCGTCCCCGGCAACGGCGCCAAATTGATGGTAAGGGATTCGTCACGTCCCAACCGTCAATAATATAACCGGCTAACCTAACTAGGGTAGATAGGGTAAGTCGGGTCGAATCCACGTTGACGGTAAGAGGCGTCTAGACTAGGTCGGCCTAAATACTAGACTAAGTCAACGGACTAAACTAAAGAATGAAAGGAGGGAAGAAGACTAGACTATGACTAAGAAGAACAACTAAGGAAAACGGGCTAGGATTAGGTCGGGGTCGAAGGGGTAACGGAATGGTCAAGGGAGGACTAGAGTGAAGGAGGTAGTAGGGTAATCTAGGTAATGCTCGGGCTCTCGCAACTTAGACTCACCTAGAGGTTCCACCTAAATCCCAACTCAGTGATACACAACACAATCGGGGTTCTAGCGCGCTATAGACCTAGGTCGAATCCAGGCTCTCGCTACTTAGACCGGCCTAGGGATCGTCCTCACCGGGCTCTCGCAACATAGTGAGGGGACCGAACCCACAACAAACTAACACCCACAAAAGAAAGGCAAGAAAAACAAACATACGTACATACTTAGTCATTCAAGCAATTCCACAAACATGTGATGTGCATCAAACAAGAGGAAACCCAAATCTTCTACCAACATCTCTAACAAACCCTTAATCACCCAATTAACACCCTAATCACCTTACTAACCCTAGCAAGAACACTACTCTAACATAACTAATCTAGAATTAACACTAACAAGAAGAATCATCAAAGAAACAAAACAAACATCACAAACTAATGATAACAATGAACAAAGATTCAAACTTGATAAACAAAAATGGATTAAGAGTAAAAGGAGAAGAAGATTGTACCAAACTAGTGAAGAGGAAAGAACAAAACTTGCATTAATGAAGAAAACCCAATACAAACACCCAAGGTTGTCAATCTTGAGTGGATCTTGAAGAATTCCCTTAATACAAGACTAATCTATGATTAACAACTAATTACCGACTAATCTACACTAATCTAATCTAATATAACCTAAAGTAGTCTAGGGTTTAAGGATCTAACATAAGATAAGATAAGATCGTGTCTTAATACAAGAGGGGGGTATATATAGGGTTACAAGTGGAAAGGAGAAGAAAGGAAACAATGCGGGCTGTAACTGACCCTTCCCGGTCGGGAAGGCTTGGTCCCGATCGGGATGGGCCATCCTTCCCGCTCGGGAAGGACCTTCCCGATCGGGATGGGCTCACAGTAGCCGTGCTTCATGTTCCCTTCATCCCGAACGGGATGGGTCTTTGTAGGCCTCCCTTAAGAGGTCTTTGGTCCCTCCTTGCCTCTCATGGGCTTCTTCTCGATTCTCGGGACTCGGGATCGGGTCTCGGAGGCTCGGGATTGGATCCCGAGGTCTCCGGGTCGATTCCAAGGCATCGAGTCATCGTTCCTCTACTCCGTTGGCTCCAAAATGTGTATGTATCGAGTCGGAATCGCTCCAACTCTTCCAAATCGGTCTCGGGAACCTGAAATGAACTAAAGGAAGCATAAGAAGCCCCTAAACCGCTCCCAAGGAGCGATTCTACAAGGAAAATGGGACCAAAACACTACGAAATAGGCACTACAAATGACACTTATCAGTTAGTCGGTGTTTTATTGTTGGCTAGGGACGTGACGAATCCCTACCATCAATTTGGCGCCGTTGCCGGGGACGGTGCATTGTTTAGGCTTAGTTTGTTTATTTCTAGACTTAGTTACCCTTCTTTGTGTTCTCCCATCTTCTTTTGTGAATATTCTCTAGATTTTTCTTCTTTCCTTAGTTTTATTTCTTCTTTTTCTCTTTGTCTCTAGTTGTGTTTGTTTATTGTCGTTACCTAGTGCCCACAAAGCACTAGGTGTTCTCACGTTTGTTCTAGTGTGTAGTGTATGCCTAAGAGGGGAGGCGACTTCTATCTCTTTAATACAGAGCCGGAGAGACTCTTTCGAGCCTTTCGCCAACGGACGATTAATCGAGTTAGGATCTCTCAACCGAGTGCAAGCAATACTCATCAAGGGCAAGCCCAAGGAGCCGGCTTGAACAATCCACATCGAGAGACGGCCGAAGGGGGATTCATTAACCCTTTTGGTGATTCTTCTTCTCCTAGTTCCCCCTCTTCATCTACATCAACACCGTCTACACCACCATCTTCTCCCTTACATCCAAGAATGCCTAAGTTTTCCTCTCACTCCACATTCATAGAGGATGTCTTGCCGGGACTGAGTGCATTACCGGATACTTATACCGGGAATTTTGTGGCGAAGACTCACTTTATCCAACTTGTGGAGAGGAACCAATTTAGTGAGTTGCCCACCGAAGACCCGCATCAACATATGGAGACCTTCTCCGATTATTGTGACGCTATATCTCAAACCGGGGTTACTCAAGATCAAATTCGTTGGGTACTTTTCCCGTTCTCTCTTATTGGAAAAGCGAAGCAATGGATCAAGAGTCTCGATAGGGTAACCATGGGGATCGATACTTGGAAAAAGCTTGCCTTGGCGTTCTACCAAAAGTTTTACCCTCCGGAAAAGACCAATAAGCTTAGGGCCTCCATCACCGGTTTGCAACAAAGTGATGAAGAGAACCTTTATGAAGCTTGGGAGCGGTTTAAGTCTTTGGTAAGATCGTGCCCACATCATGGACTCTCACAATGGTTCTTGGTGCAACAATTTTGGAATGGTCTTTATGAAGACTCGAGAGCTATTCTTAACATGGGCTCCAATGGTAGGTTTACCGAGGTCGATGACGACCAAACTTGGGCGAGAATCGAAGAGATGGCGGTGCATAATTCGCAATACTCTAGGCCTAGGAAGGCACATCGAGGAGGCATGCATGAGGTCGATGCTATCACCAAATTAAGCATTGACCTTGGAGCTCAATTGAAAACACACATGGAGACTATTGACAAGAAGCTCCAAAGCCACCTCAACCAAGTCCAAGGCACTAGTTCCTCCCACCATCAACCGATTCAAGAAGTGAAGTTTTTGGGGTTCGCACCTCCTACACCTTACTTTGGGATGTGTGACACTTGTGGAATCGTTGGTCATGACCCTATGAATTGCAGAGGGAGTATTGAGCAAGTGAACGCCTTTCAAGCGTTCAAGCAAGGTGCTTCCTACTCTAATCAATACCAAGCTTCCAATCAAGTCCCTCAACAACAAGCACTTCAACATCAACAACAACCTCGTCCTTATGTTCCACCTCCCTTACGGGACAACAATGAAGGTTACCAAGGTTATGGGGGTAATCAAAGACCCTTCAACAATTTCAAGCAAAATAACCAAGGTAACTTCAACAACAAGCAAGGGTTCCAACAAGGGAACTTCAATCATGGTGGTTTCCAAGGAAACCAAAAATTTCCAAGGAAACCGAAACTTTCAAGGACAACAAAACCACAATCAAGGCCATCAACAAGGAAATTCTCATGGGTTCCAAGGGAACCGTCAACAAGCAACTCAAAATCAACAACAACAAAGCAAGCCTAGGAGCCGGTCTCCTACTCATGATTATGGCATTCCTCTCGCCATCACCGACACTCCATATAATCCATCGTCCCCACCTCGGGATTTTGACATTCAAAAGACTTTGATGGAAATACAAAGGAGCAATCAAAATTTGCAACAAAGTCAAGTGGACATGTCAAGGAACCATCATGAGCTCTTCACTTATATCCAAGGGGAAAACGCGATGAGAGACACCCGTATGAAGATACTTGAAACTCAAGTATCTCAACTTGCTTCGGGGAGCTCCTCAAGGCAAAAGGGGCAACTACCTTCTCAAGGTGAAACACCGACATTTGAGCATGTAAATGCTATCACCACAAGAAGAGGTACCTCTTATGACTCCCCTCCATATCCTAATGAGCAAGAGCCGATGCAAGAACCGACAAAGCAAATGACATCTCCAAATCAAGAAGAGTCAAGCTTTGACATTCCAATTGAGGAGCAAGTCTTAAGGGAGGTCGAGAAACCCCAAGAAGACAACCCTCCCCCTCTTCAAGAGAAAGACAAGGGAAAAAGGAAAGTGTCCTTTGAAGAGTCCACCCTTAATGATCAAAACAAGTACCAAATCAAGTTGCCTTACCCATCAAGGCAAATGAAGACTAAGGTGGACACTCAATACGACAAGTTCCTTAGTATTGTGAAGAAATTGGATGTGAATGTCCCATTCACCGAGTTACTTACCCAAATCCCGGCATATGGAAAACTCATGCGGGAAATCCTAGCTAGGAAGAGGTCCATCGACAAGGAAGAGACGGTAGCGTTCACGAGGGTGGTGAGCGAGCTTATTCAAGGTTCCACGCTTCCGAAGTTGAAGGACCCGGGTAGTTTCTCTATCCCATGCACCATCGGCAATTACAAGATAGAGAGAGCTATGTGTGATTTGGGTGCGAGTGTGAGCATTATTCCCTACACCATTTGTGAGCGATTAGGGATGACGGAGTTGAAGTGTACGTCCATTACACTCCAAATGGCCGATAAGTCTCCTAACCAACCATTGGGAATGTTAGAGGATGTGCCGGTACAAATAGGGAAGTTCTTCATTCCGGTCGACTTCATTGTGGTTGACATGCCGGAGGATGCTAACATTCCCACCATCCTTGGACGCCCATTTTTACACACCACCGGTGCCGTGATCGATGTGAAGAAGGGTAGGATTACTTTTCAACTAGGCGACGAGGAGTTAGTGTTCGACCTCCAAGGCAACACTTCGCCTATGACCGAGATATGTAATATGATCCATGCCACGGAAGACATCGATCGAGGGAATGATTCGGGACAAAGCTTGAAGAAGTACTCCTATGTACTTGAAGATGATGACTCCGAGAGTGAAGAGGATGAGAGCCCACATCATGGGTTGGATGACAAGTGCAATGACAAGGAAGAAGATGAGCCTCCCTTGGGGCCGCATGAGAACCGGTGGACATTCGGGTATATCCTGAAGGATCAAAAGTACAAGTTCAAGCCATTGAACTTAGTAGATCGGGATGCCCCGGGAACGTCAAGGCAAGGCCTTGAAGAGCCTCGGGATGTGGTCGGTAATATCTCGAGCTTGATTGAAGACTTCTCTAGGGCCTTCGACTTGTTCCTACGTGCCCTTGATGGAGATGGAATCGGTTTGGAGGTTGTTGACAAAGATTGAAGAAAGCACCACCTTGGTTTGACGGAGTCCCACAAGAACCGTCTCTTTGTATATTTCCTTGTATTATATTTGCTTTGGATTTTTGTGAATTCTTGTTATTTGGATTGATTGATGAGCGTTGAGAGGGAGAGAGTTTGATGTGTGTTCGAGTATTGCTTGATAGGTGAAGTAAGAATGCTCCTAGAGAAGAAGGGCTATGATATACCTTGGTTTGTAAGCACGAGGATCGGGTTTTTGAAGCTTGGAGCAAGCTTTTGGGATTGTGGAAGTTGAAGAAGACCCATCCCGGCCGGGATGAGGCGTCCCGACCGGGACGGGTGTGGCATCCCGACCGGGAAGGAGCCGTTCCGATCGGGATGGGTGCACCACATTTCGAGCTTCCTGTGAGTTCGTCCCGACCGGGATGAAGGCGTCCCGACCGGGACGGGTGAGGTAACCCGATCGGGATCAATCTTCCCGACCGGGATGGTCCTCTGCTCCCCCTTTGTGATTCTTCTTCGCAAATCGAGTCCACCCAACCGTTTTATGCCCCCTCCCAACCTCCCTAGCTACCCTAGCCTTATCATATGCCCCATGTACTTCATTTTCGTGCCCTCACTCCATTTCCTATCCGCTTTACACCGACTCTCACATCAAATCCCACCCTCTACCATTACTACCTCTACCGTGAGTTCTTTTCAAGTATGAAGCGAGACGGCAACCGGAAGACAAGCGACGAGCCTCTAATGATCATCGAGACGATGGAGCAAGTGAGTTACTAACCGCTTGGTTTGGGTAACTATCCTTACTTTTCCGTCTTTTTATCGCTTGTATTCCCTTATTTGCCCCCTTCACGTTGAGTCATGGTATCGTAGTGGCCTTCGAGGCCGTAGTATGGTTGCTCCCGACTCCCGACAACGTGATTACGACGAGAGTCAATCGATTAGTCCAATTTACAAGATTTTCACCCCTTTCTAGAAGTTAGTCGGATTTAGGCGGAATCCGGGCTAGGTGACTTGATTACACCTAGCCCGCTCCTCCCATTTCCTTTTATTTCTTTCTTTTTATTTTCTTCCCTCCCTCCATATCTTTTTCTCGTCTCGGCCCATGGTGACTTGACTACACCCCGGCCGGACACCTTCTACCCTTTTCTTCACTTTATTTTTTATTTTTAGCTTTATTTTCGTAGTTTCTTTTCTTTTTCTTTTGTCTCTCCGCACTCTACGATCGAGCATGAGGACATGGCTCGATTTAAGTGTGGGGGAGCGATATTCTAGTATAGTTAGTTTTATTTTCTTAGTTTTTCGAAAAAATCTTAAAAATCCCTAAAAATTTGAAAACTTTTCACAAAATCAAAAAGATTTTCCCCTTTTGTATCTTTGTGTCTTGTATATTTGTGTTGTTGTGCGTGTTTGCCTCCCTTTTTCCTTATAGGTTGCTTAAATCGCCAATGACTTTGGAAAGCTCTAAAGACATCCGGTAACATCTTCTAACCCTCTTTCCCTCTTTATTCCTTGTGATGTTTGGAGAAGGTTGTGTTGAGGTGTGCTCGGGTGGAGCTTGTACATTCTTGTGGTGGATTTGGTGACTTGTATGGATTATCGGGGTGGTGTTTGTTATATGTTTGTTTTATTATGTTTTGTTTTTGTTGCCTTTGTTTCTTTTCCTCTCGTTTTCGTCATGTCTTTAATTTTGTGTTGTGTTAAGTGTGTGTTAACCGTTTTCGAAAACCTGGTTTAGAGGCTAGTGTGTGAGTGTGTACTTCCCTTTTTAGTAGTGTAAATCGAGTCTTGGACTTTAGCCTAGTAGAATGACCCTAAATCAATGAATTCGTTGGTCCTTTACCTTGAGTCCACCTAGCTTACTAGGAATTTACTACGGGATTTGCACTTTTGACCATTATGACCACCCACGGTGTGAAAAGGCCTTGGTTACCGAGTCTCGTCCCCTAGGTGACCGTGTTTAGGATTGTTTGATTAGTCCAAGTTCTCCACTTTTTGTGGGTTTGAAGAGAAGGGCCCGTCGCGACATACTCATTACCCTACCTCCTACACATATCCACACAATAAAATGCAATTTGATGAATTCTCTCTTTCTCGTTATACAGTGAAAATGCCAAAAATGTTAAATCTTGCCAAAAGGGCAAAGAAAAGAAAAGAAAGAAAAAAATGAAAGAAAGAAAAGAATGAAGAAAAAGAAAAGGCACAAAAGCCAAAAAGAAAATAGAAAAGAAGAAAATGAAATGGCATGGCAACAAACAAATCAAAATGTCGAAAAGAAAGAAAATGCCAAAAGAAAACCCGTCTCACAAAAAAGAAATCCCCACAAAAATAAGCCTTTTTCTGACTTTTGCCGTGAAGAGCCTACCAAAGGACCGAGTCCCGAGGAAGGATGATAGCGGCATTAGTCGGTCTTCCCTCATTTTGCATGTTTTTTACTTGGACTAGTTAGGCGGTTTTGGACACGGGACGACCCTCTTGGCTCACGCTAAAGGGGGCGGGGTCTCACTTACCTACAGTGTCGACTAACACCGTGGTTCCTCACTTTTCCACTCCGCCGATCGTCCCGTAGTACGTTTTTAGAAAGTTAGGAGGACCTAAGTAAGTTACCAACGTTTTTGTTGCATATCGTCATACTATTAGGGTTTAGTCCACCTTGGTTTGTATTGCTAGCTTGGGAACGTTGTCGCTTACCTCGAGTCCTAAACCGGTGTTTCATTCACCGCTTTTAGAGGGAAGCGGTATTTCTTTTGTTTTGGGTGCAACCGTCTATGTGTTTGTTTGTTTATGTGTTTTGTGTCCGGTTGCATCCACAGTTTTATCGCAAGATCCAACTTGCCTTGCGGAGTGCACTTGTCCTCTAAGTGCGCTCGCGTGAGTTGAAAGGGCGTAGGGTGCGCTAATACCCACTCGGTTAGTTTAGTATTAGTATGTGCTTACTCGAGGGCGAGTAAGGGTTAAGTGTGGGGGAGTTGATAAGTGTAGTTTGTAGTGCCTATTTTGCTATGTTTTGGTCCCATTTCCTTGTGGAATCGCTCCTTGGGAGCGATTCATGGGCTTCTTATGCTTCCTTTAGTCCGTTTCAGGTTCCCGAGACCAATTTGGAAGAGTTGGAGTGATTCCGACTCAATACATACACATTTTGGAGCCAACGAGATAAAGGAACGATGACTCGAGACCTTGGAATCGACCCCGAGACCTTGGGGCCCAATCCCGAGCCTCCGAGACCCGATCCCGAGTCCCGAGAATTGACGGGAAGCCCATGAGATACAAGGAGGGATCCTAGAGCTCTTATTGGAGGCATACAAGACCCTTCCCGGTCGGGATAGTGGCCTTCCCGATCGGGAAGGGATGTGCGTTTAGGAGCGCAACTGTGGGTCCTTCCCGGTCGGGTTGAGCCCTTCCCGATCGGGATGACAGAACCCTTCCCGATCGGGATGATCCGTCCCGGTCGGGATGGGCTACAGCTCACCCGCATTGTTTCTTTTCATCTCCTTCATTCTTGTACCCATATATATACTCCCTTCTTGTAATGTTAAGACATATTATCATACCCTAGACTAGTTTAAGCCTCCAAAACCCTAGATTAGTTTTACACTCATTAATCTTAATCTCCCTTTAATCTTACTTTAATCCTTAGTTAATCTAGTGTAATTAATCCTTGTATTAAGAAGTTCTTGAAGGTTGTTCCAAGATTGACAACCTTGGGATTCTATTTGGGTTCATATTTATACAAGATTGCATCTTTTCTTCATCTAGTGTTGGTATAATCATCTCTACTCTTGTTCTTAGTTCATTTAATCTTGTTTGAATCTTTTCATATTGTTATTGTTATTATTCTTGTTATTCATTATGGATGTTTGTTTAGTGATATTGATTTCTTTTATGATTGTTAGTTCTCTCTTTATAATGAGTGAGTAGTCTTCTTGTGGGGTTAGTAGGGGGATTAGGGGTAGATTATGGATGATTAGGGTTGATTAAGGGAAAAGGTTACATCTTTGTTGTTAGTCACATTGTGGGCACTCTATGTGTTTGTTGATATGCTTGTATGAGTTGTAGTGGCCATGCTTCCCATACTTGTGCTCATCTTCTCATTGTTTGCCTATAATGCGGAAATGTTGAGAATAGTTTAGTCGCGAGAGCGCGGACTAGGGTCTAAGTTGCGAGAGCCCGGACCCACCTTGACATCGGTCTAAGTTGCGAGAGCCCGGACCGACTCTAGTAACTAGGAGACACCTATACCCTTGATCACCCCAATTACCCTTCTACTCCTATGAACCCGACCTACCCCACTTCTTTCCATATTTGTGTTAATCCTCCTAGTTAGCCATCGTTTACTCTAGTTTACTTGTTAGTTCGATCATTAGCTTAGTTCATCATTAGTCTAGTTCTCACTTCCTCCTCCTTCATAGTTTTCCATACATCGCTTCTTTGTGTTTGTTTTGGTGACCTAGTCTCGTTGTAGGCCGACATAGTCTAAGCTTTGATATACCGTCCTCGTGGATACGATCCCGACTTGCCCTAGCTACCCACTAGGTTAGTCGGTGTTTTATTGTTGGCTAGGGACGTGACGAATCCCTACCATCATGGAACGATAAACTTTAGAAAAGGCACGTTTTAAGAAAATGATATGAAAATCAAATGAGTCGACGAGTTTTATAAATGAAATGATATTTTAACAAGGTTTCAGATTATTTTTAGCAAATACGAGTAGCTTTTATTAATAAATAATACGGATTTTATTAAAAATAGTCAATCGTAAAAAAATGAGAAATTATTAGTGAAAATTGTCTCGACTAAAAATGTGTTATAAACAAAAATGACTATTTTCTCATTTATTAATAGAAATTATGGACATGACATAGGTCCACCCCGACGCGGCCACGCGCGGGTTTTGGGGCGGCGAATGAATCTCCATATGAGATGGGTCGAATTGAAATTTAAATCGAAGTAGGAGTCGCCACCGAACATTGTGGGAGTTCGGGCCCGTTCGAACCCACTCTGTGTCGTAGTGGGCCGCGCACAAAGTACGGCCCATTTCCGATGTCAGAGTTTATTGGGTTCGTCCCTTTGCATTGCGATACCGATACCGACATTATCGGATATCGTGTATTGAATGACTCTCGTATGCCAATGGTTTCGGACATCCGGAAACCACGGTTTTGAGTAAGGGGTGAGGGTACGTGTTGGGAAGCCCACAAAGGACACCCAACCCCGCCCGCACTTAGCGGCCTTTGCTAATATATCGTTCGTTTTTGGTGTACGTGCGTTAGTTTGACGGTTGAATGATATGCAAACAAGGCTTTTTGACTAAGCATGTGAATTATGGTTCAACTACGTCGTTTAAATGCATCTAAGTTAACGTCAAAGTTGTTTTAGCATGCGATGTTCATTTTAGTACAATAAAAAAAACAAAAAAAACGATAACAGATTACAATATACGAACGGCATACCACCCGGAATTACAATGCAACCAACAATACAACAATTGCGATAATAAAGTATCAAACGTACTAAGAGATGTAAATATGATATGAACGTGGCTTTGAAAAGTTGAATCACGTGATAGACTTAGCACGTGACGACCGAAGTCGTTAAAATAATTTTATTGGGACTCGAGACATGATTAAAGAAACTCGCTGTTTTGCTGTAACAGGAGCCACTCGATCGAGTCATGACGGGACTCGCTCGAGTGGTCCTCAAAAAAGGCTCCTGGTTCGGTTTTTGGGATGTCACTCGATCGAGTGGGCTAGGCACTCGATCTAGTGCCCCCTGTACGGACTGCTGTCCGATTTTAATTTTGACTCTAACAATTGTTTTCGGTTTTTGAAATCTGATTAAGTCGCGTAGAAATACGACGAAATTTATACTCGACTCTAATATTGACACTCGTAATATTCGACATTCGATTATGGAATCGGTGTCGGATGTTTAGAGTGGATTTTGAAAAGTTATTTGAAAAGTTGTTTTGAATGTTGTTAAGATGTGATAATTCCTCCTCATTGTAATGTAGTGATTACTCAGTTTCAACGGTCTTATCCTTAACATATTTTGATGATTGACACCTTTAGATCCGATATTCGACTATAGAGTCGATATCGAATCCTTAAGTACGACTCGTTATATTGAAAAATAGTACGAAAATAGTAATAACGATATTAGATACGATAAAAGAAAAAAAGACGACGACGAAGATGACGGACGAACAAAAAAAAACGTGAGGACGAAGGAGAAGAAAAGAGAGAACGGGATTTGGAACACCCTCAACCTACATGCTAAATTTGGTTTCGATTAGGAACTCGTGGTAACGGCGCTTGTGTAGGAGTAACGAGAATCTAGGAAGAGTTAAGGTGTTGTTATTTTTGTATTTGCCTACGGATTTCTAGGAAATTTGGACGGTATGTTGGTATAATTTTCCTAAGGTTTTGCTAGAGGTTCGGGATGTATGGATGTGTGATGTGTAATTGTAGATGTGAATGAATGTCTGATGTGTTGCATGTGGGGGTATTTATAGGATGAAAAAACCTCCACTCGGGATAAGAGATACCCGGTTTAGATAAGAAATAGTTGACTTGCCAAGGAAGAAAGCCACCATTTGAGAGGAAGTATGATTTCGTTTGTGGATAGGAGAAGTTGCTTAAAGAGTAAGAAACTCCCGGTTTTGGCTGAAAAAAGAGGCCACTCGATCGAGTGGTTCATGGCGCTCGATCGAGTGCCTAGTCTAAACTCGGATCAGGCTGTCTTTTGATGAGCCCACTCGACCGAGTGAGCTAATCCACTCGATCGAGTGGAGCTGGACGGGTGATATAACTCTTCAAAGGATAAAACTTTATCTCTTGCGGAATTGTTTAATATTTTGGTAGCTGATTTTTGTGAGGAATCCGACTTCGACTTGGCTTCTCCAACATCGCGTCAGATATTTTTGGCTCGAGAATTGGCTTTGACCGGGGTTTGACTCGGTCGCTAAAAGATGGTTTCGCCCTTGCTCTCGGTTTTGACCGAAATTAGTCTCATTTGACTAAAAACGATCCACTGGGCCTGAATTTGAGGTCGGTTTGGTGAGATTTTTACTCCGCTAAAAGCTCGCGCCAATTACCATTGATTCTGAGTCTAAATCGAGTGTATTTAGTCATGTTTACGTCCGATCATCATCGGGTGTTTTTTGGAAACTGCTATAGACACCTAGCGGTCAAAATGTGGGTGTCTACAAAGTCGTAAAACAAAATTAATTTATTGAACAATGTAAACATCCACATTTTGCCTGTTGGTGTCTGTAGCAGTTTCCAGCCAAACACCCGATTATGATCGGACGTTAACATGCACCAATACGCTCGAATGTGGGCACATAATCAATGGTATCGGACTCAGGCATATTATAGAGTACAAACCTTTCAAAACCGACCTCAAATTCAGATTTAGTGAGTCGTTTCCAATCAAATAAAGCTACTTAGAGCCAAAACCGCTTCCGGGGGCAAAACCATGTTTCGTTGACCGAGTCAAACCCGGGTAAAGCCGAAAACCTGAAACAAGCCAAAGTAAAACATCGCGTCCAAATACAAAATACAAATCAAATCAAAACCAATCAAATCATACCCCAATTAACACGGATGTCAATCCCGTATTTTGGGCAACTTTCCACGTCTTAGAATTGAACTGCGGAAGCTCCCGCGCCTAAGAATTGAAGCGCACAGGCTCCCACGCTCGAGAATCAGAGCGCAAGCCCTCCCGCGTCTGAACTAATATTTCAGAATCTAGGTTTCGGGGCCCAAGCACATTTTCAAACCTTCCTCACCTCTATATATACACCCTCCCCTCGACCATTTGACGGTGACAGAAAAAACCAAGCTAAAAGACCTCCTTTCACTTTTCCAAGGTTCATAAACCAAGACAAAAAAACCTTTCTTCAACATTTTCACCGCAATTCATAAACACAATCCTCTCTTTGACATTCCAAAGATCGCAATTCCGTCACAAACCTTGGCGCACCTTAACTCTCCTACATAACCGAACGGGCTCTTCGTGTCCGAGGCGATACCTATACGAGTCCATACTTCGTAGCATTGACATGTAGGGTGAGGGTGTAAACAACTCCTTTTACATTTTGTTACTAACATTTACATATCACATTCTAACTTTTACTTTATTGTATACTAACTACTAACATTTATTTTCCGCATCTAACATTTAAATTATTGTACTAACATCTAACTATTAATTCTCGCATTTCTATTATTACTACCGTGTATATATTAAATTCAACCTATTTTCTAAAACGTGACTTGAGTGAACGTCCGATGACGCTAAATCGAGCATCGTAGACCTTAATGGCCAAACAACGATGCCGAAATGGAAAGGACATAATGTTCGCAATGAGGAGTCATTTTTGTTTTTGAGCGATTATCCAATGACGCCATTTGAACATCATAGGCCTAAAAATCAAACAATGATGTCAATAGTGAAAAGGATCTAATTTTTGCCATGGCGAATCGAACATTTCAATCGAACGTATTCGATAATCGAATCTGCCTAAAGTTCGGGTAGCAGCCAATCAAAACGCGGGGGCTGTGGCGCCTCTAGATTGACACGCACGACCCCCTGCGCTCAAAGATTAGGGAACCTCATGGCATGCGCCTGATCTTAAGGCTGTAACGCGATTGTGGAATCAATTGTCGCATGCTTTCGACGCATCATTTTTTTCACTTCTCCTAAATATTCGATATCGATTCTATAATTGACAGTTGAATATTAAGGAGTCATCAAAAGATGACTTACAACAAATACTCGTTGATGCCAAATCGAATACCGTAGGCTATTATTAGCAAAGAAACGGTATCGACATGCGGAGAGTCTAACATTCGTAATGACGAGTCGGGACGAAACGATTAGAAGATCCGGATCAAGCTAGCTTAACACTATGGTCCTGGTATTCATCAATCGGGGCGAAACAAGTCTCGCACCCGAGTTTTCAGACGTGAGGGTTCCTCCGCCCGTGTTCCACGGCGCACGGATCCCCGCGCTTAAACTCTATCCTTTGATCAATGCGCAACAATGTATAGCTGATAAAGGTGTGTCCAAACCTCGATCTACAGTTTCTGTTTACGTTTTCTATTTATGAGTCCGTTTATAGTTTATGTTTACCGTTTCTAATTCAATATTATTATTGCTTGTCATATTGCGAATGCTGGGTTGTATTCCGCCTGTGTAACTTGTAATCTATTTTCAAGTTATTTAATTCATCGTTTGGCAGTTACCGCTTTCTAAATGAACATCACATGCCAAAACCACTTTGAAAATACAAATTGAGATGCGTTAAACTACGTCGTGAACATACAATTCGCATGTCTAGCATAAAACAATGTTTGTCGTAACATTTCACCATTTTACTAACGCGGGTACAAGAACACCAATCGATATCATAGTAGAGGCCGCTATGTGCGGGCGGGGTTGGGTGTTCTTCTTGGGCTTCCCAACACGTATCTTCACCCCTTACTCAGAATCTACGGTTTCCGGATGCCCGAAACCATTTGTCACGAGAGTCATTTGATACACAATATTCGATATATTCGACATTGGTATCCTGATGTAAAGGGACAAACCCCCGCAAGCTCTAGTACTAAGGTAAGCCATGCTTGGTGCGCAGTATGTCCAAGTATGGAGTGGGTTCGAATGAGTTCGAACTCCCATAATGTTCGGTGACGACTCCATTATGATTTAAATTTCAATTCGAGATCAATCTCACATGAGAACATCTACCTACCAAAACCCGCGCCTGACAGCAGCCGGCTTGGACCTAAGTCATATCCACAATTTGGCGACTCCGTTAGGGATACCTGATTTACAACTTGTCATCAGGGTCTTCAGGGTGAGACTCGAAAAGAAACCAATTTGTTATTTACAAGGCACAGCCCTGTAGCCAAAGGTTCGCGCATCTTATGTCCAAGGGTCACTCGTCTGACACTCGAGTCTTAACAAAACCTTCAGTTCCACCTAGGGAGTTATTCTCTGACAGAGTGATTAATCACAATCGCTCTGAGAATCGTACTTTACACACCTTGCCTTGAGAGAGTCCAACCTGAGTCAAGCTGCAATCATCTTTCCTCCTGCGCTATTTCCTATGCCTTAGCGTGTTCGGGTTCCAAAGCATGATTTTTGATTACGTGCCAATTTGATGGGAGGATTTTGCCGTCAATCCTACCAAACAAATAAAACCAAGTATTCCTAACTGGGTAGCTAGGGAAAGTCGGGTCGATCCACAGGGATGGGGTGTCGGACCTAGGTGTGCTACGGTCTAGGACTAGGTTCAAGACAAGCTAAACTAGGGTGATGGCTAATGACTAAACTAGGTCTAAAACACGGAAAAGGAAGACAAAACAAGTAACTAATGACTAAAGGAAGCAAGGATATCAATAAGAAGGAAAACTAGGGCTAGGTCGGGTTCATGGATGCAAAGGAGACAAAAAGGGGAAAAACGGGGTTACTAGCATGCTTTTGTAGCCTAGGTTCCGATCGGGCTCTCGCTACTTAATCGGCCTAGGGGTCATCCTCACCACGCTCTCGCTACTAATGAGGGAACCAAACTAACCAACCAAACACACACATACAAGAGAAGATGCAAGAAAAACAAGGTTTGATCGTCTCAAGTCTCACGAGCATTTCATCGAACATGTGGAGTGCAAGGTAAATGGGAAACAACAAAGACAACATCTAGTACATATGTAATAATAATAAGGATGATGAACAAAACAATAAACAAGAGCTAAAGATTGAAACTTGATTAATAAAACAAAGATAAAGAGAAGGGAAAAGAGATTATACCATACTAGAAGATGAAAGGAAGAATGAAAACTTGTATAAAAGAGAAAACCCAAATACATCTACCAAGGTTGTCAATCTTGGTAGAGATCTTCAAGAATTCAATTAATACAAGGATAATCTAAGATTAATAAGTAATTAAAGACTAATCTACACTAATCTAGGCTAATCTATGCTAAAGTAGTCTAGGGTTTAGTTGGTAATGAAGAATATCCCATAAGATTACAAGAGGGGGGGTATATATAGGGTTCCAAGAGGAAAGGAGAAGAAAGGAAGCGAAACAGCTCTTCGCTGGGCCCATCCCGGTCGGGATGAAGGTGGTCCCGGTCGGGATGGGGTCGGTCCCGGTCGGGATGGACTCATCAGTAGCCGTCTTCTTTTGCTTCTTCATCCCGGTCGGGATGAGGTCCTTCCCGACCGGGATGGGGGTTGTAGGCTTCAAATATGATCTTTTTGGTCCCTCCTTACTTCTCATGGGCTTCTCATCGATTCTTGAGGCTCAGGAATGGGTCCCAAGGTCTCGGGATCGAATCCAAGGCACCGAGTGATCGTTCCATCTCTTCGTTGGCTCCAAAAGTGTATGAAACGAGTCAGAATCGTTCCAATTCTTCATGAATGGTCTCGGGAACCTAAAACGAGCTAGAAGAAGTATAAGTAGCCCCTAAATCGCTCCAAAGAGCGATTTCACAAGGGAATACAAGACCAAAACACAACAAATTAGGCACTACAAACTACACTTATAAACTCCCCCACACTTAACCCTTACTCGCCCTCGAGTAAGCACAAACTAACTACTAAACTAGCCGAGCGAGTATTAGCGCACCCTAAACCCTTTCAACTCACGCGAGTACAGTTAGAGGAAAAGTGCACTTGGCAAGGCAAGTAAGGTCTTGCGACAAAACTGTGGATGCAACCGGACACAAAAACACATAAACAAACAAGCATACAAACAAACAAGCAAAAGGTTACACCCAAAACGAAATAAATACCGATTCCCTCTAAAAAGCGATGAAAGAAGCACCGGTTTAGGACTCAAGGCAAGTGACAACGTTCCCAAGCTCATAATACAAATCGAAATGAACTAAACCCTAATAGTATGACAACAAAGCAATAAAAAACGTTGGTAACTTACCTAGGTCCTCCTAACCTTCTAAGAACGTACTACGGGACGATAGGCGGGATGGAAAAAGGATGAACCACGGTGTTAGTCGACACTGTAGGTAAGTGAGAATCCGCCCCCTTTAGCGATGAGCCAAGAGGGTCGTCCTATGCCCAAAACCGCTTAACTAGTTCAAGTAAAAAGGTGGATATGATTGCAAAATGAGGGAAGACCGACCATTACCGCTATCATCCTTCCTAGGGACTCGGTCCTTTGGTAGGCTCTTCACGGTAATAGTTGGTAAAAGGCTTATTTTTGAGATGTGGGGACTCTTTCTTTTGTGAGGCGGTTTTCTTTTGGCATTTTTCTTTCTTTTGCATTTTTGCTTTGTGTGTTGCTATGCCATTTCTTTTTCATCTTTTGTATTTTATTTTTGGCTTTTTGTTCCTTTTCTTTTTCTTCAATTCTTCCTTTCTTTCATTTTCTTTTTTCTTTGCCCTTTTGGCTAGATTAGAGTTGTAGGCATTTCTTTTTGCAATTAAGAAAGAGATATAAACACTTTGCAACTTTATTTTGTGGATATGTGTAGGAGGTAGGGGAATGGATAAGTCGGGGGTAGCGATCCCTCTTCAAACCCACAAAAAGGTGGAGAACTTGGACTAATCAAACAATCCCAAACACGGTCACCTAAGGGACGGGACTCGGCAACCAAGGCCTTTTCACACCGTGGGTGGTCATAATGGTCAAAATGCAAATCCCGTAGTAAATCCCTAGTAAGCTAGGTGGGCTCAAGGTAAAGGACCAACAAAACTATTGATTTAGGGTCATTCTACTAGACTAAAGTCCAAGACTCGATTCACATCACTAGGATGGGAAAATAAACTCTTGCACACTAGCCTCAAAACCGGGTTTTCGAAAACTGTTTTACACACAAGACACAACTACACACACAAAACAAAGACGCGACAAAAAACGAAAGAAAAAGAGACAAAAAGGCAACAAAACAAAACAAAACAAAACAAACACATAAAGAGAACAAACACCACCCCGAACTTCCAAACAAGTCACCAAATCAACCACAAACTCTACAAAGCTCCACCCGAGCACACAACATCACAAATCTCCTCCAAACTCCACAAGAAGCAAAGAGGAAAAAGGGGTGAAAAGATGTTACCGGATGTCTTGAAAGCTCTCCAAAGCTAACGGTGATTAAGCAACCTATAAGGAAAAAGGGGGGCAAAACATGCACAACAAAACAAATATACGACACAACGACACAAAAGGAAAACACACAAAAGAAAATCTTTTTGATTTTTGTGAAATTTTTTCAATTTTTTAGGATTTTCAAGATTTTTCGAAGAAACTACGAAAATAAAACTAACTACGATAGGATATCGCTCCCCCACACTTAAACCGAGCAATGTCCTCATGCTCGATCGTAGTGTATGGAGACACTAAAGAAAAGAAAAGAAATTACGAAAATAAAACTAAAAAAGAAAAATAAAGCGGAGAAAAGGGTAGAATGTGTCCGGCCGGGGTGTAGTCAAGTCACCATGGGCCGAGACGAGAAAAGATATGGATGGGGGAAGAAATAAAAAGAAGGAAATAAAAGGAAATGGGGGGGGAGGACTAGGTGTAATCAAGTCACCTAGCCCAGATTCCGCCTAAATCCGACTAAATCCCAAAAGTGAAAAACAAAGTGAAAAGGCTTGTAAATTTGGATTTTGAAATGACTCTCGACGTAGTCACGTCATCGAGAGTCGGGAGCAATAACTACCAAGGCCTCGAGGGCCACCATGACACAAAAGTGTATAAGGGGAAGGGGACAAACAAAGGAAGACAAGCGATAAAAGAAGGAAAAGAAAGGATAGTTGCCGTACCCATCGGTTAGCAACTTACTCGCTCCATCGTCTCATAGTTCAATATCGGCACATAGCTTGTCTTCGTCATTGCTATTCCTCTTCAATCTTGATAGGCCCGCATGGTTGAAGTATTAAGCTTGCAATGGTAGAAGGGAGTGGGATTTGATGTTAGACTCGGTATGTAGTGAAGATAAGGTGAGGTGAGAGTATGCATATGAAGTGTAAGGTCATATGATAGGCGCAAGGGTAGGTAGGGAGGTTGGGAGGGGGTATAAAATGGTTGGGTGGGCTCGAATGTCGAAGAAGAGGTAAAAGGTGGAGCAGGGGACCATTCCTGTCGAGATGGATGGTCCCGGTCGGGATGACACACCCGTCCCGGTCGGGAAGCTCCCTTCCCGGTCGGGATGACGCTCCAGAGGACTCAAATTTTCGTACCCTCATCCCGGTCGGGACGGCTCCTTCCCGGTCGGGATGGATCACTCGTCCCGGTCGGGAAGCCTTTTTCTCGCCCGGGATGGATCTTCTAGCCTTCTATAACCCCAAAAGCTTTTCCAAAGCTTCAAAAACCGACTCCCTTGCTCAAAACCAAGCTTCTATCATCATCTACTCTCCTCGAGACTTCATCTTCACTAAGACCTACCAAATAAACTCAAATAACATTCATCAAGATCCCTCCCTCACATCACTCATCAAAATACCAAATTACAAGATTTCCACAAAAACTAACAATCCTAAAATACAAAATATCCAAACAAACATATACACAAATACAAGCACAAAAGAAAAGGGAAAAGATATTTACTGATGCGAATGCGGAAGCGGTTTAGATTAAGAAATGAATTTGGGTCGAAGGTTAATGTAACCTTGAATGATGATGTGGATTCTGGAGTGAAATAGAACTAAGGTTAATGTAACCTTGGTTCGTGGTTAAGGTCTTCCTGGATTTTGACGTTTGTGACACGTCTATTTTAGGAAAGGAAATACTTCGAATTACGGAAGGATTTTTGTGATGAAATGAAGGACAAACGTAACCAAAGATATTTAGCCCGAATTTGACCTTGAATCCGAAACTAATAACGTAGAGATTGGCGCACCAATTCCTCGACGCGATTTCGAAGTACTTTCTCGAAATATAAAACACGAGTTGATTTAAAATCAAAACGTTGCTGAAATTTTTATTGCTTAATTGTTGAATAATGAAAAATGCTATGGAACGTGGCTTTTATAGCCTTACACGAATAATTTCTCGAATATACTACGAGATACTTAGCCTATTTTACAAGATATCTAATCAAGGAAAAATAGTAACTAATCTAGAGGATATAGTATTTTAATCCTAAGAATATCTCGAAATGATCTTGAAGAGATCATTGTTATTTGCGTTGGTCAAATAAACTAAGATTGTATCCCTTTATTTGGAGCATGGGATACACGAAATCTTCTTCTACTCTTCAAAATATTGCAGCCAAATCTCGTTTGCTTCTTGCTTGATCTTCCTGCCTAGAATATTCATATCTTGATATAATATTCTTATTTGGATTGCCAAGTTGGAGGAGATTGTATCTATCTATTTGAGGGAGGAGATACATGCATATCTTCATGTGAATCACCATCAAATATGAGTGGGAATTATCTCCTCTTGTTGCCAAAATAAGAAGATTGCTCTAACTTATTTGAAGTAAGGATACCACGCATATCTCTAGCAAGGGAGGCGTGATCTTTGGCTGCATTTCCTACGTGAATCTTGGCTATTTCGGGACGTGTGTGATCATACACACACCAAGTTTGATTGGGCTTGGTTCGAATAAGCCAAGCGAGTGCATGGTCTCGTTGTGGGCTTTATTCGGTCCTAGCACAATTGGGCCGGGTTCGAGCTTACCCGTATCATCCCCTCTTTCTTCGAAAGGAATTGACCTCAATTCCGTAAGGCCATCGTCGCTTAAGTATTGACTTAAGTCCCCTACATTGAATGTAGCGTGGACTCCATAGTCTCTCGGAAGCTCAATCTTGTAAGCATTGTCGTTTACCTTGTCAACGACCTTGTACGGACCCTCGGCTCTTGGCATGAGTTTGTTCTTTCGTTTTCCCGGAAACCTTTCCTTGCGCAAGTGTAACCACACCAAGTCTCCGGGTTGGAATACCTTCGTCGGTCGGTTTTTGTTAGCTCGCCTTTGGTAGGTTTCGTTTACCACCTCAATTCTAGCTCAGACTTGATCATGTAGCCTTGTCATAGCCTTAACCTTGTCCTCCGCGTCCTTGTGAACGAATTCCCCTTTAGGGATGGGGAGTAACTCGATAGGTAAATACGGGTTAACCCCATAAACTACGTCGAAGGGAGAGTGCTTAGTTGCATAGGTGGGAGATCGATTATAAGCGAACTTCGCATGTGCAAGCTTAAGATCCCAATCCTTTTGAGTTTTACTCACCAAACCTCGAAGAATAGTCCCTAAGATACGGTTTGTCACTTCCGTTTGCCCATCACTTTGAGGGTGATGCGAAGTGCTAAACAGTAGCTTAGTACCGACCTTTCTCCAAAGCGTGTTCCAAAAGTAACTCAAGAATTTTGAATCACGATCGGACACAATAGTCTTCGGGACTCCATGTAAACGGACTATCTCACGATAATACAGATCCGCGACATTACTAGCATCGTCAGTTTTATGGCAAGCCACGAAATGCGCCATCTTCGAAAATTTGTCAACAATCACTATAATTGCATCCCTTCCTCTTTGAGTACGAGGTAAGGCCACAATAAAGTCCATCGACACATCTTCCCATGGTCGTTCCGGAACTGGTAATGGCATGTAGGCTCCTGCTTTAAAGGAACTTTTCGCCATGTGACAAGTAACACACTTGCCTATGATGCTTTGGACATCACCAATCATTTTCGGCCAATGAAAATGCTCGTGTAAGATGTCGAGCGTCTTCTGGACCCCGAAATGTCCGGCTAAACCACCACCGTGTGCTTCGCGAATTAATAATTCCCGAATTGGATGCTTCGGAACACAAAGTCGATTTCCCTTAAATAGAAAACCCTCTTGTAACGTGTATTCCTTGTATCCACCCTTTTGACATTCCTCGAATATCTCCCTTAGTTCATCATCAAGCACATAGGATTCTTTGATTAAATCGAACCCTAGTAACTTCACTTCGAGCGTGGTAAGTAGCGCACATCTCCGTGATAAAGCGTCAGCTACTACATTACTTTTGCCTTCTTTGTACTTTGATGAAAAATGAAATGATTGAAGGAATTCAACCCACTTTGCATGTCTCGGGTTGAGTTTTTGTTGCCCATGTATGTACTTGAGAGACTCGTGGTCCGAGTGAAGTACAAAATGACTAGGGCGAAGGTAGTGACTCCAATGGTCAAGTGCTCGAACGATCACGTAGAACTCTTTGTCGTATGTAGAGTAATTACAACGAGCGCCCCCCAATTTCTCCGAAAAGTAAGCAATGGGTCGTTGAGCTTGGATTAAGACAACCCCAATTCCCACGCCACTTGCGTCACACTCGACTCGTTGCATAGCAACTCCTTGATCTTCTCGAACGCCTTTTGAGCTTGTTCGTTCCAATCAAATGCTCCCTTTTTCAAACAACCCGTTATTGGGCTCATGACCGTGCTGAAATCACGAATAAACCATCGGTAGAATGAAGCCAATCCATGGAATGATCGTACTTCAGTCACCGTACTAGGGATAGGCCAAGAACGAATAGCCTCCACCTTTTCTTGATCCACGACAACTCCATCCCGAGATACAACGTATCCGAGGAATATAACTTTGTCGACCAAGAATGAGCACTTCTCGGCTTTGCCGTAGAGTTTTCGCACCCTTAGCGTTTCGAACATTTGTCTTAAGTGTTGTAGGTGCTCTTCAATGCTCTTACTGTATACCAGGATATCGTCCAAGTACACGACCACGAACTTTCCAATGAAGGACTTTAGAACCTCATTCATAAGCCTCATGAAAGTGCTTGGTGCATTCGTAAGGCCGAAAGGCATGACCAACCATTCATATAAACCATGTTTGGTTTTGAATGCGGTCTTCCATTCATCTCCTTCTCTCATTCGAATTTGGTGATAACCACTTCGAAGATCGATTTTGGAGAAGATGGTTGAGCCGTGAAGTTCATCAAGCATATCATCGAGTCTCGGAATCGGGAATCGATATTTTATGGTGATGTTATTCACTGCTCGACTATCGATGCACATTCTCCATCCATGTGCCATCTTTCTTAGGGACGAGTAAAGTTGGAACCGCGCACGGGCTCATGCTTTCTCTTACGTACCCTCGTTCCATTACCTCCTTAATTTGTCGTTGGAGTTCTTTGGTTTCTTTGGGGTTACTCCGATAAGCCGCCTTATTTGGTAAGGGCGCGCCGGGTACGAGATCAATTTGATGCTCGATTCCACGCAATGGAGGTAAACCCGCTGGTAAATCATCTGGAAAAACATCATCAAACTCACGCAATAGTGGTTTAACGCGTTCAACAGAGTCAAGGTTAGGGTAAACTTGGTCAAGGTTAATGTAACCTTGGTCAAGGTTATTCCCTCTTGAAACTGTGGACAGGTTAGACGCCCCAAGCGCGTACACTTGCTCTCCTCTAGCCAAAACCTGCTCCACGTCTCTTTCACTAGCAAACATTGATAAACTCGGCTTGTTAGTACGATTAGAATGAATCGAACGAATCTCCTTCGGCGCCATAGGCCTAAGGACGACCTTCTTACCATCCACCATGAGTTCATGCTCGTTGCTTCGTCCTCTATGAAGGACATTGCGATCAAATTGCCATGGCCTGCCTAATAACACGTGACAAGCATCCATGGGAATAACGTCGCAAACCACTTCGTCCTTGTAAGGACCCATCGTAAAACCAACGCGGACTTGTTTAGTTACCTTAACTTGATTCCCATCATCGAGCCAATGTAAGGTATAGGGTCTCGGGTGTGGTGTGGTGGTTAGGGTTAATTTCTTAACCATGTCTTGTGAGGCGACGTTGGTACAACTCCCCCCATCAATAATCACATTACACCATTTGTCTTTGACCAAGCATTTAGTGTGGAATATTTGGTCACGTTGTTCGGCCACAACCGGTTCAATAACGATTTGTAAGGTATGACGTAAGACCAAAGACTCAACATGACTTGGTGCTACAAACTCGAGCACGTCGTCCCCCTCTAACTCATCCCCATTCGTGACATATGAGGGTTTATCCTCGTCACTAAAACCCTCCATCAATTCATCGCGATAACTAATTGCCTCTCTTAAGGTGATGACTCTTTTATTAGGACAATCGCTTTTAAAGTGACCAAATCCTTGACACTTGAAACAACGGACCTTAGAAATGTCTTTTGATTTGGTGTCGGTTTTAGGTGTTGTTTGGGTGGCAACTACGGATTTTGGGGTTTGGCTTGAACTAGACCCTCCGAATTTATTAGGTGTTTCGGATTTTGCCCAGGTGTTTGTTTTAGTGGTCGAAGTAGTTCTTCGTTTTTGTTGGGCCTCTACTTTTAAACACAAAGAGCATAACAAATCAAATGAAGCATAAGGATGTAAATCTACCACATCAGCTATGTTACGATTTAAACCCCTACAAAACCTACCCATCTTTTGTTCCTCGAGTTCTTCTAACTCGCAAATTAAAGATGCCTTTTCGAACTCCTCAATGTACGCACTAATTGACATGGTCCCTTGTTTCAACTCGGCTACCTTACGATATAAGTCGATTTTGTAACTTTTAGGAACATACCTCTTGCGTAACTTATTTTTGAGTTCCTCCCATGACCGGATCTTAGGCTTTTCCTCCTGTGCTCGCCTAGTCTTCATTCTTTCGAACCATAGGGACACACTTTTTGTTAGCCTCAAGATAGCATACTTGCAACGCTTCTCATCGGGGACATCCTTGCATTCAAACATCCTCTCGATTTGACGCTCCCAGTCCAAGTACTCTTCCGGATCTATCCCTCCCCCGAATTCAGGCAACTCCGTGACTTTGAATTCGTCATGGGGTTTGGGCACATCCACATATCTCCTGGCACCTCCCCCAGGTCTGTTCTCGGGCAAATTGCGCAAAGCACGGAGCAATTGTTGGATGAGATTGTCGTCATTACCCCCTCCAGTATTGATGCTGCTTGCGTCATTGTTGTTGACATTGTTGATTTCGTTATCTCCCATGTCGCTAAACACGGCTCTAATACCAAATGATGCGAATGCGGAAGCGGTTTAGATTAAGAATTGAATTTGGGTCGAAGGTTAATGTAACCTTGAATGATGATGTGGATTCTGGAGTGAAATAGAACTAAGGTTAATGTAACCTTGGTTCGTGGTTAAGGTCTTCCTGGATTTTGATGTTTGTGACACGTCTATTTTAGGAAAGGAAATACTTCGAATTACGTAAGGATTTTTGTGATGAAATGAAGGACAAACGTAACCAAAGATATTTAGCCCGAATTCGACCTTGAATCCGAAACTAATAACGTAGAGATTGGCGCACCAATTCCTCGACGCGATTTCGAAGTACTTTCTCGAAATATAAAACACAAGAGTTGATTTAAAATCAAAACGTTGCTGAAATTTTTATTGCTTAATTGTTGAATAATAAAAAATGCTATGGAACGTGGCTTTTATAGCCTTACACGAATAATATCTCGAATATACTACGAGATACTTAGCCTATTTTACAAGATATCTAATCAAGGAAAAATAGTAACTAATCTAGGGGATATAGTATTTTAATCCTAAGAATATCTCGAAATGATCTTGAAGAGTTCATTGTTATTTGTGTTGGTTAAATAAACTAAGTTTGTATCCCTTTATTTGGAGCATGGGATACACGAAATCTTCTTCTACTCTTCAAAATATTGCAGCCAAATCTCGTTTGCTTCTTGCTTGATCTTCCTGCCTAGAATATTCATATCTTGATATAATATTCTTACTAGTACAAAACCCGTGCCTATGAACGATTTTGTAATTAATTTTTATACAAATACAAATAGTTTAGTTATTTAAAAAATTATACCTTATTTTTTTTATAATTTTTTAGTACAAAATAATATTTTATTAGGATGAAATGACCCGTCAAAGCCCGACTCGAATGGGTCGACCTGTTGGATACTTGGATTGATGACGTGTTATTAAAATTATCTTGATATTAATATTTATATATATATATATATATATGAGTATATAATATTCAAAATAATAATTGAAAAATTAATAAATTTAATTTTATAAATTAAAATATATAAATTTTATAGCTCTATGAATTTTATAGCATTTAATAATGAAATATTTATAAGTTAATATAATTTTTTTTTTACATTTTTAATACGATAATTATTTAATTTAATAACATTAGTGATGTTAAATATATTTAATATTAAAAAAATATTTTTAATTCATAAAATTTAAGGCCTCATAAATTATAGACCTGATCCGTGACATTTATTTGACCCGACCCGTAATTTGTCCAACCAACCCGTTCATCCCGTTTGACGTGTTTATTTAAAGTATGGAAGAATTTTTTTATTATTATTAAAAGTATAGCAATTTCTATTTGTTTAATTGTTTAATTAAATCACCAAATATTGACATATATTGTAGTCTAATTATTCTTTCCTAAAAGTTTCCATATATGTTATAATCAGTCTAATTGATTTCATTCTTTCCTAAATGTTTTTTATATCAATCTCATATTTCTATGTAGCAACATTCACATATAACAATTTCTATTTGTTTAATTATTTATACGGATTATGCTCAAATTGGATTGGTTTACCAAAAGTCCAACTTGTTAATTTTATTTGCTAAATTATTAGGAGCATCCAGTTATGGTCAAATTGGATTGTTTTAACAAAAGCCCAATTTGCATAACGAAAAGGTGATTTTGGCGGGAAAGTTGAAAAGACGGAATTGCCTCTTGGTTTTTGTTTTAGTGAATAGGGGATTTGGATTGCCAAGTTGGAGGAGATTGTATCTATCTATTTGAGGGAGGAGATACATGCATATCTTCATGTGAATCACCATCAAATATGAGTGGGAATTATCTCCTCTTGTTGCCAAAATAAGAAGATTGCTCTAACTTATTTGAAGTAAGGATATCACGCATATCTCTAGCAAGGGAGGCGTGATCTTTGGCTGCATTTCCTACATGAATCTTGGCTATTTCGGGACGTGTGTGATCATACACACACCAAGTTTGATTGGGCTTGGTTCGAATAACCTAAGCGAGTGCATGGTCTCGTTGTGGGCTTTATTCGGTCCTAGCACAATTGGGCCGGGTTCGAGCTTACCCGTATCATTTACACTAAGATACTCTCACCAACTACACTTTCATAGCCATCAAGAGCTCGGAGGAGTAAGTCAAATGCCCTAGCAACATCTTCATTGAGGCTCACATGGCCGAGCCTAGCTACTTTCAAGAGCTTCCAAGTCGGAGGCAAGAAGCGATCATCTTCATTATGCTCGGGGTTCTCGTGATCTTCCGGGTCTTCCAAACCAACATAGAACCGACTCTTATGACCATCCGGTAGGTATAGTGGTCTAGAGTCAAGCTCGGCATTATGAGTTGGGAGATCACACCCTAAGGGGGTTGCTTCTTCTACGGGGTCGAGATTAGAATTCTCTTCCACCGCCCGACAAGGCTCCTCTTCATCAACCGTCTCAAAAGATAAGGAACTTGGAATCGAAAGCGACAAAGGAGGTGAAGGCATCAAGTTTTCTACATTGGAGGCTTTAGGATCCTCCAATTTCCCATTCAAGGCAAGTTCCAAGGTATCTACCTCTTTTTCCCAAGTATTACGTTCCTTTTCACTCACCTTGTCTAGTTGGCCTAGAGGAGTCTTGTCTTCACTTGGCTTTGGATTGTCAAGATCCGGTTCATCACGAAGAAAATCGTACAAATCCAATTTGATAGCCAATACAGCGGCTCCCCAAGAGTTACCTTGAGAATCATGTTCACATCCCTCCTCATTGTCGACCCTTGAAGCTTCAACTTCCTCCATTCTTCCCATATCTTCACCATCCAAGCAACACTCAACAATGATCTCTTGATTTACCCTCTCTTCTTCATTCGTGGCTTCATGATCGGGTTTATTTCCATGTGGAGTCAACCGACCTTCTTGCCCAAATAACCTTCCCCAACAATTTGTGGAGCTCGAGTGGCCGACATCGTGGTGCGAGCCATGATTGCATCGATTCGAGCATCTTGCACCGCTTTTTGGGCCCTAAGCTCCTCTTTGACCCCTTGTATTTGAATCATCATCTCTTGTTGACTCTTTTGCAATAGAATCATCATCTCTTGTTGACTCTTTTGCGTTTGAACCAACATTTGACAAGTCTCAAAGTTGGGGATTTTTGGTTGTGGGTTACGTGGGGGTATTTGGTAGTTGTTAGGATGTTGGAATGATCCTTGACAACTTTCATGGTAACCATATGGAGGTCGTTCGTAAGATTCTTGATGAGGTTGATATGGTTGGTGAAATTTTGGGACTTGGCCATTTGCCTCATAGTTGTTCCGTGACGATTGATGGAAGCTAGGACGTGCCATTTCCATAACGTTGCTTTGATACCTAGGATGAACTAGAAGCACTTGAGCAAATTTTAGTAGCCTTGTGCTTTTGAGGCACTAGAGAGAGAGAATAGCACACAAGAAGTAGAACGGAGATACACAAGGAGAAGAAAACACAAAGATCAAGAACAAAGTCTGGTAGGTCGGGTCAAGGAGAAGAAAACACAAGTAACTAATGACTAAAGAAAGCAAGGATATCAATAAGAAGGAAAACTAGGGCTAGGTCTGGTTCAAGGATGCAAAGGAGACAAAAAGGGGAAAAACAGGGTTACTAGCGTGCTTTTGTAGCCAAGGTTCCGATCGGGCTCTCGCTACTTATACAGCCTAGGGGTCGTCCTCACCACGCTCTCGCTACTAATGAGGGAACCAAACCAACCAACCAAACATACACATACAAGAGAAGATGCAAGAAAAACAAGGTTTGATCGTCTCAAGTCTCACAAGCATTTCATCGAACATGTGGGGTGCAAGGTAAATGGGAAACAACAAAGACAACATCTAATACCACCCATCTCACCCTAATCATCCCTAATCACATCCAATCCCCCTAATAACCCTAGCAAGAGTCTACTCAAACATAATTAAACTACAACAAACAAGAACAAGATAAACTAACTCAAGAACAAGTGCACACATATGTAAAACTAACAAGGATGATGAACAAAACAATAAACAAGAGCTAAAGATTGAAACTTGATTAATAAAACAAAGATAAAGAGAAGGGAAAAGAGATTATACCATACTAGAAGATGAAAGGAAGAATGAAAACTTGTATAAAAGAGAAAACCCAAATACATCTACCAAGGTTGTCAATCTTGGTAGAGATCTTCAAGAATTCAATTAATACCAGGATAATCTAAGATTAAGAAGTAATTAAAGACTAATCTACACTAATCTAGGCTAATCTATGCTAAAGTAGTCTAGGGTTTAGTGGGTAATGAAGAATATCCCATAAGATTACAAGAGGGGGGGGGGGGGGGTATATATAGGGTTCCAAGAGAAAAGGAGAAGAAAGGAAACGAAACAGCTCTTCGCTGGGCCCATCCCGGTCGGGATGAAGGTGGTCCCGGTCGGGATGAGGTCGGTCCCAGTCGGGATGGACTCTCCTCGGTCGGGATGGACTCATCAGTAGCCGTCTTCTTTTGCTTCTTCATCCCGGTCAGGATGAGGTCCTTCCCGACCGGGATGGGTCTTGTAAGCTTCAAATATGATCTTTTTGGTCCCTCCTTGCTTCTCATGGGCTTCTCATCGATTCTCGGGGCTCGGGAATGGGTCCCAAGGTCTCGGGATCGAATCCAAGGCACCGAGTGATCGTTCCTTCTCTTCGTTGGCTCCAAAAGTGTATGAAACGAGTCGGAATCGTTCCAATTCTTCATGAATGGTCTCGGGAACCTAAAACGAGCTAGAAGAAGTATAAGTAGCCCTGAAATCGCTCCAAAGAGAGATTTCACAAGGGAAAAAAAGACCAAAACACAAAAAATTAGGCACTACAACCTACACTTATCAGTGGGTATTCTCGCAGAACATGGCACCCGCAACCGGAAACAGGGATATGGAAAACACAATCAATGAAATGAAGTCTTTGTTAGACACAATGGTTAGCAAGCAGACCTCGACTGAGACCCAACTATGGGCCATAAGAGCCGACAAAGAGGCCATGAATGCTCGCTTAATTGTCATTGATCAAAGAGACCTCGATTCTAGGTTGGTGAATGGTGCGTAAGCTCGAAGAACAATTCCATGCCTTCAAAGGGAACAATATTCATGTTGAAAACTCCCTAAACTATACACCCACCAGTGAGAAACTACCTACTGATCTCAACTTAGAGATGTTACCCATATTCGAAGGAACGGAAGATCCATTATTATACCTCTGAGCTTTCAAACATTTCATGGAAATCAAGGGGGCAAAGCCGACATGTTCATCAATCTTTTCGGCACGTCCCTCGGAAAATACCTGAAAGCCTGGTTTTATAAGGTTAATACAAAAAGATTGCCAACCTTGGAAGATGTGACTATTGAGTTCACTCAAAACTATTATGATAATACTGAACTTCGGACTACCATGCACACTCTAGAAGTCATGGCCCAAGATCCAACAGGGGGTTTCACCAAATACCTTCAACGTTGGCGAGCTGAGAGTGTTAAGCTGGTGGACAAGCCTATCAAGAAGGCACTAGTGGAGGCGTTCATCAACAACCTTCTACCCTCCTACCGCGTCAGGTATGCCAGTATTTCAAACTTTGCGATGCTTACCGAAATGGGCATTAGAACGGAAAATGATCTTCGACATAATGAAGATCTGGGTGAAGCTTCTACTAAAGGCTATAATGGACATCAATTTGAGTCCATAGAAGCCGAATATTACTTACTACACCATGAAGACCCTTTAACAAGGGAACCGAGCGTCCGGATTTGATTTAAGTCTATGTCTGAGTCTGAGTCTAGGATATTCTATTTCTTATATTCTGAGTCAGAGTCGTCTGTATTCTGTCCTCTTTTCTAATTTAATAAAATCATCTTTTCTATCTCTACTATATGCTTTCCTAATGTGTTTCCGAGAACATGATGAACACCATTATACATGTACACTGTGAGCACATGCACGTGGCTATTATGGCCACAACTCTAATGACTGCAGGGGACCAGGCTCGTGTTTCCCTTTACCTATTCCATGTCTGGTATAGAAATCCAAAAAACTACCCTTATCATGAGCGATATCGAATTCTATGACAAACCTAGGTAGTCTCCTAGTTTGGGTTCAAGACGGAAGACGAGCCCATTTCTCACAATAAGCACCCCTTCCAATGAGATTGACCAATCTCTACCATAGGTGTTAGTCTGACCAAACAAAAAAGATCCTGAAAGGCCAAAAGCAATAGGGCTAGAAAAAAAAATCTAATTTCCAAAGAAAAAGTAAAAGGCCAAAATAGAAAAAGCAGACCATCATCAAAAGAACTATAAAACCCATGACCGTGGTTAATGGTCAGTCTAATTAAAAAACCCACGACCGTGGTTAACAACTAGCTCGAATGAAAAATCCTTGACCGAGGTACGGTCAACTCAAATATTATCAATGTCAAAACCATCAAATAGAAAGGTGACAATCAGGCTGGTCAGTTAACGCAACATCTAGCCTTCCCACATTACAACCCCCGAGAACTTCTCGAGACCTAGGCCAAGAGACAACCCGAAATTTTGAGGATTCAAGCTCCAAAGGAAACCCCCTACCCATTAGGGCCAGACACGGAAATCAGATCCCGAACTATCAATCTTACCCAATCAAAGTTCGAGTCATTTTTACTTGCCTTCCCTCTTTCCTACGATATTACAATACCTTAAACTCGAAGCTTTAGCTCCACAAAAAATCAAGCTCCAAATTTCGGAACATCAAGTCACCTGTTACCTAGGTTGCACCGATACGGACACAGACACGTATCGGACACGGGACATGGCCCTCAGATTTTTTCAGGACACAGGGACACGACAAAAAAAGACAATATGTATATAGAAATAAAGGGAATTGCTCTTTATAACGAGCATTCAAATCTTGGTCACTTATAAGGCCACAAAACCGTAAAATAACAAAATAGATCTCGTAAACACAAGTTCAAACAGTCGTCTTACAAACAAAAATCCAAGTAATTAAAAATCTTACAAATTAACCAATACACATAATTGTTCATCATGCATTAGTCCGTCTCAATTATTTGATAAATCCATGTTATCAACCCATATTTTGCCAAAATAATGAATTATAGAATAAACATAATAATACTAAGCTCACAAACAGAAATGAAGAAATTCATCTAATTGCAATAATAAAGTCTCTATGTAGCAGCATAAACATATACACACATAATAAATAGAATTAAATGAGTAATTATACTGAGAAATGGACCAAATCACAAAATTACGACTCCGGTAATTGTAAAAAAAACACACATACCCAGATTAAGAAACAGTTTAATTTCAACGAAAAAACCAGTAGAATTCAAATGATATAAAAAATTATGAAAGGAAACAAAGGAGTAACAAATGAAGAAAGAAGTAATGAACCAATGATTGAGAAAGGAGTAATAAACCACAGAAATCAAGAAGGAAACTGATCTCAAACCATAAAAATAGAACCCCTCAGATCATACAACGAGCAAAAACAATATAATATCTGATTGAAAACTCAAAACAAGCCCTATATTTTAATCTAATAACCCCCAATTCATCACTGTCGATTGTCGTAGAGGAGGATCGATCAAGGACGGCATCAAAGTTAGGCTCGGCGTCGACGACGTCAAGTGAAAAGGGTTGTTGAAACTTGAAAAGGGTAATACGGGGATGGTTGGTGGCTGGTGCATTTGATAAGAGGAGAGTTTTTATTTTTTTTTTGTCTTGAACCTTGACCTAAATGTGTCGGTCCGTGTCCATTTAAAAAAAAACCCCAGACACGGTTTTTGGTGTGTCTGGCACATATCAAGGCGTGTCGGTGTCCGACACGGGTACGCCACATATCAAGTGTGTTCGTGCAACCTAGCCTGTTACCTAGCCCCACATTTCCAAAAACATCCAAACCAGTTACCAATCCCAAACACGGGACCTCAACTTGCAGTCGACATAGAACATGCCTAAATAGTTCACACCACCTCTAGGGGCTACCCCGGAGAACGCTCATAGTCACAGGATTAACATTCTAACTGTTCTAGCCCTTTGATCAAGGCATCATTGGGAGCCCACCTAGCCTAGCTACACAGTCACCATGGCTAGTTACACACAAAGCCTTAAGAAATTAGGCATCATAATATCTTTCATCCCCTGAACTACGACTTGGTTTGAATTCACTACACGTGAATACATAGGTAGTCCTTCAAGAAGGACACAACCACCCACATTGACACAAATTCAAGAGGCATCGTCATTCCTATCACAACATTGTCATATTCTTAATAGTTTGCTTTATCATCCGGGGCCTCTCTTGAACAGATGTTCTCCATCGAATCACAAAATCCAAATTACTTTCAAAAATCTATCCACCTTTCTACAGTGTGTCCTAGTACTCGGCTCAGTCGAAGACGAGATTCTGTTAGGGACTCAAAGCAACACCTACTTTTGGAAGGAATCCCACAGCCAATAATTCAAAAGACCACTAGACTACAGTAGTGTTATTGCTAAGTCTTGTAAATGCAAGAAACAGTCCCATTGCAAACAATTGCAATCCACCTCTAATAAATCTCTCCCATTCCAAGAGTCGACCGTGTTGCCACTCGCCTAGGCTGCAGAATAACGCAACTTAAGAGTCCTGTCATCCTAAGTAGCAACACCTATTTTTGGAAGGAATCCCGAAGCCAAGAATTCAAAAGACCACTAGACTACAGTAGTGTTATTGCTAAGTCCTGTAAATGCAAGAAACAGTCCCATTAGAACCAACTACAATCCACCTCTAATAAATCTCTCCCGTTCCAAGATTTGACCGTGTTGCCACTCGCCTAGGCTGTAGAATAACGCAACTTAAGAGTCCTGTCATCCTAAGTAGCCCATCTCCTATCGAGTCACGATCTAACCTTTTGAGAGTCCAAGTCGTGTCTGTCAACTCGTCATGTCGCATCTAGAGTCAAGTCTGTCGGTATACCTCTCTCCAATTCTTATTTTGAAAATTGCCAAAGTTTAGCCATTTGAAAAAACCTTTTCGAAAAGATCAAAGTTTGGTCTATTAAAACCGCAAAATTTTTCTAAGCGTTCAAATTTTGAAAACCTATCCCTTGGCACATCAGTTGTTGTCAGGACTTCGATTTAAATCTTTTCCCCAGTGAAGCCGGTCTATGAATGTTAACGGCATCTTCTGTATGCTGCCTTGCTATCAGCTGTATCTGCTATTGTCTCTTCTATGTCTACAATTTCGGGTACACGTCTAATCCCCAACAAATCCTAGGTCATAAAATTGCATGTCAACAATTCCCCAACGACGGAACCCATTTTCAATGTCTCTAGTGGAACTTCCAAAGTCTTCGGGCATCTCCAAAAGAGCACCAGATTATACATCCATACTGGAGTCGCCAAACTGTGGATATGACTTAGGTCCACGCCCGGCTCTGTCAGGCGCAGGTTTTGGTAGGCGGATGTTCTCGTGTGAGATTGATCTCGAATTGAAATTTAAATCACAATGGAGTCGCCACTACACTTTATGGGAGTTTGGACCCGTTCGAACCCATTCTGTACGTAGATGTACCACGCACTAAGCACGGTTTGCCTTAGTACTATAGCTTGTGGGGGTTCGTCTCTTTGCATCACGATACCGATGTCAAATATATCGAATATCGTGTATCGAATAACTCTCGTGACCAATGGTTTCGGTCATCCGGAAACTGTTGATTCTGAGTAAAGGGTGAAGGTACGTGTTGTAAAGCCCACAAAGGACGCCCAACCCCGCCCGTACATAGTTGCCTCCACTAAGATATCAGTTGGTGTTCTTGTACGCGCGTTAAATGTTATGACAAACATTGTTTTATGCTACACATGCAAATTGTATGTTCACTATGTCGTTTAATGCATCTCGATTTGTATTGTCAAAGTTGTTTTAGCATGTGATGTTCATTTAGAAAGTGGTAAATTCCAAACAATGAATTAAATAATCTGAAAATAGATTACAAGTTACACGGGCGGTATACAACCCGACATTCACAATACGACAAGCAATAATAATATTGAATTAAAAATGGTAAACGTAAAATATAAACAGACTTGTAAATAGAAAACATAAACTCGGGGACAGACTTTGATCAGCTACGTATTTCTGCACATCGATCAAAGGACAGAGTTTGAGTGCGGGGATCCGTGTGCTCTGAAACACATGCGCAGGAACCCTTACGTCTAAAAACTCAGGAACAGGACTTGTTGCGCTTCGATTTATGAAGACCAGGATCATAGCGTTATGCTAACTTGATCCGCACGGAGTTCTCCCTACACTAATGATAAGTGTAGTTTGTAGTGCCTATTTTACTGTGTTTTGGTCCCATTTTCCTTGCGGAACCGCTCCTTGGGAGCGGTTTATGGGCTACTTATGCTTCCTCTAGTTCGTTTCAGGTTCCCGAGACCATTAACGAAGAGTTGGAAAGATTCCGACTCGATACATACACATTTTGGAGCCAACGAAGTGAAGGAACGATCACTCGGTGCCTTGGATTCGATCCCGAGACCTCGGGACCCAATTCCGAGCCACTTAGACCCGATCCTGAGTCCCGAGAATCGATGAGAAACCCATGAGAAGCAAGGAGGGACCAAAAAGAGCTTATTTGAGGCCTACAAGGCCCATCCCGGTCGGGAAGGCCTCAACCCGTTCGGGATGGGGTGCACAAAAGCAAGCCTTTATGTCCTGAGCCCGTCCCGGTCGGGACCAACCCGTCCCGATCGGGACCATGCCGTCCCGGGCGGTACCAGTCCGTCCCGGGTGGGTAGCTACAGGGGCAGCACGCAACTTATTGTTTCATCCTCCTTCATTCTTAGACCCATATAAATACTTCCCTCTTGTATTGTTTATGTATCTTATCTTACCCTAGACTCTCTTAGGCCTCCATTAAGCATTCAAACCCTAGATTAGTGTTCCTCACATTAGTTTTAATCCTTCTTTAATCTTTAGTTATTCATTGTAGTTAGTCTTGTATTAAGGAGATTCTTGAAGATTATTCCAAGCTTGACAACCTTGGAGTTTTATTTGGGTTTCTTATTAATTCAAGTTCTCATCTTTTTCATCCTTGTTAGTTTGGTATAAACCTCTTCTCCTCTTTACTCTTGTTCTTAGTTTATTAATCAAGTTTGAATCTTTATTTATTGTTTATTGTTATTGTTTGGTTATTAGGGATGCTTGGATGTTTAGTTTGTTTTCTCTTGTTCGTGTTAGTTTGAGTATGATAATGAGTGAGTAGTTCTCTTGTGGGGTTAGTAGGGGGATTAAGGGTAGATTATGGGTGATTAGGGCTTGATTAGGGGTAAAGGTGACTCTTTTGTTGTTAGTCACATTTGGGCACTCTATGTGTTTGTTGAATTGCTTGTGTGAGTAGTAGTGGACAATGCTTCCCATACTTGTGCTCATCTTCTCATTGTTTGTCAAGTATGTGATTGTGTTGAGATTAGTCATTGACACGAGAGTGCGGACTAGGGTTTAGACGCGAGAGCGCGAACCTACCTCGACACCGGTCTATGTAGCGAGAGCCCGAACCGACTCTAGCAATTAGGAGACACCTACACCCTTGATCACCCAATTATCCTTCTACACTTAAGAACCCGACCTACCCCACTTCCTTCCTTATTTGATTTCTCTAGCTAGTTAGTCATCATTCCTCTAGTTGTTAGTTTCATTAATCCTAGTTAATTCAATTAGTTTATGTTGCATCTTTTCATTGTTCTAGTCATTGTTAGCCTAGTTCATACCTCTTCCACCACCATAGTTTGTCAATTATAGTTCTCTTTGTGTTGTTTTGGTAGCATAATCTCGTTTTTAGGCCGACTTAGTCTAAACCTTACAATACCATCTCCGTGGACACGACCCGACTTACCCTAGCTACCCAATAGGTATAGTTGGTTATTTATTGTTGGTTAGGACCCACGGAGAACCCAACCATCAATTTGGCGCCGTTGCCGGGGACGGTGCATTGTTTAGACTTAGTTTACTTATAGCTAGACTTAGTTACCCTTCTTTGTGCTCTTCTATCATCTCTTGTGCATATTTTGTAGGTTTCTCTTGTTTTCTTAGCTTTCTTTTCTCTTTGTTTTTCGTTGTGTTCGTTTATTGTCTTTGCCTAGTGCCCAAAAAGCACTAGGTGGTCTTATGTTTGCTCAAGTGTGTAGTGTATGCCTAGGAGGAGAGGCGATTTCTTTCTCTTCAATCCAGAGCCGGAGAGACTCTTTAGAGCCTTTCGCCAACGGACGATTGATCGGGTTAGACACTCTCAACCGGGTACTAGCAATACCATTGAAGAGCAAGCTCTAGGATCCGAATTGAACGAGTCACCGCGAGAGACCGCCGGAGGGACCTTCATCAATCCCTTCGGTAATTCTAGTCCTAGTTCCCCTTCTACATCTTCTTCAACACCGTCTACACCATCGTCTCCCTTACATCCAAATATGCCGAAGTTTTCATCTCACTCCACTTTTACCGAGGATGTCTTGCCGGGACCGAGTGCTTTACCCGATACATATACCGGGAATTTTGTGGAAAAGACTCAATTTATCCAACTTGTGGAGAGGAATCAATTTAGTGGTTTGCCCACCGAAGACCCGCACCAACACATGGAGAACTTCTCCGATTATTGTGACGCTATCTCCCAAACCGGGATTACTCAAGATCAAATTCGTTGGGTACTTTTCCCGTTCTCTCTCATTGGAAAAGCGAAGCAATGGATCAAGAGTCTCGATAGGGCAACCATGGGGATTGATACTTGGAAGAAACTTGCATTGGCGTTCTACCAAAAATTTTACCCTCCGGAGAAGACAAATTTGCTTAGGGCCTCCATCACCGGTTTCCAACAACGGGATGAAGAGAGCCTTTATGAAGCTTGGGAGCGGTTTAAATCTTTGGCGAGATCGTGCCCCCACCATGGACTTTCACAATGGTTCTTAGTCCAATAGTTTTGGAACGGTTTATATGAGGACCCAAGAGCTATACTCAATATGGGCTCCAATGGTAGGTTTACCGAAGTGGATGATGACCAAACTTGGTCAAGAATCGAGGAGATGGCGGTTCATAATTCACAATACTCAAGGCCTAGGAAGGCAAATCGAGGAGGTAGGCACGAGGTCGATCCTATCACTCAATTAAGCATTGCCCTTGGAGCTCAATTGAAGACCCACATGGAGACTATTGACAAGAAGCTCCAAAGCCACCTCAACCAAGTTCAAAGCTCTAGTTCCTCCAACCAACACTCGATTCATGATGTTAATGCTTTGGGATTTGCACCTCCTTTGCCTTATTATGATGTGTGATACTTGTGGAATCGTTGGTCATGATCCTATGCATTGTCAAGGAAGTGTTGAGCAAGTGAACGCCTTTCTAGCATTCAAGCAAGGTGCCTCCTATTCTAATCAATACCAAGCTTCCAATCAAGTCCCTCAACAACAAGCTATGCAACCTCGTCTCTATGTTCCACCTCCCTTAAGGGACAACAATCAAGATTATCAAGGTTATGTGGGTAATCCAAGACCCTTCAACAACTTCAAGCAAAATAACCAAGGTACCTTCCACAACAACAATCAAGGGTTCCAACAAGGGAACTTCAATCAAGGTGGTTTCCAAGGAAACCAAAGCTTCCAAGGACAACAAAACCACAACCAAGGGTTTCAAAATCACAATCAAGGCCTTAATCAAGGCAATTCTCATGGGTTCCAAGGGAACCGTCAACAACAAGCAACTCAAGGTCAACAACAACAAAGCAAGCCTAGGAGCCGATCTCCTACTCATGACTATGGCATTCCTCTAGCCATCACCGATACTCCGCATAATCCACAATCTCCACCTCGAGATTTCAACATTCAAAAATATTTGATGGATATGCAAAGGAATACTCAAGAAATGGCAAGAAACCAACACGAGTTCTTTGCTCATGTTCAAAGGGGTAACATAGCAAGAGATGCTCATACGAAGATGCTTCAGACCCAAATATCTCAACTTGCTTCGGGAAGCTCTTCAAGACAAAAGGGGCAACTACCTCCTCAAGGCGAAACACCGAAATTTGAGCATGTAAATTCTATTACTACGAGGAGTGGTACATCTTATGATTCCTCCTTAGCTCCTAGTGAGCAAGAACTAATGCAAGAAGTTACACCCTCCTCTCAAGGCAATTCAAGTAAGGAAAGTCCAACGGAGGAGCAAGTCTTAGGGGAGATCGAAAAAATCCATGAAGACGAGCTTCCCCCACTTCAAGGAAAAGACAAGGGTAAAAGGAAAGTGTAATTTGAGAAGTCCACCCTAATTGAGCAAAACAAGTTCCATATCAAGTTGCCTTTCCCAACAAGGCAAATGAAGACTAAGGCGGATGTTCAATTTGACAAGTTCCTAGATATTGTGAAGAAATTGGATGTGAGTGTCCCATTTACCGAGCTACTTACCCAAATCCCGGCATATGGAAGATTTATGAGAGAAATCTTGGCTAGGAAGAGATCCGTCGACAAGGAAGAGACGGTAGCGTTCACTAGGGTGGTGAGGGAGCTTATTCAAGGTTCTACGCTTCCCAAGTTGAAGGATCCGGGTAGTTTCTCGATCCCATGCACCATAGGCAACTTCAAGATTGAGAGAGCATTATGTGACTTGGGTGCGAGTGTAAGCATCATTCCCTACTCTATTTGTGAGCGACTTGGAATGAAGGAGCTCAAGTGTACTTCCATTACACTCGAAATGGCCGATAAATCATTCAACCGACCATTAGGGATGTTAGAGGACGTGCCGGTACGAATCGGGAAGTCCTTCATTTCGGTCGACTTCATCGTGCTCGATATGCCGGAAGATGCTCTCACTCCCATTATCCTTGGGCGCCTATTTCTACATACCGCCGGTGCCATGATCGATGTCAAGAAGGGTAGGATTACTTTTCAATTAGGCGACGAAGAGTTAGTGTTTGACCTCCAAGGCAACCCCTCGCCTATGAACGAGACATGTAATATGATCCATGCCACGAAAGACGTCGATCTAGGGGATAAGTCGGGACAAAGCTTGAAGAATTATTTCTATGAGCTTGAGGATGATGATTCCGAGCTTGGGGCGGATGAATGCCCATATCATGATGTTGAAGACAAGTTGCAAGGCAAGGAGAGAGATGAGCCTCCCTTGGGGCCGCATGAGGATAGGTGGACGTTTGGGTATATCCCGAAGGATCGCAAGTATAAGTTCAAGCCATTGAACTTAGTAGATCGGGATGCCCCGGGAACGTCGAGACAAGGTCATGTAGAACCTTGGGATGTGGATGCTTATATCACAAGCTTGATTGAAGACTTTGCTAGAGCCTTCGATTTGTTTCTTCGGGCCCTTGATGGCGATGGAACTAGCTACGGTGATTGTTGAAAAAGATTGAAGAATGCACCATCTTTGGTTTGACGGAGTCCCACAAGAACCGTCCCTTTGTATATATCTCTTTCTCTTGTAGTTTCTTTGGTTATGTGAATTTCTTGTTATTTGGATTGTGATGAGCGTTGTGAGGGAGAGAATTTGATGTTGTATTTGAGTTTATTGTGATAGGTGAAGTGAAGATGACTTCTAGAGAGGATTGGTTATCGATAGAGCTTGGATCGTGAGCAAGGGAACGAGTTTTTGAAGCTTAGGATAAGCTTTTGGGTTTGTGGAAGGCTAGAAGACTCCTCCCGTCCGAGAAGAGGGCTTCCCGACCGGGAAGGGTACGACATCCCGACCGGGAAGGAGCCGTCCCGATCGGGATGAAGGTGCATAATTTTGAGCTTCCTGGACCGGGACGGGTGTGTCATCCCGACCGGGACGGGTGTGTCATCCCGACCGGGACCATCCATCCCGACCGAGATGGTCCCCTACTCCCCCTTATGCCTCTTCTTCGTCATTTGAGTCCACCCAACCATTATATACCCCCTCCCAACCTCTCCGTGCTCATATCATATGACCCACATACTTCATTTGCATACCCTCACTTCATTTCCTATTCACTTTACACCAAACCTCACATCAAATCTCACCTCCTCACACCATTGCAAGCTTACTACCTCAACCATGCGATTTTCTCAAGTATGAAGTGGAATGACAATGATGACAACAAGCAAGTGCATTTATTGAATCATTGAAGACGATGGAGTTCATAAGTTGCTAACCTATTGGTAAGGCAACTATCATTACTTTTCCGTCTTTTGTTGCTTGTTGCCCTTTGAAAACTCCCCTTCCCCTTGTACACTTTTGTGTCATGGTGACATGGTGGCCCTTGGGGCCTTGGTATATGGTTGCTCCCGACTCTCGATGATGTGACTACATCGAGAGTCATTTGAAAAATCCAAAATTTACAAGTTTTTCACCTTTTTCTTTTTGGATTTAGTCGGATTTGGGCGGAATCCGGGCTAGGTGACTTGATTACACCTAGTCCTCCCCTCCCATTTCCTTTTATTTCCTTCTTTTTATTTTCTCCCTTTCCATATCTGATGGTAAGGGATTCGTCACGTCCCTAGCCAACAATAATATAACCGGCTAACCTAACTAGGGTAGATAGGGTAAGTCGGGTCGAATCCACGGGGACGGTAAGAGACGTCTAGACTAGGTCGGCCCAAATACTAGACTAAGTCAACGAGCTACACTAAAGAATGAAAGGAGGGGAGAAACTAGACTAAGACTAAGGTGAACAACTAAAGAGAACGGGCTAGGATTAGGTCGGGGTCAAAGGGGTAACGGAATGGTCAAGAGAGGATTAGAGTGAAGGAGGTAGTAGGGTAATCTAGGTTGGTCCGGGCTCTCGCATCTTAGACTCGCCTAGAGGTTCCACCTAAAACCCATCTCGGCGATACACAACACACTCGGGGTTCTAGCGCGCTATGATCCTAGGTCGAATCCGGGCTCTCGCTACTTAGACCGGCCTAGGGGTCGTCCTCACCGGGCTCTCGCAACTTAGTGAGGGGACCGAACCCACAACAAACTAACACCCACGAAAGAAAAGCAAGAAAACAAGCATTCGTACATACTTAGTCATTCAAGCAATTCCACAAACATGTGATGTGCATCAAACAAGAGGAAACCCAAATCTTCCACCCACATCTCTAACAAACCCTTAATCACCCAATTAACACCCTAATCACCTTACTAACCCTAGCAAGAACACTACTCTAACATATCTAAAGGAAAACTAACACTAACAACATGAAACAACATAATAATCAAAACAAACATGAACAAACTAGTGAAAATGATGAACTAAGAACAAAAGATGCAAACTTTAATGAACAAACAAGATTAAGAGTAAAAAGATGAGAAGATTATACCATACTACAAAGGAAATGGAAAAGGAGAACACTTGTATATAAGAAAACCCAAATAATTCCACCAAGGTTGTCAATCTTGGATGGATTCTTCAAGAGATCCAATATTACAAGCTTAAACTAAGATTAACTACTAATTACCGACTAATCTACACTAATCTAATCTAATCTAACCTAAAGTAGTCTAGGGTTTTAAGGAGATAACCTAACATAACATCACATAATGTCTTATTACAAGAGGAAGGGTATATATAGGGTTTAAGAATGAAAGGAGAAGAAAGGAATTGAAGGCGGGTGAGCTGGGGCATTTCCCGGTCGGGAAGGCAATTCCCGATCGGGATTGTGGGGATTCCCGATCGGGATTTCCTGTTCCCGATCCGGAACACCCTCCAGTAACTGCTCTTCGTTCCTCCTTCATCCCGGACGGGATGAGGCCATACCCGTCCGGGATGAGTCTTGTAGGCCTCCAATATGAACTTTTTGGCCCCTCCTTGGTTCTCATGGGCTTCCAATCGATTCTCGGGACTCGGGATCGGGTCTCGGAGGCTCGGGATTGGGTCCCAAGGTCTCGGGGTCGATTCCAAGGCATCGAGTCATCGTTCCTTAGCTTCGTTGGCTCCAAAATGTGTATGTATCGAGTCGGAATCGCTCAAACTCTTCCAATTCGGTCTCGGGAACCTGAAACGAACTAAAGGAAGCATAAGAAGCCCCTAAACCGCTCCCAAGGAGCGATTCTACAAGGAAAACGGGACCAAAACACTACGAAATAGGCACTACAAGTGACACTTATCAATATCTTTTCTAGTCTCGGCCCACGATGACTTGATTACACCCCGGCCGGACGCACTCTACCCTTTTCTCCGCTTTCATTTTAATTTTTAGCTTTATTTTCGTAGTTTCTTTTCTTTCCTTTTGTCTCTCCACACACTACGATCGAGCATGAGGACATTGCTCGGTTTAAGTGTGGGGGAGCGATATTCTATCATAGTTAGTTTTATTTTCGTAGTTTTTCGAAAAAATCTTTAAAAACCCTAAAAATTTGAAATTTTTTCACAAAAATCAAAAAGATTTTCTTTTGTGTGTTTTTCTTTTATGTCGTTGTATCGTATATGTGTTTTGTTGTGCGTGTTTTGCCCCCCTTTTTCCTCTTAGGCCGCCTAATCGCCGCTAGCTTTGGAGAGCTTTCAAGACTTCCGGCAACATCCTTATCCCTTTTTCTTCTTTATCTCTTGCGGAGTTTGGAGGAGATTGTGATGTTGTGTGCTCGGGTGGAGCTTTGCAAAGTTGTGGTTGATTTGGTGGCTTGTTTAGAAGCTCGGGGTGGTGTTTGTGTTGTTTATGTGTTCGTTTTATTTTGTTTTTGTTTTGTTGCTTTTGCTTCTTTTTCTTTCGTTCTTTGTTGAGTCTTTGTTTTATGGTGTGTAGTTGTGTCTAGTGTGTAAATGGTCTTCGAAAACCCGGTTTAGAGGCTAGTATGCGAGTGTTTACTTTCCCTTCCTAGTAATGTAAATCGAGTCTTGGACTTTAGTCTGGTAGAATGACCCTAAATCAATGATTTCGTTGGTCCTTTACCTTGAGTCCACCTAGCTTACTAGGGATTTACTACGGGATTTGCATTTTGACCATTATGACCACCTACGGTGTGAAAAGGCCTTGGTTGTCGAGTCCCTTCCCTTAGGTGACCGTGTCGAAATTGTTTGATTAGTCCAAGTTTTCCCCCCCTTTTTGTGGGTTTGAAGGGAAAGCGCGCTCCCGAATCTCCCATTACCCTACCTCCTACACATATCCACACAATAAATTGCGATTTGTTGAAATCTATCTTTCTTAGTTGCAAAGAAATGCCTATCAATCAAATCAAGCCAAAAGGGCAAAGAAAATGAAAGAAAGAAAGAAAAGATTGAAGAAAAGGAAAAGGCACAAAAAGCCAAAAAGAAAATACGAAAGATGAAAAAGAAATGGCATAGCAAGACAAAGCAACAATACAAAAGAAAGAAAAATGCCAAAAGAAAACCCGTCTCACAAAAAGAATCCCCTCTAAAAAATTAGCCTTTTACCAACTATTACCGTGAAGAGCCTACCAAAGGACCGAGTCCGTAGGAAGGATGATAGCGGTAGTGGTCGGTCTTCCCTTACTTTGCAAATAATTCCACCTTTTTGCTTGGACTAGTTAAGCGGTTTCGGGCATGGGACGACCCTCTTGGCTCATCGCTAAAGGGGGCGGGGACTCACTTACCTACAGTGTCGACTAACACCATGGTTCATCCCTTTTCCACTCCGCCGATCGTCCCGTAGTACGTTCTTAGAAGGTTAGGAGGAATCTAGGTAAGTTACCAACGTTTTTGTTACTTTATCGTCATACTATTAGGGTTTAGTTCACCTTGGTTTGTATTGCTAGCTTGGGAACGTTGTCACTTACCTCGAGTCCTAAACCGGTGCTTCTTTCACCACTTGTTTAAGGGAAGCGGTATTTGTTTCCTTTTGGGTGCAACCGATTATGTGTTTGTTTGTATGTTTGTTTGTTTTTGTGTCTTGTGTCCGGTTGCATCCACAGTTTTGTCGCAGGACCTTACTTGCCTTGCGGAGTACACTTTTCCTCTAAGTGTACTCGCGTGAGTTGAAAGGGCGTAGGGTGCGCTAATACCCACTCGGCTAGTTTCATAGTTAGTATGTGCTTACTCGAGGGCGAGTAAGGGTTAAGTGTGGGGGAGTTGATAAGTGTAGTTTGTAGTGCCTATTTTACTGTGTTTTGGTCCCATTTTCCTTGCGGAATCGCTCCTTGGGAGTGGTTTATGGGCTAATTATGCTTCCTCTAGTTCGTTTCAGGTTCCCGAGACCATTCACGAAGAGTTGGAACGATTCCGACTCGATACATACTCATTTTGGAGCCAACGAAGTGAAGAAACGATCACTCGGTGCCTTGGATTCGATCCCGAGACCTCAGGACCCAATCCCGAGCCTCTTAGACCCTATCCCGAGTCCCGAGAATCGATGAGAAACCCATGAGAAGCAAGGAGGGACCAAAAAGAGCTTATTTGAGGCCTATGATAAGTGTCGTTTGTAGTGCCTATTTCGTAGTGTTTTGGTCCCATTTTCCTTGTGGAATCGCTCCTTTGGAGAGGTTTATGGGCTTCTTATGCTTTCTTTAGTTCGTTTCAGGTTCCCGAGACCGATTTGGAAGAGTTGGAGCGATTCCGACTCGATACATACACATTTTGGAGCCAACGAAGTAAAGGAACGATGACTCGATGCCTTGGAATCGACCCCGAGACCTTGGGACTCAATCCCGAGCCTCCGAGACCCGATCTCGAGTCCCGAGAATCGGTGAGAAGCCCATGAGAACCAAGGAGGGACCAAAAAGATCATAATGGAGGCCTACAAGGCTCATCCTGTTCGGGATGGCCTCATCCCGTTCGGGATGAAGTGCACAAACAAGGAGGTTGCTGACCTGGGTCCATCCCGATTGGGAAGGTGGCATCTCGACCGGGACCACCCCGTCTCGGCCGGGAAGGAGCCTGCTGCAGCTCCGCTTTGTTTCTTTCTTCTCCTTTCCACTTGTAACCCTATATATACCCCCCTCTTGTATTAAGACACGATCTTATGTTATGCCTTTCATTAGAGACTAAACCCTAGATAGTTTTAGCATTGATTAGTGTAGATTAGTCTTTAGATTACCGTTAATCATAGATTAGTGCTTGTAATTTGAGAATTCTTCAAGATCTTCACCAAGCTTGACAAACTTGTATGTTTGTTTTGGGTTCTTCCATTTATGAAAGTTTCTTTCTTCCTTTCATCTTCTAGTTTGGTATAATCTTCTTTTATCTTCTTTTAATCTTTGTTTTATCATTAAAGTTTGATTCTTTGTTCTTCTTATTGTTCATAGTTCATTGTTAGACAAGTTTCATTATGTTAGTTTTGATGTTTGTGATGATTCCTCTTCTTAGTGTTAGTTTTAGTATAGATATGTTAGAGTAGTATCTTTCTAGGGTTAGTAAGGTGATTAGGGTGTTAATTGGGTGATTAAGGGATTGTTGGAGATGTTGGTGGAAGATTTGGGTTTCCTCTTGGTTAGATGCATGGTACATGTTTGTTGAAATGCTTGAATGACTAAGTATGTACGAATGCTTGTTTTTTCTTGCCTTTCTTTTGTGGGTGATAGTTGTTTGTGGGTTCGGTCCCCTCACTAAGTTGCGAGAGCCCGGTGAGGACGACCCCTAGGTCGGTCTAAGTTGCGAGAGCCCGGATTCGACCTAGGCCTATAGCGTGCTAGTAACCCCGATTATGTTGTGTATCGCCGAGTTGGGTTTTAGGTGGAACCTCTAGGTGAGTCTAAGTTGCGAGAGCCCGGGCATTACCTAGATTACTCTACTACCTCCTTCACTCTAGTTCTCCCTTGACCATTCCGTTACCCCTTTGACCCCGACCTAATCCTAGCCCGTTCTCCTTGTTTGTTTTCTTTGTTACCATAGTTATAGCCTTAGCCTCCTCTCCTTAGAATAGTTTGTCTCGAACCTAGTCCTAGACCTGAGCATACCTTAGTCCATTCTCCCGTCCCTGTGGATTCGACCCGACTTACCCTAGCTGCCCACTAGGTTTTGCCGGTTTTGTTTGACGGTTGGGATTCACGACAAATCCCTCCCATCAGCCTACAAGGCCCATCCCGGTCGGGAAGGCCTCAACCCGTCCGGGATGGGGTGCACAAAAGCAAGCCTTTCTGTCCTGAGCCCGTCCCGGGCGGGACCAGTCCGTCCCGGGCGGGAAACTACAGGGGCAGCACGCAACTTATTGTTTCATCCTCCTTCATTCTTAGACCCATATAAATACTTCCCTCTTGTATTGTTTATGTATCTTATCTTATCCTAGACTCTCTTAGGCCTCCATTAAGCGTTCAAACCCTAGATTAGTGTTCCTCACATTAGTTTTAATCCTTCTTTAATCTTTAGTTATTCATTGTAATTAGTCTTGTATTAAGGAGATTCTTGAAGATTATTCCAAGCTTGACAACCTTGGAGTTTTATTTGGGTTTCTTATTAATTCAAGTTCTCATCATTTTCATCCTTGTTAGTTTGGTATAATCCTCTTCTCCTCTTTACTTTTGTTCTTAGTTTATTAATCAAGTTTGAATCTTTATTTATTGTTTATTGTTATTGTTTGGTTATTATGGATGCTTGGATGTTTAGTTTGTTTTCTCTTGTTCATGTTAGTTTGAGTATGATAATGAGTGAGTAGTTCTCTTGTGGGGTTAGTAGGGGGATTAAGGGTAGATTATGGGTGATTAGGGCTTGATTAGGGGTAAAGGTGACTCTTTTGTTGTTAGTCACATATTGGGCACTCTATGTGTTTGTTGAATTTCTTGTGTGAGTAGTAGTGGCCAATGCTTCTCATACTTGTGCTCATCTTCTCATTGTTTGTCTAGTATGTGATTGTGTTGAGATTAGTCATTGACACGAGAGTGCGGACTAGGGTTTAGACGCGAGAGCGCGAACCTACCTCGACATCGGTCTACGTAGCGAGAGCCCGGACCGACTCTAGCAACTAGGAGACACCTACACCCTTGATCACCCAATTATCCTTCTACACTTAAGAACCCGACCTACCCCACTTCCTTCCTTATATGATTTCTCTAGCTAGTTAGTCATCATTCCTCTAGTTGTTAGTTTCATTAATCCTAGTTAATTCAATTAGTTTATGTTGCATCTTTTCATTGTTCTAGTCATTGTTAGCCTAATTCATACCTCTTCCACCACCATAGTTTGTCAATTATAGTTCTCTTTGTGTTGTTTTGGTAGCATAGTCTCGTTTTTAGGCCGACTTAGTCTAAACCTTACAATACCGTCTCCGTGGACACGACCCGACTTACCCTAGCTACCCACTAGGTATAGTTGGTTATTTATTGTTGGTTAGGACCCACGACGAATCCAACCATCAACTAAAAGAAAACAACTTCGTCAAAACCAGAACTCTCGAGAGTTTCCCAAACTCAAGGAAATCCCCTTCACAAACATAGCTCGTGGCACATTTGACGATGTTAATCTACTAGAGACCCCCATCTCAGCAACCTTCACTGATCCCATCTGGATGGAAACCGCAACGTATAAGCTAACCTTTGACATGACTCTCAAAGAAGACCCGAGTTGACCACGCTTAAATCCTTGCTAGCTCACAGGAACATCGAGAGACACTTACTAAGCCCCTCGATCAAACCAAGATCGGAACTCTGGGCAGTTCAGAAAAGCAAAGTTCTTCCAACACTATCATACGGATCTCCATCCCAACCAAATTTCGCAGCAGACTCCAGCAGAGAGAATGTGTCACCTTAGGTTTCCAAGAAGTGCCTAATAGACACAAGTGCTGCTCATCACCTCTCCACTCCGGAAGCAATCTTAGGTAACGGAGCTCAGGTATGATTTCTACCTTGTGGTTGACGAGCCCTTACGCAAAGTCTAATGGACTATAAACGACTTGACCGGAAGGCCACGAAGCTGTAATCCTCGATTGACCTGGGGGCTACTCTGACAGTCGCCTTGTCCAAGCCTCAGTCACAGCGGGGGCTATGTAGACACCCACATTTTGCCTGTTGGTGTCAATAGCAGTTTGTCATCAAACACCCGATGATGATCGGACGTTAACATGTATCAGTACGCTCAATGTGTGCTCCAAATCAATGGAATCAGACTCGAGCATATTACAGAGTACAAACCTTTCAAAACCAACCTCAAATTCAGACTCAGTGAGTCGTTTCCAATCAAACAATGACAATAAAGCTACTTAGAGCCAAAACCGCTTCCGGGGGCAAAACCGTTTTTTGTCAACCGAGTCAAACCCGATAAAAGCCGAAAAACCGAAACAAGCCAAAGTACAACATCACGTCCTAAAAGATACAAATCAAATCATACCCCAATTAACACGGATGTCAATCCTGTATTTTGAACAACTTTCCTCGCCTCAGAACTGAAATGCGGGAGCTCCCGCGTCTAAGAATTGAAGCGCACGGGCTCCTGCGCTCGAGAATCAGAGCGCAAGCCCTCCCGTGCCTGAACAAAGATTTCAGAGTCTAGGTTTCCGCGCCCAAGCACATTTTCAAACCTTCCTCACCTCTATATATACACCCTCCCTCGACCATTTGCCGGGGAACAGAAAAAACCGAGCTAAAAAAGCTCCTTTCACTTTTCCAAGGTTCATAAACTGAGAAAAAAAAAACCTTTCTTCAACATTTTTGAAGACCGCAATTCATAAACTCAATCCTCTCTTTGACATTTCGAGGATCACAATTCCCTCACAATACATAACTCTCCTATATAACCAAACGGGCTCCTCGTGTCCAAGGCGATACCTATACGACTCCATACTTCGTAGCATTGAAATGTAGGTTGAGGGTGTAAATAACTCCTTTAACATTTTTGTTACTAACATTTACATATCACATTCTGTGGCCGCTGCCACCCGCGCGTTCGAGAGGTAATCTCCGTGGCGACCACCCACACAGTGTAACGGGGGGGGGGGGGGGGGGGGGGGTGGTTCGGGGCAATGTGTCGGATTTCGATTTGGTTGACCATTTGTGGGTTGTTCTATATAGACGTATGGGCGCATCTATGTTTCCGTTGAAATCGATCGAGATGTGGTTGTAAATTTTTAAAGATCGAATCATTTGGTCTTGCGATCATTTAGTGGACACGAATGCGCGATGTGATTTTGGAGTTTGGAGTAGTCACCGAACAATTATGGGGGTTGAGAAACATTCAAGTCAACTTTAATCCTTAGTCGGCTCAAAGTTGAGTGACATGGGGACTTAAAGATAAAGAGTTGTACCCTTAAGCACTTCATGTTTGGAATGACTCTCGTTACCAATGGTTTGGAACACCCGAAAAACCTTAGATTCTGAGTAAGGGGCGAGGGTACGTATTGTGAAGACAATATCATTTGACTATCGACACCCAATCCTTCCCGTATGTAGAGGCCTCTACTAGTTAATCGATGCCGGATGTATCTCGTTCGAATGTGGTGTAAAACGGTAACAACCATCGTTTTAAACCATATGCCTTTGCTATGTCGGTTGGTTTAAAAACAAGTATGTTGTTGTCGAAATAAGTGTTTTTACATTCTTTGCATGCGATACCACGTGACAGGCAAGCCATGTTAAGGTGCACGTAGGAGAGTAGAGATTAGAGAGTACTAGTTATTATACATATTAGCAAATCAGTTTTAACGTGATAATATGGATATTAGTCGAATTTTGTGGTGCACCTTACCTGGTATGCTGCTTAAAGTGCGTATGTATGGTATTAATAGATACGCGGCAAGCTATGCGGTTCAGAAATCAGGCGCGACGGGTTGAGCACCTGAACTAATACATGACTAGACTAATGCTCGTTTTGATTAAATTGACCAAACACAGAAACACACACATAGAGTTGAGCGCAACATCCCTGTCGTCTCAGTACTCAGGGCACAAGGTCGTGCGCCCTATTGCTGAGTTTTGGGGTTTAGATACGGTTTCTTGGTTTGTTTAGGTGTTTCATTATGTTGGTTGTTAACGTTTTAGCTTCCAGTTAGGTGATTTAGCATGCGATTATGGTCATAAAAGCGATAAATCATGCGAACAAAGCGGTAAATGTGCGAGAACATAAGTAAATCATGTTGGGAGGTTTACACCCTCAGAATTTACACTAAACGAAATACAATGTGTAGACGATCAAGAATAGATCTATAACGACTACTCAGATATAGTTGTTTTAGTAATTTTGGGTTGAAGTTGTAGACGTTACGTATTTTGGACGGTTTGGTGTAGGGGGTCGGTCGGACATGCATTGCGACAGGAACCAAGCAGGAGCAAGGCTTTTACACCATACCTGGAATGAGAACTGCAAGTGTACGTGTCGAATGGGCGGATTATGAATTCTCATCGGGCTACATGTTTCAGCTAATTGAATGTAGTGGACCTGTCTAGCTCGACTTTTATTTAAAGGAAAGCAATAAAGTGTGGGATAGAGAGACAACCTAGTGACGATTGTATCAGCGTAGGTGAACTCGATGAGCGTAGGAACGCTTCAATTAATTCCGATAGGAACCAGATTAATTTGACACGTTTGTCTTGGATACCATGGTATGCGATAATGAGGCTTCGAGTAGTATGCTCGAGAAAGATTTGACTACAAAAAATAAGAATTCTTTGTTTGTTCGAAGCCCTTATCAATCTCGTAAGAATTATGAACTCGAGAGAAATTGAAGGGAACGATTTATTCGCAGATCTACTGAGTTGATGAACTCTTGAATGTTGAATGTCGTGTTCGAATGGCCGAGGGGAGGAGGGTATATATAGTTTTCTCGAGGCTGGATTCGAGGGCACAGGCGCAACATCACGTGCGCCTTGATTTTGAGGCGCGGGGGTCTTAGCGACTCGATTATGTGGCATGACACTTGCCGCGATTGAGTTTTCGAGGTCAAGATTTGGAAAACTTTCCAAAATGAAAAGATACGAGATCTTAGGATATTTTGATGAAGTGACTTGCTTCCTAAGATTTCTAGGACCGCGCGCATAGGCTTGTTGTGCGGGTTTCGAAGTTCGAATCGATTTTGACTTGTTGACTTGATGGGAGGGATTTGCCGTGGATCCCTACCAACAAATAATAACCAACTAATCCTAACTAGGTAGAAAGGATAAGTCGGGTCGAGTCCACGGGGACGGTAACTAGGGATTTAAACTAAGTTTCACCTAAAGACTTGACTAGGTCGCTAGGCTAAACTAAGCTAGAACGATAAGAAGGGAATGAACTATGATTATGAAACGAACTAGGTATAACAACTAAGGGTAAAGGATTCAACTAACTAAAGAAGCAATGACTAAGATGGTGAAGAAATCAAACAAGGAAAGAGTAGGGTTAGGTCGGGTTCATAAGTGTAGTAGGATAGTTGGGAGATCGATGGTGCAAGGTTCACCTAGTTACTAAGGTTGGTCCGCGCTCTCGTGTCAAGGACAAAACCCGAATACTTATGCAAGATGTTACCCAATACACAAGGATTCAACCACAAATCAATCACACAATGAGAAGAAGAAGACAAGCAAGAGAAGTATTTGCAACTACTACTCTAACAAGCAATTCATCAAACACATGGTATGCATAACATGTGACTAGTAACAAAGAATTCACCTTTACCCACAATCAAACCCTAATCATCCGTAATCAACACTTAATCCCCCTACTAACCCCACAATAAGTCTACTCACACATGTTCAAACTAATACTAACACAAAGAAAGGAAAAAAACACAAGCATCACAACATTCATATTGAAGAACAACAATGATGAACAATGATTAAAGATAAAGATGAAAACTTGAATGATAAAACAAAGATTAAAGGAAAGGAGAAGAGAAATTATACCAAACTAGTAAGGAGGAAAGATTGAAACTTGTAATAATAAGAAAACCCAAATACATCAACCAAGGTTGTCAGTCTTGGTTGGATTCTTCAAGAATTCCCTTAATACAAGGATTAACTAAGATTAAGGATTAACTAAAGACTAATCTACACTAATATATGCTAATTTAGGCTAAAGTATGTCCAGGGTTTCTTAAAATAGTGTATGGTGCTTAAACAATACAAAGGGAGGGTATTTATAAGGTTACAAGAGCAAAGGAATAGAAAGGAGTGACGCGGGCCTGAACTTGGTTCATCCCGACCGGGATGAGGGTCGTTCCGACTGAGAGGGGGTGGTCCCGACCAGGATGGACTTGGTCCCGACCGGGATGGCTTGACAGTAGTGCTTCTTTGTTTGCACTTCATCCCGACCGGGATGGGTTCGTCCCGACCGGGATGGCCTTGGTCCCGACCGGGATGGCTGGTCAGAGTCGCTGCTTTGTTTGCTCTTCATCCCGACCGGGATGGCCACTCATCCCGACCGGGATGGGTCTTGTAGGCCTCCAATATGTCAAAGGTCCCTATTTGCTCTTCATAGGCTTCTCATTGATTCTCGGTGCTCGGGATCGAGTCTAAGGGGCTCGGGAATGGGTCCTAAGGTCTCGGGATCGAGTCTAAGCCACCGAGTGATCGTTGCTTCTCTTCGCTGGCTCCAAATGTGTCGGAAACGAGTCGGAATCGTTCCACCTCTCCAAGATTAGTCTTAGGAACCTAAAACAAATTAGAAGAAGCATAAGTAGCCTAGAAACCGCTCCAAAGAGCGATTTCACAAGAGAAACCGGGACCAAACTCAAGGAAAATAGCACTACAAAACACACTTATCAACTCCCCCACACTTAACCCTTACTCGCCCTCGAGTAAGCACGAACTAACTAAAAACTAAAAGAAACTAGACTACTAACCGAGCGGGTATTAGCGCACCCTACGCCCTTTCAACTCACGCGAGAACACTTAGCGGAAAAGTGCTCTCCGCAAGGCAAGTTAGGTCTTGCGACAAAACTTTGGATGCAACCGGACACAAAAACACACAAACAAACAAACATACAAACAAACAAACAATCGGTTGCACCCAAAAAGAAACAAATACCGCTTCCCTCAAACAAGCGGTGAAGAAACACCGGTTAAGGACTCAAGGCAAGTGACAACATTTTCGAGCTAATAACACAAGTCGAAATGGACAAAACTCTAATAGTATGACAACAAAGCAATAAAAAATGTTGGTAACTTACCTAGGTCCTCCTAACCTTCTAAGAACGTACTACGGGACGATCGGCGGGATGAAAATAGGATGAACCACAGAGTTAGTCGACACTTTAGGTAAGTGAGACCCCGCCCCCTTTAGCGATAAGCCAAGAGGATCGTCCCATGCTCAAAAATCGTCTAACTAGCCCAAGTAAAAAGGTGGATAAGGTTGCAAAATGGGGCAAGGCCGATCATTACCGCTATCAGCCTTCCTAGGGACTCGGTCCTTTGGTAGGCTCTTCACGGTAACGATCGGAAAAAGGCTTATTTTTGAGAGGGTGAGAATCTTTTTGTGAGATTGTTTTCTTTTGGCATTTTTTCTTTTGCATTCGGCTTTTGAGTTGTTATGCCATTTGTTTTTCTTCTTTTGTATTTTATTTTTGATTTGTTGTGCCTTTTCTTTTTCTTCTTTCTTTTCTTTCTTTCTTTTTCTTTCTTTTGACTTGGCTTGTCTTTTGGATAATTCTTGTATTGTAGGCATTTCTTGCAACCAAGTGAGAATTTCAGCAATTTGCAACTTATTTGTGGAAAAATGTGTATGAGGTAGGGAAATGGGTGAGGCGGGACGGCGCCTTCCCTTCAAACCCACAAAAGGGGAGAAACTTGGACTAGTCAAAGAAATTCCGAACACGGTCACCTAAGGGACGAGACTCGGCAACCAAGGCCTTTTCACACTGTGGGTGGTCAAAATGGTCAAAATGCAAATCCCGTAGTAAATCCCTAGTAGACTAGGTGGACTCAAGGTAAAGGACCAACGAAACTATTGATTTAAAGTCATTCTACTAGACTAAAGTCCAAGACTCGATTCATACCACTAGAAAGGGAAAGTAAACACTTGCACACTAGCTTCAAAACCGGGTTTTTGAAAACCTTTTCTACACTAGACACAAACTACACACCACAAAACAAAGACGCGACAAAAACGAAAGAAAATGAGACAAAGACAACAAAACAAAACAAAACGAAAGAAAGGAAAGCAAACACACAAAGAAAACAACACCACCCCGAAACTTCCACATAGGCAACCAAATCAACCTCAAACTCCAACAAGCTCCACCCGAGCACACATCGTCACAAATCTCCTCCAAATTTCACAAGAGACAAAGAGGAAAAGGGATAAAATGACGTTACTAGATGTCTTGAGCTTTCCGAGAATTATGGCGATCAAGGAACCTATAAGGAAATGGGGAGGCAAAACACGCAATACAACAAAAATACGACACAACGACACAAAAGGAAAAGACACAAAAGAAAATCTTTTTGATTTTTGTAAATTTTTCAAATTTTTAGGGTTTTTTAAGATTTTTCGAAAAAACTACGAAAATAAAACTAAACTAGACTAAGATATTGCTCCCCCACACTTAAACCGAGCAATGTCCTCATGCTCGATCGGTAGTGTGTGGAGACACTAAAAAGAAGAGAAACTACGAAAATAAAGCTAAAAATCAAAAATAAAGGTGAACAAATGTGAATGTGTCCGGCCGGGGTGTACTCAAGTCAGCAAGGGCCGAGACGAGAAAAGATATGGATGGGGGAAGAAATAAAGAGAAGAAAATAAAAGGAAATGGGAGGGGAGGGCTAGGTGTAATCAAGTCACCTAGCCCGGATTCCGCCTAAATCTGACTAATTCCTACTAAAAAGAAATTAAGTTGAATAAAAAGTGAAAGGACCTGTAAATTTGGCTTTTGAAATGACTCTCGATGTAGTCACGTCATTGAGAATCGAGAGCAATGACCAAGGACCCGAGGGCCACCACGATACCAAAAGGTAAAAGGAAGGGGGAATAAGCGAAGACTAAGCAAATAAAAGACGGAAAAGAAGTGAGAGTCGCCTTACCAAAGGTTAGCAACTCAATAGTCTCCATCGTCTCAATGGTCATTATCGGCACTTTGCTTGTCTTCATCATAGATATTCCTCCTCTTCTTAGATGTAGCTCCAAGTACGAGTATCGGGCTTGTAAAGGTGTAATGAGGTTAGGATTTGAGGGTAAACTTGGTGTGTAGTGAAGAGGAGGTGAGATGAAGGTGTATATATATGAAGTGTAGGGGTCATATGATAGTTGCAAGGGTAGATAGGGAGGTTGGGAGGGGGGTATAAAGTGGTTCGGTGGGCTCAAATGACGAAGAGAAGGCAAAAAGGGGAGGCTGAAACCCATCTTGGTCGAGATGGTCCCTTCTTGGTCGAGATGGTCCCTTCCCGGTCGAGATGGTCCTCTTCTTGGTCGGAATGGTCCTCCAGAAGCTTCAGTTTCCATGCCAACTTCATCCCGGTCGAGATGGCACCTTTCCCGAGCCTTGGAGCCTTCTTTCAATCATAGCATCCCAAATATTCCACCCAATCAACAAATACTACCTCCGGATCCAAGATCTTGTCCCCAAAAGCTTATGAGAAGCTCAAAAACCGACTTCCTTGCCCAAGATCCCAGCTTCTATCATCAACTACTCCTCTCAAAACTTCATCTTCACTATTAACCTATCACATAAGCTCAATAAACGCCATCAAAATCCCTCCCTCACATCGCTCAGCAAAATACCAAACGACAAGAGTTCCACAAAACATATAAAACCTAGAAACCAAACTCACAATTAACAGAATTACAATCACAAAAACTCAAAAGAAGAGGGAAAGGGGAATATACAACATGACGGTTCTTTAGGAACTCCGCCAAACCGAGGATGGTGGACTCTCATTCTTCAACCATAGCCCTCAAGGGCTCGGAGGAGCAAGCCAAACGCACGAGCCACATCATAATGAAGGCTCAAAGAGTTCCCGAGCCAAGTTATCCTCCAAAGCCTCCAAGTCGGAAGCAAGAAGTAGTCACCCAAAGACCCATTATCATCTTTCATGTTGTCTCCAGGGTCTTTCCATCCTACTACCTTAATCGACCTCTTCCTCCCTAAGCATCGCCTCCAATCACAAGCAAGCTTCATATATTTGACACGAGGCACAAAAAGCGATTTTCGCCTCATTTCCTTGTTGCACATTCTCATATGTTCCTCAAGTTGTGGTTCCCCATCTTCAAGTCTCGGAACAACACTTGTCCCCACATCATCTTGGAGGAGAGAATTGAAACTTCTACCGGTGGTTTCAATTTCTTTCAAACCATTGCTTCGCCTACTTGCAAGGGGCCTTGATGTTTTTCCATATTTTCGCACAAGGGCAACTTGAGCTTGTCATTTTCACCCAAAGACTTCACAACCTCTACCACCTCATTCAACTCACTAACCTCTTCTAATTCTTCACCAACAATGCCTTCATCAAGGGTCATCTCCTCATTCGTCTCATCTTGGATAGACAATTGAGGTTCTTCAAAGCAAGTCTCGCTTCTAAAAGGGGATTCATTAGCGGCTTCATCATTGGGTTGTTCCCCTTCCCCAAATGAACATCCCTCATCAAGTTGTGAAGTTCGAGTTAAAAACATTAGGGTTTGAGCCGCTAAAGCATTCAATCTAGCTTTACATTCCTCTCTTTCCCTTCGAATTTCGGCCAAGATTTTATAGTCTTTTTGCAATTGGATGGCCATTTCTTGTTGGCTCTTTTGCATTTGAAGAATCGATTGATTTAACTCCAAGTTGGGCATTTGGTGGTCATTGGGGTTTTGGAGTGCTACTTGTAAACCTTGATGATGCCCAAGTGGTGGGGCATCAGGTTGTTGGTAGTGAGGTTGAGATGATTGGTAGTATTGTGGGTTTTGGGGAAATTGTGGTCGAGGTGAAGGGTAATATGGTGGGTTTTGGGAAAACTGGCTTCAATATGGTGAATCATGATAAAACATGGTGGGTTCACATTTATAGCTTGAGTAATAGCCACAATGATCATAGGATTGATAAGCATTCAGTTGTTGGTAGCCGTTTCCATGTCCTTGAAACTCAGACCCACGGGTGTCTTGATTACCCCATGAAGTTTGATAGTAGGTAGGAGGCATCATGTCATAGCTTTGATCCATAGAGGGAGAGGAGTAACTTATGGCGGCTTCTATGGGTGGGGAGTTTAGATCAAACCTCATGTTTTGCTCAAAAATCATGGCTCGTACCCGGTTGAGGACCTCTCAATATAGCAACCGTCCGTTGATGCGGCTCTAAGTTGTAAAGAAGAAGATGGTCACCACCTCTAGGCACAAACTGTAGACTAGGAGCAAACGTGAGAATTCTAGTGCTTTATGGGCACTAGATAGGAAGGAAATAAACTTCACACACACAAGAAGCAAAGGAACAAAAAGAAAAATACAACAACAAAAGACAAAGTCAAGTAATTAGGCAAACAAAGTCTAAACAAGCACCGTCCCCGACAACGGCGCCAAATTGATGGAACAGATTTGCCGTGGATCCCTACCAACAAATAATAACCAAATAATCCTAACTAGGTAGAAAGGGTAAGTCGGGTTGAGTCCACGGGGACGGTAAGAGGGTTTAAACTAAGTTTCACCTAAAGACTTGACTAGGTCACTAGGCTAAACTATGCTAGAACGATTAGAAGGTAATGAACTATGATTATGAAAGGAACTAGGTATAACAAAGGCTAAAGGATTCAATTAACTAAAGGAACAATGACTAAGATGATGAAGAAATCAAACAAAGAAAGAGTAGGGTTAGGTCGGCTTCATAAGTCTAGTAGGATAGTTGGGAGATCGATGGTGCAAGGTTCACCTAGTTACTAAGGTTGGTCCGCGCTCTCGTGTCAAAGACAAAACCCGAATACTTATGCAAGATGTTACCCAATACACAAGGATTCAACCACAAATCAATCACACAATGAGAAGAGGAAGGCAAGCAAGAGAAGTATTTGCAACTACTACTCTAACAAGCAATTCATCAAACACATGGTATGCATAACATGTGACTAGTAACAAAGAATTCACCTTTACCCACAATCAAACCCTAATCATCCGTAATCAACACTTAATCCCCCTACTAACCCCACAATAAGTCTACTCACACATGTTCAAACTAATACTAATACAAAGAAAGGAAAACAACACAAGCATCACAACATTCATATTGAAGAACAACAATGATGAACAATGATTAAAGATAAAGATGAAAACTTGAATGATAAAACAAAGATTAAAGGAAAGGAGAAGAGAAATTATACCAAACTAGTAAGGAGGAAAGATTGAAACTTGTAATAATAAGAAAACCCAAATACATCAACCAAGGTTGTCAGTCTTGGTTGGATTCTTCAAGAAAACCCTTAATACAAGGATTAACTAAGATTAAGGATTAACTAAAGACTAATCTACACTAATCTAAGCTAATCAAGGCTAAAGTATCTCTAGGGTTTCTTAAAATAGTGTATGGTGCTTAAACAATACAAAGGGAGGGTATTTATAAGGTTACAAGAGCAAAGGAATAGAAAGGAGTGACGCGGGCCTGAACTGGGTTCATCCCGACCGGGATGAGGGTCGTCCCGACCGGGATAGGTTGGTCCCGACCGGGATGGACTTGGTCCCAACCGGGATGGGTTGACAGTAGGGCTTCTTTGTTTGCACTTCATCTCGACCGAGATGAGGTTCGTCCCGACCGGGATGGCTTTGGTCCCGACCGGGATGGCCTTGGTCCCGACCGGGATGGCCTTGGTCCCGACCGGGATGGCTGGTCAGAGTCGCTGCTTTGTTTGCTCTTCATCCCGACCGGGATGGCCACTCATCACGACCGGGATGGGTCTTGTAGGCCTCCAATATGATCTCAAAGGTCCCTATTTGCTCTTCATAGTCTTCTCATCGATTCTCGGTGCTCGGGATCGAGTCTAAGGGGCTCGGGAATGGGTCCCAAGGTCTCGGGATCGAGTCTAAGCTACCGAGTGATCGTTGCTTCTCTTCGTTGGCTCCGAATGTGTCGGAGACGAGTCAGAATCGTTCCACCTCTCCAAGATTAGTCTTAGGAACCTAAAACAAACTAGAAGAAGCATAAGTAGCCTAGAAACCACTCCAAAGAGCGATTTTACAAGAGAAACCGGGACCAAACTCAAGGAAAATAGCACTACAAAACACACTTATCATGACTCGGGTTGGACTTTGCTTCTCGGCACCGATTCGGAGGCCTCGGAGTCGGAATTGACTCTAATTAGTGTTGATGCCACCAAAACGACTCGACTAGGACCGTGTAGATCTTGAATTAATTTTTTCGAGTAATTATTTGATCCGATATATGGAAAAATTATCTGAAACATCATAAAATCGCATCTTGTTGTAATCCGATCGTCATTGGGTGTTTGTCAAACACTCCAGCAGCCACCAGGTAAAATTCTGAGTATCTACAAAAGTGCCCACTTTGACTGAGGCTTGGACAAGGCGAATGTCGAAGTATAGCCGTCCAGGTCAATCGAGGATTACAACATGGTGGCTATTCGCTCGGGTCGTTTTAAGTCTGTTAGACTACGTGCTAGGGCTCGTCAGCCAAGGCTAGAAATCATACCTGACCTCTGCGCTTGCGATTGCTTTTGTAGTTTTGATCTAGATTTGCTTACTTTTAGTTTGACTTGACGAGTTGCTGTGGTTGATTCTGTAGACACCTTGATTTGGACCTGGTGGCTGCAGAAGTGCCCAACAAACACCCGATGACGATAGGACTGCAACGCGACGCGGGTTCGCGATGTTTTAGGTAGTTTTTCTATAGAACAGATCAAATAAATTACTCGGACAAATTAAACTAACATGATGGCAGCCTTAGTCGTGTCATTTCGGTCGCATAGACACTAATTAGAGTCAATTCTGACACCGGAACCCCGAGTCGGTCCCGAAACTTGAACCGAGTCAGCACCGTGCCAAGCGAACCTCGGGATGAACACCCGAGGCCTACTAAACCCACGGCGCTAGGTCAAGCCACGGGAACTCTTAGGCCTCAAGATAAGTATCACGCTCCTCCCTCTCGGTTTTGGAAAGTATAAAAATCGTATCTTCAAAACTCCGACCACCCCGCCTCACGCACCTAGGACTCCCCGCGCCTAAACCCAGGCGCCTGAGTCTCGGTACGCCTCAGCTCAGGCGCCTATATGGGTGAAGAGGGCCGAAAACACCTATAAATACCCCCCTTCACCTCATTCATTTCACACACCTCAACCTTCTCTCCTCCCTCTAAACTCTCGCTAAGGGCTCGCACTCCGACACCCGAGGCAAACGATCCACTCGATCGTAGTTCCGATTAAAAAAGCGACATCGACGCTACTCCTCACCTTCGAGCACCCCACTCGATACCGAGGTGCCGGTGTTCGACTAGCCCAAGTCTAGTAACGAAGTTCTGCTGGATTGGCCGCAGAAACGGTCCATAGTAACGAAGCTCTGCCGGAGTAGCCGCAGGAAGGGTCAAGCGGTAACGGAGTTCTGCCGGAGTCACTGGTCAAGCTAGGAGGATCCGCCTGTTGATCGAGTCGTCACTAGGTTGCCATCTAATCAAAACTTTCCATACTCGTACTTTCTATTATTATACGCTACGATAATATTAGACAAGTACGCTAGATCCACACACACTTACTAAAATACGTAACGTCCCAACTTGAACTACAAACACTAAAACACACTAAATAGACCCGAGTACGTAATTCCGATATCCGTTCTCAAAGCAATCTATGCATCGAGTCCCGTTTAGTGTATACTCCGAGGGTGCAACTCCTCACTATGTGGTTTACTTATATTCCCATTTTACAGTTTTTTGTATGATTTATTGCTTTTATGACCTTATAATCGCATGCTAAATCACCTAACACGGAATTCAAAACGTAAAATAACTAAAACTGAACAAAGTGATGGTCGGGTTCCATATTAGTCCCGGTGCTCGCCTTACTAGGTTCGACGCATCTCTATAAATGCCGAACCGATGCATCTTAAGCAGAATACCAGGTAAGGTATACCACGAGAACGACTAATATCCGTATTATCGCGTTAAAACTGATTTCCTAATACATATAATATTAGTACTCTCTACTCTCCTACGTGCATCTTTTCATCGCATGAAAAGAATGTAAACACAACTACTTTGACGACAAAACTTAATTGTCCTTAAACAACCGACGTAGCAAAAGGCATAGGGTTAAAACAACGGATGTTACAGTATTTCCACCACAACAAAAGAACTAGGATATCAGCCCACCGATTGATTAGTAGAGGCCGCTATAGTGCGGGCGGGATTGGGTGTTGACATCTATCGGATGTTGGCTTCCCAATACGTACCCTCACCCTTTGCTCAGAATCGACGGTTTCCGGATGTCCGAAACCATTGGCAATGAGAGTCATTCCAGGCATGGAGTGCTTAAGGGTACAAGTCTTTATCTTTAGGTCTCGTGTCACTCAACTTTGAGCCGGCAAAGGATCAAAGTTGACTTGAACGGTATTTCCGAGTCCCCATAATTGACTCGGTGGCAACTCCAAAAATCGGCAACAACTTCAGTTCACTAAAAAGGTCGCCTTACCAAAAAAAATGGCCTTTAAACATTTACAACCACGACTCGATCGATTCCCAAATGGAAACAGGGGTGTCCCCACCCGTCTAGTACAAGTCTGGATCGTCATCCAAATCGAGGTCCGACACTTCGCACTGTATGCGAAATCGGACCGGCCCCCGGCAGGGAGGGGGCAGCGTGGGTGGCCGCCGCCACACGTTGAAAACCGGGTGGGTCCCGTGCGGGCGCGCGCAGGGCGCCGGGCGGTGCGGACGGACGTCCACAGTTTGGCGACTTCATTGGGGATTTGGAAACAAGTTTCCAGCGGTGGTGTAACTTGAACGAGGTCGGTGAAGCTCATTTCTTAGTTCCTAGTTGTGGTCACTACAGGTTTTGGCCCTTAAAACCCCTCCCTAACCGATATCAGGACCAATCGACCTCTTCGCGGTAAGATCTCTAGGGACACGCGGAGAGACCCTCGATTGACGCTCTGACCGCCTAACGCGTACCCTGCAGGAATGATAAGCAGATAGTTCCGAACGGACGGTATGACACTCGTCTCCCCAGACCATTGTCAATGCCTAAGTAAAGACTATTCGTGGGCGGTAGCCTACCTTAACCTACCCGTGTCTGCATCCTGCATGAGTGTATGCATTCCTAGTTATGTGTAGAGTGTTTGAACAACCCAACCCAAATAAAACACTAAAAATCCGGATTCAACCACGCCAACATATTCAACCGCACCCAATTCCGTTTTTCGAAAAAATAACTCATCTTTTCAAAATGACCTCTTAGACACCGATACTCCAGCCAAGTCACGATTTCTAAAAAAAAAGGGGAAAGAACATTTTCAAATGTCGTCGTCATGGCAAATTTTACACTCGACATTTTCAAACAAAATATATTTTCACGCCATCACGTGGCTAAAGTAAAACCCATCAAACAACAAATACCGTTAATACTACCGAAACTCCCAATTAATGGGATTAAGGTCCACTAAACGGTTACATTTAATTTAAAAAAAAAAAGAGTTTTTGCACACATACCGTTAACACAACCGAAACTTCAATTAATGAAGTCAAGGAATCCGAAACGGTTACATTCTCGAAATACTTTTCACAATACGTCCTTCTCATCGTCGAATGCTAGTTAATGCAACTGACAAACGTGGGTCACTCGTTTCAAAAGTTTTTTTCTAAAAAACACTATACGTCGCCTAAGTTCTTTAATAAGAATTTAGTTGCACCCGTAGGGCACCGTCATTATACCTTTTACACCACAAATATCGAACTAGTTAATTAATAGTAGTCTCGATAAAAGCATCACGTTATCATTTTTTCAAAACTGGTTCCCCTAAGAACCATGTCCCTTTCAAACAAAAAAACATTTACACTTTTGCTATCGCCGGATTCCCGACGCACACACATAGCAACACATTTTCACACCACCAACGATGTCACCACGCCATCGTTATCCTAGTTTTACGAAATCGTTTTTTCACAAAAAGAAGACTTTCCCCTGCGAGTATCGGTCGTTTTCAAAAAAAAAAAAATCTTTGATCCTGAGCCGGGATCGCGATCAACTCCTTACGTCGTACAACCGTATGATTAACTGTCCTTGTTAGTTGCTAGGATCACCTCTACTTGAGGTTTTATATTTTGGGTCGTCTTATTTCGAGAAGTCCTCTTTAAACCTCACCTCCGAGGTTTGTGTCCCATCATCTCGTTATAGAGATCTAAAACTCATTAGGTGTTTCACCGAATACACTAAGAGTCTAAAACACTCGAGTCCCTAAGGCGCCTGGTAAAACTCACTCTCACCAAAACCGCCTTTCCACAGTCATGACGGGGGATTTAAGCGTGGACGCAAGCAACCACAGTGGGGATAACGCCGGGCAATTAGCAGACAACACCATAGGAGCCCTAGCGGACCTAATCCGAGATTTACAAGCCACCGTTATAACGGTAAATGCATCTGTAAACAGCATAGATTCTCGCCTAGGCCACTTGGAAGACAAGGCCTCAGATGAACACCACACCTGGGTCCTCAATGAGGCCTTTTTAAATTCTACCCCGTTAGGTGGGGCACCCATTGGCCTCATCCCAAGCGATCCCGTTATCCCACCTCAAGACGACACCCTCCAATCCGCTATGAACCACATAGATTTCCTCAAAAACCAGATGCGCCTGAACCAGGGAAACAACGTCCACCTTGAAAACCATAGGAAATTCGAAATGGTGAACAACCAATAACCCGAGAACTTTTCCCTAGCAGACATATCTAAGTTCAAAGGAACTGAGGACCCCCTCAATCACATCCGATCCTTCAAGGACTATATGGCCATCAAAGGGGTCAAACCTAGCCTCTTCACTAGGATATTTCCCTCATCCCTAGGAGACATACCACGATCATGGTTCTATTCCCTCGACCCTAAGAAGGTATCCACCTGGGATGATATCTCCATAGAGTTCGCAAAACAATACGCGGATAATGCTGAAACACAAGTCACTATTAGAAGCCTCGAGGTCCTCTCCCAAAATGAGAAGGAAGGCTTCTTAGAATTTTTGACCAGATGGAGGAAGGTCAGTACCCAGCTAATAAACCGCCCGGACGAAGCCACTTTGGTGGAAAAATTCGTCAATAACCTTAGACCAGCTTACGCCTCCCATCTTAGGTACCAAAAATATCCACACCTTTAAGGAGCTATCCACCTTAGGAATACGCCTAGAAGACGATATGAAAAAGCGGGTATTCTCCAAGATAATGGGGAAGGGTTATCAAGGGCCAACCACCTCCTCAGGAACCCGGTCTTATGGGAGTAACAAAAACGAAGAAGTACATCTCGTTGAGACAACTACACGGGGTAGGACAAACTTCACCCCCAGAACCTTTTCCAAACTAGGCATCACATACACCGAAGCCTTAAAGACACTGACCGAGCAAGGAAAGCTCGAATTAGTAGGATCTACTGCGGACCCACCTGCGGACAAAAGGGCAAAAACGTGGGACACTAGTAAGTATTGCCAATACCATCGCGGCAAAGGCCACGACACAGAATCTTGTATTCGGCTCAAACATACTATACAGGACCTGATAGAAAACGGGACAATCCCTCTCCCCCCACCTGAAAAAAGCCCAATAATACTATGAACCCCTTTAGTGTCCACGCCATCTTCGATGACACTATTGACAGCTCCCACCTGGTCCCCCTACGAGAAGAGGTCTTAAACATCGAGGATGAACCAAATGCCCATCTGGAGCCCACGCCCTTTCGACCTCGCTACGACTATCGAGAGCCTAGCCTGCCTGGTTTCACAAATACACCCCATACTTTTGAGAATTGAGACTAGGATCACCCATATCGAGGAAATATTGAAGAACCTCCCAAGCCTCCCATTTCCACATGCAACAGATCACTCAAGAGGGAGGGCCTTGGCTCACTAGAGACTATCGAACCCAAAAAGAAGTTCACCCAAATCGGGGTCAGCTGCGCGGCTTCACTCCGAAGATTAACATCCCTTCGCCTCTTACGACCCATAGGACCGATGGCCGATCCCCCACTTAAGCATAGATCCCGTCACTGGCCCAAGGGGAAGTACTGCCACTACCATAGGGGCAACGGCCATGATACGAAGTCCTGTACATTGCTAAAAGATAAAATCGAGGGGTTAATAAAGACCGGGGCATTAAAAACCGCACTACTAACAAAAAGACCCGCCCGTTTTTTAACGGATAACTCCGAGGAAAGGGGACTCCGGATATTGGAGCACCTCGGGTTATCTCACGATCTGGCCCTAACAATGCTAATATCCGACGGGCTACTCTACCCCTTGAATCCAACGTCCGATCCACCCGCCGATAAGAGGTCGTCACACTAGAATGGTAACAAATGGTGCCGTTACCATCAAGGCCGAGGACATGACATTAGTGAATGTAGTGAATTCCGGCAACAGCTCCGACACCTCATCCAGGAAGAAAGATTCGGAGCATACCCCGAGTATGAGGACACCAAAACGCCTACCGAAGCCAGCAAGTCCGCACCCGAGTCAGAGTCCAGTTCATCTTAGGGCCTAGACTTACTAATAATAATAATAATAATAATAATAATAATAATAATAATAAATGTTTTTCCCTTATCGAGTCTAGGAGGGTGCGAGGGACATGTCCTCCACCTCCCCCAAACAAAATCATGGGCATCTAGCCCGTCTACATTATCAATAAAACAAACTTTTTTTTACAAACATGCCTCGACAATTGCTTAAACTTCTTTCAACAGTTTACTTTAAACGCTTAAAAACTCAACTTTAAGCCAATTATCGATGACAACTGACTAAAACGCAAGGGCTATAACAGATGGCCCACTTAGCTTCACCCTAAAGGAGAGATCGGGAACAACGACCCTAGGATCGACCCCTAACCAAACAACGGTAAACCTACAACGAACAAACCTCCATCAAACCAAACTCCCCCGAAATAATCAAATAGGAAGCCGTGTAATAGGTCTAAAAGCAGCCATATCTCTAGGAGTCAAAAACCTTAGAATACACGTAAACTCATCCGTAGTTGTCAACCAAGCCACGGGCAACTGGAAGATTTATAGCGAAAGCTTAACCCCATACCAAACCCGAGTGGAATCGATGTCCCGGGAATTCACCGAAATTAACTTCATACACATACCCCGCGAAGAAAACCAGTTCGCCGATGCGTTATCCAAGCTATTTTCACTAATAAACATGCCCGGTCACCTTTTATCTATGCCTATTTGCGTAGAGAGAAGTGAACAACTGACCTACATCCATAGCCTCGAAACTGATGACACCCCCTAAGAACCTTGGTACAAAGCAATCCTAGACTTTAAAACCCACGGGTCATATCCGCCAACACTAACACCAAGAACAAAAGAGCCCTACGAATACAAGCCACCCACTATGTCCTAAATCAAGGACTACTATACAAACGAACCCCATAAGGAGTCCTTCTTAGGTGCATAAACAAAAGCCAATCCGAGAAAGTCATGGAAGGTACATGACGGTGAGTGCGGACCCCACATGAGTGCACACCTACTAGCCCGAAAAATAGTGAGACAAGGTTATTACTGGATTACCTTAGAGGCAGACTGTCGACATCACGTCCGTCACTGCCACAATTGCCAAATATTTGCCAACGTCCAACACCTACCTCCACATCCTCTACACACCATAGCCACACCCTGGCCTTTCTCTACTTGGGGAATAGACATCGTAGGGAAAGTACACCCATCCAGAACCGGCGGACACTGTTTTATACTAGTGGCCGTCGACTATTTCACCAAGTGGGTAGAAGCCGCCTCTTACACCGTCCTAACCTCAAAACAAGTAGTGAAATTCTTACAAAATAACGTCATCTGCCGCTACGACATACCTCACGAGATCATTAGTGATCAGGGGGCTCACTTTAGGGCCGACACCCAGAAACTCCCCGACAAATACAAAATCTAAAGACACAAGTCATCACCCTATAGACCACAAACAAACGGGGCCGTAGAAGCAGGCAACAAAACCATAACCACAATCCTTAAGAAAATGATAGACAATTATCGGGATTGGCCAAACAAGATTCCCTTCGCCTTTATGGGGATACCGAACATCCTATAGGACACCCACTGGAGCCACACCCTATTACCTGACCTATGGCTCCGAAGCCGTCCAACCCGTAGAGCTAGAAATACCGTCGCTAAGGATATTGGCCGAAAGCGGCATTCCCGAAGAGGAATGGAATCAAAAACGATATGACGAGCTAGTACTCCTAGATGAGCGTAGGATACATGCCTTATCCAACGTACAAGCGTACCAACAACGCATCCAATGAGCCTTTAATAAACGAGTGAAATCCCAAAACATACACGAGGGAGATCTAGTGATCAAATCCATCAGAGCACCCCTTCCCGTTGACCCTAGAGGGAAATTCAAACCAAACTGGACGGGCCCTTACCTCATTAAGAAAATACTCTCGGGGGGCGCCGTGATCCTCACCGACCTAGACGGATAAGAGTTCTCAACCCTGACCAACATGGATCAACTCAAACGATACTACCCGTAGAGATCCTGGAAACCACATCCCAACCTCCGATTTAGGAGGAAGCTTTAAAAAAAAAACAACAACAACAAAAATCAAGTTCGCATCGATAATTGGCATAACGAGTCTAAAGCATAATCTCTCACATTTTATAAAGAACTACGGACATGGTTTGATTCCATCTAAACACGGATACGTAGGTAACCCTTCCCCGGGTACAACAAAACAAACAAAACAAAAAATTGATTAATCGGTTCATGTGTAAACTGGGACTCCTTCCACGACCCGGCCAATGAGTGATTTAAAATGACGAAGCACAAACGACGAGCCAAGGACGGGGTGAAAACCCGAAAGGGCGCCCGGGCAAAATGAAGAAACGAGTTGCGAGCCGTCGTAAAAAAAAAAGCGACGAGTTGAGGACGGGGTGAAAACCCGAAAGGGTGCCCCGGGCAAAATGAAGAAACGAGTTGCGAGTCGTCAAAAAAGAGAAAAAAAAAAGAAAACAAAAAAGGGTGAGCCGAGGACGGAGTGAAAACCCAACAGGGCGCTCCGGGTAAAATGAAGAATCGAGTTGTGAGCCACCGACAAAATAAATAATAATAAAAATGTGCTTCTCATTAATAACAAAATTCGGTTAAATCGAGCCTTTGTCGAGGCATTTACATCAAGCAATCCGGATACCCCGGAAAACAACAACGTGTCAAAACTCCACAAAAACTAGTACTAATACGCCGCATAATATCAACTAATAAGCCATAATACATGTGGCTGGGCCCTACCGGTCCAACTTTTCCTTCCCCTTGCCATTCAGGGGTGCCTGTTTCCGTTTCTCGTCCTCGATCTTCTGAAGGCAAGCTTCTAACGCCCCAGCCAAACGCGGGCCCAGCCAATCCAATTTTCCTTCCTCTTCCACACTTTCAATATGGGTCTCTTTAGTCTTGGCCCGTTTAGATGAACTGACGGAACTAGGATCGGTCCCACTGTCTCTGGATAGGCGCTTAGTAACGGTCTCTCGAGTGTCCTCCCTGCCTTTTAGCGGCGCTGTCTAGCCTTTAAGTTGCTCTGTCCTGACGGGTGTCCACTAATCCCTTGCCAGACTGGAGCATTGTCGGTCGGTCGAACATGAGATGTAAGAACCTCTGCTCCCAAGACACCCTAAACTCCCTAAGCAAATCCTCCGTCCATGGGTCAGAACTGGAAACAAGTTTAGCGTCTTTTGGGATAGAAGGTTGGACACCCATTTGATGTGACAATAAGCCCGGATAAATGTAAACCTGATCCGTCATTGATAATACCAACAAAGCCCACGTCGAAGATGAAAATGGAAACCCGGTACGCCCACTAATATTCCACCATGGGACAGACCACCTGATGACAACATCTCCCCTGACCAATAAAAAAGAAAGCCAATCCTTTTCCTCGGGACTTTTACTCCACACCTGCACCATCTTCCGACCCGTAAAACCCCTATAACTATAATCTTTAAAACACCTGGGAGGGACGACCAAACCAAGCTGCTCGTGCAACCAAACCTGTACAAACCACTACAAAATATCACAAACAAAAAAAACCAAAAAGGGGGGGGGGGGAACAAAACAAAGAAACACACCTGTAAGATAATCCTAGAACTCCGAGAAGGTGTCCCCTGTAACCGGGCACTAGCATCAAGATCCAGAATAAGCTCACCCAAAATAAGCAAAGAAGGTGATCGCCCATGTTCCATTGCCGCTACCACATCCAAAACACTAGGATTACCCCAACCTTCACGTGACCGCGCATCCTCAAAAAGATAATAGCAAGCAATAGCAATGTTAAAAGCACGCCTACATGCTAAGGCCGAAACATGTTGAGAGCTAACCCGCGAGAATGTCGTAGAAAGCAACTCTAAGTTAATGCCATCTCCTCCAAAATAACCCTTAGCCTCTTCTAATGATGAAAGGACCAAAAGTGGTAAAGCAGCTCCACGTAAGCATCATCCCCATAAGGAACATAAGGGCGAATCGAGCTCCACCCACCTATAGCATCTATCTGTTCGGGCAAAGGACAAATTTTACCCCTGGAAAGGCGAAAACATGGCGTTTCGAGCCCAAAACGTAGAACATGCCCGTAAGAAATTATCTTGTATATTGACTCGACTTAGCGCGACAACCGTTGACAAACCGTCATTTGAACTAACCTCAGGGTTACATTTCTTAAAAGAACCCGCCCACTCGGTTAGGGTATTCCCGAAACCCAACATGACCCTAAATATAGATGTACTAGACCCTACGGATATTCTAATATCTCCAAAACAAGCACCCACAACCCGTATATATAGCCCTAATCCCACAAGAATTAGGAAACCACGAAAAATTTCCATAACCCGGGCTCGAACTGCACCGGCCCACGCGCTCAAGTTTCCGTCTGCCCAAGCCCAAGCGGCCCGAAACCCGGTAGTCTTAGCCCAAGCGCCTGTAGCCAGGCAGGCGACATCCCGAACAACCCGAGGATAGAGATTTTTGACCCCGCATTATCACCACAGCTATCATCCTATGCCTCGGACATCGGGAACGACCTCCCGAAGTCACTAAAACCCGCTCCGGAAACCGAAATACCGGTACAGAGGCCACAAAAATGCGAAGTAACTCGTCGGGCGCACGAGACTTAGATATTTTTTTTATTGTTTTAGGGGGTAAGCTACCCCACCTAGGCGGTGTTGTAGCCTTTTAACGGTTACCGTCAAGTCGCGTCTGTAGTCTAACAAGGCAATTTTTAACAATGTATAAAAGTGGTCTAATTTTTTTTCAAAAGTCGCCCGAATTTAATCTTCGGTCTCGTTCTGAGTGCCCACGCTCATCTCTTAACGAACTCGGTCAAAGCATGTTGATATTTTACATCTCGAGTCAAAACGTTTTAATCGACGTACTACCTGAACCAATTCCCGGCTCAAACTAATGCATTTCAAAACATCCGAAAGGAACTGTTTTCATACTCTCATGCGACGTCAACACGCCCGAAACTAGGTCAAATCGCAAACGAATAAACGCAAAAAGTGATTACTTGTCAATCTAGTTAAACAATTAGCCAAATGAAAACACAAGACTAATCCAACTAATACTAAAATTTAAAGCAAATGCATACACAAATCGAGGCTAGGGAGGACCCCTAGAAGCCGCGCCAATGGCCATCACGACCTCACAAATGTTGTCATCTAAACCTAGATCCTCCAAGTCTATAAGTGGAGACACACTACCATCCATCCCTGACAGCATATCTAGGTAGCTGTCTCGGGGATTCCTCCCACCTCCTCACCCGTAGCCTCAGCCTTCCTCTCGATCCGATGCCTGGCCTCACCCTGTGTAGAGGTCTCGACCCGAGACCGAGCCAGCTGCTCCTTAAGGAAAGCGATATCGTCAGCCCGAGATTGCAGGAGCCGCTGCGACTCAACCTCTCTCGCCTCGAGCTCGGTCACCCGAGTCTCCAGCTGTCCCACCATATCCGGGACATCCTGCAAGCTCTCTCAAACATTAGGGAAACACACAAACAGCCTAGAAAACCACTCTAGTCACGCAAAATCACCGATCGAGGCCCCGTGGTGTCACGGGAAACCCTCGAGGCATAGGCCCGGAAGCAGTTGGCGGCCTGCCACAGCCGCTGATGGCAAGCCGACGAAACCTGAGAGTTGAAACCATACAGGTTAGATAAGCCAATCCTAAACCTTAGAACCCAAATCGAAAACGAAAGCCAAAACTTATTCGGTATACCTGGTTACGCCACTCTATCCCAGCGTCCATTTCCTTAGCAGAACACGGGGGGAGAGGCTCGGTGAAGGGTATCCCAGCCGCATCCACCCTAAGCAGAGTCAGGGGAAAATCTGGTGGCTGGATTTCATCAGCCGGATCGACCAGCTGAAAAGATAACAGATTGGTCAGTCAAAGGGCGAAGAAATAATAAACCACAAAAAAAACTTTAGAACCAAAGATTAGAGCATTACCACGAAGCGATACCAAGCTAACCGCCGGATGACGTGAGATAGATAGGAGGCACCAGGCACCAGGAGTGTATCGCCTTCTTCCCCGTCCCTATCCTCGAGGACCTCTGCGGCGGTCGGTGGTATGAATATGGTCTGGGGAGGATCAACCGGCACCCTAAAATCGTCATACAGACACTGACGCACCAACCGCTCACCCAGATACCAAACCGAGCGAAACAACGCAGAAAGGAGCATCCTCCTATAACTCCGAGGCCTCAGCTCCGCAGTCACGTACCCAGGCACGCCCTCATATTTGGCCCAAGGGTGGGCCACAAACTACACAAACAGAACCAACATCCTAATGAATCCTAAACCTTGGGGGCTATTAAACGAAGTAGGCTATGAGAAGAAAACTTACATCCTCGAGTCGTAGCTTGTTAACCAGCGCATTCTCCGTCGGGTAGTGGCTAATTGTGCTCTTAGGCAGAGCCAGCCTCCTCTCGATTCCCGCTGGGAATCTCTTTGGGTGAGCCCGCACCATCTTAGGCGCCAAACACGGGAAATAGGAATAGATCCACGCCTGTAAAATCCCAAAACAACCTTAGCGAAACCAAGCCAAGAGTAAGTTTACTCGAAACACAAGAATGAGAGTAGTGACTAACCTCAAGTATAAGGCCCGGACCCACGATGGGCACAGCTGAAGCCGACTTTATCACCAACGGCCACACCATGACTTGCAGGCAATCGTAGCGTCCTAGCTGAGTCAGGTCAACTAGGAAGGGCAAAATCCTAGTACTAAACCTCTCGCCTTTATCCGAGAAGTGGGTCGATCCTAGAAAGTACCACAACCACAACCGAGCATCCTGTTCCGGTGTGTTGGGTTCTCGACCCTCTAACACCGCTACTCGCTCGAAGTGATCGGTGATGTAAGAACTCACCAAGGCATGAGGCGTACTATATGCCTCATGTGGTAAACAATCCCTGATGAGGCCCCGCACCTCATCGCTATCTAGACTAGTTGATAAGTGTAGTTTGTAGTGCCTAATTTGTTGTGTTTTGGTCCCGTTTTCCTTGTGGAATCGCTCCTTGGGAGCGGTTTATGGGTTACTTATGCTTCCTTTAGTTCGTTTTAGGTTCCTGAGACCATTCATGAAGAATTGGAACGATTCCGACTCGTTTCATACGCTTTTGGAGCCAACGAAGTGAAGGAACGATCACTCGATGCCTTGGATTCTATCCCGAGACCTTGGGACCCATTCCCGAGCCCCTTAGGCTCGATCCTAAGTCCCGAGAATTGATGAGAAACCCATGAGAGGCAAGGAGGGACCTTAAAGATCATATTGGAGGCCTACAAGACTCATCGCCGACGGGAAGGACCTCATCCCGTCCGGGATGAAGTGCACAAAAGAGAGGGCTGCTGTTTTGGGTCCATCCCGAATAGGATGAGTTCATCCCGACCGGGACCGACACCTCATCCCGACCGGGACCATCCATCCCGACCGGGATGAGCCTAGTTCAGGCCCGCGCTTCATTGTTTCTTCTCCTTTTCTCTTGTAACCCTATTTATACCCTTCCTCTTGTAATCTTATGGATCGGAGACATCACCCATTAAACCCTAGACTACTTTAGCATAGATTAGCATAGATTAGTGTAGATTAGTCGTTAATTAGTCCTTAATCTAGTTAGCTAATCTTGTATTAAGGGATCTCTTGAAGAATCCATCCAATCTTGACAACATTAGTGGATGTTTTGGGTGTTCTCTACATACAAGTTCTCATCTTTTCATTCTCTTGTTAGTTGGTATAATTTTCTCATCCTTTTACTCTTAATCTTTGTTTATGGTATTCAAGTTTTCATCTTTATATCTAGTTTGTTATTCTTGTTAGTTTTACATATGTATGCTCTTGTTCTTGTTTTGATTTATCTTGTTAGTATTAGTTTTAGCATTAGATATGTTTGAGTAGACTCTTGCTAGGGTTATTAGGGTGATTGGTTGTGATTGTGGATGATTAGGCTGAGATGGGTGGTACTAGATGTTGTTTTTTTGTTGTTTCCCATTTACCTTGCACTCCACATGTTTGATGAAATGCTTGTGAGACTAGAGACGATCAATCCTTGTTTTTCTTGCATATTCTCTTGTATGTATGTGTTTGGTTGGTTGGTTTGGTTCCCTCATTACGTAGCGAGAGCCCGGTGAGGACGACCCCTAGGCCGATTACGTAGCGAGAGCCCGATCGGCGGAACCTAGGCTACGAAATCACGCTAGTAACCCCGTTTTTCCCCTTTTTGTCTTCCTTGACATCCATGAACCCGACCTAACCCTAGTTTTCCTTCTTATTGTTATCCTTGCTCCCCTTAGTCATTAGTTACTTGTTTTGTCTTCCTTTTCCATGTTTTAGACCTTAGCCTAGTCCTTAGCTTCCCCCTAGAATAGCTTGTCTCGAACCTAGTCCTAGACCGTAGCACCCATCAGTCTAAACCCATTTCCGTCCCTGTGGATCGACCCGACTTGCCCTAGCTACCCTAGTTAGGTTCGTTGTTATTATTTGGTGGCGGGATCCACGGCAAATCCCTCCCATCAAATTGGCGCCTTTGCCGGGGACGGCGTAGTTTAGACTTTTGTGTGCTTAGTTTTAGACTTTGTTCTTGATCTTTGTGTTTTCTTCTCCTTGTTTATCTCCGTTCTACTTCTTGTGTGCTATTCTCTCTTCCTAGTGCCTCAAAAGCACTAGGCTACTAACGTTTGCTCAAGTGCTTCTAGTTCATCCGAGGTATCAAAGCAACGTTATGGAAATGGCACGTCCTAGCTTCCATCAATCGTCACGGGACAACTATGGGGCAAATTGCCAAGTCCCAAAATTTCACCAACCATGTCAACCTCATCAACAATCTTACGAACGCCCTCCATATGGTTATCATGAAAGTTTTCAAGGATCATTCCAACATCCTAACAACTACCAAACACCCTCACATAACCCACAACCAAAAATCCCCGACTTTGAGACTTGTCAAATGTTGGTCCAAATGCAAAAGAGTCAACAAGAGGCGATAATGCTATTGCAAAAGGGTCAACATGAGATGATGATTTTAATGCAAAAGAGTCAACAAGCGATGATGACTCAAATACAAGGGGTCAAAGAGGAGCTCAAGGCCCAAATAGAGGTGCAAGATGCTCGGATCAATGCACTCATGGCTCGCATCACGATGTCGGCCACTCGAGCTCCACAAATTGTTGGGGAAGGTTCATTTGGGCAAGAAGGTCGGTTGACTCCACATGGAAGTCAACCCGATCTTGAAGCTACGAGTGAAGAAAGAGAGGGTTAATCAAGAGATCATTGTTGAGTGTTGCTTGGATGGTGAAGATATGGGAAGAATAGAGGAAGTTGAAGCTTCAAGGGTCAACAACAAGGGGGGAAGTGAACACGATTCTCAAGGTAACTCTTGGGGAGCCGATGTATTGGCTATCAAATTGGATTTGTATGATTTTCTTCGTGATGAACCGGATCTAGACATTCCAAAGCCAAGTGAAGACATACCTCCTCTAGGCCATATTGACAAGGTGAGTGAAAAGGAGCGTAATACTTGGGGGAAAGAAGTAGATGCCTTGGAACTTACCTTGAATGGGAAATTGGAGGAGCCAATTGCCTCCAATGAAGAAAACTTGATGCCTTCTCCTCCTCTATCGCACTCGATTTCTAGTCCCTTGTCTTATGAGACGGTTGATGAAGAGGATCCTTGTCGGGCGGTGGAAAAGAACTCTACTCTCGACCCCGTAGAAGAAGCAACACCCTTAGGGTGTGATCTCCCACATCATAACACCGAGCATGACTCTAGACCACTATACCTACCGGATGGTCATAAGAGTCGTTGCTATCATGGTTCGGAAGACCCGGAAGATCACGAGAACCCCAAGCATAATGAAGATGATTGCTTCTTGCCTCCGACTTGGAAGCTCTTGAAAGTAGCTAGGCTCGGCCATGTGAGCTTCAATGAAGATGTTGCTAGGGCATTTGACTTACTCCTTCGAGCCCTTGATGGCTATGGAGGAGTAAATGGTGAGAGTATCATGTAAATATATATTTTTTTTCCTTTTCCTTTTTTTTTTTCGTTTTTGTTTATGTTTGTTTGGATAGTTTGATTTCTAGGATTTGTTAGATTTTGTGAAATTCTTGTAATTCGGTATTTTGATGAGCGATGTGAGGGAGGGATTTTGATGGTGTTTATTGAGTCCATTTGATAGGTTATAGTGAAGATGAAGTCTTGAGAGAGTAGTTGATGATAGAAGCTTGGATTTGGGCATGGGAGTCAGTTTTTGAAGCTTTTGACAAGCTTTTGGGGACGAGATTCTATGTCTCGATGTATTGGTGGTCATGTGGGTGATGCTATTAAGATTAGGAAGGGATAGAAGGCTCCTCCCGACCGGAAAGGAAGCATCCGGACCGGGAAGGATGAGCATCCCGACCGGGAAGGATGTCATCCCGATCGGGATGAGTGCGCTGAAAATTGGATCTTCTGGAGTGTGATCCCGACCGGGACCAAGTTCGTCCCGACCGGGAAGGAGTTTTCCCGACCGGGAAGAAGTCCTTGGGAGCGGTTTATGGGTTACTTATGCTTCCTTTAGTTCGTTTTAGGTTCCCGAGACCATTCATGAAGAATTGGAACGATTCCGACTCGTTTCATACGCTTTTGGAGCCAACGAAGTGAAGGAACGATCACTCGATCCCTTGGATTCGATCCCGAGACATTGGGACCCATTCCCGAGCCCCTTATGCTCGATCTCGAGTCCCGAGAATCGATGAGAAACCCATGAGAGGCAAGGAGGGACTTTAAAGATCATATTGGAGGCCTACAAGACTCATCCCCGACGGAAAGGACCTCATCCCGTCCGGGATGAAGTGCACAAAAGAGTGGGATGCTGTTTTGGGTCCATCCCGACCGGGATGAGTTCATCCCGACCGGGACCGACACCTCATCCCGACCGGGACCATCCATCCTGACCGGGATGAGCTCAGTTCAGGCCCACGCTTCATTGTTTCTTCTCCTTTCCTCTTGTAACCCTATTTATACCCTTCCTCTTGTAATCTTATGGATCGGAGACATTACCCACTAAACCCTAGACTACTTTAGCATAGATTAGCATAGATTAGTGTAGATTAGTCGTTTATTAGTCCTTAATCTAGTTAGCTAATCTTGTATTAAGGGATCTCTTGAAGAATCCATCCAATCTTGACAACATTAGTGGATATTTTGGGTGTTCTCTACATACAAGTTCTCATCTTTTCATTCTCTTGTTAGTTGGTATAATTTTCTCATCCTTTTACTCTTAATCTTTGTTTATGGTATTCAAGTTTTCATCTTTATATCTAGTTTGTTATTCTTGTTAGTTTTACATATGTATGCTCTTGTTCTTGTTTTGATTTATCTTGTTAGTGTTAGTTTTAGCATTAGATATGTTTGAGTAGACTCTTGCTAGGGTTATTAGGGTGATTGGTTGTGATTGTGGATGATTAGGCTGAGATGGGTGGTACTAGATGTTTTTTTGTTGTTTCCCATTTACCTTGCACTCCACATGTTTGATGAAATGCTTGTGAGACTGGAGACGATCAATCCTTGTTTTTCTTGCATATTCTCTTGTATGTATGTGTTTGGTTGGTTGGTTTGGTTCCCTCATTACGTAGCGAGAGCCCGGTGAGGATGACCCCTAGGCCGATTACGTAGCGAGAGCCCAATCGGCGGAACCTAGGCTACGAAAGCACGCTATTAACCCCGTTTTTCCCCTTTTTGTCTTCCTTGACATCCATGAACCCGACCTAACCCTAGTTTTCCTTCTTATTGTTATCCTTGCTCCCCTTAGTCATTAGTTACTTGTTTTGTCTTCCTTTTCCATGTTTTAGACCTTAGCCTAGTCCTTAGCTTCCCCCTAGAATAGCTTGTCTCGAACCTAGTCCTAGACCGTAGCACCCATCAGTCTAAACCCATTTCCGTCCCTGTGGATCGACCCGACTTGCCCTAGCTACCCTAGTTAGGTTCGTTGGTTATTATTTGGTGGCGGGATCCTCGGCAAATCCCTCCCATCACTAGGGCCTTCGGCAGCCCACCTAATCCTATCCGGACCTCAGGGCAGACCAGTAATCATCCCGAAATCCTCTAGGGTCATCCCGACTTCCCCAAAAGTGATGTGGAAGGTTGAGGTAGTATCATGGAAGCGATCTATCATCGCTCTAATCACCATAAGGTTGCATTTAGTCTTACAACCCACTAGTCGGACCCACTGCTCGACCACGGGACATAGAGCGGTCCTCGCGATAATCCCCTTTGCCGCGGGGGTCAACTTTTGAAAATAGATATCGAGGCACGTAGTAAAGCCCGAGAAAGTCCTCATCGGACCTGGGGACTGCAAACCGAAACAATACGAGAATAAACAAACCTAGCCTAACACAAAAAAAAATAATGAAACTAATAGGACAGTCACCAGGCCCCGTACGATGTGGTGAGAAATGTGAAGGTCAAGGTGAAACATCAGCTGATGACCATCCCAGTCCCGAGCCCACTCGGGATCCTCATAAACAATCTCCTCATCCTCCGGTACAGGAGCCGGAACGTGAGCCCTCCTAGCCACTGTCTCCGGAAGCTTGCGCTTCATCACTCTATCAAAATCAGCCTCATTAATAGTCTCGGGATCAGGGCGCTGGGACGAGATATCCGATGTCTCCTTCGAATTCCTCGGGGGGTCTGCGAACTCGCCCCAACAGTCTCTTCATTAGCACCAACTGAGGAGGTTCCCTCGGGACGCTCAGCATCATCTCTAACTGTAAAACCAAACGAACAACCAAAAAACATAACCCTAGTCAGGTTAAAACATCTTAAACAGGTCAAAATAAGGTCAAAATTTCGGATAAAGGTATCAAAATTTCGAGAAAGCCGCTAGCACGCATTTTTTATCCCGGTCACAATGGGAGTGGTTTCGGGAAAATTCTAGCCCATAAAATCGTTACGATGCCTTTTTGTTCGTCTTAAGACACACAAAACCTCACGGAAGGTCCTAAAGGTCATCCTAGCCCATAAAATCCGACGAGTGAGCTACCCACATCCTCATGAGCACTATTTGAGCCAAAAGTACGCAAAATAAATAAGGGAATAATCGGGAAACGATCCTTAACCCTAGCATTCCGAACACATTTCCATAGCGAGCCATTGTCGCACCTCGAAACCCCTCATCAAGCTTATAACTATTTCAACAAGCTCTAATCAACCTTAATTTAACAATGAGATTAACCACAAACATCGATGCTTAGTGAACTAAAAACACCCAAATCAATTTTCTAGGGTTTAACAAAACAAAATCACAATCAACCAAATCAAGCAAAACCGACAATAAACAAGCAAACAACACTTACCCGGAGTCGACATTGTCGTAAATAGCGGAGATCGAAACGAAATTTGACGAGAAAAGTCGAGAAAGTCGATTCTAGGGCGAAAGGGGCGACGCGTTCAAGTTCGATGATGAATGAACAATCGCCCCAATTTTCGTTTACTTAAACAAACCGGTCCGCGAAACCCCGACCACCCCAAGTTGCGCGCCTGAGTCCTGGCTCGCTGGGGGCTTGGCGCCTGAAAACTAGGGCGCAGACAGATGCGCGTCTAAGTGGCTCAGTACAGACTAAAACAAAGCAAACAAACTCAAAGTTCGATACACATAAAGCACGCACCCTTAAGACAAGCAAGATAATAACAATAACGGAGCAATTACCAATCAACATTGATAACGCACCCTCAATAACAAAACAAGCATAAAAAAACTGCACTTAATCTGAACGCTACACCCGAACGCGTAATAAAGCAAGTCGAACTAATCTAAATAAACCCTGAGCAAAACTCAACCGCATAAGCCAACCGAAACAAAAGCAAGAACAAACCCGAACAAGATAAGACAAACCTGCAAAACAAAAGTTGATTAAGACAAAGAAACAAACAACAATTTTGCCCGAGGGACGTTAGTATCCCAGAGGCACAACAATTTTGTCCGAAGGATCTAAGATCCCGGAGGCACAGCAACAGCAATTTGCCCGAGGGTCAGAGTTATCCCGGAGGCACAACAATTTTGCCCAAGGGATCTAATATCCCGAAAGCACATCAATTTTGCCCAAGGGACGCGAGTATCCCGGAAGGCAGCTATTCGAGGGAGACGGACGCCCTCGGATGGTTCAATTTTTGTCCTAGGGGTCAGAGCATCCCCGAAGACAGCTATTCGAGGGAGACAGACGCTCTCGGATAGTTCAATTTTTGCCCAAGGGACGCGAGTATCCTGGAAGGCAGCTATTCGAGGGAGACGGACGCCCTCGGATGGTTCAATTCTTGTCGTAGGGGTCAGAGCATCCCCGAAGACAGCTATTCGAGGGAGAGGGACGCTCTCGGATAGTTCAACTTTTTCCCAAGGGACGCGAGTATCCTGGAAGGCAGCTATTCAAGGGAGTCGGACGCCCTCGGATGGTTCAATTCTTGTCATAGGGGTCAGAACATCTCCGAAGACAGCTACACGAGGGAGACGAACGCTCTCGGATAGTTCAATTTTTGCCCAAGGGACGCGAGTATCCCGGAAGGCAGCTATTCGAGGGAGACGGACGCCCTCGGATGGTTCAATTTTTGTCCTAGGGGTCAGAGCATCCGCGAAGACAACTATTCGAGGGGATACTGACACCCTCGAGTAGTTTATTATTTTATCATTTTATTTTTGCCCAAGGGACGTGAGTATCCCGAAAGGCTCAATTCTGCCCGAGGGATCTAAGATCCCGGAGGCACAGTAAACAACAATTTTGTCCTAGAGGTCAGAGCATCCCCAAAGACACAGCAACAACAATTTTTTCCTTGGGGTTAGAGCATCCCCAAAGACACAACAAGAACAATTTTGTCCTAGGGGTCAGAGCATCCACAAAAGATAGCTGCTCGAGTGGAGACTGACGCCCTCGAGTAATTTATCCTGGTTTATTTCGTCCTAGGGGTCAGAGCATGCCCAAAAGACAGTTACTCGAGTGGGGACCAACGCCCTCAAGTAGTTTATCTTATTTGTTTTGTCCTAGGGGTCAGAGCATCCCCGAAGACAAGTGTTCAAATGGAGACTAACGCCCTCGAACGCTTTATTTCATCAAGGGTTCACAAGCATCCCAAAAACATTTGTCCAAACAAAAGCCAATAGATTTACGCCTAACACACGAAAGCGCTTAAAATTAAACAAAACCTTTAAATATCCCGAAGAAGACAAACCACGCGCGCACAAAGAATCAAGAACAAGATAACCAGCAATGGCCCGAGCCCAAGCAAGCAACCGCAAGCGAAGACGTCAGGTATGACTTCTAAGCCTTGGCTAGCGAGCCTCAACGCGCATTCTAATGGACTTAAAAATGACCCGACCGGACAACCACCAGGTCGTAATCTTCGATTGACCTGGGCGGCTATACTTTGACTTTCGCCTTGTCCAAGCCTCAGTCAAAGTGGGGGCTTCAGTAGACAACTGGATTTGGACATGGTGGCTGTAGAAGTGCCCAACAAACACCCGATAACGATAGGACTGCAACGCGACGCGGGTTCGCGATGTTTTAGGTAGTTTTTCTATAGAACGGATCAAATAAATTATTCGGGCAAATTAAACTAACATGATGGCAGCCTTAGTCGTGTCATTACGGTTGCATAGACACTAATTAGAGTCAATTCTGACACCGGGACCCCGAGTCGGTCCCGAAACTCGAACCGAGTCAGCACCGCGCCAAGCGAACCTCGGGATAAACACCCGAGGCCCACTAAACCTACGACGCTAGGTCAAACCACGAGAACTCTTAGGCCTCAAGCTAAGTATCACGCTCCATCCTCTCGGTTTTGGAAAGAATCAAAATCGTATCTTCAAAACTCCGACCGCCCCGCCTCACGCGCCTAGGACTCCCCGCGCCTAAACCCAGGCACCTGAGTCTCGGTGCGCCTCAGCTCAGGCGCCTATATGGGTGATGAGGGCCGAAAACACCTATAAATACCCCCCTTCACCTCATTCATTTGACACACCTCAACCTTCTCTCCTCCCTCTAAACTCTCGCTAAGGGCTCGCACTCCGACACCCGAGGCAAACGATCCACTCGATCGTAGTTCCGATTAAAAAAGCGACATCGACGCTACTCCTCACCTTCGAGCACCCCACTCGATACCGAGGTGCCGGTGTTCGACTAGCCCAAGTCTAGTAACGAAGTTCTGCTGGATTAGCCGCAGAAACGGTCCATAGTAACGAAGCTCTGCCGGAGTAGCCGCAGGAAGGGTCAAGCGGTAACGGAGTTCTGCCGGAGTCACTGGTCAAGCTAGGAGGATCCGCCTGTTGATCGAGTCGTCACTAGGTTGCCATCTAATCAAAACTTTCCATACTCGTACTTTCTATTATTATACGCTACGATAATATTAGACAAGTACGCTAGATCCACACACACTTACTAAAATATGTAACGTCCCAACTTGAACTACAAACACTAAAACACACTAAATAGACCCGAGTACGTAATTCCGAGATCCGTTCTCAAAGCTATCTATGCATTGAGTCCCGTTTAGTGTATACTCCGAGGGTGCAACTCCTCACTATGTGGTTTACTTACATTCCCATTTACAGTTTTTCGTATGATTTATTGCTTTTATGACCTTATAATCGCATGCTAAATCACCTAACACGGAATTCAAAACGTAAAATAACTAAAACTGAACAAAGTGACGGTCGGGTTCCATATTAGTCCCGGTGCTCGCCCTACTAGGTTCAACGTATCTCTATTAATGCGAAACCGACGCATCTTAAGCAGAATACCAGGTAAGGTATACCACGAGAACGACTAATATCCGTATTATCGCGTTAAAACTGATTTGCTAATACATATAATATTAGTACTCTCTACTCTCCTACGTGCATCTTTTCATGGCCTACTTGTCATGTGAAATCGCATGCAAAGAATGTAAACACAACTACTTTGACGACAAAACTTAATTGTCCTTAAACAACCGACGTAGCAAAAGGCATAGGGTTAAAACAACGGATGTTACAGTATTTCCACCACAACAAAAAAACTAGGATATCAGCCCACCGATTGATTAGTAGAGGCCGCTATAGTGCGGGCGGGATTGGGTGTTGACATCTATAGGATGTTGGCTTCCCAATACGTACCCTCACTCCTTACTCAGAATCGACGGTTTCCGTATGTCCGAAACCATTGGCAATGAGAGTCATTCCAGGCATGGAGTGCTTAAGGGTACAAGTCTTTATCTTTAGGTCTCGTGCCACTCAACTTTGAGCCGATAAGGGATCAAAGTTGACTTGAACGGTTTCCGAGTCCCCATAATTGACTATGTGGCGAGTCCACAAATCGGCAACAACTTCAATTCACTAAAAAGGTCGCCTTACCAAAAAAAATGGCCTTTAAACATTTACAACCACGACTCGATCGATTCCCAAACGAAAAAACGGGTGCCCCCACCCGTCTAGTACAAGTCCGGATCGCCATCCAAATCGAGGTCCGACACTTCGCCCCGTACGCAAGATCGGACCGGCCCTCGGCAGGGAGGTGGCCGCGTGGGTGGCCGGCTTCAAACGTTGAAAACCGGGTCGGTCCCGCACGGGCGCGCGTGGGGCGCTGGGTGTGGTCAGATTGGTATCTTGATCTTCGGAATATACCCCATGCTCAGGACTGCCCCTGGCCTTTTCATAATTGTACTCTTTGGAACAGATCCTGTTTGTTCCTGGACTGTCCATGTTGTATTCTTTGTAATGGATCTTGTTTATTCTTGGGCTTTGCATAATTGTGTTCTTTGGAATAAATTTCGTCTATCCCTGACCTTTGCGTAATTGTATTCTTTGGAACAGATCCTGTCTATTGCATATTGTATTCTTTGAAACAAATCCTGTCTATTTCTGGACTTTGCATATTATATTCTTTGAAAAGGATCTTATCTATCTCTGGTCTTTGCATATTGTATGAAGTGGACCCTATGCTTTAGTCTACTTCTGAGTAACTGAAATTTGGTGAGACGAACCCTTGAAATAAGTCCTTCTCGGATAACTTGGTTCTGATTTAATTCATTGCAGGTGGCTGCTTTGAATTGATTTAATCCTTGAGAGTGGCTGCGTTGAATCGTATTAATCCCTTTCGGGTGGTTGCTTCTGATGGGAGGGATTTTCCGTGGATCCCCACCGTCAATAAATAACCAACTAATCCTAGTGGGTAGCTAGGGTAAGTCAGGTCGAATCCACGGGGACGGTAAGAGGCGTCTAGACTAAGGTCACCTAAATACAAGACTAGGTCAACGAACTAAGCTAAACTAGAATGATAAGGAGGGAAGAAGGCTAAGACTAAGGTGACGGAGAAAACAAATAAGGAAACGGGCAAGGATTAGGTCGGGTTCAAGGGGTGATGGAATGGTCAAGGAAAAGCTAAGGTGAAGGGGTAGTCGGGTTATCTAGGTGTAGTCCGGGCTCTCGCTACGTAGACCGACCTAGAGGTTCTTGCTAGAACCCATCTTAGCGACACACATGACAAACGGGGTTACTAGCGTGCTTTTGTAGCCTAGGTCACGTCCGGGCTCTCGCTACGTAGACCAACCTAGGGGTCGTCCTCACCGGCCTCTCGCAACGTAATGAGGGAACCAAACCCACGATCAAACTATCCCCCACAAGAGAAAAGGCAAGAAAAACAAGCATATGCATCTACATGTCATTCAAGCATTTCATCAAACATGTTCCATGCATCTAACCAAGAGGAAACCTTAAACTTCCACCAACATCTCCAACAAACCCTTAATCACCTATTAAACACCCAAATCACCCTACTAACCCTAGCAGGAGTACTACTCAAACATAACTAAGCTAAAACTAACAAGAACAAGAGGAATCAACACAACCAACAAAACATACATAATGAAACTAGTGAAAACAATGGGCAATAAACATAACAATGAACAAAGATTGAAACTTTGATGAATAAACAAGATTAAGAGGAAGGATTAAGAAGATTATACCTACTAAAAAGATGAAAGGAAGATTGAAACTTGCATTAATAAGAAAAACCCAAAACAATCAACCAAGGTTGTCAATCTTGAATGGATCTTGAAGAATTCCCTTAATACAAGTGCTAAACTAAGATTAACGACTAATTACCGACTAATCTACTCTAATCTAAGCTAATCTATGCTAAAGTAGTCTAGGGTTTAGTGGGTAATGAAGCACACCCCATAAGAATACAAGAGGAAGGGTATATATAGGGTTACAAGAGGAAAGGAGAAGAAAGAAAGAAGCGCGGGGCTGCAGGTGGGCCTTCCCGGCCGGGAAGAGGTGGTCCCGGTCGGGAAGTGGTCGGTCCCAGCCGGGAAGAGGTCGTTCCAGTCGGGAAGGGCTCGTGGCAGCAGCTCTTCAATTGTGCACCTCATCCCGGACGGGATGAGGCCATTCCCGTCGGGGATGAGTCTTGTAGGCCTCCAATATGAACTTTTTGGTGCCTCCTTGATTCTCATGGGCTTCTCACCGATTCTCGGGTCTCGGGATCGAACCTAAGGGGCTCGGGAATGGGTCCCAAGGTCTCGAGATCGAATCAAAGGCATCGAGCGATCGTTCCTTCTCTTCGTTGGCTCCAAAAGTGTATGAAGCGAGTCGGAATCGTTCCAATTCTTCATGAATGGTCTCGGGAACCTAAAACGAAGTAAAGGAAGCATAAGTAACCCATAAACCGCTCCCAAGGAGAGATTCCACAAGGAAAACGGGACCAAAACACAACAAATTAGGCACTACAAACTACACTTATCAACTCCCCCACACTTAACCCTTACTCGCCCTCGAGTTAGCACATACTAACTACTAAACTAGCCGAGTGGGTATTAGCGCACCCTACGCCCTTTCAACTCACGCGAGTACACTTAGAGGAAAAGTGTACCCCGCAAGGCAAGGTCTTGCGACAAAACTGTGGATGCAACCGGACACAAAACACATAAACAAACAAACATACAAACAAACACATAATCGGTTGCACCCAAAAGAAAAGAAATACCGCTTTCCTCAAACAAGCGGTGAAAGATGTACCGGTTTAGGACTCAAGGCAAGTGACAAATTTCCCAAGATAATAGTACAAATCGAAATGAACTAAACCCTAATAGTATGACGACGAAGCAATAAAAACGTTGGTAACTTACCTAGGTCCTTCTAACCTTCTAAGAACGTACTAAGGGACGATCGGCGGAATGGAAAAGGGATGAACAACGGTGTTAGTCGACACTGTAGGTAAGTGAGACCCCGCCCCCTTTAGCGATGAGCCAAGAGGGTCGTCCCATGTTCAAAACCGCGCAACTAGTCCAAGTAAAAAGGTGGAAATATTTGCAAAGTGAGGGAAGACCGACCATTACCGCTATCATCCTTTCTAGGGACTCGGTCCTTTGGTAGGCTCTTCACGGTAATATTCGGTAAAAGACTTTTTTTTGTGGGGTTAAGATCTTTTTGTGAGACGATTTTATTTTTGGTATTTTTCTTTCTTTTGCATTTTTGCTATGTTTTTTGCCATGCCATTTCTTTTTCATCTTTTCTATTTTCTTTTTGGCTTTTTGTGCCTTTTCTTTTTCTTCAATCATTTCTTTCTTTCATTTTCTTTCATTTTCTTTTCTTTGCCCTTTTGGCTTGATTTGAATTGTAGGCATTTCTTTGCAACAAGAAAGAGAGATTTCAACAATTTACAGATTTATTTGGTGGATATGTGTGGAAGGTAGGGAAATGGGTGAGTCGGGACGGGCCCTTCCCTTCAAACCCACAAAAAGGTGGAAAACTTGGACTAATCAAACAATCCCTAACACGGTCATCTAAGGGACGGGACTCGGTAACCAAGGCTTTATCACACCGTGGGTGGTCATAATGGTCAAAATGCAAATCCCGTAGTAAATCCCTAGTAAGCTAGGTGGACTCAAGGTACAGGACCAACGAAACTATTGATTTAGGGTCATTCTACTAAACTAAAGTCCAATACTCGATTCATACCGCTAGAAAGGGAAAGTAAACACTTGCACACTAGCCTCAAAACCGGGTTTTCGAAAAACCTTTTTACATACAAGACACAACTACACACACAAATCAAAGACGTGACAAAAACGAAAGAAAAAGAGACAAACAAAACAAAACAAAACAAGACAAACAAACAAGCAAACACACAAAATAAACAATCACCACCCCGAAGCTTCCAAACAAGCAACCACATCAACTACTAACTTCAAAAAGCTCCGCCCGAGCACACACAATCATAACACATCCTCCAAACTCCATAAAAGGGAAAAAGAGAGAGAAATGAAGGGATATTACCGGATGTCTTGCTTTTCGAAACTTGACGACGATCGCGGAACCTACAAGGAAATGGGGAGACAAAACACACAACAAAACAAATATACGGCACAAGGACACAAAAGAAAAAGGCACAAAAAGAAAATCTTTTTGATTTTTGTGAAATTTTTTCAAATTTTTAGGGATTTTTAAGATTTTTTCGAAAAAACTACGAAAATAAAACTAACTACGCTAGAATATCGCTCCCCCACACTTAAACCGAGCAATGTCCTCATGCTCGATCGTAGTGTATGGAGAGCCTAAAGAAAAGAAACTATGAAAATAAAGCTAAAAATCAAAAAGAAAGCGTAGAAGAGGGTAGAATCTGTCCGGCTGGGGTGTAGTCAAGTCACCATGGGCCGAGACGAGAAAAGATTTGGATGGGGGAAGAAATAAAAAGAAGAAACTAAAAGGAAATGGGAGGGGAGGACTAGGTGTAATCAAGTCACCTATCCCGGATTCCGCCTAAATCCGACTAAATCCTACAAAAAAGGTGAAAATCTTGTAAATTTGGATTTTGAAATGACTCTCGATGTAGTCACCTCATCGAGAGTCGGGAGCAACAACTACCAAGGCCTCGAAGGCCACCATGACACCATGACACAAAAGTGTACAAGGGGAAGGGAACAAACACAAAGGAAAACAAGCGATAAAAGACGGAAAAGAAAGGATAGTTGCCTTACCAATAGGTTAGCAAATCACTCGCTCCATCGTCTCATAGATCAATATAGGCACTTTGCTTGTCTTCGTCATTGTCATCCCACTTCAAACATGATAATAACGCATGGTTGAGGTAGTAGAGGTATGACGGGGTAGGATTTGATGTTAAGCTCGGTGTAAAGTGAAGAGAAAATGAGGTGAGGGTATGTAAATGAAGTATATGGGTTGTACGATAAGGGCAAGGATAGGTAGGGAGGTTGGGCGGGGGTAAAAAGTGGTTGGGTGGGCCCTCATGACCAAGAAGAGGCAAAAGGAGGAGTAGGGGGGCATCCTGGTCGGGATGGATGGTCCCGGTCGGGATGGCTCCACAGGAAACTCCATTTCTTGTACCCTCATCCCGATCGGAATGGCTCCTTCCCGGTCGGGACGACACATCCTTCCCGGTCGGGAAGCCTCCTTCGCGGCCGGGAAGAGTCTTCATGACCTCCACGACCCCAAAAGCTTATCCAAAGCTTCAAAAGCCGACTCCCTAACTCAGAATCCAAACTCTAACCACAACCATTTCTCTCTAGGATTAATTTTCACTTCACACGTAACAAACAAGCTCAAAGCATTCATCAAAATCCCTCCCTCACATCGCTCATCAAAATACCAAATTAATTACAAGAGTCTCACAAAATAAACAAAATCAAGAGATAAATCACACAAATACAAACACAAGTAATCTAAGGAAGAGGAAAGAGGAATATACAACATGACGTTTCTTTAGGAACTCCGTCAAACCGAGGATGGTGGACTCTCATTCTTCAACCATAGCCCTCAAGGGCTTGGAGGAGCAAGTCGAACGCACGACCGACATCGTAAAGATGGCCCAAAGAGTGCTCGAGCCAAGCTATCCTCCAAAGCCTCCAAGTCAGAAGCGAGAAGTAGTCACCAAAAGACCCGACATCATCTCTCATGTTGTCTCCGGGGTCTATCCATCCTACGAGCTTCACCGACCTCTTCCTCCCTAAGCATCGTCTCCAATCACAAGCAAACTTCAAGTCCTTGATAAGAGGCACAAAAAGCGGTTTTGGCCTCATTTCCTTGTTGCACATCACTGTACCTTCCTCAAGTTGTGGTTCCCCATCTTCATCACTTGTCCCCACATCATCTTGGAGGAGAGAATTGAAACTTTTACCGGCGGTTTCAATCTCTTCCAAACCATTGCTTGGCGTACTTACAAGGGGTCTTGATGTTTTTCTATATTCTCGGACAAGGGCAACTTGGGCTTGTCAATTTCACCCAACAACTTCACAAATTCCACCAACTCATCCAACTCACTACCCTCCTCCAATTCTTCACCAACAATGCCTTCACCAAGGGTCATATCCTCATTCGTCTCTTTTTGGGTAGACGACTGAGGTTCTTCAAAGCAAAGTTCCCTTCTCAAAGGGAATTCATTAGCGGCTTCATCATTGGGTTGTTCCCCTTTCTCAAGTGGGCACCCTTCATCTAGTTGCGACGTTCGGGATAAAAACATTAAGGTTTTAACCGTTAACGTATTTAATCGAGCATCCATCGCCTTGTTTTCCCTTTGATATTGGGCCATGAATTCATCTTGGTTCTTTTGCATTTGAATGGCCATTTCTTGTTGGCTCCTTTGCAATTGAAGAATCGATTGATACAACTCCAAGTTTGGCAATTGGTGGTCATTGGGGTCTTGTAATGCTCCTTGAAAATCTTGATGATACCCAAGGAGTGGGGCATCATATTGTTGGTAGCGCGGTTGAGGTGATTGGTAGTATTGTGGGTTACGGGGTTCATATTGTGGTTAAGGTGGAGGGTAATGTGGTGGGTTTTGGGGAGATTGGCTTCCATATGGTGAATCATGATTAAACATGGTGGGTTCACATTGATAGCTTGAGTCATAGCCACCATGATCGTAGGATTGGTAAGCATTCACTTGTTGGTAACCGTTCCCATGTCCTTGAAACTCATACCCACGGTGTCTTGATTACCCCTCGAAGCTTGATAGTGGTAGGGGGACGTCATGTCATACCCTTGGTTCATAGAGGAAGAGGAGTAGCTCATGTTGGCTTCCATGGGTGCGGAGATTAGATCAAACCTCATATTATGCTCGAAAATCGTGGCTCGTACCCGGTTGAGGACCTCTCAATCTAGCAACCGTCCGTTAAAGTGGCTCTAAGTTGCAAGAAAAAGATGGTCACCACCTCTAAGCACAAACTGTAGACTAAGAGCAAACGTGAGAAGCCTAGTGCTTTTTGGGCACTAGACAAGAGAGAAATAAACCTCACACACACAAGAAGCAAAAGGGACAAAAAAGAAAAACACAACACAAAAGAAAAAGTCAAGTAACTCGAAAACAAAGTCTAAACTAGCACCGTCCCCGGCAACGGCGCCAAATTGATGGTAAGGACTTTGCTGTGGATCCCCACCGATCAATAATAACCAACTATTCCTAACACGTAGATAGGGCAAGTCGGGTCGAATCCACGGGGACGGTAATGAGGCGTCTAGACTAAGGTCACCCAAACACAAGACTAAGTCAACGAACAAAGCTAAACTAGAATGATAGGAAGGGAAGAAGGCTAAGACTATGACTAAGGTGACGGAGAAAACAAATAAGAAAAGGGCTAGTGATAAGTGTAGTTTGTAGTGCCTATTTGTTGTGTTTTGGTCCCTTTTCCCTTGTGGAATCGCTCCTTTGGAGCGATTCATGGGCTTCTTATGCTTCCTTTAGTTTGTTTCAGGTTCCCGAGACCGATTTGGAAGAGTTGGAGCGATTCCGACTCAATACATACACATTTTGGAGCCAACGAGATAAAGGAACGATGACTCGAGGCCTTGGAATCGACCCCGAGACCTTGGGACCCAATCCCGAGCCTCCGAGACCAGATCCCGAGTCCCGAGAATCGGTGGGAAGCCCATGAGAGGCAAGGAAGGACCAAAGAGCATTTAAGGAAGGCATACAAGACCCTTCCCGGTCGGGATGGTGGCCTTCCCGATCGGGAAGGGATGCACGTTTAGGAGCGCCACTGTGGGTCCTTCCCGGTCGGGTTGAGCCCTTCCCGATCGGGATGGAAGAACCCTTCCCGATCGGGATGATCCTTCCCGATCGGGATGGGCTACAGCTCACCCGCTCTTCTCTTTTCTTCTTCCTCATTCTTGTACCCATATATATACTCCCTTCTTGTAATTTTAAGACATCTTATCTTACCCTACATTGGTTTAAGCCTCCAAAACCCTAGATTTACTCTCACTCATTAGCTTTAATCTTCCCTTAATCTTAGTTGATTATTAGTTAATCATTGTAATTAGTTCTTGTATTAAGAGGATTCTTGAAGATTGTTCCAAGCTTGACAACCTTGGGATTGTATTTGGGTTTCTCATTAATGCAAGTTTTCATCTTTTTCATCATAGTATTGTTGGTATAATCTTCTCTACTCTAATCCTTGTTTATTCATTATAGTTTCAATCTTTTTACATTGTTCTTATCATCGTTCTCATTGTTCATAATGGATGTTTGGTTTATGAGTTTGTTTTCCCTTGTGAATGTTAGTTTCTCATTGATAATGAGTGAGTAGTTTCTTCGTGGGGTTAGTAGGGGGATTAGGGGTAGATTATGGATGATTAGGGTTGATTAAGGGGAAAAGGTTGTATCTTTGTTGTTAGTCACATTGTAGGCACTCTATGTGTTTGTTGATATGCTTGTGTGAGTTGTAGTGGCCATGCTTCCCATGCTTGTGTTCATCTTCTCATTGATTGCTTATTTTGTGGAAATGTTGAGAATAGTCATAGTCACGAGAGTGCCGACTAGGGTCTAAGTTGCGAGAGCCTGGACTCACCTTGACATCGGTCTAAGTTACGAGAGCCCGGACCGACTCTAGCGATTAGGAGACACCTTTACCCTTGATCACCCCAATTACCCTTCTACCTCTATGAACCCGACCTACCCCACTTCTTTCCATATTAGTGTTAATCCTCCTAGTTATCCATCGTTCTTTTAGTTTATTTGTTAGTTTGATCATTAGCTTAGTCTTACCTCTCCTCCATCATTAGTTTTCCTTTTATTGCATTCTTTGTGTTCGTTTGGTAATCTAGTCTCGTCGTAAGCCAACTTAGTCTAATCCTTGACATACCGTCCTCGTGGAATCGATCCCGACTTACCCTAGCTACTCACTAGGTTAGTCGGTGTTATATTGATCGGCTAGGGACGTGACAAATCCTTACCATCAGCTAGGATTAGGTCGGGTTCAAAGGTGATGGAATGATCGAGGAAGAGCTAAGGTGAAGAGGTAGTCGGGTTATCTAGGTGTAGTCCGGGCTCTCGTTACGTAGACCATCCTAGAGGTTCCTCGCTCTCGCACAAGACCCCAACTTAGCGACACACATGACAAACGGGGTTACTAGCGTGCTTTCGTAGCTTAGGTTACGTCCGGGCTCTCGTTACGTAAACCGACCTAGAGGTTATCCTCACCACGCTCTCGCTACTAATGAGGGAACCAAACCTACGAGCAAACCACCACCCACAAGAGAAAAGACAAGAAAAATAAGCATATGCATCTACATGTCATTCAAGCATTTCATCAAACATGTTCTATGCATCTAACCAAGAGGCAACCAAAACTTCCACCAACATCTTAAACAAACCCTTAATCACCCACTAAGCCACCAAATCCCCCTACTAACCCTAGCAAGAGTCTACTCAAACATAACTAAACTAATCCTAACCATAAAAAGGTGAATCAACACAAACAACAAAACATACATAAAGAAACTAGCAAGAACAATAAACAACAATCAAAGATTAAAACTTGAAATATTAAACAATGATTAGGAGTAAAAGGAATAAGAAGATTATACCTACTAACAAGAGGAAGAAAGATTGAAACTTGTATTAATAAGAAAAACCCAAAACAATCTCCCAAGGTTGTCAATCTTGGTTGAATCTTGAAGAATTCCCTTAATACAAGAGCTAAACTAAGATTAACGATAAACTAAAGACTAATCTACACTAATCTATGCTAATCTATGCTAAAGTAGTCTAGGGTTTTGTGGGTAATCAAGAACATTCCCTAAGATTACAAGAGGGTGGGTATATATAGGGTTACAATGAATAAGGAGAAGGAAAGAAGCAATTGCGGGCTACAACACTTCTTCCCGGTCGAGAAGGAATGGTCCCGGTCGGGATGGACCATCCTTCCCGGTCGGGATCAAGAATAATACTGGGCTGTGTTATCAATAACACCAGGCTGTGTTATTGCTCTTCCCGGTCGGGATGGACCCAGGACAGAAGCTATCGCATTTGTGCACCTCATCCCGGACGGGATGAGGTCCTTCCCGTCAGGGATGAGTCTTGTAGGCCTCAAATATGATCTTTAAGGTCCCTCCTTGCCTCTCATGGGTTTCTCATCGATTCTCGGGACTCGGGATCGAGCATAATGGGCTCGGGAATGGGTCCCAAGGTCTCGGGATCGAATCCAAGGCATCGAGTGATTGTTCCTTCTCTTCGTTGGCTCCAAAAGTGTATGAAGCGAGTCGGAATCGTTCCAATTCTTCATGAATGGTCCCGGGAACCTAAAACGAATTAAAGGAAGCATAAGTAACCCAAAAACCGCTCCCAAGGAGCGATTCCACAAGGAAAATGGGACCAAAACACAACAAATTATGCACTACAAACTACACTTATCAGCTTCGAATTATGTTTATCGCTTCCGGGTGGCTGCATTGAATTGATTTGCCTCTTGATCCTTCCTTGGATCATTGTGTAGACTCTTGATGAGAGCTTACTCTTGACGAGTGCGTAATTGTATTTGTAGTGCTTTTGCTTAATGTTTTGTTTTCGTTTACTCTTGTGGTGATGATGGGTTTGGATTTTAGGTTAATTGTTTTTTTTCGAGGATGTAGCCTGGTTGTGTGGATTTGTATTTGCTGGGGAAATGAGTTTGTATCTCGTGCTTTCGCTAGGTGTATATGTTAGTACTCGGTATAGGAGTAGCTTCGCTTGAGTTGAAAAGTACTGTTGGGGAGTTTCTCTTTCCTTAATGGGTTGCAATGCACGGAGGTCTGCTATGTATGGGGGGTCCGGTGCGGACTTGGAAGAATGATCGTAATGTCATTTTGGTTTGTGAGAGTTTTAATATGCGTTCTCGGGTTTCAGGAAATCGCTGAAAGCGTTAGGATTTACTTTAGGCTAGCAGTATAGGTGCGAGCCCCCTTGTGCCTTGGTTCTCAGGCACGGGGGTTAATGCAACTCGAAATTAAGGCGCGGAAACTGCTTCGACTCAACTCCCGTGGTTCAGATTTGAAATAAGAATGCAAAGTCAGGGGCGATTGTTTCATTTACTTTGAAACAACATGCGACACCTCTTTTGCTCCTTATCGCCATTTTTTGTTGCTTTCGAGATCGATTCTTCACCGACCTCGACAATGTCGACCCCAAGTAAGTGCTCTTTACTCACCTAAGTCGATTTTGTGCTTGATTTAGGTCGAAATTGCATAACCCTAGAAATTGATTTAGGGGTTTTGTTCTTGCTTGATTATGATGCTTGTTTTTGTTCCCATTCACGAATTGGGGTAGTAAAGAGGTTGTAGAAGCAATTATTAGCTTGAATCATGAGCTTGGAGGTCCTTTAATAGCTTCTCATGATCAAAATCCAATTTTTTTTGGATTTAGGGTCGATTTCCCGATCGTCCCTATGTTTGAATCCCGTAAACTTGTTGATTCCTTGCTTAGGGGGTGGTAGCTTGTTGTAGACACCCAGATTTGGACTTGGTGGCTGCAGAAGTGCCCAACAAACACCCGATGACGATAGGACTGCAACGCGACGTGGGTTTGCGGTGTTCTAGGTAGTTTTTCTATAGAACGGATCAAATAAATTATTCGGGCAAATTAAACTAACATGATGGCAGCCTTAGTCGCGTCGTTACGATCGCGTAGACACTAATTAGAGTCAATTCTGACACCGGGACCCTGAGACAGTCTCGAAACTCGAACCGAGTTAGCACCACGCTAAGCGAACCTCGGAACGAACATACAAGGCCCACTAACGTTCATGGCGCTAGGTCAAGCCGCGGGAGCCTGAATCCCCAAGTAACAATTATCCTCTTCCCTCTCGGTTTTGGAAAGTATCAAAACCGTATCCTCAAAATCCCAACCGCACCACCTGACGCGCCTGGGTCTCCCCGCGCTCGGACCCAGGCACCTGAGTCTTAGTACGCCCAGCTCGGGCGCCTATATGGGCGACGAGGGCCGAAAAAACCTATAAATACCCCCCTTCACGCCCTCATTTCGACACAATTCACAACTTCTCTTCTCCCTCTAAACTCTCGCTAAGGGCTCTCACTCCGACACCCGAGGCAAACGATCCACTTGATCGTAGTTCCGATAATAAAGCGACATCGACGCTACTCCTTACCTTCGAGCACTCCACTAGATACCGAGGTGCCTGTGATCGACTAGCTCAAAACTAGTATACAGGTTCTGCCGGATTAGCCACAGAACTAGTCCTTAGCAACGAAACTCTGCCGGAGTAGGCGCGGGAAGGTCAAACGGTAACGGAACTCTGCCGGAATAAATAGTTAAGTGATGGTAAGGATTTGTCGTGGAATCCCAACCGTCAATAAAATAACCGGCTATTCCTACGGTAGATAGGGCAAGTCGGGTCGAATCCACGGGGACGGTAATGTATAGCCTAGACTAAGGTCGCCTAAATACGAGACTAAGTCAACGAGCTAAGCTAAACTAAGGTGATGAGAAGGGGAGAAAGCTAGACTATGACTAAGGCTAAGGAGAAACAACTAAGGAAAACGGGATAAGATTAGGTCGGAGTCAAAGGGGTAACGGAATGGTCAAGGGAGAACTAGAGTGAAGGAGGTAGTAGGGTAATCTAGGTTGGTCCGGGCTCTCGCAACTTAGACCTACCTAGAGGTTCATCCTAGAACCCATCTTGGCGACACACATGACAAACGGGGTTCTAGCGCGCTATGGTGGCCTAGGTCGAATCCGGGCTCTCGCTACTTAGATAGACCTAAGGGTCGTCCTCACCGGGCTCTCGCAACCTAGTGAGGGAACCGAACCCACAAACAAACTATCACCCACAAGAGAAAGGCAAGAAAAACAAGTATATGCATCTACTAGTCATTCAAGCATTTCAACAAACATGTGATGTGCACCAAACCAAGAGGAAACCCAAATCTTCCACCAACATCTCCAACAATCCCTTAATCACCCAATTAACACCCTAATCACCCTACAAACCCTAGCAAGAATACTACTCTAACATAATCAAACTACATCTAACAAGAACAATAGGAATCAACATAAGAAACCAAAACAAACACAATGAAACTAACAAGTATGAAGAACAAAACAACAATCAAGAACTAAATATTGAAACTTGAATAACATAAACAAAATTAAGAGAAAGGAAGAGGAGAATACCATACTAAAGGAAGAAGAAAGAACAAAACTTGCATTAATGAAGAAAACCCAAAACAAACAACCAAGGTTGTCAATCTTGGATGGATCTTGAAGAATTCCCTTAATACAAGGCTAAACTAGGATTAACTACTAATTACCGACTAATCTACACTAATCTAATCTAATCTAACCTAAAGTAGTCTAGGGTTTAATATCTAATGAAGTGCATAAGCTTTACATAACAAGGGAAGGGTATATATAGGGTTACAAGTGGAAGGGAGAAGAAAATAAACAAGGCGGAGCTGCAGCAGGCCCGTCCCGGCCGAGACGGGGTGGTCCCGGTCGGGAAGGGGTGGTCCCGACCGAGACAAGGTTGGTCTCGGCTGAGACGGCTCTTCACAGCAACCTCCTTAAATGTGCACCTCTTCCCGACCGAGATGGCACTTGGTCTCGGTCGGGAAGGCTCTGTAGGCCTCCAATATGCTCTCTATGGTCCCTCCTTGCTTCTCGTGGGCTTCTCACCGAATCTCGGGTCTCGGGATCGAGTCTAAGAGGCTCGGGATTGGGTCCCAAGGTCTCGGGGTCGACTCCAAGGCATCGAGTGATCGTTCCTTTACTCCGTTGGCTCCAAAATGTGTATGTATCGAGTCGGAATTGCTCCAACTCTTCCAATTCGGTCTCGGGAACCTGAAACAAACTAAAGGAAGCATAAGAAGCCACTAAACCGCTCCCAAGGAGCGATTCTACAAGGAAAATGGGACCAAAACACTACAAAATAGGCACTACAAATCACACTTATCATTAAGCTAGGAGGATCCGCCTGTCGAAGTCGTATCGTCACTAGGTTGCCATCTAAACAAAACTTTCCATATTTGCACCATCTATTATTATGCACTACGACTACACTAGATGTGGGTACTAGGCCCACAAACATCTACTAAAATACGTAACGTCCCAAGTTCAACCACAAACACTAAAATACACTAAATAGACCCGAATAATTCCGAGATCCGTTCTCAAACTATCTATGCATCGAGTCCCGTTTAGTGTATACTCCGAGGGTGCAACTCCTCACTATGTGACTTACTTACATTCGCATTTACAGTTTTTCGTATGATTTATTGCTTTTATGACTTTATAATCGCATGCTAAATTACCTAACACGTAATTCAAAACGTAAAACAAATAAAACTGAACAAAGTGATGGTTGGGTTCCGTATTAGTCCCGGTGCTCGTCTTATTAGGTTCGATGCATCTCTATTAATACCGAGCCGACGCATTTTAAGCAGAATACCAGGTAAGGTATACCACGAGAATGACTAATATCAGTATTATCGCGTTAAAACTAATTTGCTAATATGTATAATACTAGTACTCTCTACTCTCCTACGTGCATCTTTTCATGGCCTGCTTGTCACGTGAAATCGCATGCAAAGAATGTAAACACTACTACTTCGACGACAAAACTTACTTGTCTTTAAACAACCGACATAGCAAAAGGTTTAGGGTTAAAACAACGGATGTTACAGTACTTCCACCACAACAAAAGAACTAGGATATCAGCCCAACGATTGATTATTAGAGGCCGCTATAGTGCGGGCGGGATTGGGTATTGACATCTATCGGATGTTGGCTTCCCAATACGTACTCTCACCCCTTACTTAGAATCGACGGTTTCCGGATGTCCGAAACCATTGGCAATGAGAGTCATTCCAGGCATGAAGTGCTTAAGGGTACAAGTCTTTATCTTTAGGTCCCGTGCCACTCAACTTTGAGCCGACAAGGGATCAAAGTTGACTTGAACGGTTTCCGAGTCCCCATAATTGACTTGGTGGCGACTCCACAAATCAACGACAACTTCAGTTCACTAAAAAGGTCGCCATACTAAACAAAATGGCCTTTAAACATTTACAACCATGACTCGATCGATTCCCAAACGGAAACACTGGTGCCCACACCCGTCTAGTACAAGTCCGGATCGTCATCCAAATCGAGGTCCAACACTTCGCCCCGTACGCGAGATCGGACTGGCCCCCGGCAGGGAGGGGGCCGCGTGGGTGGCCGCCGCCACACGTTGAAAAACCGGGTTGATCCCGCGCGGGCGCGCACGGGGGCCGGGCGGTGCGGACGGACGTCCACAGTTTGGCGACTCGATGTTTTCTAAAAAAGGAAAATTTTTGAGACGCCGTTGTCATGGCAAATTTTACACTCAATGTTTTAAAAAAAAAAAGAGGAAATACATTTTCGAACGCCGTCACATGGCTAAAGTAAAACCCGTCAAAACAACAAACACCGTTAATATTACCGAGACCCTAATTAATGGTATCAAGGCACACCAAACGGTTACATTTTGCTTTCAAAAGAAGAAGTTTTTTTTACAGACATACCGTTAACACAACCGAAGCTTCAATTAATGAAGTCATGGAACCCAAAACGGTTACATTTCCGAAACACTTTTCACAACACACCACCATCCACTATCGAATGCTATTTACAGCAACCAACAAACGTGGATCACCCGTTTCAAAGAAAAAAATCTACTTTTCTAAAAACACTATTCACTACCTAAACCCTTGACGAGAATTTAGTCACACCTTTAACGCACCACACACATCCGATATCAAGCTAGCTAATTAATAGTAGTCTCGATAGGAAAAAAAACTTCCTCACATTTTAAAACCGGTCCACCAAGAGACCGTGTTTCTTTAAAAAAAAAACGTTTGCACTTTCGCTATCGTCGGACTCCCGACACACACATAGCAACACACACCACACCATCGTCACCCTAATTTTACGAAACCATCTTTCGAAAAAAAAACTTTACTCCACGAGTATCGGTCGTTAGAAAAGAAATATCCGAATTCTTTGATCCTGAGCCGGGATCGCGATCAAGTCTTTACGTCGTACAACCGTGTGATTAACTGTCCATGTTAGCTACTAGGATCGCCTCTGCTCGAGGTCTTATATTTTGGGTCGTCTCATTTCGAGAAGCCCTTTTTAAACCTCACCTATGAGGTTTGTGTGAAATCATCTCGTTACTGAGATTTAAAATTCACTAGGCGTATCGCCGAGTACACCAAGAGTCTAAAGCACCCGAGTCCCTAAGTCTGTGACCGCATGCACCCGCGAGTCAAGGGTCTCATTTCCGTGTCGCTCAGTTAGGAGCACTTCTCAAGTCTTAAAAACACCGGGTGAATTCGATCTTACACTCTTATCTTGCTAGGCCCAAGAATGGCGCCAAGGTTCAACGAAAGCAGCACCGATCAACTCAACGCCCTGATGAATGTGGTCCATGGGGTACTAGGGATAGTATCATCGATCTCCTCTTCCATCGATGATGTTAGGCGTCGCCTCGAAACCTTAGAAAGGCCTGAAAGGAAACCCCGGGAAGGACCGGTGAGCAGGGAGATGGTGCTTAGTGCGGATCCGTATGTCGAATACGCCAGGCTCGCGCGCCCTGTCGAACCTACAAGCCTTCACCGTCCCTTTAGGCAGTTCACGAAATTAGGAGAATCCTATGCCGAGGCCCTCCGGAAATTGCAGGAGGCCTGGCTATTATGGCCAATAGGACCCACCCAGACCCGCCTATAGAAAAGAGGGGAGCAGGTTGGAATCCCAACACCTATTGCCTGTACCATCAGGGCCGAGGGCATGAAACCCAAGTGTGCACCGAGCTCAAGCACGAGGTGCAGGACCTGATCGACAAGGGGGTCAATGTCCCCGTAGGATGCCTTCAGAGAGGGACTGATTCCAGGTATCAGGGGAACAACCCGCGCGAGCACCGAGAGCCTCATCGGCGCAGGTTCCTCTAGAGACCGCGTGACCAGTCTTAGTCAGAGTCTAGTTCATCCTAGGGCCTAGACTTAAGTAATAATAAATGTTTTTTTTCCTCATCGAGTCTAGGGAAGCGCGAGGGACATGTCCTCCGCCTCCCCCAAAACAAAACCGCGGGCATCTAGTCCGTCTACTATTATACATAAAGCAATCTTCTTTTTTTTTTACAAACGTGCCTCGACAATCGCTTAATTTTTTTATTTAAAACGCTTAAGGACTCAACTTTGTGCCAATTATCGATAACAACAAACTAAAAGGGATACAACGAGCGGCCCACTCACCCTCCCCTGAAAACCGGAAACGACGACCTGAACTTAACCCATCATTAACACCATCACCCAAATACCAATAAACCTACAACAACCGGACCTCCATCCAAATAAACTTCTCCAATAAGACCAAACACGAGGCCTGCCTAGTGGGTCTAAAAGCGGCCGTATCTCTAGGAGTCAAAAACCTTAGAATACACGGAGATTCATCCTTAGTAGTCAACCAAGGCACGGGTAACTGGAAGGTCTATAGTGAAAGCCTAACCCCATACCAAGCCAAGGTAGAAGCAATGTCCCGGGAATTCACCGAAATCGACTTCATACACATACCCCGCGAGGAAAACCAATTCGCTGACGCATTATCCAAACTAGCCTCACTAGTAAACATGCCTGATCATCTCTTTTCTTTGCCCATTTGCGTAGAAAGAAGCGAACAACCGGCCTACATCCACAGCCTCAAAACCGATGACACCCCCTAAGGACCTTGGTACAAAGAAATCCTAGACTTTAAAACCCACGGGTCATACCCACCCAACACTAACCCCAAGAACAAAAGAGCCATACGAATGCAAGCCACCCATTACATCCTGAATCAAGGACTACTATACAAACGAACCCCACAAGGAGTCCTCCTTAGGTGCATAAACAAAAACCAGTCCGAGAAGGTCATGGAAGAGGTACATGACGGAGAATGCGGACCCCACATGAGTGCACACCTACTAGCCCGAAAAAAAATGAGACTAGGCTATTATTGGGTTACCTTAGAGACAGACTGTCAACGTCATGTCAGACACTGCCACAATTGCCAAATCTTCGCTAACGTCCAACACCAACCTCCATATCCTCTACACACCATAGCCACACCCTGGCCTTTCTCTACTTGGGGAATAGACATCATAGGAAAGGTCCACCCATCCGGGACCGGCGGGCACTGCTTTATACTAGTGGCCGTCGACTATTTCAACAAGTGGGTAGAAGCCGCCTCTTACACTGTTCTAACCTCAAAACAAGTAGTGTAATTATTACAAAACAACATCATCTGCCGCTATGGCATACCTCACGAGATCATCAGCGACCAGGGGGCTCACTTCAGAGCCGACACCCATAAACTCCTCGACAAATATAAAATCCAAAGACACAAGTCATCACCCTATAGACCACAAACAAACGGGGCCGTAGAGGCAGCCAACAAAACCATAACCACAATCCTTAAGAAAATGATAGACAATTACCGGGATTGGCCAAACAAGATCCCCTTCGCCTTATGGGGATATCGAACATCCTATAGAACACCCACTAGAGCCACACCATATTACCTAACCTACGGTTTCGAAGCCGTACAACCCGTAGAGCTAGAAATACCGTCACTGAGGATATTAGCCGAGAGCGGTATTCCCGAAGAGGAGTAGAACCAAAAACGGTATGACGAGCTGGTACTCCTAAACGAGCGTAGGATACATGCCTTATTCAACGTGCAAGCAACGAGTGAAATCTCGAAACATACACGAGGGAAATTTAGTAATCAAGTCAATTAGAGCACCCCTTCCCATCGACCCTAGAGGGAAATTCATACAAAACTGGGCGGGCCCTTACCTCGCCAAGAAAATACTCTTGACGGTAGTGTTTGTCGTCTATCCCACCGGTCAAATAATAAACAACGAACCAAAGCTGGGTAGCTAGGGTAAGTCGAGTCGATCCACAAGGACGGGTGTTGGACTAAGATATGCTACGGTCAAGGACTAGGTTCAAGACAAGCTAATCTAGAGGATAGACTAATGACTAGGCTAAGGTCTAAAACACGAACTAACAAGGCTAAACAAGTAAATAATGACAAAAGGAAACAAATAAATCAATAAGAAGAAACTTGGGCTAGGTCGGGTTCATGGATGTCAAGGAGATAAAAAGAGGGAAACGGGGTTACTAGCGTGCTTTCGTAGCCTAGGTTCCGAACGGGCTCCCGCTACTTAAACGGTCTAGGGATCATCCTCACAACGCTCTCGCTACTAGTGAGGGGGCCTAACAAACCAACCAAACCAACACATACAAGGGAAGTGGCAAGAAAAACAAGGATTGATCATCTCTAGTCTCACAAGCAATTCATCGAACATGTGGAGTGCAAGGTAAATGGTAAACAACAAAAACCACATCTAGTACCACCCATCTCACCCTAATCATCCCTAATCACATCCAATCCCCCTAATAATCCTAGCAAGAGTCTACTCAAAAATATCTAATAGAAAACTAACAATAACTAGAGAAACAAGCACAAGAACAACAACATCCATTATGAAGAACAAAAGGGATGAACAACAATCATAAACAAAGATGAAAACTTGATTAACTATGAAAGATTAAGAGTAAAAGGAGAGGAAAAATTATACCAACTAGAAAGGAATGGAAAAGATGAACACTTGCATAAAAGAAAACCCAAACAATTCCACCAAGGTTGTCAATCTTGGTAGATTCTTCAAGAGATCCAATAATACAAGAGTAATCACTAGATTAAGGAGTAATTAAAGATTAATCTACACTAATCTAGGCTAATCTAACCTAAAGTAGTCTAGGGTTTAGTGGGTAATGAAAAGTAAAGCATAAGATTACAAGAGGGGGGTATATATAGGGTTACAAGAACAAAGGAGAAGAAGAGAAGGAACACGGGCTGCAGCTGCCTCATCCCGGCCGAGAAGGAGGGCGTCTCGGCCGAGACGAGATGGTCCCGACCGAGATGAGGTTGGTCTCGGCCGAGACTGCCCATCTGTGGCCGCTTCTTTCTTGCACTCCTTCTCGACCGAGAAGGCTACTCTTCTCGCCCGGGAAGGGTCTTGTAGGCCTCCAATATGATCATAAAGGTCCCTCCTTGCTTCTCAGGGGCTTCTCATCGATTCTCGGTGCTCGGGATCAAGGCTGAGGGGTTCGGGAATGGGTCCCAAGGGCTCGGGATCGAGTCTAGGCCACCGAGTGATCGTCGCTCCTCTTCGTTGGCTCCAAATTAAATGCGTCGAAAACGAGTCTTAATCGTTCCCTTTCTCTATGATGGGCCGTTGGAACCTAAAACAAGCTAGAGGAAGCGTAAGTAGCCTCGAAAACCGCTCCAAAGAGCGATTTCACAAGAGAAACCGGGACCAAACACAAGTAAATTAGCACTACAAAACACACTTATCAACTCTCCGGTGGCGCAATGATCCTCACCGACCTAGACGGTCAAGAATTCTCAACCCCAACCAACATGGATCAACTCAAACGGTATTACCCATAGACACCCTGCCAGCCACATCCCAAACTCCGACTTAGGGGGTAACCAAAAAAAAAGAAAAGCAAAAATAATAATCAATCGAGTTCGCATCGATAATTGGCATAGACGAGTCTAAAGCAAACTCACTCGAATTTTCTAAAAGAACTACGAACATGATTTGATTCCATCCAAAAGCGGATACGTAGGCAACCCTTCTCCGGGTACAACCAAATAACTAAGCAAAACAGTCGAATAATCGATTCATGCGTAAACCGGGATTCCCCCCCCCCCCACGACCCAGTCAATGAGTGAGTTAAAATGACGAAGCACAAACGATGAGCCGAGGATGGGGTGAAAACCCGAAAGGGCGCCCCGGGCAAAATAAAGAAACGAGTGGCGAGCCGTCGTTAAAAAAAATGATGAGCCGAGGACGGGGTGAAAACTCGAAAGCGCGCTCCGGACAAAATGAAGAAACGAGTTGCGACCCGCCAAAAAAAACAAAAAAAAGCAAAAAAAAAAAGGTGAGCCGAGGACGGAGTGAAAACCCGAAAGGGCGCGCTCCGGGTAAAATGAAGAATCGAGATGCGAGCCACCACAAACAAAAAAAGAAGGAAAAAATAAATGTGCTACTCATTAAAAACAAAACTGGTTAAAGCGAACCTTTGTCGAGGCCTCAACATCAAGCATCCAAAATCCGGACATCCCGGAAAATCAACAACGTATCTAAACTCCACAAAAACTAGTACTAATACGCCACATAATATCAATTAATACAACATAGTACTCAACGGCTGGGCTCTACCGGTCCAACCTTTCCTTACCCTCACTACTCGGGTGTGACTGCTTGCGTTCTTTCTCTTCGATTTTCCGAAAGCAAGCTTCTAACACCCTATCTAAACGTGATTCTAGCAAATCCCACTTTCTTTGGTCCTTCGCAGCTTTAATATGGGTCTTGTCAGTCTTGGCCCATTCAGATGAACTGACTAAACTAGGATCGGTCCCACTGTCTTTGGTTAGGCACTTAGTCTCTCGAGTCTCCTCTTCGCCTCTTAGCGGCGCTGTCTTCCTAACTTTTGAGTCGGTCTTTTCGGATGGGTGTCCACAAACTCTCTTCCAGACGGAAGTATTGTCGATCGGTCGAGCAACGGGGTGCAAAAACTTCTGCTCCCAGGACACCCTGAACCACCTAAGCAAATCCTCGGTCCATGGATCAGAACTAGAAACGACCTTAGCATCATCTGAAATAGGAGGTCGGACACCCATTTGATTTGACAACATGCTCGGGTAAATATAAACCTGATCCCTCATGGATATTAGTAACAAAGCCCAGGTCGAACTCGAAAATGGAAACCCGACACGCCCACTAATATTCCACCACGGGATGGACCACCTGATGACAACATTTCCACTAGCCAAATAGGAATGGCAGTCCTCCTCTTCGGAATTTTTGCTCCACACCAACACCATCTTCCGACCCGTGAAACCCCTGTAGCTGTAATCTTTGAAACATCAGGGAGGGTCGATTAAACCAAGCCGCTCTTGCAACCAAACCTGTACAAAAACACGACAAAGCATCGCACCTCAAAAGTCAAAGCAACCACAAAACAAGTAAAACCATGCTACAAAAACATAGCAAAGAAAAAAAGAAAACAAAGCCACACACCTGTAGGATAACCCTAGAACCCCGAGAAGGAATCCCTTGTACCGGAACACTAGCGTCAAGACCCAGAGCAAGTTCGCCTAAAATGAGCAAAGAAGGTGATCGTCCATGTTCCATAGCCGCTACCACATCCAACACTCAAGGATTACCCCAACCCTCACGTGACCGCGCATCCTCAAAAAGATAATAGCAAGCAATAGCAATGTTAAAAGCGCGCGTACATACTAGGGCGGAAACATGACGAAAGCCAACCTGCGAGAATGTCCTAGAGAGCAACTCTAAGTTAAGACCACCCACACCAAAATAGCCTTTAGCCTCCTCTAATGAAGATAGGTCCAAAAAGTGGTAAAGTCGCTCCACGTAAGCATTATCCCCACAAGGCACACAAGGTCGAACCGAGCTCCACCCGCCTATAGTGTCTATCTCTTCGGGAAGAGGGCAAACTTTACCCCCGGGGAACGCAAAAACATGATATTTTGGGTCCCAGAATCTTGAGCATGCCCGCAGAAAATCATCTTGCACCTTGACTCGACTCAGTGCAACAACCGTCGACAAACCATCGTTTGAACTAACCTCGGAATGACACTTCTTAAACAAAATCGCCCACTCGATCAGGACATTCCCGAAACCCTACATGACCCTAGATATGGTTCTATACCTTACGGATATCCTAAGTATGCCTAGAACATGCACCCACAACCCCGGGTTATGGAAATCCCACAAGAATTAGAAAACAACGAAAATTTCCATAACCCGGGGTTCAAACCGCACCGGCCCATGCGCCCGTGTCTCCGGCCGCCCAAGCCCAAGCGGCCCAGGACCCCACGGCACCAATTCGAGCACCTGAAGCCGGGCATGACTCAACCTGAGCAACCCAAGGATAGAAATTTGAACTACCGTAACTATCATCCTACACCTTTGACAGCGGGAACGACCTCCCGGAGTCGCTAAAGCCCGCCTTAAAACCAAGATACCCATGCAAGAGCTACAAGAACGCGAGTTCACTCGTCGGACGCACGAGACTTAGACGTTTTTTTATTCTTTTTTTAAGGGAATAAGCTACCCCACCTAGGCGTGTCGTAGCCTTTTAGCGGTCATCATCAAGTCGCGTCTGTAGCCCGACAAGGGGATTTTACAAATGTATAAAAAGTGGTCTAACTTTTTGTTTTTTATCAAAAATTGCTCGAATTTTAAACTTCGGTTCCATTTTGAATGCCAAAACAATCGCGCTCATCTCTTAACACACTAGGTCAAGGCATTTTATTATTTTACATCTCGAGTCAAAACATTTTAATCGACGTACTACCTGATCCGATTTCCGGCTCAAACTAACGTATTTCAAAAAACATCCGAAACAAATGGCTTTCATACTCTCATGCAACACTAACTGATAAGTGTAGTTTGTAGTGCCTATTTTGTTGTATTTTGGTCCCATTTTCCTTGTGGAATCGCTCCTTGGGAGAGGTTTTTTGGGCTACTTATGCTTCTTCTAGTTCGTTTTAGGTTCTGGAGACCATTCATGAAGAATTGGAACGATTCCGACTCGTTTCATACACTTTAGGAGCCAAGGAAGAGAAGGAACGATCACTTGGTGCCTTGGATTCGATCCCGAGACCTTGGGACCCATTCCCGAGCCCCATAGACTCGATCCCGAGCCCCGAGAATCGAGGAGAAGCCCATGAGAAGCAAGGAGAGACCAAAAAGATCATAATGAAGGCCTACAAGGTCCTTCCCGGGCGGGATAATGCCTTCCCGACCGGGAAGGAGTGTGCAAAAGCAACTGGTTCTGTTTTGGGTCCGTCCCGGTCGGGACCAAGCCGTCCCGGTCGGGATCACTCTGTCCCGGTCTGGACCATCTCGTCCCGGTCGGGATGGCAGAGCTGCAGCACGACTTTTATTCTTTTCTTCTCCTTCATTCTTGTAACCTTATAAATACATCCCCCTTGTATTGTTTAACAATATTTCACAACCCTAGAATCTCTTAGGCCTCTCTTGAACTTTCAAAACCCTAGATTAGTGTTCCTCTCATTGGCTTAATCTTCCTTTAATCTTTAGTTAATCCTAGTTTAATCTAGTTTAATTAGTCTTGTATTAAGAAGATTCTTGAAGACTCCTCCAAGCTTGACAACCTTGGAGATTATTTGAGTTTCTTATTTATACAAGTTCTCATCTTTTTCATCATCTTGTTGTTGGTATAATCTCTTTTCTCTTGTTCTTTGTTTATTTATCAAGTTTCAATCTTTACATATTGTTTATTGTTATTGTTTGTTTATTATGGATGTTTGGATGTTTGGTTTGATTTCTCTTGCTTTTGTTAACCTTGGTTTTATCATGAGTGAGTAGTCTCCTTGTGGGGTTAGTAGGGGGACTAAGTGTGGATTATGGGTGATTAGGGTTGATTAGGGGAAAAGGTTGCATCTTTGTTGCTAGTCACACATTGGGCACACCATGTGTTTGTTGAATTGCTTGTGTGGGTAGTAGTGGCCAATTCTTCTCATACTTGTTCTCATCTTCTCATTGTTTGACTAGTGTGTGATTGTGTTCGGGTATAGTCTTAGACACGAGAGTGCGGACTTGGGTTTAGACGCGAGAGCGCAAACCGACCTTGACCTAGGCTTAGACGCGAGAGAGCAAACCGACTCTAGTAACTACTTAAGAGGCACCTACACCCTTGATCATCCTATTATCCTTCTACACTTAAGAACCCGACCTAACCCTAATCCCTTTCTTATTGATTCATCCTTTTAATTAGTTATCATTTCTCTTGTTCATTGTTTAGTTTGTCTCTAGTTATTTCATTTAGCTCATATTATAGTTAGTTCATTGTTAGTCCATTCTCATCCTCCTCAACCATCCTAGTTAATCAATTATCGTTCTCTTTGTGTTGTTTTGGTAGCCTAGTCTCGTTTTTAAGTCGACCTAGTCTAGACTTTACAATACCGTCTCCGTGGACACGACCCGACTTACCCTAGCTACCCACTAGGATTAGTTGGTTATTTATTGTTGGTTGCGACCCACGGCAAAATCCTACCATCAATTTGGCGCCGTTGCCGGGGACGGTGCATTTTTTAGACTTAGTTTGCTTATACCTAGACTTAGTTACCCTTCTTGTGCTCTTCTTATCTCTTGTGCATATTTTAGGCTTTTTTCTTTGCTTTTATCGCTTTCTTTTCTCTTTGTCTTCCGTTGTGCTTGTTTATTGTCTTTGCCTAGTGCCCAAAAAGCACTAGGTGGTCCTACGTTTGCTCAAGTGTGTAGTGTATGCCTAGGAGGAGAGGCGATTTCTTTCTCTTCAATCCAGAGCCGGAGAGACTCTTTAGAGCCTTTCGCCAACAGACGATTGATCGGGTTAGACACTCTCAACCGGGTACTAGCAATACCATTGAAGAGCAAGCTCAAGGATCCGACTTAAACGAGTCACCGCGAGAGACCGCCGGAGGGACCTTCATCAACCCCTTCGGTACTTCTAGTCCTAGTTCTCCTTCTACATCGTCTTCAACACCGTCTACACCATCGTCTCCCTTACATCCAATCATGTCGAAATTCTCATTTCACTCCACTTTTACCGAGGATGTCTTGCCGGGACCGAGTGCTTTACCGGATACATATACCGGAAATTTCGTGGCAAAGACACAATTCATCCAACTTGTGGAGAGAAATCAATTTAGTGGTTTGCCCACCGAAGACCCGCACCAACACATGGAGACCTTCTCCGATTATTGCGATGCTATCTCCCAAACCGGGATTACTCAAGATCAAATCCATTGGGTACTTTTCCCTTTCTCTCTCATTGGAAAAGCGAAGCAATGGATCAAGAGTCTCGATAGGGCAACCATGGGTATCGATACTTGGAAGAAACTTGCATTGGCGTTCTACCAAAAGTTTTACCCTCCGGAGAAGACAAATTTGCTAAGGGCCGCCATCACCGTTTTCCAACAACGGGATGAGGAGAGCCTTTATGAAGCTTGGGAACGGTTCAAATCTTTGGTTAGATCGTGCCCCCACCATGAACTTTCACAATGGTTCTTAGTCCAACAGTTTTGGAACGGTGTATATGAGGACTCAAGAGCTATACTCAATATGGGATCCAATGGTAGGTTTACCGAGGTCGATGACGATCAAACTTGGGCAAGAATCGAGGAGATGGCAATGCACAACTCCCAATACTCAAGGCCTAGAAAGGCGAATCGAGGAGGTAGGCATGAGGTCGATGCCATTACACAACTAAGCATTGATCTTGGAGCTCAATTAAAAACTCACATGGAGACTATTGACAAGAAGCTCCAAAGCCACCTCAATCAAGTTCAAAGCACTAGTTCCTCCAACCAACACTCGATTCATGAAATTAATGCTTTGGGAGTTGTGTCTCCTACACCTTATTATGGGATGTGCTATACTTGCAGGATAGTTGGACATGAGCCTATACATTGTCGGGGGAGTATTGAGCAAGTGAACGTCTTTCAAGCGTTCAAGCAAGGTGCCCCCTATCCTAACACGTTCCAAGCTTCCCATCAAGCTTCTGATAAGTGTGGTTTGTAGTGCCTATTTCGTAGTGTTTTGGTCCCATTTTCCTTGTGGAATCACTCCTTGGGAGCGGTTTATGGGCTTCTTATGCTTCCTTTAGTTCGTTTCAGGTTCCCGAGATCGATTTGGAAGAGTTGGAGCGATTCCGACTCGATACATACACATTTTGGAGCCAACGGAGTAAAGGAACGATGACTCGATGCCTTGGAATCGACCCCGAGACCTTGGGACCCAATCCCGAGCCTCCGAGACCCGATCCCGAGTCCCGAGCCTCCGAGACCCGATCCCGAGTCCCGAGCCTCCGAAACCCGATCCCGAGTCCCGAGCCTCCGAGACCCGATCCCGAGTCCCGAGAATCGATGAGAAACCCATGAGAAGCAAGGAGGGACCGAAAGAAGCTTAAAGGAGGCCTACAAGGCTCAACCGGAACCGTTTGAGGTGCACAAAAGAGAGGTGTTCTGTGAAGGGTCCATCCTGAACGGGACCAACTCATCCCGAACGGGATGAGCCCAATTCAGGCCGCACTCCTTTCATTCTTCTCCTTTCCACTTGTAACCCTATATATACTCTTCCCTTGTTTTGTAAAGCTTATGCACTTCATTAGACCTTAAACCCTAGACTACTTTAGGTTAGATTAGATTAGATTAGTGTAGATTAGTCGGTAATTAGTGGTTAATCCTAGTTTAGCCTTGTATTAAGGGAATTCTTCAAGATCCATCCAAGATTGACAACCTTGGGTGTTTGTTTTGGGTTTTCTTCATTAATGCAAGTTTTGTTCTTTCTTCTTCACTAGTATGGTATTCTTCTCTTCCTTTTCCTCCTAATCTTTATTTATGTTATTCAAGTTTCAATCTTTAGTTCTAGACTATTGTTTTGTTCTTCATACTTGTTAGTTTGTTTATGTTAGTTTTGTTTTCCTATGTTGATCCATCTTGTTCTTGTTAGATATAGTTTGATTATGTTAGAGTAGTGTTCTTGCTAGGGTTAGTAGGGTGATTAGGGTGTTAATTGAATGATTAAGGGATTGTTGGAGATGTTGGTGGAAGATTTGGGTCTCCTCTTGGTTTGGTGCACATCACATGTTTGTTGAAATGCTTGAATGACTAAGTAGTTGCGAATGCTTGTTTTTCTTACCTTTCTCTTATGGGTGATAGTTTGTTTGTGGGTTCGGTTCCCTCACTAAGTTGCGAGAGCCCGGTGAGGACGACCCCTAGGTCGGTCTAAGTAGCGAGAGCCCGGATTCGACCTAGGCCACCATAGCGCGCTAGAACCCCGTTTGTCATGTGTGTCGCCGAGATGGGTTATAAGATGAACCTCTTGGTAGGTCTAAGTTGCGAGAGCCCGGACCAACCTAGATTACCCTACTACCCCCTTCACTCTAGTTCTCCCTCGACCATTCCGTTACCCCTTTGACCTCGACCTAATCCTAGCCCGTTTTCCTTGTTTGCTTTCTCCTTAGCCTTAGTCTTAGTCTAGCTTTCTCCCCTTCTTATCATTCTCTAGTTTAGCTTAGCTTGTTGACTTAGTCTAGGCTATACATTACCGTCCCCGTGGATTCGACCCGACTTGCCCTATCTACCGTAGGAATAGCCAGTTATATTATTGACGGTTGGGATTCCACGACAAATCCCTCCCATCAATTTGGCGCCGTTGCCGGGGACGGTGCTAATTTGGACTTTGTTTTCCTAGTTACTTGACTTTGTCTTTGTGTTTGTGTTTTTCTTTTTTTTTCTTTTTGTTACCTTGCTTCTTGTGTGTGTGAAGTTTATTTCTCTCTTGTCTAGTGCCCAAAAAGCACTAAGCTTCTCACGTTTGTTCTTAGTCTACAGTTTGTGCTTAGAGGTGGTGACTATCTTCTTCTTGCAACTTAAGAGCCGCTTTAATGGACGGTTGCTAGAGTGAGAAGTTTCCAACCGGGTATGGACTACGATTTTCGAGCAAGCATGGGGTTTGATCTAAACTCCACACACCCGGGAGCCGATATGAGCTACTCCTCTTCTTCCATGAACCAAGTGTATGACATGACGTCCCCCTACCATTATCAAGCTTCTTGGGGTAATCAAGACGGGTATGATCTTCAAGAATATGGAAACGGCTACCAACAAGTGAATGACTATCACTCCTACGATCATGGTGGCTATTACTCAAGCTATGATTGTGAACCCACCATGTTCAATCAAGATTCACCTTATGGAAGCCAATATTCCCAATACCCACCATATTACCCTCCACCCCAACCACAATATGAACCCCATGACCCACAATACTACCAATCACCCCAACCTGCTACCAACAATATGATGCCCCACCCCTTGGGCATTATCAAGATTATCAAGGAACTTTAAAAGACCCCAATGATCACCAATTACCCGACACGGAGGTGTTTCATTCTATGCTTCAAATGCAAAGGAGCATCCAAGAAACGGCCATTCAATTGCAAAAAGAACAAGAGGAATTAATGGCCCAAATTCGAAGGGGAAACGAGGCGAGGAATGCTCAATTAAATGCATTATCGGTTCAAACCGTAATGTTTTTTTCCCGAGCATCACATTTAGATGAAGGGTGCCCACTTGAGAGAGAGGAGAAACCTAATCACGAAGCCGCCGATGTAGTTCCCTTTGAAAGAGAAATTTGCTTTGAAGAACCTCAATCGTCTACCCAAAAAGTGACGAATGAGGATATGACCCTTGGTAAAGGCATCGTTGGTGAAGAATTGGAGGAGGATAGTGAGTTGGATGGGTTGGTAGAATTCGTGAGGTTGTTAGGTGAGATTGATAGCCTCGAGTTGCCCTTGTGCGATAATTTGGACAAGTATCAAGAGCCCCTTACTAGTACGCCGAGAGATGGTTTGGAAGATATTGAAACCGCCGGTAGAAGTTTCGATTCTCTCCTCCCTGATGATGTGGGCCGAATGATGAAGATGGGGAACCACAACTTGAGGAAAGTGTGGGGGTGTGCATTGAGGAGATGAGGCCAAAGCCGATTTTTGTGCCTTGTTTCTTGGAAATGAAGCTTGCTTGTGATTGGAGGCGATGCTTGGGGAGGAAGAGGTCGGTGAAGCTCGTAGGATGGATAGACCCCGGAGACAACGTGAAAGATGATGTCGGGCCTTTTGAGGACTACTTCTTGCCTCCTCCTTTGAGGCCGTGGAGGTCGGTTAAGCTCGAGCGCTTCTTGGGCCTTCACTATGATGTCGGTAGCGCGTTCGACATGCTCCTCCATGCCCTTGAGGGCTACGGTTGAAGAAGAGTCCACCATCCTAGGTTTGACGGAGTTCCTAAAGAACCGTCATGTTGTATATTCCCCTCTCCTCTTCTTTAGAGTACTTGTGCTTGTATTTGTGATTTTTGTTTCTTGGACTCTTTTGTTTTTGTGGGATTCTTGTAATTGTTTTGGTATTTTGATGAGCGATGTGAGGGAGTGAATTTGATATGTATTTTGAGTTTATTGTGATAGGTGAAGTGAAGGTGACTCCTAGAAAGGAGTGGTTAGTGATAGAGCTTGGATCGTGAGTAAGGGAGTCGGTTTTCGGGGTCATGGGAGTCATGAAGAACCTTCCCGACCAGGAAGGGTGTGTCGTCCCGACCGGGATGGGGCCGTCCCGATCGGGATGAGGGTGCCAAAAATCGAGTCCACTGGAGTGTCATCCTGATCGGGAAGGAGGCTTCCCGAACGGGAAGGGTTTATCAACCCGATCGGGATCATCCATCCCGACCGGGATGATCCCCTACTCCTTTTTGGTGCTTCTTCTTCGACATTTAAGCCCACCCAACCATTATATACCCCCACCTGACCTCCCTACTTTCCTTTCTCATATCATACCACCCATGTACCTCATTTACATACCTTAACCTCATTTCCTCCTCACTTTAGACCGATATTCACATCAAATCCCACCCCTCGCACCATTACTACCTCTACCATGCGGTTCTATCAAGCTTGAAGCGGGATAGCAAAGATGAAGACAAGCAAGTGCCTATATTGATCTATGAGACGATGGAGAGAGTGAGTTGCTAACCTATGGTACGACAACTATCCTTTGTTTTCCGTTTTTGTTGTTGCTTGTTTTTCTTTGTTTATTCCCTTCCCCTTGTACACTTTTGTGTCTTGATGTCATGGTGGCCTTCGAGGCCTCGGTAGTTGTTGCTCCCGACTCTCGATGATGTGACTACATCGAGAGTCATTTCAAAATCCAAATTTTTACATGATTTTCACTTTCTTTTTTTGAGGATTTAGTCGGATTTAGGCGGAATCCGGGCTAGGTGACTTGATTACACCTAGCCCTCCCCTCCCATTTCCTTTTACTTCCTTCTTTTTATTTTCTTCCCCCATCCATATCTTCTTCTCGTCTCGGCCCATGGTGACTTGACTACACCCCGGCCGGACACCTTCTACCTTTTCTTCATCTTCATTTTTGATTTTTAGCTTTATTTTCGTAGTTTCTTTTCATTTTCTTTTGTCTCTCCGCACACTACAATTGAGCATATGAGGACATTGCTCGGTTTAAGTGTGGGGGAGCGATATTCTAGCATAGTTAGTTTTATTTTCTTAGTTTTTTTCGAAAAAATCTTCAAAAATCCTAAAAATTTGAAATTTTTTCACAAAAAGCAAAAAGATTTTCTTTTGTGTGTTTTTCTTTTTGGTATCGTTGTGTCGTATATTTGTTTTGTTGTTTGTGTTTGTCTCCCTTTTTCCTCTTAGGTCACTTAATCGCCGATAGCTTTGGAGAGCTTTCAAGACTTCCGGTAACATCTCTTCACCCATTTTTCCTCTTTATTCCTTTTGGAGTTTGGAGGATTTGTGTGTTGTGGTGTGCTCGGGTGGAGCTTTGTAAAGTTTGAGGTTGATTTGGAGACTTGTTTGGAAGATCGGGGCGGTGTTTGTGTTTTGTTATATGTTTGTTTTGTTTTGTTGTTTTTTCTTCTTTTCCCTTTCATTTTTTTCATCATGTCTTCGTCTTGTGTTATGTTAGTTGCGTCTTGTGTGTAAATGGTTTTCGAAAACCCGGTTTAGAGGCTAGTGTGCGAGTGTTTACTTTCCCTTTCTAGTGATGTAAATCGAGTCTTGGACTTTAGTCTAGTAGAATGACCCTAAATCAATGAATTCGTTGGTCCTTTACCTTGAGTCCACCTAGCTTACTAGGGATTTACTACGGGATTTGCACCTTTGACCATTATGACCACCCACGGTGTGAAAAGGTCTTGGTTACCGAGTCTCGTCCCTTAGGTGACTGTGTTTAGGATTGTTTGATTAGTCCAAGTTCTCCCCTTTTTGTGAGTATGAAGGGAAATCGCGACCCCCGACATACCCATTACCCTACCTCCTACACATATCCACACAATAAAATGCAATTTGATGAATTCTCTCTTTCTTGTTACACAAGGAAATGCCAAAAATGCCAAATCTTGCCAAAAGGGCAAAGAAAAGAAAAAGAAAGAAAAAAATGAAAGAAAGAAAAGAAATGAAGAAAAAGAAAAGGCACAAAAGCCAAAAAGAAAATAGAAAAGAAGAAAAAGAAATGGCATGGCAACAAACAAATCAAAACGTCGAAAAGAAAGAAAATGCCAAAAGAAAACCCGTTTCACAAAAAGAAATCCTCACAAAAATAAGCCTTTTTCCGACTTTTTCCGTGAAGAGCCTACCAAAGGACCGAATCCCGAGGAAGGATGATAGCGGCATTAGTCGGTCTTCCCTCATTTTGCATGTTTTCCACCTTTTTACTTGGACTAGTTAGGCGGTTTTAGACATGGGATGACCCTCTTGGCTCACGCTAAAGGGGGCGGGGTCTCACTTACCTACAGTGTCGACTAACACCGTGGTTCTTTACTTTTCCACTCCGCCGATCGTCCCGTAGTGCGTCTTTAGAAAGTTAGGAGGACCTAGGTAAGTTACCAACGTCTTTGTTGCTTTATCGTCATACTATTAGGGTTTAATCCACCTTGGCTTGTATTTCTAGCTTGGGAACGTTGTCACTTGCCTCGAGTCCTAAACCGGTGCTTCTTTCACCGCTTGTTTGAGGGAAGCGGTATTTGTTTTCTTTTGGGTGCAACCGATTATGTGTTTGTTTGTTTGTTTGTGTGTTTTGTGTCCGGTTGCATCCACAGTTTTGTCGCAAGACCCGACTTGCCTTGCGGAGTGCGCTTTTCCTCTAAGTGTACTCGTGTGAGTTGAAAGGGCGTAGGGTGCGCTAATACCCACTCGGCTAGTTTAGTATTTAGTATGTGCTTAGTCGAGGGCGAGTAAGGGTTAAGTGTGGGGGAGTTGATAAGTATGGTTTGTAGTGCCTATTTCGTAGTGTTTTGGTCCCATTTTCCTTGTGGAATCGCTCCTTGGGAGCGGTTTATGGGCTTCTTATGCTTCCTTTAGTTCGTTTCAGGTTCCCGAGATCGATTTGGAAGAGTTGGAGTGATTCCGACTCGATACATACACATTTTGGAGCCAACGGAGTAAAGGAACGATGACTCGATGCCTTGGAATCGACCCCGAGACCTTGGGACCCAATCCCGAGCCTCCGAGACCCGATCCCGAGTCCCGAGCCTCTGAGACCCGAGAATCGATGAGAAACCCATGAGAAGCAAGGAGGGACCGAAAGAAGCTTAAAGGAGGCCTACAAGGCTCAACCGGAACCAGTTGAGGTGCACAAAAGAGAGGTGTTCTGTGAAGGGTCCATCCCGAACGGGACCAACTCATCCCGAACAGGATGAGCCCAATTCAGGCCGCACTCCTTTCTTTCTTCTCCTTTCCACTTGTAACCCTATATATACTCTTCCCTTGTTTTGTAAAGCTTATGCACTTCATTAGACCTTAAACCCTAGACTACTTTAGGTTAGATTAGATTAGATTAGTATAGATTAGTCGGTAATTAGTGGTTAATCCTAGTTTAGCCTTGTATTAAGGGAATTCTTCAAGATCCATCCAAGATTGACAACCTTGGGTGTTTGTTTTGGGTTTTCTTCATTAATGCAAGTTTTGTTCTTTCTTCTTCACTAGTATGGTATTCTTCTCTTCCTTTTCCTCCTAATCTTTATTTATGTTATTCAAGTTTCAATCTTTAGTTCTAGACTATTGTTTTGTTCTTCATACTTGTTAGTTTGTTTATGTTAGTTTTGTTTTCCTATGTTGATCCATCTTGTTCTTGTTAGATATAGTTTGATTATGTTAGAGTAGTGTTCTTGCTAGGGTTAGTAGGGTGATTAGGGTGTTAATTGAATGATTAAGGGATTGTTGGAGATGTTGGTGGAAGATTTGGGTCTCCTCTTGGTTTGGTGCACATCACATGTTTGTTGAAATGCTTGAATGACTAAGTAGTTGCGAATGCTTGTTTTTCTTACCTTTCTCTTATGGGTGATAGTTTGTTTGTGGGTTCGGTTCCCTCACTAAGTTGCGAGAGCCCGGTGAGGACGACCCCTAGGTCGGTCTAAGTAGCGAGAGCCCGGATTCGACCTAGGCCACCATAGCGCGCTAGAACCCCGTTTGTCATGTGTGTCGCCGAGATGGGTTATAGGATGAACCTCTTGGTAGGTCTACGTTGCGAGAGCCCGGACCAACCTAGATTACCCTACTACCCCCTTCACTCTAGTTCTCCCTCGACCATTCCGTTACCCCCTTGACCCCGACCTAATCCTAGCCCGTTTTCCTTGTTTGCTTTCTCCTTAGCCTTAGTCTTAGTCTAGCTTTCTCCCCTTCTTATCATTCTCTAGTTTAGCTTAGCTTGTTGACTTAGTCTAGTATTTGGGCGGACCTAGTCTAGGCTATACATTACCGTCCCCGTGGATTCGACCCGACTTGCCCTATCTACCGTAGGAATAGCCGGTTATATTATTGACGGTTGGGATTCCACGACAAATCCCTTCCATCAGCTTCCAATCAACAATCTCTACAACACCGTCCATATGTGCCACCTCTCTTAAGGGACAACAATCAAGGTTACCAAGGTTATGTGGGTAACCCAAGGCCATTCAATAATTTCAAGCAACATAACCACGGTACCTTCAACAACAATCAAGGGTTCCAACAAGGGAACTTCAATCAAGGGGGTTTTCAAGGAAACCAACACAATCGAGGACACCAAAACTACAACCATGGCAACAATCAAGGCCTAAATCAAGGCAACTCTCATGGGTTCCAAGGGAACCATCAACAACAACAAGGGGCTCAAGGTGCCCGACTAGAAAGTAAGCCAAGGAGCCGGTCTCCTATATTCATGATTATGGCATTCCTCTAGCCATCACCGATACTCCACACAATCAAACATCTCCACCTCGAGATTTTGATACACAAAAGCAAATGATGGAGTTGCAAAGAAGCCAAATGGAGATACAAAGATCCCAACAAGAACTTATTGCCCAACTTCTAATGGAAAACAAGGAAACGAGAACTCATCTCAAGATGCTCGAAACTCAACTAGCTCAAGTTGCTTCGGGTAGTTCTTCAAGACAAAGGGGACAACTACCTCCTCAAGGTGAACCGGCGAAATTTGAGCATGTCAATGCTATTAGCTTGAGGAGTGGTTCTTCTTATGACTCCCCCGTGTTTCCTAGTGAGCAAGAACATGCCATGGAAGAAGTTGTAACTCCAATTAAAGATGATTCAAGCTTTGGGAATCCAATGGAGGAGCAAGTCTTATGGGAGATTGAGAAACCCCATGAAGACAAGCTTCCCCCACTTCTAGGAAAAGACGAGGGTAAAGGGAAAATATCATGTGAGAAGTCCAACCTTAATGACCAAGACAAGGTACATATGAAGTTGCCTTTACCAACAAGGCAAATGAAGACCAAGGTGGATGCTCAATATGACAAGTTCCTTAACATTGTGAAGAAATTGGATGTGAGTGTCCCATTTACCGAGCTACTTACCCAAATCCCGGCATATGGAAGATTTATGAAAGAAATCTTGGCTAGGAAGAGATCCGTCGACAAGGAAGAGACCATAGCGTTCATAAGAGTGGTGAGCGAGCTTATTCAAGGTTCTACGCTTCCCAAGTTGAAGGATCCGGGTAGTTTCTCGATCCCATGCACCATAGGCAACTTCAAGATTGAGAGAGCATTATGTGATTTGGGTGCGAGTGTAAGCATCTGATGGGAAGGGATTTGCCGTCGATCCCGCCGTCAAATAATAACCAACTAACCTAACTAGGGTAGCTAGGGCAAGTCGGGTCGATTCCACAGGGACGGAAATGCGTTCGGACTAATGGGTGCTACGGTTTCGGACTAGGTTCGAGACAAGCTAATCTAAGGGGAGGCTAAGGACTAAACTAGGTCTAAAACACGGGAAAGGAAGACAAAACCTAAGACTAACGACTAATAAAAGCAAAGAGGGAAGACTAGGGTTAGGTCGGGTTCATGGAGTGATGGGATTGTCGAGGAAGAGCTAAGGTGAAGAGGTAGTCGGGTAATCTAGGTGTAGTCCGGGCTCTCGCTATGTAGACGGACCTAGAGGTTCTTGATAGAACCCACCTTAGCGACATATATGACAAACGGGGTTACTAGCGTGCTAACGTAGCCTAGGTCACGTCCGGGCTCTCGCTACGTAGACCGACCTAGGGGTCGTCCTCACCGGGCTCTCGCTACGTAGACGGACCTAGAGGTTCTTGATAGAACCCACCTTAGCGACACATATGACAAACGGGGTTACTAGCGTGCTAACGTAGCCTAGGTCACGTCCGGGCTCTCGCTACGTAGACCGACCTAGGGGTCGTCCTCACCAGGCTCTCGCTACGTAGTGAGGGAACCAAACCCACGTGCAAACTATCATTCACAAGAGAAAAGGCAAGAAAAACAAGCATATGCACATACATGTCATTTAAGCATTTCATCAAACATGTTCCATGCATCTAACCAAGAGGAAACCCAAACTTCCACCAACATCTCCAAAAAACCCTTAATCATCCACAATCACAACCAATCACCCTATTAACCCTAGCAAAGACCTACTCAAACATAATTAAAGGAAAAACTAACAAGAACAAGAGAAACTAACTCAAGCAACAAAACATACATAAAGGAACTAGTGAAACAATGAACAATGAACAAAACAATCAACAAAGATTCAAACAAGATGAAAGGGAGATTATATCTACTAACAAGATGAAAGGAAGAATGGAAACTTGTATAAAAGAGAAAACCCCAAAACAATCTACCAAGGTTGTCAATCTTGGTTGAATTCTTCAAGAGATCCCTTAATACAAGGAGTAATCTAGGATTAACGATAATCTAAAGACTAATCTACACTAATCTATGCTAATATATGCTAAACTAGGCTAGGGTTTAATGTCTAATGAAGTATATCCCCTAAACAAAACAAGGGAAGAGTATATATAGGGTTCCAAGTGGAAAGGAGAAGAAAGGAAGCATGGCGGGCTGCCACTGGGCCGTCCCGGCCGGGATGAGGTGGTCCCGGTCAGGATGGGGTCGGTCCCGGCCGAGAAGGCCTGCTCCCGGTCGGGAAGAGCTTCAGACAGTAGCTTCCTTGTTTGTGCACCTTAACCGGGACCGGTTGAGGCCATCCCGACCCGGTTGAGCCTTGTAGGCCTCCTTTAAGCTCCTTTTGGTCCCTCCTTGCATCTCATGGGTTTCTCATCGATTCTCAGGACTCGGGATCGGGTCTCGGAGGCTCGGGATTGGGTCCCAAGGTCTCGGGGTAGAATCCAAGGCATCGAGTGATCGTTCCTTCGCTTCGTTGGCTCCAAAAAGTGTATGTATTGAATCGGAATCGCTCCAACTCTTCATGAATGGTCTCGGGAACCTGAAACGAGCTAGAGGAAGCATAAGAAGCCCATAAACCGCTCCCAAGGAGCGATTCCACAAGGAAAATGGGACCAAAACACAACAATTAGGCACTACAAACTACACTTATCAACTCCCCCACACTTAACCCTTACTCGCCCTCGAGTAAGCACATACTAACTACTAAACTAGCCGAGTGGGTATTAGCGCACCCTACGCCCTTTCAACTCACGCGAGTACACTTAGAGGAAAAGTGCACTCCGCAAGGCAATTAGGGTCTTGCGACAAAACTATGGATGCAACCGGACACAAAACACATAGACAAACAAACATACAAACAAACACATAATCGGTTGCACCCAAAAGAAAACAAATACCGCTTCCCTCAAACAAGCGGTGAAAGAAGCACCGGTTTAGGACTCGAGGCAAGTGACAGCGTTCCCAAGATAATAACACAAATCGAGATGAACTAAACCCTAATAGTATGACGATAAAGCAACAAAAACGTTGGTAACTTACCTAGGTCCTCCTAACTTTCTAAGAACGTACTACGGGACGATCGGAGGAGTGGAAAAGGGATGAACCACGGCGTTAGTCGACACTGTAGGTAAGTGAGACCCCGCCCCCTTTAGCGATGAGCCAAGAGGGTCGTCCCATGCCCAAAACCGCTTAACTAGTCCAAGTAAACAGGTGAATGAGATTGCAAAATGAGGGAAGACCGACCATTACCGCTATCATCCTTCCTAGGGACACGGTCCTCTGGTAGGCTCTTCACGGTAATAGTCGATAAAAGGCTTATTTTTGAGAGGGGATTCTTTTTGTGAGACGGTTTTCTTATGGCATTTTTTCTTTCTTTTGCATATTTGCTTTGTGTATTGCTATGCCATTTCTTTTTCTTCTTTTCTATTTTCTTTTTCTTGGCTTTTTGTGCCTTTTCTAATCAAAACAATCCTAAACACGGTCACCTAAGGGATGAGACTCGGCAACCAATGCCTTTTCACACCGTGGGTGGTCATAATGGTCAAAATGCAAATCCCGTAGTAAATCCCTAGTAAGCTAGGTGGACTCAAGGTAAAAGACCAACGAAACTATTGATTTATGGTCATTCTACTAGACTAAAGTCCAAGACTCGATTTACACTACTAGAAAGGGAAAGTAAACGCTTGCACACTAGCCTCTAAACCGGGTTTTCGCAAACCTTTTGCACATACGACACAAGTACACACCACAAAACAAAGACTCAACAAAGAACGAAAGAAAAAGAAGCAAAAGCAACAAAACAAAAACAAAACAAAACGAACACATAAACAACACAAACACCACCCCGATCTTCCAAACAAGCCACCAAATCAACCATAACTTTACAAAGCTCCACCCGAGCACACAACATCACAATCTCCTCCAAACTCCGCAAGAGATAAAGAAGAAAAAGGGATAAAGATGTTACCGGAAGTCCTGAAAGCTCTCCAAAGCTATTGGTGATTTAAGCAACATATAAGGAAAAAGGGAGGCAAAACACGCACAGAAAACAAATATACGACACAACGACACAAAACAAAAAGACACAAAAAGAAAATCTTTTTGATTTCTTGTGAAATTTTTCAAATTTTTAGGTATTTTTAAGTTTTTTCGAAAAAACTAAGAAAATAAAACTAACTACTCTAGAATATCGCTCCCCCACACTTAAACCGAGCAATGTCGTCATGCTCGATCGTAATGTGTGGAGAGACAAAAGAAAAGAAAAGAAACTACGAAAATAAAGCTAAATATCAAAAAGAAAAGCGGAGAAAAGGGTAGAATGTGTCCGGCCGGGGTGTAGTCAAGTCACCATGGGCCGAGACGAGAAAAGATATGGATGGGGGAAGAAATAAAAAGAAGGAAATTAAAGGAAATGGGAGGGGAGGACTAGGTGTAATCAAGTCACCTAGCCCGGATTCCGCCTAAATCCGCCTAAATCCTACAAAAAGGGTGAAAAACTTGTAAATTCGGATTTTGAGATGACTCTCGACGTAATCACGTCATCGAGAGTCGGGAGCAATAACTACTGTTTGGGTATCAAACAATTATATACCTCCCGCCGGGTATGGCCGGCGATCCTCCTCTCCCGATATATGAAGCTCAGAGTGCCGGACCTGCACAGGGAGCAAACAAGGGCCTCAGAAGGGTTCCGAGGTTGCCTCTCCGACGCTCAAGTCAGTGATCTGGATTGGAGGATAGAGGTAACGTTATGAAGGATATTACTTAACTTTCTAGAGAGATATTTTGTGTGGATGACATGTTGGTCACTGTTCTCCTCCTTTCCCCCCCTTCTATATGGGTGTCTTGGGGGTATTTATAGGACTCGAGGTATGGAGGTCGGCTGCCGGACCCCAAGCTAGACCGATGGCCCCCCTCCGGCTGGAGAGAACCGGTGGGCCCTGGTTGGAGGGGTGACGACTCGGTCATAACCTCGCCGGCTGCCGACCATAGCTGTGGTGCCGACCCCCGTCAATTGCCCCTCACTGGATGTCCGCCCAGGGTTATCGTGGGCCGCTTTCAGTGAAGAGTTCCTGGGTGAGGTGCCGCAGGGCCGGTGTGGGTTTGCGTGCAATCCGTTCGTCTTCCCTACTAGCCTAGGTTGTGTGTAGAGGTAATGATGGCTTTTGATTTCCCTAGATTCCTTTGGTGGTTGCATGCATTTAATGGTGTATATGCATGATTCTAGCTCCCCTATATAAGGTCTTCATTTTTTGCCATTTTTGGCATCATTTTCCCATTCCCATTTTTCCAGAGCTTTAACTTACTTATGTCGTCCTCTTCTGGGAGCAACTCTCCACCTTCCGCCGTGGTTCATCCAAGCCCTCCTGTTCGGCGCAGGAAACGTTCCCCTTCTCCGAAGGGTTCGAAACCTAAGTATGGACGCTGGATTTCCCGGGGGCCACCTTACCGCCCACCGGCGCCTGTGGAGGCTGCTCCTCCTGCCCCTCCTCCTGCTACGGGGGTTGTAGGGCGTTCTCCCACTGATGATCATGATCGCCCTCGCCGGCGTGCCAGGGTGCACTTCGGCGTTTCTGAGCCGGACGTCGATCCGGATTGTCCGTCATCGGGCGATCCCTCCGGCTCCTCTTTTTCGAGCAGCCATTCGTCCGGGCCATCCTGGATGGGCGGTCCTCTTTGCCCTAGTGACTCATCGGGCGAGATGGCGGAGGGTTTCGACACCCTTCGTGGGATTCGTGCCCCCCCTCCCTCTCCTGCCTCCTCCTCTTCCCCTGCTACCTCGGACTCCTCTCTTCCTGATGAGGACACCGAGGGGGAGGATATGGAGTGAGGTTTTCTTGGTGTCATAGGTTCGGAGGGCGCCTTGTTTTGTCGGTTGGGGCTAGTAGGTGGAAAGGCGGTGTATTCGGCTCTTATTTTGTACTAGGTAGTTTTTTGTGTAATTTTGGGGGTTACCGGCCCTTTCCTCTATTGATGTTTGTATTACTCGGTTGTCGGCTCTCTTATCCTGTGTATGTTTGACTTTGTTTATTGAATGTGAAATATAGTACTTTGCGCCTCAAGTCACGCCTTCCCACTTATCTGTCTCTTTTTTGTGTTGTCTTTTCGCATTCTGTATTTTTGTTGTTGCATTGAATGCCAACTGCCCCTTGTCAGTTAATCTGGTGGGTGGCCCTAGGAGGTGTTCTTTATATAAATAGGGGCTCCCCCCCTCATTTGCCCCTTATTTGCCATTTCACTCTCTCACCAAGTGTTAGAGCAAAACTTCTTTCTTTCCTTTCCTCTCTGATTTAGTCGCCGTCTCCTGCCTCGGGAGTCCTAGTTTTTTCGCCGGCTTTTCTAGGTTAGTTTTCTTTCTCTCATCTTTCGTTTATTCCTTTGCTCTCGCGTCATGTCCACCCGTTCCCAGCGCGTTCGTTTCGGGGAGGAGGATGAGTCGGGGATGTCGGAGCGTGGCGGGACCCAGGGTAGTGGGTCTGTCAGAGGGGCCGACGATTCCTTGTCGGGGGAGTCTGTGGAGGAGGTGGAGCCTGTTTATGCGGAGCCCATCCGGGCTTTGCGCATTTCTGCCGGGGAGTCTTCCACTTTTGCGAGGGGTGGCGGAGGGCTGCCGCCATCCGGCGTTTCTGGGGGGAATGTTATTGCCGGTAGTTCCATGGTTCTGCGCCGTCGTCTTCAGAAAGGGGATTCTTGTTTGGGGGACTCCTCTAGGGTGGGGGCGTCTTCTCCCCGTCCCTCGGCCTCAGTTTCCGGGCCGGTGGAGCCGGAGAATGAGGGTGTTGAGAGCGACCGTCGTCCTCTCCTTCACGCCAGTACCTTGGTCGATGAGGGTTGGCGTCAGAAAGTCCTTGATGTCGAGGGTCTTGATGCCGCTACAGAACTCTACCCTCTCGGGGAGGGTTATGAATACTTGCTGCCGGACCCGGGGCAGTCCATTTGCTCTCCTCCGGAGGGATGTGTCGGAGTATCCGTGGAATCCCTTAAGTTCGGCCTCCGTTTTCCCCTCGACCCTTTCGTGGAGGCGGTGTTCTGTCGTATGAGGTTGGCGCTGGGTCAGCTGACTCCTCAATCTTTTCGTGCAATCATCTCCTTTTGTTGGGTGTGCCGGTTTAGGAGGTGGAGGCCTTCGGTGGAGGCGTTTAGGTTCATGGTGCGTCTTAAGGCGTCGTCGTCTTCTTATTGGGCCCTTGGCCGGCGAGGCAAGTATGTCACTTCTTATCCTATCCTATCGAACTGTCACAAGTGGAAAGGTACTTTCTTGTATGTTCGTTCGGCTAGGCTCTGGGCCGTCCCCCGGTTTTTCCAGTCGGATGTGCGCGTCAATCTGGAGAGTGATAAGGAGATGGGGAGTTGTTTGGATTTGAGGGAGTCCGGCTTGGGGCAGTCAGATAGGGAAGTTGTGGCCGCCTTTCCTGCCGTTATGAAGTGGTCGGGCAAGGAGAGGGTGGCCGCTCCTTCGATATGGCTTCCTCACTATGATCTGATCACGAGGAATGATTTTCTGGAACGGGTGGGTATGTGCGTCCCTGTCGCCGGCTCAGGTATCTGGCGACCTACTTATTCACTTGTGTTGTCTACCTTCCTTAACAGTTCTCAGACCTTTAAACCTCTGCCCATTTTCCTGCCTAACTTTGCAGGCGACAGGTCGGCTACTTGGACGCCTGAGGAGATTGACTTGTTAGGGTTGGATCCTTCTCTCCGTCCTCTCATTACCACGCCGCCGGCTCCCCCGTCGGACCGCTTAACCATCATGACCCACCAGAAGTCTAGGCTTTCCAGGATGAGGAGGGCGGCGTCATCGTTCGGCGGGGCTCCTCCTCCGAAGAGGCAGGCCGTGGGTCCCTCTGTAGACCCGGAGGGGGCCACGAGTGTGGCCGGCGCGCAGGTTGATTTCGGGGATTCCGAGGTCGTCACCTCCCCAAGGACTACTAGCTCGCCGGTTGTCACTATTGCGGCTCTTCCCGAACAGGGAGGAGTTGCCGAACCGTCTTCCGGATTCCGGGAGGCGGCTGCCTGCCTGGAGGCCTCACAGGACCGGGAAACTATGCGCGATGTTGCCGCCGCCGTGGATGCGCCTCTCCCCACCTTGTCTGACCTTTCTTTTTACAGGATGTTGGAGGGAGACGTTTCGCCTGTTGACCGGATTCAAACTCTTGCCCAACTGGATACCGTCTATCGTGGCCTGGGGGAGGATTTGTCTAAGGTTGTCCAAGCCAGTATTAAGATCAAGAAGGCGGCAGAGGAGGGCGCGAGGCTGATGTCTCGCTTGCAGGAGGCAGAGTTGAAGCTGGAGTTGGAGAAGCAATTAAGGTCGGCGGCTGAGGCGAAGCTGGAGTCGGAGAAAAAGCTAAGGTTGGAGGCTGAGGAGAAGGAGGTGACCGGTCTCAAGGAGCAGGAGACTCTTCGGGGGGTCCATTCCTCCTGTGAGTCGCTCAAGAGGGATCTGGAGGGGCAATTGCAGTCGGTTCGTGCTGATATGGGGTCCCTTCAGTCGAAGTTGGCGGCTGCTGAGCAGGAATTGGAGAAGAAGTCTGGTGAGATTGCCGACTTGTCGAAGGAAGGTGACGCAGCTTTTCTAGAGGGAATGAATGTCGTTGTTGACTTGACGTCAAAAGCCCTTCTTAAGTATGACCCGAGTTTCGACTTTGGTCGGTATAATCCGATATATCAGCGAATTCAAGCGGAGGAGGATGAACGTGAGGGTGGGTCGCCGGTGGCCGAGCCTCCTTCCTTTCCAAAATAGGAACTCGGGCCGTCGTCCTCCTGTGCCTCATGTACCCTCAGGGAGGGAGAGGAGGGGGCGGCAGATGAGCGGGCAGATACTGCTAACTCCTCTGCCCCCTCTTGAGGCTTTTGTGGATCTCCTCGCACCTACCCTTTTGAGGTTTAGGCATAGGCTTACCCTCCATGCTTTATCCTTTGTATTCCTTTTTGCTTTGTTTGTAGGTGGCGCTTGATCCTTTGGGGACGGCTGCCGATCTTTGAATTGTCGTAGCCTTATTTTGACTCATTGTTGTAACAAACGCCTGGCGCTTCTGACGCTTTTAACTTTCTGCTTTTTATCATTCTGTCTTGCTATGTTATCTTGTTTATTCCATGCTTTATTGTAACAAACTCCTTATCCCACTCTGGGTGGGGGAGACTTGGCCGGTAGGCCGGCAGTGGTCAGGCCACAGCCGGTTCCCGACTTATGCCCCCACACTGGGTGGGGGAGACTTGGCCGGTAGGCCGGCTGTGGCCAGGCCACAGTCGGTTCCCTACTTATGCCCCCACACTCTGGGTGGGGGAGATTTGGCCGGTAGGCCGGCTGTGGTCAGGCCACAGTCGGTTCTCGACTTATGCCCCCACACTCTGGGTGGGGGAGATTTGGCCGGTAGGCCGGCTGTGGTCAGGCCACAGTCGGTTCTCGACTTATGCCCCCACACTCTGGGTGGGGGAGATTTGGCCGGTAGGCCGGCTGTGGTCAGGCCACAGTCGGTTCCCGACTTATGCCCCCACTCTCTGGGTGGGGGAGATTTGGCCGGTAGGCCGGCTGTGGTCAGGCCACAGTCGGTTCCCGACTTATGCCCCCACTCTCTGGGTGGGGGAGATTTGGCCGATAGGCCGGCTGTGGTCAGGCCACAGTCGGTTCCCGACTTATGCCCCCACTCTCTGGGTGGGGGAGATTTGGCCGGTAGGCCGGCTGTGGTGACGCCACAGTCGGTTCTCGACTTATGCCCCCACACTCTGGGTGGGGGAGATTTGGCCGGTAGGCCGACTGTGGTGACGCCACAGTCGGTTCCCGACTTATGCCCCCACACTCTGGGTGGGGGAGATTTGGCCGGTAGGCCGGCTGTGGTCAGGCCACAGTCGGTTCCCGACTTATGCCCCCACTCTCTGGGTGGGGGAGATTTGGCCGGTAGGCCGGCTGTGGTGAGGCCACAGTCGGTTCCCGACTTATGCCCCCACTCTCTGGGTGGGGGAGATTTGGCCGGTAGGCCGGCTGTGGTCAGGCCACAGTCGGTTCCCGACTTATGCCCCCACTCTCTGGGTGGGGGAGATTTGGCCGGTAGGCCGGCTGTGGTCAGGCCACAGTCGGTTCTCGACTTATGCCCCCACACTCTGGGTGGGGGAGATTTGGCCGGTAGGCCGGCTGTGGTCAGGCCACAGTCGGTTCTCGACTTATGCCCCCACACTCTGGGTGGGGGAGATTTGGCCGGTAGGCCGGCTGTGGTCAGGCCACAGTCGGTTCCCGACTTATGCCCCCACTCTCTGGGTGGGGGAGATTTGGCCGGTAGGCCGGCTGTGGTCAGGCCACAGTCGGTTCCCGACTTATGCCCCCACTCTCTGGGTGGGGGAGATTTGGCCGATAGGCCGGCTGTGGTCAGGCCACAGTCGGTTCCCGACTTATGCCCCCACTCTCTGGGTGGGGGAGATTTGGCCGGTAGGCCGGCTGTGGTGACGCCACAGTCGGTTCTCGACTTATGCCCCCACACTCTGGGTGGGGGAGATTTGGCCGGTAGGCCGACTGTGGTGACGCCACAGTCGGTTCCCGACTTATGCCCCCACACTCTGGGTGGGGGAGATTTGGCCGGTAGGCCGGCTGTGGTCAGGCCACAGTCGGTTCCCGACTTATGCCCCCACTCTCTGGGTGGGGGAGATTTGGCCGGTAGGCCGGCTGTGGTGAGGCCACAGTCGGTTCCCGACTTATGCCCCCACTCTCTGGGTGGGGGAGATTTGGCCGGTAGGCCGGCTGTGGTCAGGCCACAGTCGGTTCCCGACTTATGCCCCCACTCTCTGGGTGGGGGAGATTTGGCCGGTAGGCCGGCTGTGGTCAGGCCACAGTCGGTTCTCGACTTATGCCCCCACACTCTGGGTGGGGGAGATTTGGCCGGTAGGCCGGCTGTGGTCAGGCCACAGTCGGTTCTCGACTTATGCCCCCACACTCTGGGTGGGGGAGATTTGGCCGGTAGGCCGGCTGTGGTCAGGCCACAGTCGGTTCCCGACTTATGCCCCCACTCTCTGGGTGGGGGAGATTTGGCCGGTAGGCCGGCTGTGGTCAGGCCACAGTCGGTTCCCGACTTATGCCCCCACTCTCTGGGTGGGGGAGATTTGGCCGGTAGGCCGGCTGTGGTCAGGCCACAGTCGGTTCCCGACTTTTGGTGGGGTGTCCATTCTTGGCGATGGGCGAATAGGGGCTCCCCCCCTTATTGCCCCCTGCTTGCTGGTCGAGAACGTAGTGAACGGGGAGCAAGTAGATAGTAAACAGAGCCTTCCTTATTAAAAATTTTTACAAGTTTCTGGTGGCAGGGTCGTCGACAGGCCCGATGGTACCCTGCCGAGTTCAGTACAACATTTCGTCCGCTCACTCATACGTAGTACCTCCTAACGGTGTCGGCGTTCCAGTGTGACGGTAAGTCCCGCCCTTCTCTGTCTTTTAGCTTGTAAGTACTTGGTCCTAGGACCTTGGTGATCTCGTATGGCCCCTCCCAGTTGGCGCTGAGCTTTCCGTGTTCGTTCGCCTTGCCGACCGCCGCGGATTTCCTCAGGACTAAGTCACCCATTTGGAACCTTCGGTGGTTTACCCTCTGGTTGTAGGCCTTTCTCATGCGTTGTTGATACGCTACTAAGTTTACGCGTGCCTCCTCCCTGGTTTCCTCCACCAGGTCCAAGGCTTCTTCCATGGCCGTCTCATTCCTGCCGCCCTCATAGTATTTGCTACGGGCGGAGGGAAGGCGCGTTTCTATGGGGAGGAGGGCCTCTGCCCCATATACTAGGCCGAACGGCGAGTGTCCTGTTGCCGCCTTCTGTGTCGTTCTTAGGGACCACAGGACACTTGGTAACTCATCCGCCCATCTCCCTTTTAGGTCCTCCAGCATCTTTCTCAGTCCGTTGAGGATTTGTTTGTTGGCCGCCTCGGCCTGGCCGTAGGTTTGCGGGTGGCAGACGGCTGAATATGCCACCGCAGTCCCAAATCCTCCTAGCCATTCTCTTAATGGAGGGTTGTCGAATTGCCGGCCATGATCGAAGACCAGTACCTTAGGTACGCCGAACCGTGTTATGACGTTTCGCTATATCATTCTGCGCACGGCCGGTTCCGTGATATTAGGGACGGCTTCCGCTTCTATCCATTTTGAGAAGTAATCCACCGCCACAATTACGAACTTCCTGTTCCCGGTTGCTGTAGGGAAGGGTCCTAGTATATCCATACCCCATTGGGCGAAGGGGATAGGGCTCAGGATGGGCTGCAGGTCCCTTGCCGGCGCGTGGATTACTGGTGAATGGATTTGGCAATTTCTGCACTTTCTGGTTAGTTCTCGAGCGTCGTGTATGGCGGTAGGCCAGTAGTAGCCTGCTCTGACCGCTTTATGCGCTAGGTTTCTGCCTCCTATGTGGTGTCCGCACATCCCCCAGTGGATGTCGTCCAGTACTATTGCCGCCTCCTCTGGTTTCAAGCATCTTAGTATTGGAGCAGCTGTTCCTTTCTTGTATAGCTGCTCGTTCAATATCATGTATCTTGCGGCTGTCGTGGGCATTCGTTTAGCTGTGGCGGGGTCTTCTGGCAGTTGTTTGTTCAGGATGTACTCGACGATGGGTGTCCGCCAATCGTTATCGCTTTTGAGCTCTATGTTGAGGACGTCGTCATGGCCGTCTTCGGACATTGCGATGCTTTTTTCCTGCCGGACGTCTACCCAGACCGAGCGTCTGATGTCTTGTAAGCTCGAACTTGCGAGTTTTGACAATGCGTCTGCCCGGTTATTCTGGGACCTAGGCACCTGCTTGATCTCGTATGATTGGAGTTGGGATAACTCCTCTTTTACTTTCTTTAGGTAGAGTGTCATCGAGGGCTCCCTGGCTTCGTACTCCCCGTTAATTTGGTTCACCACCAGTTGCGAGTCAGTTGATAGTATAATTCGTTTGGCTCCGGCCGCCCGGGCTAGGTGGATACCGGCTAACACAGCTTCGTATTCGGCTTCATTGTTGGATGCCTGAAAAATGAACCTTACCGCGTGCTCGAACTCTTCGCCGTCGGGACTTGTTAAGACGACACCGGCTCCGGAACCGTTGCTGGTGGACGAGCCATCGGTGAAGACCTCCCATGCCTCCGATGGGGGGTCGTCGTCCTCCGAGTGGGAACATTCGGCTATGAAGTCCGCTAGCGCCTGGGCTTTTATCGCCGTCCTCGACTGGTAGGTGATCCCTAGACCGCTCAGCTCTACGGCCCATTTCAACATTCGCCCGGACTTCTCGAACTTTTCCAGTGCCTTCTCGAGGGGCATGTTTGTGAGGACGGTTACCGGGTGTGCATCGAAGTAGGGGCGCAACTTTCTGGCGGCCACGACTACGGCGTAGGCTGCCTTCTCTACCATGGGGTAGTTTTTTTCTGCTGGGCCCAACGCGTGACTGATGAAATATATCGGTTGCTGGGCTTTCTCCTCTTCTCTGAGGATGACGGCGCTTATTGTGACATTGGTGACAGCTATGTAGACATATAACTTCTCACCCTCGGTTGGCCGTGCCAGCGTCGGCAGGGTCTTTAAGTGTTCTTTTAAGTTAGCGAACGCCGTCCTTTGCTCTTCCCCCCACTTGAAGTGCTTGTTGCCTTTGAGGACTCCGAAGAAAGGGGTGGATTTATCGGCCGCCCTTGAGATGAAACGGGCCAGAGCCGCCATTCTTCCCGTGAGTCTCTGTATATCTTTGATAGTTTTTGGCTCTGGTAGGTCTTGAATGGCCCGGACCTTTTCCGGGTTGGCGTCTATTCCTCTAGCGCTTACTAGGAAGCCTAGGAATTTTCCGGACCTTACCCCGAATGTGCACTTCTGGGGGTTCAACTTCATTTTGTACTTTCTCAGCGATTGGAATGTTTCCCTTAGATCGTCGAGATGATCGCCGTCTGCTTTGCTCTTTACGATCGCGTCGTCCACGTATATTTCCATGTTCCTACCCCTCTGACCTTTGAAGATCCTGTCTACCAGTCTCTGGTAGGTGGCACCTGCGTTTTTCAGTCCGAAGGGCATCATTTTGTACATGAATGTCCCGGCGCTGGTAATAAACGCACACTTGACCCTGTCTGGCTCCCACAGGAAGACTTGATGGTATCCGGAGAAGGCGTCAAGAAAGCTTAGCAGGGTATGTCCGCTAGTGGCGTCCACTAGTTGGTCGATTCTTGGTAGGGGGTAGCAGTCTTTCGGGCATGCTTTGTTCAGGTTGGTGAAGTCGACGCACATCCGCCAGGCGCCTGACGACTTTCTCACCATTACCACGTTTGCCAGCCACTCAGGGTAGTAGCAGGTTTCTATGAACCCGGCTTTTATCAGCTTGTCGACCTCACACCGGATAGCGTCGTCTTTCTCTGCCGACATGCTTCTCTTCTTCTGCTTTACTGGTCGGAAAGCAGGATCTACGTTTAGCCTGTGCACCGTTACTTCCGGGTCTACCCCTGTCATTTCATCGGCTGAGTATGCGAAGACGTCGGCGTTAGCCTTTAGGAGGCTGACGTGGCGCTCTTGGTAATCGGGATCTAGGTCGGTTCCTATGAGGACGGACCGGCCCGGGTCTAGGTTTACCGCCATGCTCCCTCTGCCTGGCTCTATGCGCTCGGAGTCGGGATCGTTCGTTACTTTTATCTTAAGAGTTTTGGAGGCCGGTTGTCTTTGCTCGGCCTCGTGGGTGGCTTTTCTCTTCCCTCTCACTTCTTCTTGTGATCGCTTGAGGGCTACTGAGTTACAGCTCCTGGCGGAGTCCTGGTCTCCGTGTAATTTTCCCTGGGTGTTCCTGTCAGTGACGTACGCCAGTGTCAGGGCACGTATGGATACCAGGGCATGTATCCCATCCAGGGTTATCCGGCCTATTAACGCGTTGTAGGCGGATTTGGCGTTGACTACTACGAACTGGGCTGTGGTTGTCTTGGCGTCAGTGTCTTCCCCGAACGTGACCGGTAGGTCGATAGTTCCCATGGGGACGACTCCGGTCCCCGAAAACCCGTACAAGGCGCCGGCCGTTGGGTTGAGATGGCGTTTCTCGAAGCCCATTTGTTCGAACGCCTCCTTGTATAGTAAGTTGGTGTAGGCGCCCGTGTCTATCATGCACCTTTTGACCGTGTGGTCTCCTATTTTGACGGCCAATACCAGGGGGTCACTGTGGGGGTAGGTCACTCGCTTGTAGTCATCTGCCGTGATACTGAGAGTTGGGATAGTCGTCTCCTTGGACTCACCGGCGTAGCATATATGTCGGGTTAGCTGTCTCAAGTGGTTCTTGATCTGCCTCCTGCTGATCCCGGCTTCCTCCTCCCTTTTATCGATCGTATTGATGACATTGCGTTCCTTTTCTTTCTCGGCTGCCCCCCTGGTATTTCCGGTAACCGCACCTTGGCCGTAACTGTTGCCGGTGTTGGTATTGGTGGTGATACGCTGGCCTCTGGCTTCATATGCCGCCAAAGAGCCGCGGCGTATGAGGTCTTCAATCTCGTCCTTCAGGTTCCGACATTCTTCTGTTGTGTGCCCCGCCTGGCTGTGAAAAGCGCAGTATTTCTTCGGATCAGCACGCACTCCTGGTCTGAAGGGGCGCGGGACTCCCCATTTTTTGTTGTTCTTCTCTATCTCGTAAATTTCCGCCCGGGGCCGGGTCAGCGCGGTGTAGCGGTCAAACCTTTCTCTGCGGATTCCCTCCGACCTTCTCTCCCCGCGGCTCCTATTCGGTGTTATTTGGGGCTCCTTTTGGCCTACCGGGCTCCGGGCTCATTCTAAAGGCGGACGTCGGACCCTTGGGGGTGACAGGTCCTCACGCCGTGCTTTGTAATCCTCTTCGTTCATGTACCCTTCCGCGATTCGCCGAGCCTCGACCAGTGAGGTAGGTCTCTCTCTGAGTAAGTGGCTCTTGAGAGGTCCTTCTGTCATCGTATGGGTCAGGGCGCAGGCGGCTGTCGACGCATCGATTGTCCGTATTTGTTGGCACTCTAAGTCGAATCTTCTAACATACTCCCTGATGGTCTCTTTTGGCCCTTGCTTCATAGTCATTAGATCTACCGTCACGATCTGCCTGCGCCGGCTTCCGGCATATTGGTCTATGAAGGCCGTGCTGAGGTCTCTGAAACTCCGAATGGACTCCCGGGGTAATCCCCGGAACCACGATTGGGCGTATCCTGTGAGAGTGGTGGGGAACACCCGGCACCATACCGCGTCATCGAGCTCGTACATGGCCATGTAACTTTCGTATGTCGCCAAGTGGTCTTCCGGGTCGGCGGTTCCGTCGAATTGGATATTGGGTACCTTAACCCTGGGCATGGGGTGCTCCGTAATGTCTGGGTGAAACGGCGATACCGTCGGCCGTCCTTTCTTTTGTGCTTTTACGCCGGGCGTTGCCAGTTTCGATTCGCCCTCCTCCTCTTCGTGGGAGGCGGACGTGTTTCTGCCGGATCGGCATGTCACGAATGTCTCTTGATCGGACCTCTCCTGAGGTACGGACCTGTTTTCTCGGGCTGCGATGTTCGTTAGCCGGGTGAATACCGAACCTCGTTCCTCGGGGCTGGCGTTCCTTCTTTCACGTTCCCTAGGGCCTAGCCGGTCCTGGACGGTTTTTGTAGGCCTTCCATCTCTCTCTCTCTGGCCCCGTCGGTGATGAACCGTCCTTAGGGGGCTGTGGCCCTTCTTGGCCCTTTGGGCCCCGGGACCCAGCCGGTGATGTATGGTCGGGTTATGACTTCGGCTCCTTTCGCGGCGCCTGCTACTCGTGGGGGACTTGCTGCTCTCACTCCCGATATTGGACGGTGTCGGGGTGCCCGAGTCCGCCCTTGGGCAGGCCGGCGAAGGATCCTTGGATCGGTGTTTTGGCCGGCGATGACGTAGCCTGATACGCTCATCATCGAGGTGTCTGCTTTTTTCCAGGTATCGCCGTTTCCTTTCTTCCAGTGCCGTCGCCCTTGGCAGTTCGGGGAAGAGCTCTCTTGGCGAAACGTCGGCCCTCTGGAAGATCCTGGTGGTAGGCTGAGGGGTTTCCTTCGCGCGCTGCAAGGCGGGTGTTGATGGAGTCGTCGCCCCTAGAAGGGAAGCGAGGAAGAGCTGAGTGGCTGACAGCTGCTCGGGGGTGAAAGTGTTCAACGGAATGACTGCTGGGGGCACCTCTGCTGGCGCGGACGTTGAGGCCAAGTGGCCTTTACCTTTGTCCTTGTCCCGGGCTTGGTCCTCCGGTGGGAATGTTCTCGCAGTTTCGATCTCGGCTTCCGCCTCAACAGGGGTGTCTACGGTGTCGCGAGTCGTCATCGTAATGTTTTGACGATTTTGTTTTCTTAGAGCGAGGACCTTTTTTGTTCGAGGTCCCCACAGACGGCGCCAAATTGTTTGGGTATCAAACAATTATATACCTCCCGCCGGGTATGGCCGGCGATCCTCCTCTCCCGATATATGAAGCTCAGAGTGCCGGACCTGCACAGGGAGCAAACAAGGGCCTCGGAAGGGTTCCGAGGTTGCCTCTCCGACGCTCAAGTCAGTGATCTGGATTGGAGAATAGAGGTAACGTTATGAAGGATATTACTTAACTTTCTAGAGAGATATTTTGTGTGGATGACATGTTGGTCACTGTTCTCCTCCTTTCCCCCCCTTCTATATGGGTGTCTTGGGGGTATTTATAGGACTCGAGGTATGGAGGTCGGCTGCCGGACCCCAAGCTAGACCGATGGCCCCCCTCCGGCTGGAGAGAGCCGGTGGGCCCTGGTTGGAGGGGTGACGACTCGGTCATAACCTCGCCGGCTGCCGACCATAGCTGTGGTGCCGACCCCCGTCAACTACCAAGGCCTCGAAGGCCACCATGACACCGTGACAAAAATGTGTACAAGGGGAAGGGAACAAACACAAAGGAAAACTAGCGATAAAAGATGGAAAAGAAAGGATAGTTGCCGTACCAATAGGTTAGCAACTCACTCGCTCCATCGTCTCATAGATCAATATAGGTACTTTGCTTGTCTTCGTCATTGTCATCCTGCTTCAAACTTTATAAAACCGCATGGTAGAGGTAGTAATGGTGTGAGGGGGGTGGGATTTGATGGGAAAGTCGGTGTAAAGTGAAGAGAAGGTGAGGTGAGGGTATGCATATGAAGTGGATGGTCATATGATAGGTGCAAGGGTAGGTAGGGAGGTTGGGAGGGAGTATAAAATGGTAGGGTGGGCTCACATGATGAAGAAAAGGCCAAAAGAGGAGAAGGGTACCATCCCGGTCGGGATGGATGGTCACGGTCGGGTTGACACACCCGTCCCGATCGGGAAGCCATCGTCCCGGTCGGGATCACACTCCAGAATGTCCAATTTTCAGCACACTCATCCCGATCGGGATGACATCCTTCCCGGTCGGGATGAGTCTTCTAGCCCCCCATTTCCTTGATAGCTTCACCCACTACGCCACTAATACATCGAGATCTAAAATCTCTTCCCCAAAAGCTTGTTTAAAGCTTCAAAAACCGACTCCCATGCCCAATTCCAAGCTTCTATCATCAACAACTCTCCTCGAGACTTCATCTTTACTTCATACCTAACAAACAAGCTCAAAGCATTCATCAAAATCCCTCCCTCACATCGCTCATCAAAATACCAAAGTACAAGATCTCCACAAAAACTAACAATCCTAAAAACCAAAATATCCAAACAAACATAAACACAAATACAAGCACAAAAGAAAAGGGAAAAGATATTTACACTAGGCTACTCTCACCAACTACACCTCCATAGCCATTAAGAGTTCGAAGGAGTAAGTCAAATGCTCTAGCAACATCTTCATTGACGCTCACATGGCCGAGCCTAGCCACTTTCAAGAGCTTCCAAGTCGGAGGCAAGAAGCAATCATCTTCATTATGCTCGGGGTTCTCTCGTGATCTTCCGGGTCTTCGGAACCATGATAGCAACGACTCTTATGACCATCCGGTAGGTATAGTAGTCTAGAGTCGTGCTCGGTGTTATGATGTGGGAGATCACACCCTAGGGGTGTCCCTTCTTCTACGGGGTCGAGAGTGGGACTCTCTTCCACTGCCCGACAAGGATACTCTTCATCAACCGTCTCACAAGACAAGGGACTAGAAATCAAGTGCGATAAAGGAGGTGAAAACATCAAGTTTTCTTCATTGGAGGCTTTAGGATCCTCCAATTTCCCATACAAGGCAAGTTCCAAGGCATCTACCTCTTTTTCCCAAGTATTACGCTCCTTTTCACTCGCCTTGTCAATTTGGTCTTGAGGGGTTATCTCTTCACTTGGGTTTGGATTGTCAATATCCGGCTCATCACGAAGAAAATCAAACAAATCTAATTTTATCGCCAATACATTGGCTACCCAAGAGTTATCTTGATAATCATGTTCACTCCCCTCATTGTTGGCCCTTGAAGCCTCAAATCCCTCTACTCTTCCCATATCCTCACCGCCCAAGCAACACTCAACAATGACCTCTTGATTGACTCTCTCTTCTTCATTTGTAGCTTCACGATCGGGTTGACTTTCTTGCGGAGACACCCGACCTTCATGCCCAAATGAACCTTCCTCAACATGTTGTGGAGCTCGAGTGGCCGACATCGTGATATGAGCCATGAGTGCATTGATGCGAGCATCTTGCACCTCTATTTGGGCCTTGAGCTCCTCCCTAACCCCTTGTATTTGAGTCATCATCACTTGTTGACCCTTTTGCAATAGCATCATCATCTCATGTTGACTCGTTTGCATTTGGACCAACATTTGACAAGTCTCGAAGTTGGGGACTTTTGATTGTGGGTTATGTGAGGGTGTTTGGTAGTTGTTAAGATGTTGGAATGACCCTTGACAACTTTCATGATAACCATAAGAAGAGGGTTCATAAGATTGTTGATGAGATTGGTATGGTTGGTAGAGTTGTGGGTTTTGGTAATTCGCCCCGTAGTTGTCCTGTGATGATTGATGGAAGCTAGAACGTGCCATTTCCATAACGTTGCCTTTATACCTAGGATGAACTTGAAGCACTTGAGAAAACGTTAGTATCCTAGTGCTTTTGAGGCACTAGGAAGAGAGAATAGCACACAAGAATTAGAAAACGGAGATACACAAGGAAAAGAGAACACAAAAGTCAAGAACAAAGTCCACAACTAAGCAAACAAAAGTCTAAACTACGCCGTCCCCGGCAACGGCGCCAATTTGATGGGAAGGGATTTGCCGTCGATCCCGCCATCAAATAATAACCAACTAACCTAACTAGGGTAGCTAGGGCAAGTAGGGTCGATTCCACAGGGACGGAAATGCGTTCGGACTAATGGGTGCTACGGTTTCGGACTAGGTTCGAGACAAGCTAATCTAAGGGGAGGCTAAGGACTAAACTAGGTCTAAAACACGGGAAAGGAAGACAAAACCTAAGACTAACGACTAATGAAAGCAAAGAGGGAAGACTAGGGTTAGGTCGGGTTCATGGAGTGATGGGATGGTCGAGGAAGAGCTAAGGTGAAGGGGAAGTCGGGTAATCTACGTGTAGTCCGGGCTCTCGCTATGTAGACGGACCTAGAGGTTCTTGATAGAACCCACCTTAGCGACATATATGACAAACAGGGTTACTACCGTGCTAACGTAGCCTAGGTCACGTCCGGGCTCTCGCTACGTAGACCGACCTAGGGGTCGTCCTCACCGGGTTCTCGCTACGTAGACGGACCTAGAGGTTCTTGATAGAACCCACCTTAGCGACACATATAACAAACGGGGTTACTAGCGTGCTAACGTAGCCTAGGTCACGTCCGGGCTCTCGCTACGTAGACCGACCTAGGGGTCGTCCTCACCGGGCTCTCGCTACGTAGTGAGGGAACCAAACCCACGAGCAAACTATCATCCACAAGAGAAAAGGCAAGAAAAACAAGCATATGCACATACATGTCATTTAAGCATTTCATCAAACATGTTCCATGCATCTAACCAAGAGGAAACCCAAAATTTCCACCAACATCTCCAACAAACCCTTAATCATCCACAATCACAACCAATCACCCTAATAACCCTAGCAAAGATCTACTCAAACATAATTAAAGGAAAAACTAACAAGAACAAGAGAAACTAATAACTCAAGCAACAAAACATACATAAAGGAACTAGTGAAACAATGAACAATGAACAAAACAATCAACAAAGATTCAAACTTTAATGATAAAACAAGATTAAGAGAAGAGAAAAGAAGATTATACCTACTAACAAGATGAAAGGAAGAATGAAAACTTGTATAAAAGAGAAAACCCCAAAACAATCTACAAAGGTTGTCAATCTTGTTTGAATTCTTCAAGAGATCCCTTAATACAAGGAGTAATCTAGGATTAACGATAATCTAAAGACTAATCTACACTAATCTATGCTAATTTATGCTAAACTAGGCTAGGGTTTAATGTCTAATGAAGTATATCCCCTAAACAAAACAAGGGAAGAGTATATATAGGGTTCCAAGTGGAAAGGAGAAGAAAGGAAGCATGGCGGGCTGCCACTGGGCCGTCCCAGCCGGGATGAGGTGGTCCTGGTCAGAATGGGGTCTGTCCCGGCTGGGAAGGCCTTCTCCCGGTCGGGAAGCGCTTCAGACAGTAGCTTCCTTGTTTGTGCACCTCAACCCGGACCGGTTGAGACCATCCCGACCCGGTTGAGCCTTGTAGGCCTCCTTTAAGCTCCTTTTGGTCCCTCCTTGCATCTCATGGGTTTCTTATCGATTCTCAGGACTCGGGATCGGGTCTCGGAGGCTCGGGATTGGGTCCCAAGGTCTCGGGGTAGAATCCAAGGCATCGAGTGATCGTTCCTTCGCTTCGTTGGCTCCAAAAAGTGTATATATTGAGTCGGAATCACTCCAACTCTTCATGAATGGTCTCGGGAACCTGAAACGAGCTAGAGGAAGCATAAGAAGCCCATAAACCGCTCCCAAAGAGTGATTCCACAAGGAAAATGGGACCAAAACACAACAATTAGGCACTACGAACTACACTTATCAGCATCATTCCCTACTCTATTTGTGAGCGACTTGGAATGAAGGAGCTCAAGTGCACTTCCATTACACTCCGAAAGGCCGATAGTTCACTCAACCGACCATTGGGGATGTTAGAAGATGTGCCAATAAGAATCGGGAAGTTCTTCGTTCCGGTCGATTTTCTTGTACTTGACATGCCGAAAGATGCTATCACTCCCATTATCCTTGGGCGCCATTTTCTACATACCGCCGGTGCCATGATCGATGTGAAGAATGGTAGGATCACATTTGAGCTAGGCGATGATAATCTCGTGTTTGACCTCCAAGGCAACACCCCACCTACTAATGATGAGTCTTTTAAAATGATCACCGCCATGAAAGACATCGATCTAGGGGAAGAATCGGGACAAAACTTGAAGAACAATTTCTATGGAATTGAGGATGATGATTCCGAGCTTGGGGCGGATGAATGCCCATATCATGATGTTGAAGACAAGTTCCATGGCAAGAAGAATGATGAGCCTCCGTTGGGGCCACATGAGGATCGATGGACGTTTGGGTATATACCGAAGGATCGAAAGTACAAGTTCAAGCCATTGAACTTAGTAGATCGGGATGCCCCGGGAACGTCAAGACAAGGTTGCGAAGAACCTTGTGGTGTGGATGCTTATACCACAAGCTTGATTGAAGACTTTACTAGAGCCTTCGATTTGTTGCTTCGTGCCCTTGATGGCGATGGGATAGGCTATAGTGTTGTTGAAAAAGATTGAAGAATGCACCATCCTTGGTTTGATGGAGTTCCAAAAGAACCGTCTCATTGTATATATCTCTTTCTTGTAGTTCTTTTGAGTTTTTATGAAATCCTTGTACTTTGGTATTTTGATGAGCGATGGGAGGGAGGGATTTTGATGAATGTTTGTGAGCTTATTTGAAAGGTGTCAAGTGAAGATGAACCAAAGAGAGGAATGGTTGTGGATAGAGCTTGGATTTTGAGCTAGGGAGTTGGTTTTTGAAGCTTTGGATAAGCTTTTGGGGTTATGGAGAGTTAGAAGACTCTTCCCGGCCGGGAAGAGAGCATCTCGACCGGGAAGGATGAGGCATCCCGATCGGGAAGGAGCTATCCCGATCGGGATTAGAAGGCAAGTAATGGAGTTTTCTGGAGTGCCATTCCGACCGGGACGGTTGAGGCATCCCTATCGGGACCATCCATCCCGACCGGGATGGTCCCCTGCTCCTCCATTTGCCTCTTCTTGGTCATGAGAACCCACCCAACCACTTTATACCCCCTCCCAACCTCCCTACCTATCCTTGCCCATATCATATAACCCATGTACCTCATTTACATACCCTCACCTCAATTTCTCTTCACTTTACACCGAGTTTCACATCAAATCCCACCCCCCTCTTACCATTACTACCTCAACCATACGTTATTATCAAGTTTGAATCGGGATGACAATGAAGAAGACAAGCAAAGTACCTTTATTGATCATTGAGACGATGGAGCGAGTGAGTTGCTAACCGATGGGTACGGCAACTATCCTTTCTTTTCCGTCTTTTGTCGCTTGTTTTCCCTTGTTTGTCCCCTTCCCCTTGTACACTTTTGTGTCCTGGTGTCATGGTGGCCTTCGAGGCCTTGGTAATTGTTGCTCCCGACTCTCGATGACGTGACTACATCGAGAGTCATTTCAAAAATCCAAATTTACAAGATTTTTCACCCTTTTTGTAGGATTTAGTCGGATTCGGGCGGAATCCGGGCGGAATCCGGGCTAAGTGACTTGATTACACCTAGTCCTCCCCTCCCATTTCCTTTTATTTCCTTCTTTTTATTTCTTCCCCCATCCATATCATTTCTCGTCTCGGCCCACGGTGACTTGACTACACCCCGGCCGGACACATTCTACCCTTTCTTCACTTTTCTTTTTGTTTTTTAGCTTTATTTTCGTAGTTTCTTTTCTTTTCTTTTCTGTCTCCATACACTACGATCGAGCATGAGGACATTGCTCGGTTTAAGTGTGGGGGAGCGATATCCTAGTGTAGCTTAGTTATTTTCGTAGTCTTTTCGAAAAAAATCTTTAAAAACACTAAAAATTTGAAATTTTTTCACAAAAATCAAAAAAATTTTCTTTTATGTCTTTTCCTTTTTGTGTCATTGCGTCGTACGTTTGTTTTTTTGTGCGTGTTTTGCCTCCCTTTTTCCGTGTAGGTCGCTTAATCACCGTTAACTTTGGAGGACTTTCAAGATATCTGGTAACATCTTTTCATCCCTTTCTCTTCTCTATTTCTTGTGAAGATTGGAGGAGGTTTGTGATGTTGTGTGCTCGGGTGGAGCTTTGTAAAGTTTGTGGTTGATTTGGTGGCTTGTATGGAATTTCGGGGTGGTGTTTGTTATATGTGTTTGTTTTGTTTTGTCTTGTTTTGTTGCCTTTTGTCTTTTTTTCTTTCGTTTTTGTCGCGTCTTTGTCTTGTTTGTGTAGTGTGTCATGTGTGTAGAAAGTTTTCGAAAACCCGGTTTTGAGGCTAGTGTGCAAGTGTTTACTTTCCCTTTCTAGTGGTATGAATCGAGTCTTGGACTTTAATCTAGTAGAATGACCCTAAATCAATAGTTTCGTTGGTCCATTACCTTGAGTCCCCCTAGCCTACTAGGAATTTACTACGGGATTTGCATTTTGACCATTATGACCACCCACGGTGTGAAAAGGCCTTGGTTGCTGAGTCCCGTCCCTTAGGTGACCATGTTTGGGATTGTTTGATTAGTCCAAGTTTTTCCACCTTTTTGTGGGTTTGAAGGGAAGGACGCTCCCCGACTCACCCATTCCCCTACCTCCTACACATATCAACAAAATAAAGTTGCAAATTGTTGAAATCTCTCTTTCTTAGTTGCAAAAAGAAATGCCTACAACTCAAATCAAGCCAAAAGGGCAAAGAAAAGAAAAAGAAAGAAAGAAAGGATTGAAGAAAAAGAAAAGGCACAAAAAGCCAAGAAAAAGAAAATAGAAAAGAAGAAAAAGAAGTGGCATAGCAACACACAAAAAGCAAAAATGCAAAAGAAAGAAAAATGCCAAAAGAAAACCGTCTCACAAAAAGAGTCCCCACATCTCAAAAATAAGCCTTTTACCAACTATTACCGTGAAGATCCTACCAAAGGACCGAGTCCCTAGGAAGGATGATAGCGGTAATGGTCGGTCTTCCCTCACTTTGCAATCATATCCACCTTTTTACTTGGACTAGTGGAGCGGTTTTGGGCATGGGACGACCCTCTTGGCTCATCGCTAAAGGGGGCGGAGTCTCACTTACCTACAGTGTCGACTAACACCGTGGTTCATCCTTTTTCCAACCCGCCGATCGTCCCGTAGTACGTTCTTAGAAGGTTAGGAGGACCTAGGTAAGTTACCAACGTTTCTATTGCTTTGTTGTCATACTGTTAGGGTTTTGTTCATCTCGATTTGTATGATTAGCTTGGGAACGTTGTCACTTTCCTTGAGTCCTAAACCGGTGCTTCTTTCACCGCTTGTTTGAGGGAAGCGGTATTTGTTTTTCTTTGGGTGCAACCTTGTGTTTGTTTGTTTATATGCTTGTTTTGTTTGTGTGTTTTTGTGTCCGGTTGCATCCACAATTTTGTCGCAAGACCTTACTTGCCTTGCGGAGTGCACTTTTCCTCTAAGTGTACTCGCGTGAGTTGAAAGGGCGTAGGGTGCGCTAATACCCGCTCGGCTAGTTTAGTAGTTAGTTTGTGCTTACTCGAGGGCGAGTAAGGGTTAAGTGTGGGGGAGTTGATAAGTGTAGTTTGTAGTACCTATTTTGTTGTATTTTGGTCCCATTTTCCTTGTGAAATCGCTCCTTGGGAGCGGTTTATGGGCTACTTATGCTTCTTCTAATTTGTTTTAGGTTCCTGCGACCATTCATGAAGAATTGGAACGATTCCGACTCGTTTCATACACTTTAGGAGCCAATGAAGAGAATGAACGATCACTTGGTGCCTTGGATTCGATCCTGAGACCTTGGGACCCATTCCCGAGCCCCTTAGACTCGATCATGAGCCCCGAGAATCGAGGAAAAGCCCATGAGAAGCAAGGAGGGACCAAAAATATTATAATGGAGGCCTACAAGGTCCTTCCCGGGCGGGATAATGCCTTCCCGACCGGGAAGGAGTGTGCAAAAGCAACTGGTTCTGTTTTGGGTCCGTCCCGGTCGGGAACACTCCGTCCCGTTTGGGACCATCTCGTCCCGGTCGGGATGGCAGAGCTGCAGCACGACTTTTATTCTTTTCTTCTCCTTCATTCTTGTAACCTTATAAATACTTCCCCCTTGTATTGTTTAACAATCTTTCATTACCCTAGACTCCCTTACGCCTCTCTTGAACTTTCAAAACCCTAGATTAGTGTTCCTCTCATTGGCTTAATCTTCCTTTAATCTTTAGTTAATCCTAGTTTAATCTAGTTTAATTAGTCTTGTATTAAGAAGATTCTTGAAGACTCCTCCAAGCTTGACAACCTTGGAGATTATTTGGGTTTCTTATTTATACAAGTTCTCATATTTTTCATCATCTTGTTTTTGGTATAATCTCTTTTCTCTTGTTCTTTGTTTATTTATCATGTTTCAATCTTTACATATTGTTTATTGTTATTATTTGTTTATTATGGATGTTTGGTTTGATTTCTCTTGCTTTTGTTAACCTTGGTTTTATCATGAGTGAATAGTCTCCTTGTGGGGTTAGTAGGGGGACTAAGTGTGGATTATGAGTGATTAGGGTTGATTAGGGGAAAAGGTTGCATCTTTGTTGCTAGTCACACATTGGGCACACCATGTGTTTGTTGAATTGCTTGTGTGGGTAGTAGTGGCCAATGCTTCTCATACTTGTTCTCATCTTCTCATTGTTTGACTAGTGTGTGATTGTGTTCGGGTATAGTCTTAGACACGAGAGTGCGGACTTAGGTTTAGACGCGAGAGCGCAAACCGACCTTGACCTAGGTTTAGACGCGAGAACGCAAACCGACTCTAGTAACTTAAGAGGCACCTACACCCTTGATCATCCTATTATCCTTCTACAGTTAAGAACCCGACCTAACCCTACTCCCTTTCTTATTGATTCATCCTTTTAATTAGTTATCATTTCTCTTGTTCATTGTTTAGTTTGTCTCTAGTTATTTCACTTAGCTCATATTATAGTTAGTTCATTGTTAGTCCATTCTCATCCTCCTCAACCATCCTAGTTAATCAATTATCGTTCTCTTTGTGTTGTTTTGGTAGCCTAGTCTCGTGTTTAAGTCGACCTAATCTAGAGTTTACAATACTGTCTCCGTGGACACCACCCGACTTACCCTAGCTACCCACTAGGATTAGTTGGTTATTTATTGTTGGTTGGAACCCACGGCAAAATCCTACCATCACTTACGTACCCTAAACTAGGTGGAATCGCAAATAAGTGAACGCAAAAGTGATTACTTGCCAATCTAACTGCACGACTAACCAAACAAAAAAGTGCAAGACTAATCCAACTAATTCAAATACTAAGAATTTAAAGAAAATATACAAAATATACAAATTTATACACAAATCGAGACTAGGGAGGACCCCTAGAAGCCGCACCGATGGCTATCCCAAGCTCACCTAAGTTGTCATCCAGACCTAGGTTTTCTAAGTCGAAGGTAGGAGACTCACTACCGTCCATCCCCGATAGCATGTCTAGAGTAGCTGTCTCGGGATTCCCTCCAACCTCCTCCGTAGCGCCCGTGACCTCAGCATCAGCCTCAGCTTCCCTCTCGATCCTATGTCTTGTCTCACCCTGTGTGGAGGTCTCGCCCCGAGATCGAGCCAGCTGCTCCTTTAGGAAGGCGATCTCGTCAGCCCGAGATTGCAGGAGCCTCTGCGACTCGACATCTTTCGCCTCGAGCTCGGTCACCCGAGTCTCCAGCTGTCCCACCATATCCGAGACATCCTGCGAGTACACTCAAACATTAGGAAATCACACAAGCAGCCTAGGAAACCACCTTAGTCACACAAACTCACCGATCGAGACCCCGAAGTGTCACGAGAGACCCTCGAGGCATAGGCCCGGAAGCAGTTGGCAGTCTTCCACAACCGCTGATGGCAAGCCGATGAAACCTGAGAGTTAAACCACAAAGTTAGGCAAACTGACCCTAATTCTTAAAACACGAATCAAAAACAAAAAGTCAAAACTTACCCGGTATACCCGGTCACGCGACTCTATCCCGACATCAATCTCCTCAGCAGAACACGGGGGGAGGGGCTCAGTAAAGGGTATCCCAGCTGCATCCACCCTGAGCCGGATCGGCCAACTGAAAGGACAACAGATTGGTCAGTCAAAAGGCAAAGAAATAACAAACCGTAACACAAACCTTAGAGCCAAAGATTAAAACATTACCACAAGGCGGTACCAAGCCAGACGTCGGGTGACGTGAGAAAGATAGGAGGCACCAGGCACCAAGAGCGTATCGCCCTCTTCTCCGTCCCTGTCCTCAAGGATCTCTGCGGCGGTCGGTGGTCTGAACATGGTCCGGGGAGGATCAACCGGCACCCTGAAGTCGTCATATAGGCACTGACGCACCAACCGCTCGCCCAGGTACCAAACTGGACGAATCAACGCAGGAAGAAGCATCCTCCTATAACTCCACGGCCTCAACTCCGCAACCACATACTCCAGCACGCCCTCGTAATTAGCCCAAGGGCAGGCCACAAACTACACAAACAAAATCGACATCGTAATGAATCCCAAAACTTGGGGGCTATTGAGCAAATAAACTATAAGAGAAAACTTACATCGTCAATGCCTAGTTTGTTAACCAGCGCATTCTCCACTGGATAATGGCTGATTGTGCTCTTAGGCTGAGCCGGCCTCAACTCGATTCCCGCCGGGAATTTCTTCGGGTGCACCTGCACCGTCCTAGGTGCCAAGCACGGGAAGTAGGAATAGATCCAAGCCTGCAGAACCCCAAAACAACTTTAGGGAAATCAAGCCGAAAACTGAGTAGAATTCAAAACACAAGAGCGAAAAAAAAAACTAACTAACCTCCAGTATAAGGCCTGGACCCACAATGGGCACAGATGAACCCGACCCTATCAGCAGCAGCCTCACTGTGACTTGCAAGCAGCGAGTCATCTCCGCGAAAGCCGCGGTCACCCAATCAAAGCGCCCTAGCTGAGTTAGGTCGGCTAGGAAGGGCAAAATCCTGGAACTAAACCTCTCGCCCTTGTCCGAGAAGTGAGTCGACCCTAGGAAATACCACAGCCACAGCCAAGCATCCTGCTCCGGCGTATTAGCCTCCCGACCCTCTAACACCACCACTCGCTCAAAGTGGTCGGTGATGTACGAGCTCACTATAGCATGAGGCGTATTATATGCCTCACGCGGCAGACAATCCCCGATGAGGCCCCGCAACTCATCACTATCTAGACTAGGGCCCTCGGCGGCCCACCTAATCCTATCCGGACCCCAGGGCAGACTACTAATCATCCACTACTACAATAAAGGGCAAAGAAACCATTCCAAGATACCCTAAGACACCATTTTGGAGATGATCTCCAAGTCAAAGGTGTCTTAGGGTAAGAAACCATGTGAGAAAAATGGTTTCTTTGCTTATGCCTTAGAAATCATTTTTAAGATATAAATGATTTCTTTGATTCAAGAGAAAAACACCTTCTAAGAGAGATAAATGATGTCTTATCTAAACTCAATAGACCATGCAATGTACTAAAATGGTTTCTTTGGTTTCCCTTCATAAACCATGTACCACACTTAAATGGTTTCTTTGCCTCATAACTAAACCATTTAATACTCGTGAATGATTTCTTTCCTTACATTACAATTAATATCTAAAATTAGTCTCTTTGATTAATTTATTTATATATATATATATATATATATATATATACACACACACACACACACACACATAACTCAACTATTATAATATAATGTACTCCTTTTTCAAGTATCAACCAAAAAAGACGGATTTTCATAAAATATCCCATATATATAGATATCTTGAAATAAGTCATAATTACATTAGAAGTGTAAATTACCCAAAAAATTAGTATTCAATTTGTCATAAATAGGCCAAAAAATACGGCAAGATGTGTCAAAAAGTAACATATACTTCAAATCGCTGCAGCTTGACAGCTTCAATATCTTTGTTAGTCTTGATGTGCCGATGGATTTCCCATTACGCCACTCCTGCCAGGTGATGCCTTTTGCCCACGATACTGCTGTTAAAATTCATAAAAATAAGAAGGAACAAAAGAAATAGTTCCCTAGTTAGCATTAATTCGACTACTAGTAAGATTAATCAGCTCGGTAACAACAAATTCATCATAAAAAATGAAAACAAATCCCTTACCCGTTTACCATTGCTGAATGGATTGTACTTGTAATTGAACATATACACAATCTGGCGCTTCCTAGTAAGAAGAAAGAGAAAGACCCAGTAGCTTGACAGTATCGGCCAGAAAACAGGTACATCCAACACAGATACGAAAGTCATGATGAATGAAACGATGAAAGCTTTAGTGATAGAGTAACTGAGACAAAGTAAAAAAGCAACATAATACTGAGAACATGATTAGAAGATAGAACGGTACATAAATGCATCATCTCACAAGTACACACAGTTACACAAAGCCGTGACACTAGGAGTTGGAATATGAAATTTAATTATTCGTCTATATACTTGAATCACGATTAAAGAAAATACAGGCTACTCTCGTATATTTCCCTCATATAATACGGAGTATAGTAACTTTCCGTGAACCATGCCCTCTAGTCACAAGGACTCACAATTCACGAACAATTCATGTTACTAATTAGAACATGTGCGTATATATTACGTATATCTAGAGTGTGTATATTCATCCCTTAAATAAAGAGTAGTAAATGAAAAGATCAGAGATGGAATAATGAAGGAAAATAGATAGATAGTAACCTTGTTTTGAAGGGCTTTGGATCTTGCATGAGCAAAGTAACCTGAACAAAGAAGCAAGGATCTCATCTATATATATGCCCACATAAAGCACAGCATGCATATAAATGCGCAGATCAAAGAAAAAGAGTAGAAGAGAATGGAGTAGAAAACAACGTGATGAGTTAGGGGTTTTCTTCTCTTTGCCATAATTTAAGGAGCAGGAGATGGCCGGGACTTCGTGATATTTCATTCAATGGGTGTTGTTCCATCCTCGACGACATTCGATTCACTTCGTCTTCGATTACTACAACAGGGATTTCTACAACGTGGGATGACGATTCCTTTGGTTCTGCCATCGTATACAAAAATGGAGTTAAAGATGCGTGTGAGCTGAAAATAGGAGTGAAAGAGTAAGAGAAGGGGGAATCTGAGAAATGTGATGATGGATTGATCTGGGTTTTGATGGGGGGAGAGAGCGCCTAGTATTAATACCAGGGTAACGGCTATTTTTAATTTTCCGCCTTTCCAAGTAACGGTCATATCTTCTCAGTTGATTCACAACCCAGCCACATTTCTCTGTTCCTTCCACCAAATTATGGGCTGCAATATTAATACAAAGGCCTACAATGTTTTTATTTTTCTCCCTTTCTTGTTATCATAAATGGATGATTTTTTTTTAAAATGACGAATCTAAATTAAGAAAAAGTCAAAACAAATTATGTGGAAGGGAGACGGGACCTAAAATATTGACTCTGACGGAAATGAGTCAATAATAATGAGACGGGACCTTTTAATATCATTAGAAGTATAGAACCTCGTTATTTGTCATAATCGCATTAGTTTAGATCAAACCCAATTAAGACCATTAACTACGTTCCTTAACGAGTCCTGCCTTAAGGACTTAAGGTGATGTAAGTGGATTAGACGTATTCAGTTTTGGTTTATACACGGATAGACCTTACCCTGTACAATGCATGATTACAGAGGCGTGAACTGACGACCCGTCCTCAAACTCTACTGTCCCATCTTCCTTAGTGTCATGAATCTACTACCAGCAATTAGTACATTAATACCTAACTGAGTTGCAGATTTGTACTAAGATTTGGAGGGAAAATGAATCCTTCCCGTCTTCCTCCCCTCCGTTTCCTTCTAAATCCTTCTATCCAAAGAAAGCGTTAAGTGTTAAAACGATAAGGAACAAAAGAAAGTATCACTTACAGAGGTGTGTTGCCATAGATTACTGTAGTCATCAAGTTTATGGAATACAATATCAGGTGACCTCGATGAGAGATGAACCTCCTTAGCAACCATACAAATATCTCGTGATATATCATGCGCACTTGGTCCATTCCCGAGTACAACCACCACCTGTTTCAACCAGATGTCAACTAGCTTAGGCGCTAGCTCAAACTAAGCATTAGATTGAATGTTTGAACGTCGGAAAAACCTGGTTATGAAATGAGGAACTCTGTAATTATAGCTGTGTGTTTGTTTCCCTGGCCATTTCTCAATTCCTGTCATATTGAATAAGTAGTCGCATTTGTATCAGCCGTTCAGAGATCGTTTTTTTACTGCATTAGTTGGCGAATGATAACAGTAACAGCTACATGAATACAATCCGATCATCAGTCGAGAATCAAATATTGCTTCTACGACGACGACGAATAGAAATCCTTGTTTCTGACGGCTACAAAGCTAAATAGAAATCCATTATGCCGATATCATCAGTCGTCAATAATCTGCTTGTTTCACAATCCGATCCATAAATCCACAAGCTAAATAGAAATCCTTTATACTACTATCATCAATCGTCCAATTATCAGCTAATTTCACAGTGTTTAGATTGAAACAAATCGATAGAAATCCCTTTCACGTTTGTTACTGACGAGGCTGGTGCTTAGTAACAGGACGAACACCACTAAAATCAGAACGGAAATCGAAAAACCCCTAAATCGAATAACCCTATTCTCAGAAACCAATACCTCGTGCAATTTGGAAAATAAACAAATACAGAGTCTTGATAGCAGTTAGATAAATATGAAAGAGCGCAGTAGGTATAGCAAATTGGAACAATATCCAAGAAAATCACCAGTCTCTTTCACATAAACATTGAATGGTAAAATTCTCAAAAACTAAGAAATTAGAAGTACCTCATATGCTCCACTTATTTCCTTGAATTGCTTCTCTGAACCTGGTGTTTTACTCGTATCTGGATGATACTGTTAGCAACAAACCACTAAAAACATTAGTTATATGTCATTTTACCATTTCTAGAGTAAAATAAAATGCGTTTCAATAGGACCAAAGGTATATGTGATGTAAGTCTGGTACACAGAGCACCGACTGAGCATTAAGATGATACAATACTGTCCACAAAATAATGAATGCAGCATTAACAAATCAAGTGGTGCCTTTATTTTCCAAACTACATTCTCTGAAAACGAACAACAATTAACGAATCAAACTTGCAAATGAGGAAAAAATCACGAAACATCAATGAATCAAACTACTGAAATTAAATCTCAAACAAATCAAATAAAATAATTTCATATATGATCAACAAGAATTTAGACAGTAATTGAAGTGGCAATAATTGAGGAGACGAGCTGTGTCACCGTCAGATGAGTATCAATTCGCGAGACTTGGACGAATTCTGGCGATTCGCTGAAATTCGTTTGGCTCCTAAACCCTAAGAAGTATTTGCTTTTGATATCAATTTTGAGGTTTTGACTCGAGTTACTACATGTTTTCATAAAACAAACCCTAAATCAAAGTAGAAAAAAATAATTAGACCTTTCCAATATCAAGGAGGACATCGATTTCAGACTGAACAACTTCTAGTAGAAGCGGCGTTGTCAACGGAGCAGAACTGCGAGTGGCATTGGCAATGACATTGCAGCCGAAGATATGGTAGTGGTTGCAACAGCGGAAGTTCTTTGGATCTCCGAAGAACCATGAAGGATTAAAGAGTGGGGGGGATGAGCGGATCAGCTTCTAACGGGAGGTGTTTTTAGTTTTTTTTGGTAGGCAATGAGAAATAGAGATCTTTGGTAAAGGAACCATCAATTATTAAATGATTTCTTTGTTATATACTTATATGGAGCAATAAGAGACCATGTGATGATTAAATGGTTTCTTTTTAATTCATAAGAGACCATTTGATGATTAAATGGTTTCTTTGTTATTTATAAGAGATCATTTATTCTTTATTAAAGGTTTCTTTAGGTTAAGAAATCATTTTTATGTTTTTATGGTTTCTTTTCAATGGTGTCTTTTCCCATCTTTGTAGTAGTGATCCCAAAGTCCTCTACGGTCATTCCGACCTCCCCAAAAGACATGTGGAAGGTCGAGGTAGTATCGTGGAAGGGATCTATCATCGCCCGGATCACCATAAGGTTGCATTTAGTCTGGCAACCCACCAACCTAACCCATTGCCCGACCACGGGACCCAGGGCGGTCCTCTCGATAATCCCCTTTACCGTGGGGGTCAACTTCTGATGGTAGACGTTGAGGCACGTAGTAAAACCCGATAAAGTCCTCATCGGACCAGGGGGCTGCAAACCGAAACAATGCTAGGATGAACAAAACAAAGCTAGCCTAACCCAAGCAAAAATATATAATAGAATCTGAGGCATAACTAATAAACACGAATAATACACTCACCAGACTCCGCACAATGCGGCTAGAAATGTGACGGTCAAGATGAAACATCAGCTGATGACCATCCCAATCCCGAGGCCACTCAAGATCCTCGTAAACAATCTCCTCATTCTCTGGTACCGGAACCGGAGCATAAGCCCTCCTAGTCACTGTCTCCGGTAGCTTGCGTTTCTTCACTCTATCAAACTCAGCCTCGTTGATAGTCTCAGGGTCACGCCGCTGAGACGAGATGCTCCTCTGTCTCGTGCGAATCCCTCGGGGAGTTTGTGAACTTGCCCCGACAACATCACTAGCACCAACCGAGGAAGTTCGCTCAGGATGCTCAGTATCACCTCTAGCTGTAAAACCCGAAACAAAAAAACAACACAGCAAAACATAGCTCTAATCAAGTTAAGTCAGCTTAAACAGGTCAAAATATGGTCAAAATTTCGGATAGTGATATCAAAATTCCGAAAGGGCCTCTAGCACGCATTTTCAATCCCGGTCACAATGGAAGTGGTTTCGGGGAAATCCGGCATCGTTTCGACACCTTTTGGTCTGTCTTAAGACACACAAAACCTCACGGAGGGTCCTAAAGGTCATCCTAGCCCTAGCAATCGACAATAGAGCTACCCATATCCTCATAAACACCATTTGAGAAAAATTATGCAAAATAAACACGGAAATAATCGGAAAACGGTCCTTAACCCCAGCATTCCAAACACGTTCCCATAAAGAGGCATCGTCACATCTCGAACATCCTTATCAAGCTTACAACTACTTCAACAAGCTCTAATCGACCCTAATTTAACAATGAAATCAAGTACAAGCATCGAAACTTAACAAATAAAAAACGCCAATCGATTTTCTAGAGTTTTCAACAAACAAGCTCATAATCAATCGAATCAAGCAAAACCGACAATAAACAAGTAAGGAACATTTACCCGGAGTCGACATTGTCGTAAATAACGGAAATCGAGACGAAAGTTGGCGAGAAAATTTGAAAAGTCGATCTTGAGGCGAAAGGGACGACGCGTTTGATTTTTGAGAAATAAAACGATCGCCTCAAATCTTCGTTTACTTAAGCAGACCCGGACCACGAAAATCCGACCGCTCCAGCTGACGCGCTCGAGTTCTAGCGCGCTTGGGGCTGAGCGCCTGAGTCTTGGAGCGCTGAAAGACGCGCGCCTAAGCGGCCTAGCCCAGACTAAAAGAAAGCAAAACAAACGCAACTCCAAGACAATGCACATGCACCTACTAAGACAAGCAAAACAGCAATAATGGGACAACTACTAATTAACATCGATAATGCACTCTCGACTAACAAAAAAAGCACTTAACGCTGCATCCGGGCGCGTAACAAAAACAACCGAGATTAACATAAGCAAACTCTGAGCAAACTCAAACCCAAGATCAAAACAAAAGCAAGAACAAACCCGAACAAAATAAGACAAGCCTGCAAAACAAAATTAACTAAGACAAATTCACAACACCAGCATTTTACTAAAACAAATAAGCATCAACAACTTGACCGAGGGGTCTGAGTTACCCCGAAGGCACAACAATTTGCCCGAGGTGTCTGAGTTATCCCGGAGGCACAACAATTTGCCGAGGGGTCAGAGTTATCCCGGAGGCACAGCAATTTGCCCGAGGGGTCTGATTTATCCCGGAGGCACAGCAATTCGCCCGAGGGGTCTGACTTACCCCGGATGCACAGCAATTTGCCTGAGGGGTCTGAGTTACCCCGGAGGCACATCAACTTGCCCGAGGGGTCTGAGTTACCCCGGAGGCAAAGCAATTTGCCCGAGAGGTCTAAGTTATCCCGGAGGCACAGCAATTTGCCCGAGGGGTCTGAGTTACCCCGGACGCACAACAACTTGCCTGAGGGGTCTGAGTTACCCCGGAGGCACAGCAATTTTCCCGAGGGGTGTGTGTTATCCCGGAGGCACAGCAATTTGCCCGAGGGGTCTGAGTTATCCCGGAGGCACAGTAACTTGCCCGAGAGGTCTGAGTCATCCTGGAGCACAACATCGACAATTTTGCCCGAGGGTCAGAGATATCCCGGAGGCACGGCAACTTTGGACTTGGTGGCTGCAGAAGTGCCCAAAAAACACCCGATGACGATAGGACTGCAACGCGACGCGGGTTAGCGGTGTTCTAGGTAGTTTTTCTATAGAACGAATCAAATAAATTATTCGGGCAAATTAAACTAACATGATAGAAGCCTTAGTCGCGTCGTTACGATCGCGTAGACACTAATTAGAGTCAATTCTGACACCGAGACCCCGAGACGGTCCCGAAACTCGAACTGAGTCAGCACCACGCTAAGCGAACCTCGGGACGAACACCCGAGGCCCACTAACGTTCACGACGCTAGGTCAAGCCGCGGGAGCCTTAATCCCCAAGTAACAATTATCCTCCTCCCTCTCGGTTTTGGAAAGTATCAAAACCGTATCCTCAAAATCCCAACCGTACCAGGTAAGGTATTCCACGAGAATAACTAATATCCGTATTATCGCGCTAAAATTGATTTGCTAATACGTATAATACTAGTACTCTCTACTCTCCTACGTGCATCTTTTCATGGCCTGCTGGTCTCGTGAAATCGCATGCAAAGAATGAAAACACAACTACTTCGACGACAAAATTACTTGTCTTTAAACAACCGACATAGCAAAAGGTTTAGGGTTAAAACAACGGATGTTACAGTACTTCCACCACAACAAAAGAACTCAGATATCAGCCCCCCGATTGATTAGTAGAGGCCGCTATAATGCGGGCGGGATTGGGTGTTGACATCTATCGGATGTTGGCTTCCCAATACGTACCCTCACTCCTTCCTCAGAATCGACGGTTTCCGAATGTCCGAAAGCATTGGCAATGAGAGTTATGCCAGGCATGGAGTGCTTAAGGGTACAAGTCTTTATCTTTAGGTCTCGTGCCACTCAACTTTGAGCCGGCAAGGGATAAAAGTTGACTTGAACGGTTTCCGAGTCCCCATAATTGACTCGGTGGCGACTCCACAAATCAACGACAACTTCAGTTCACTAAAAAGGTCGCCTTACCAAACAAAACGACCTTTAAACATTTACAACCACGACTCGATCGATTCCCAAACGGGAACACGGGTGCCCTCACCCGTCTAGTACAAGTCCGGATCGTCATCCAAATCGAGGTCCGACTCTTCGCCCCGTACAGGAGATCGGACCTGCCCCCGGCAGGGAGGGGGCTGCGTGGGTGGCCGCCGCCACACGTTGAAAAGTAGGGTCGGTCCCGCGCGGGCGCGGGCGCGGCGACGGGCAGTGCGGACGGACGTCCACACTTGTATATTGATTTTCTTGACCCGGAATGCACTCTAGGTGTTCATGTGAGACCGTGAGACTTACTACGAACCAAATGAGATCGTAACGACGCCCAATTTTCACGAAATTGTTTTTATTGTAATCGTGATCGAAAATGTGGTCGGGGGTGCTTTTCGAAAATTTTGATAGCTCGATTGCAAATTTTGGACCTGTTTCAAGGTGTTTGACTTGACCTGGAATGATTTGTTTTGTTTTGCTTTTAGCTGGAGATTATGCGGGGCGTCCTATTGAGGCGCCTCTAGATGGTAGGGAGGATAAGGTTCCTGAGGTGGGTAAGTCGACCTCGAGGATCATCTGTAGGAGGAGACAGAGCGTGCATCAGCCTTGACTTGACCTCAATGCGATTAATAAGGAGGATTACGATCTATTCGGAGGAAGAAGCTTCTTGTTACAGCTCACAGAAGACAGCGGGGTCCCCGGGTTGTACCTGAGGTCGAGGAGATCGCTTACATCGATCCCGCCTTGGCGAGGGATTGGAACGAACGCCAGTTTGTGCTTTACCCGGATCTGCATGTGTCAATCCGTACTATTAATGTCACGGTATGCTCTTTTGGACTATCTTGGTATTGCTTGAGTTCATAAAGGTGTTTTTCTTTGTTTAAATGTGATTTGCTTTGTTTTGCTATTTCTTTTGTAGTCCCAGGGTTAAATTTGGACGTTCTCGGGGTACACGATGTGCCTTGAGATATTTTCGCAGAATCTGGGCCCTAAGGCTAAGGAGTTGGTCAGGGGGTGATGTGATTTATAATGAACTTTGAACAAGTTTTTTTGTGATTGATAGTAAATTGAAATTAACGAAACAAAGCAACGAAATCAGATTGAAATAGTTCCTGTAAAGTGATGATAGAACGTAACCAAGGATAGTGTGCTAAGTGAGATAGACCTATACCTCAACAAAGCGGGTGCTAATTCAAACACTCAATTGAAAAAGCGAGTATAGAGCTTATAACACGACTTATTCTAATTCTTTGTCTTGTGAACTACAAAGACGAAAAGGAAAGCAAAGCTTAACTCAGATTTTGTTTGATGAAGATTGAATGATTTATTCATCAAGTACTAGGCTATTTATAGCCTACAACTTAACCCAAGGATGAGGCTAACCAGCAAAGTCAAGCCTCATAAAGTGGATGAGAAAAACAAAGAAAGGGAAATGAACTAGGCTAGAACTAAATAGCTAGATACAATGAACAATCGAGAACATAATCATCCTACTTTCCATGCTCCAAATCAGATGCAAGGCCCCTGTTTGCTCGAGTAGTCTTGACTAAACGGACTTGAAAATAGCAGCTCTTCTCGTCGGGAATTTATTGAAAGCTTCAAAGAAAATCTAGGCAAAAGAAACAATTCCATCAAAGAATTTAACAGCAGCGTTTTTCAATGCACAGCTAACTTGTTTGGGGCATAACTTCGTCAATACTTGTTCCATGAACCTTCACGAGTAGTCATTGGAAAGATAAGCTCGAAATCTATCTCCTCCATTTTGAATGACTACGAAATTACAAGTATAACTCGAGATATGGACAGATCAAAACAATGCTGCAAAATGAACTCGCGTCAATAAGCCAAGTCAGGAAGTTGTTTTACGCTTCTCAACTCAAAAGGCATTTCAAGTACAAATTTTTTAATCGACGTCCTACTCGATCCAATTCCCGACTCAAAATTTTAGAAATTTCAAACATCTTAAACACGTTTTCATACTCTCGATCAATCACAACTGATCTAAGACACCCTAAATCATGGTGCAACATAAACAAATCAAACTCTAACGTGCTTACGTGATTATGTGTTAATTAAGTTAACACTGCAAGAGTTCTAGACAAAAAACGAGTAAGCCCAACATCATTGACAAAAGCAAAGGTCATATATACAAGCAAAGCAAATCGAAGAGTTCCAACTGGGGGGGGGGGGGGGCTCCGTGGCCGCCGATACAATGAGTACAAAACTAAAGTCAGAGGAGAAGTCAGAATCTAGATCCTCGACCTGGAAAGGAGTCAACTGCTCCTCCACACCGCCTAGTGAGGTATCTAGGTCGATCACTAGATCCGCGGTACTCGGTACCCCTCCGGTCACCTCGACCTCCTCAGGAATACCTGCAGTGTCAACTCTACCCTCACCACGCTTCGAGGATTCACCCCAGAAACGGGCTAGCTATTTCCTCAACCTCTCATTCTTCCGATCCCGGGAACGAATAGCCTGGAGCAAATCAAGCTCAACCCTATCGAGCTCGGCAACCCACGCTCCCAGCTAAGACACCATGCCCGGGACATCCTATATGACAACACAAATCCTCAAACACCAAACACTTCAAAAAGAAACAACCGACCATCCAAAAAAACAAAGCAAAAGGCAACACACCGATCTAGACTCCGCATCGCGGGCCGAGGCAAGAGCCCTCCCCGATGTGTAGGCCCGGAAATGGTTCGCGACCTGCCACAACCTCTAATGGGCAGCCGAGGATACCTGAACCACAGAACCAAACAAGTTAGCCACAAGTACCTAAAACCACAAAACCAAAACTTAAAATGAACTACCATGCGTACCCGTTATACCCGGTCACGACACTCCATCCCGGCATCCAACTCCTCCACAGAACAAAGAGGAAGTGGCTCGGTATACTTCACGCCCGTCGCGTCTACCCAATGCACTGTCAGGGGAAAGTCTGGGGGTTGAATGATATCGTCCGGATCCGCTAACTAGAAAAGCAAGACAAAGTCACTTCAAGAAAAACCCTATCCGAGCAAAGCAAGAAACAGAAATGGCATAACCAAACTTACAACAATGTGATGGCAAGCCAATCGCTGACAAACGTGAGACACATATGAGGCGTTAGGCGCCAGCAGCGCATCGCCTCCCTCGCCATCCCTATCCTCACAAGCCTCGGGCAGGATAGGAGGCCTAAACATCGTTCCCTGAGGGTCGACAGAAACCCTGAACTCGCTGTAGAGACACTAGCGAACTAACCTCTCCCCCAAATACCATACCAGTCGGATCAACGCGTGAAGAAGCGTCCTCTGGTACTTCCTCGGCCTCAGCTTCGCCGCCACATACTCAGGCAGACCCAAGTAGTTGGCCTAGGGATAGGCTACAAACTAGAAAACAAAACACATCATGTCAAAACCCCAAACTTTGGAACTACCTAAGAAAACTATTCAAAGACAAAAGGCACTCACATCCTCCAAGCATAGTTGGTTTACCAAGACGTTCTCAACTGCATAATGACTCGTGGTTGATTTCGGCTGAGCCAACCTCCACTAGATCCTGGCAGGGAACCTAGCCTAGTGAACAGGCACCATTCACTAGTAGAATTAATGTCATTGGAACCTATCAAAAGGAACCGGTTGTAAGAACAAGAGGTTCCTTAGATGACCAAAAAAATGATTGGCACCTGTTGTAAATGGAACCGGTTCCAAAGACCTTATCAATGGAACCGGTTGTTCACTAAAAGAGGTTCCAAAGGTCCAAAATTTTTAGCCCATATTAAAATACTTTGGCGCCTTTTGTAGGTTCAACCGGTTCCAAAGACCTTACCAATGAAACCGGTTGTTAACTAAAAAGAGGTGCCAAAGGTACATGTTAAATTTTTTGGAACTTATTAAAAACTTCTCCATCAATGAAACTATTTTTCTAATAAAGGGTTCCAAAGACACAAATCATAAAACATAAAATCCTAAGTTATCTTCTTAGAAATTGAACAAAATTGGAAACACAAAATTGAAAACACAGTACAAGATGATAGAACCCTAATAATTAAGCTACCAGCACAAAAAAAACAAAAAAAAAACCTAACACACAGTGACACGACGAACCCAGAGACACGAATAACCAGAGACGAAGAACCCTAATCGAAAACGAAGACGAATAACTCAGAAGACGAAGACACCATATCAGAAGAAGAAGAAGAAGAAGAAGAAGACACGAGGGAGAACTCTACCCGCGACGACGAATTGAAGAACAACGAAGAATCCAGACGACACGAAAAACTCAGACGAATTGAAGAACAACGAACCCTAATCGAACGACACGAAGAAGAAGACGAAGACAAAGACGCACAAATCAGAAGAAGAAGAAGAAGAAGAAGAAGAAGAAGACACGAAGAAGAGTCACAACGAACCCTAAACACGAGGTACCCTAAACTTATTTTTTCTAATTCACAAACACTATTGCATTTCTACTTCTTCTGTTTACTCTACTATGAAATTCTCGCCAATTATCCGCCATTGATTTTCTCCGCTTTTTTTCGTTAATTTTCTTTGTTTTTCTGCTTGTTTTGCGTTTTTTGTTCTTCGATTGATCGTTTTTTTACTGTTGAAATCGATTGATTTAGTATAATAATTCTTTTTATTGGAGTATATATAGTCCTGATTAATATGAGGAGGGTTGTTGTTACTGTTAGAGAATAAGAAATTGAAACTGTTATTATTATTATTATGAAAATTAGGGGAGGAGTAATTAGGATTAGTAGGAGTAGTATTATTTGTTGGGAGGCAGAAGTGATTGAGATTGGAGTAATTAGAGGGATTGAAGAAAGCAGTGGCATAGTGATTATGATGATTAAAGTAAGGATCAGACATTATTATTATTATTATTATTATGAAAGATAGATAATAATTAATATTAAAGGTGATATATGAAGTGGGAAGCTAGTGAAAGAGAGAAGAAAGGTGAAGTTATCAAAGGTAGGAAAAGGAGAAAGGAGAATAATCACCAAATTAATTGACACACAGAAAAATGGAGGAGTAAGGTGGTGGTGGTGGTGATGATGGAGATGAAGAAGAAGAAGTTAGGTTAAATGAGGCTTTTGTTATCCGAGTCACGGCTACTAATACTGTGGGTGGTCTTGATGCAGAAGTTCGCCCTGAATTATTTCTGACATGTTATCAGCTGATATATAGTACTCCAGTACTTTTCAGTTGAATGAAATATTATTAGAGAAATGAAGTTGATCTTCGTTCGATCGTCTATTTGTGGCAGGTAATAGCTGAAAGCTTGTCAGAGGAGGAAATTGCTGGATTGAGAGAAATGTTTCAAACAATGGATACTGATAACAGTGGAGCAATTACATTCGAGGAGCTTAAAGATGGTTTGAAAAGATATGGTATAAACCTTAAAGGTACTGAGATACGTGATCTCATGGATGCGGTAATGATTTGGTTATTTAACCATTCTTTTTTTATCAACAAGTCAGAATATAATTAGAGTTTTTTAACTGCCTGATGTGAGACGGCCGTTGTTTGGACTATATGGACTTCAGTTTCCTTAGCTAAGCATCTCTAGTTGGAAACATTCCGTGTTGCAGGCTGATATCGACAACAGTGGTACTATTGATTACGGAGAGTTTATTGCTGCGACTATTCATCTGAACAAGCTTGAGCGAGATGAACATCTTATGGCTGCGTTTCAGTATTTTGACAAGGATGGAAGTGGATCTATTACTATTGATGAACTCCAGTAGGCCTGTGATCTCTTTCTTGAAGATATAATTAAAGAGGTGGACCAAAATAATGTACGTTCTCTTCGTTTTGAGTTCTGACTATAACACGTGGACATTCGGAATTTACCAGAGTGGATGCACATCATATAATCACCTTTGTTTGTTTTTATGTTTTGAGTGACTTGAATCGCAGGATCGGACAATCGATTATGGGGAATTTGTACAAATGATGATGAAGGGTAATGGTGGCATCGGAAGAAGAACAATGCGCAACAGCATAAATATGAGGATGAGAGATGCCTCTGCAGATGCCTAGCCCTTTAATTACAGTTGTTCCACGAAATGGTATCGTATTTTCGTTCTCTTAACTTGGACTGTTCATATTTTTTGATTCTTTTCACCTGATGCAGGATAGCATGACAATTTAAGCATCATTGATCGTTTGACATGGGATTTATTGTACGTTATTGTAACACTTGCAGGATTGTACGGCCGCAATGGATGGTAAAGCTGTGATATGAGGTGTAGTTTTGTTTTGTTTTGTTTTTCATCGATTCAAGGCTGTACAATGGTTGGTTTTATTGTGAAAGCTTTATGGTGGTTAGTGCTGCGTACACAGAAGGAAGCCTTACTATATTCTACTTGGCGCTTCAGTTTTCCATGATTTCTTATTCTTATAATTATAAAATTATAATTTCGGGGGAAATCTCTAGTTGTAGAAAAAGCACATGATCATATTATTTAATTACTCAATTTATAATGATTGATTGCAAAGTCAGAGTTTATGTGCTCCATCAAACTGCTGATTGCTGACATATATGATACGGAGTATGATATATTGCAAATACTCCATGGGAACCCATGCATATATATATATGAACAATGAACCTTCCACCTAATCCCAATTCATCTCAACTTGTTGGTTATTATTAGAAATGTGCAATTACGATGCTCTAAATCTAACAATAATTCAAGCTTGGGGAAGGTATAAACTCGATGTTTTGTATTATTTTCAATTATGTTAAAATTTAGGATTAGTTTTATTATATGTTTGTTCTATATATTCATTTTGAATGTTTACACTATGTTCTTAAAATAGGTTCCTACATGATTATGGACAAAAATTAGGAGTGACAGAAGAAGGTGTCGGCTTCATTTGTCCCGTGTGTCTTAGTTCATACTTGTATGATCCACGGTCGATGGAAAACTACATCAAAGATGTCATGCTAATTCAAGAAGACAAGAAATATGTGATGGGTGCATTCTATGCAAGGCAAGTCTCCAAGGTTCTTTAAATTAATTACTTAGTTATTTTATATTATTTCATACTTACTAATCGTAAGTTCTATATTATATACAGCAAGAATTGGTTGTTGCTTGTCATTTGCCCTTGGGACAACATAGCATATATCTTTGACTCGAATAAAGATAAACATGACTTGGACATCGTAATACTACATTTGAAATTGTAATTTACGTTTATTAATTAGTCATCAAAATACTATCTTAAGTTGAACCATTACAAGAAAAATAATAGTCTAATAATTTTTAATGTTTATAAAGTAAGGGCTTGGAAAATCTATACAGTGAGTGGCGGGAGACGTCATATGGTTAAAAAATATAGTCTCGAAGTGAACATGATTGAGGTAAACAACATTATTAAGCTTTAACTTGTTAATTATTTCATTTTTTTACATGGGTTAGTAGTTGCCATTTAATTTAAACTTAACGCGTTGATTGAGATATTTCATGAAATCTGGTTAATGATTTTGAGTTCTTAAAAATGTTTACTCCATTATAGCTATCTCATTGTTGTCTTTTGTTTTCTGTACAAATTTTGTGTCGGAGATGACTAAATTAAAGCAATGATTATAGTGCAATTGATGAATTAAACTATCTTGGTGAATAATGATTTATAACACCTTTTTGTTCATACAATTTCAGTGTCCTCAACAATCTGGAGCCTTTGAATGTGGATACTATGTCATGAAGTGGATGTACGACATCACCGTATTTTACTCTAAGAGTCAAGAAAGCTTAATTCAGGTTTTTTTTTACTTAATCTTAGTTTTTCTGTTATAAATTAATTATGGGTGTAACCGCTAATCCATCATTACTATTCTTTTTATTTGTTAGTGTGTTTCAAAATCAAGAATTACGATGGAAGATATGAACCAAGTTCGTGAATATTGGTCTCAGAAGTGCATAGAGTTGATGATGTAGTACGTATGTGACTTTGTTAACTTTTGTGGTTAGATGTATATTGTAGTCATGTTGATTGCTAGACGTGGGGCATTCTACTTGAGATGTTACTTAAGTAGTTAGAGGTGTGGATTGGTTATGGATTTGGTTGGGCTATTTAAACATTGCAGTGATATGATTTTGATTTTGGTTTAATCAAATTGTAGGGAGGTGCTGCCCAATTTTCGACAAATTATTAATATTATAATTGGCGTGCTTTGATTTGTTTTTTATATACCATTCTCAGGGATACGAAAATTCAATTTTGTAATTAAAATCAGTAACATTTGTCACCGGTTTCAAAATATAAATAAATGATAAAATGACATGCCTTTGGAACCGCGTCTAAATTATCATAGGTTTCAATGAGATACCCTTTGGAACCTGTTGGCATTACAATAGGTTCCAATGGTAAACCTTTGGAACCGGTTGTGAATAGGAACAGGTTCCAATGAAACAACCTTTGGAACCGGTTGTGAATTGCAAAAGGTTCCAATGGAACACCCTTTGGAACCGGTTGTGAATTACAACAGGTTCCAATGGTATACTTTTGGAACGGGTTGTTATTAATAACAAGTTTCAATGGTACACCCTTTGGAACCGGTTTTAAATACAATAGGTTCCAATGGTATACCCTTTGGAACCGGTTCCAGCAACAACCGGTTCCAAAGGGCATCTATGGAACCTTCTTACAACCGGTTCCAAAGCTTCGGACCTAAGGAATCTGTGGCAGTAGAACCTTTGAAAAAAGGTTCCAAAGGATAGTTTACAACCGGTTCCAAAGGGTAATTTTCTACTAGTGATTTTAGGTGCCAGACACGGGAATTAGGAATATATCAAAGCTAGCAAAACCCCAAAGCATGTGTCAATAAACGAAAAAGAACGAAATAACACTGGCTGTCAATCACTACTAACGAAATAACGTACCTCAAGCACGAGACCTTGACCCTAATGAGCATCGCCAATACAGTGGGCACCTTCTGCGCCTCACCATCGCCTGTAAAGAGCAGGTCATCTCGGCAAAACCCGCTGTGACCCAGTCAAAACATCCCAGCTAACCCAAATCGGCCAGGAGCGGCAAAATCTTGGTACTAAACCTCTTACCTTTTTCAGAGAAGTGGGTGAAACTTGAAAGTACCACAACCACAAGCGGGCATCCTGCACCTGTGTGTTGGGCGCCCGACTCTCCAACACGTGCAACCTTTCGAAATGATCGGTGATGTAAGAACTTGCTAAACTGTGAGGCGAAATGTACGCCGAAGGCTTCAAGCAATCACCGATGCAACCCTTAAACTCAGCACTATCTAACCTCAACCCTTATGTGGCCCACCTAATCATCTCAGGACCCCAAGGTAAACCCGTGATTACCCCGAAGTCTTCGAAGGTCATCCCAACTTCACTAAACGACATATGGAAAGTCGAGGTATTGTCGTGAAAGTGATCTGCCATCGCCCTAATCACCATTAGGTTATTCCGAACTTGACAACCAACTACCCTAGCCTAATGATCAACCAAAGGGCCCAAAGCTGTCCCCCTGACGCGAGTTCATTTTGCAGCGTTGTTTTGATCCATCCATATCTCGAGTTATACTTGGAAGTTTGTAGTCATTCAAAATGGAGGAGATAGATTTCGAGCTTATCTTTCCAGTGACTACTCGTGAAGGTTCATTGAACAAGTATTGACGAAGTTATGCCCCAAACAAGTCAGCTGTGCATCGAAAAATGTTGTTGTTAAATTCTTTGACAGAATTGTTTCTTTTGCCTTGATTTTCTTTAAAGCTGTCAATAAATTCTCGAGGAGAAGAGCTGCTATTTTCGAGTCCGTTTAATCAAGACTACTCGATCAAACAAGGGCCTTGCATCAGATTTGGAGCATGGAAAGTCGGCTAATTGTGTTATCACTTGTTCATTGTATCTATCTATGAGGCTTGACTTTGGTGGTTAGCCTCATCCTTGGGTTGAGTATAGGCTATAAATAGCCAAGTACTTAATGAATAAATCATTCAATCTTCATCAAAAAAAATCTGAGTTAAGCTTTGCTTTCCTTTTCATCTTTATAGTTCAGAAGACAAAGTATTAGAGTAAGTCGCGTTACAAGCTCTATACTCGCTTTTTCAATCGAGTGTTTGAATTAGCACCCGCTTTTTTGAGGTATAGGTCTATCACACTTAGCCACTATCCTTGGTTGCGTTCTATCATCACTTTACAGCAACTATTTCAATCTGATTTCGTTGCTTTGTTTTGTTCATTTCAATTTACTATCAATCACAAAATAACTTGTTCAAAGTTCATTCTAAATCAAATCACTTAGAGTGCCTGTTTTTACTCGAAATGTGTTAAAATGCTTTCAAACCAGACAAGGGTCAAATCAATTTTACATTAGAATGTCGATTTTGACTCGAAATATGGAAAAAAAGTTGGACCACTTTTTACACACGCGCTGCGTGAGGCTATAACATCTCAGGGTGGAGTAGCCTATCCCCCGATAGAATAAAAATGAAAAAACATCTAAGTTCGGTGAGTCGGCGTAGCTAAATGCTACTTTCGCTTGTTGGTATGGTGATCCGTGGTCGTGCGTAGTTGCTTCGTGTTTTGAAATTGGAAAGAAACGAATTAGAAAATCGAATCTGACCGCTCGATTTTTATGAACGTCGGAGAGCTAATGCATGGCCTCCTCGTGTGCCATGAAACCGAGGAACGGAGGCTCTTGCGCCCTGATTCTCAGGCGCGAGAGCGAGCGCGTGATTATGAAAACTTTCCCAATTTCGTCAACGGAGCTTTCATTATTCTGTTGTTCTTGTAACTATAAATAGGGGTGCTTGGGGTCTTCCTTACACACAATTGACATCCAAGTAGTGTTTAATGCTTCCCCCTTGAATTGTTAAGCAAGTCATGTCGACCTTTGGTGAGCTTTTGACCAAGTGGATGAATTCCTTCAAAAAAGGGTGAGCTTGAGGAGTTGTTGAATTTTGGTTTGTCGTCTATCATGTCACTAAATCAAAACAAGGCGCAACACGACTTATTAAGCACGTGTTCACGTTTCTGGAATCCCGACCATCATGTATTTCTGTTCGCGCGGGGTGACATTTTATTGTTGCCCGAGGAGATAGATGCAATCAGTGGATGAGATTCGCTTCTTCCTCCCGTTCCTGCTTCCGATGAAGTATCCGTGGAGAGGTTCCGTCGTTTCTTAGACATTTCAATGACGGAGGAAGCCGAGGCCTTCCTTGGCGAAGGTGGCATTAATTTGCAGTATTTTGTGACAGTATTTTGGTAGAGAGACACTCATGGATTTTTGCCTTTAGCGCACATGCGTGCTTTCAGTATTGTGATATTAATGCCAATACATGTTTGAGGATGCTTCGACCCATGCTGGATGGGGTAATCCACAGGTTATTGACGTCATCATGGATATGGAGCACCGGAGATCGCCGTATTGGCTCATGCTTGCTGAGATTATTATGGGACTAGACATGCGTGCATGAGTTTGTCTTTCTCCGTTCTGTGGCTCTATTCGATTCCTACAAGTATGCTTTTGCATTGTGTATTGCGCTTTAGCTTGTTGGGGAATTACCCAAATTTTGAAATTGTCCGGGCCTGAGGGCTTCAGGCGCAGGCCTTCCGGCATTGGACTTGGTTGTTTTGATGATTGTTTTATCGCAGGTGTGGTTGCAAGAGAGACTTCGGCTTGTTGAGCCTCCTTCGGCTATTGAGGGTTACACTTGTCGGGGGTTTACTATGCGCTCTGTGATTCATGTGCCAAAATTCAAAGGCACTGAGGAGGAATGGGATGTTCGCCTGCGGGCTTACAATAGGATTATTATCAGATGGATCGTTCGATGGTGGCACATCAAGAGATACATAGGTCTTTCGATGTCATCGTCGTCCCGTACCATGTGAATTTGTCTTTGAATTCGTATGTTGACATTCATCCGGACAGGTTGATTCGCCAGATGGGTATGGCGCAAACTATCCCCGGGCTGGGGACGTACAAAGGCACTTTGAGCTAAAATGTAGACAACGGAAAATCTTTACCGTTTGAGGCACACGCATTTGATGGGTGTCCCCTTCTTATAGCCAATGATGGCTTTTACAATGATTCGGCGGAACAGGAGAAGCTAAGGCGCGCAAAATCGTTGGAGCTTAAGAATAAGGATGTCTTCCGAGCCAACATAGTCAAGTGTCCGACAGAAGACAGTGGAATTGGTTCGAGCACCATTTCTTCGTCATAGTGGGTCAAGACAAACGAGACCCATGTTAAAGACACAAACATGGAATTTGTGTGGGATCAACTGGGCCCACGATTGGCCTAAGCAGGTGCCTGTTTGCATTCAAGAACCTCGAGAAGAGAGACCAAAGAAGGCACACCTGAAGGTCTAAAGAAAAGAAAAGATGGACGAATAGGGCCCAGCTGTTTAGTATTATGTAATATTATGTGATATTATGTGGCGTATTACTGTAGACACCCGCATTTTGCATGCTCGTATCTGTAGCAGTTCCCAACAAAACACCCGATGATGATCGGACGTAAACGTGACTTAATACGCCCGAATTTGGACTCAGAATCAATAGTATGTGGCATGAGACTTTAGCGGAGTACAAATATCACAAAACCGACCTCAAATTAAGGCCCAGCTGGTCGTTTCTAGTCAAATAAGACTAATTTGGGTCAAAATCGACACCGGAAATAAAACCGTCTTTTAGCGACCGGGTCAAACCCCGGTCAAAACTGTTTCCAAGACACAAAAATAGTCGTGCAAGCTTCAAGAATCCAACTCGAAGTCAAAAACCTCAAAATATCTCGACCATGCTGACCCACTCGATCGAGTGCCACCCCACTCGGTCGAGTGGGCCTTCAAAAAGCCCGCTGGTTGCCGTTTATTGGGCCACTCGATCCAGTCCAGCAGGGGCACTTGATCGAGTGACCCTAGGCGTGAGCCAAGAGGGTCGTCCCATGCCCAAAACCGCCTAACTAGTCCAAGTAAAAAGGTGGAAATATTGCAAAATGAGGGAAGACCGACTAATGCCGCTATCATCCTTCCTCGGGACTCGGTCCTTTGGTAGGCTCTTCACGGCAAAAGTCGGAAAAAGGCTTATTTTTGTGGGGGTTTCTTTTTTTTGTGAGACGGGTTTTCTTTTGGCATTTTCTTTCTTCTTTTGCATTTTCGCTTTGTTTTGCCATGCCATTCTTTTTCTTCTTTTCTATTTTCTTTTTGGCTTTTGTGCCTTTTCTTTTTCTTCATTCTTTTCTTTCTTTCATTTTTTTTTTCTTTCTTTGCCCTTTTTGGCAAGATTTGGCATTTTTGGGATTTCATTGAGTAACAACAAGAAAGAGAGAATCAACAATTTGCAATTTATTTTGTGGATATGTGTAGGAGGTAGGGAAATGAGTGAGTCGAGGGTCGCGATCCCTCTTCAAACCCACAAAAAGTGGAGAACTTGGACTAATCAAACGATCCTAAACACGGTCACCTAAGGGATGAGACTCGGTAACCAAGGCCTTTTCACACCGTGGGTGGTCATAATGGTCAAAAGTGCAAATCCCGTAGTAAATCCCTAGTAAGCTAGGTGGACTCAAGGTAAAGGATCAACGAACTCATTGATTTAAGGTCATTCTACTAGACTAAAGTCCAAGACTCGATTTATACAACTAGGAAGGGAAAGTAAACACTCGCACACTAGCCTCTAAACCGGGTTTTCGAAAACCTTTTACACACAAGACTCAACCCCAGTCGTTGCTTTTCTTTCTGTTACTTCGAAAGTAGCAACACAAAATGAAGACATGACGAAAACGAACGAAAGAAAAAGAAACAAAAGCAACAAAACAAGAACAAAACAAAACAAACACATACAAAACACACACCACCTCGAACTTCCAAATGAGCAACCAATCATCCACAAACTTTACAAAGCTCCACCCGAGCACACCACAACACATATCTCCTCCAAACTCCATAAGAAACAAAGAGGAAAAAGGGTTTAAAAGATGTTACCGGGTGTCTTGAAAGCTCTCCAAAGCTAGCGGTGATTAAGCGACCTATGAGGAAAAAGGGAGGCAAAACACGCACACAAAACAAATATACGACACAATGACACAAAAGGAAAACACACAAAAGAAAAATCTTTTTGATTTTTGTGAAATTTTTTCAAATTTTTAGGGATTTTTATGATTTTTTCGAAAAACTAAGAAAATAAAAATAACTATAATAGAATATCTCTCCCCCACACTTAAATCGGTCCATGTCCTCATGCTCGATCGTAGGGTGCGGAGAGACAAAATAAAAAGAAAAGAAACTACGAAAATAAAGCTAAAAAAAACAAAAATAAAGTGAAGAAAAGGGTAGAAGGTGTCCGGCCGTGGTGTAGTCAAGTCACCATGGGCCGAGACGAGAAAAAGATATGGATGGGGGAAGAAAATAAAAAGAAGGAAGTAAAAGGAAATGGGAGGGGAGGGCTAGGTGTAATCAAGTCACCTAGCCCGGATTCCGCCTAAATCTGACTAAATCCTCAAAAAGAAAGAGTGAAAAACTTGTAACATTTGGATTTTGAAATGACTCACGATGTAGTCACATCATCGAGAGTCGGAGCAACATATACCAAGGCCTCGAAGGCCACCATGACATCAAGACACATAAGTGTACAAGGGGAAGGGGATAAACAAGGGAAAACAAGCAACAACAAAAACGGAAAAGAAAGGATAGTTGCCGTACCGTCGGTTAGCAACTCACTCTCTCCATCGTCTCATAGATCAATATATGCACTTGCTTGTCTTCATCATTGCTATCCCGCTTCAAGCTTGATAGAACCGCATGGTAGAGGTAGTAATGGTGCGAGGGGGTGGGATTTGATGTGGATCTCGGTGTGTAAAGTGAGGTGTATGGAGTAGGGAGGTTGGGAGGGGGTATAATGGATGGGTGGAGTCAAGCGCCTAAGAAAAGGCTCAAAAGGGAGAAAAGGGACCATCCCGGTCGGGATGGATGGTCCCGATCGGGTTGATAAACCCTTCCCGATCGGGAAGCTCTCGTCCCGGTCGGGAATGCACTCCAGTATAGAGCTTATAACACGACTTATTCTAATTCTTTGTCTTGTGAACTACAAAGACGAAAAGGAAAGCAAAGCTTAACTCAGATTTTGTTTGATGAAGATTGAATGATTTATTCATCAAGTACTAGATTATTTATAGCCTACAACTCAACCCAAGGATGAGGCTAACCAGCAAAGTCAAGCCTCATAAAGTGGATGACAAAAACAAAGAAAGGGAAATGAACTAGGCTAGAACTAAATAGCTAGATACAATGAACAAGCGAGAACATAATCATCCTACTTTCCATGCTCCAAATCAGATGCAAGGCCCCTGTTTGCTCGAGTAGTCTTGACTAAACGGACTTGAAAATAGCAGCTCTTCTCGTCGGGAATTTATTGATAGCTTCAAAGAAAATCTAGGCAAAAGAAACAATTCCATCAAAGAATTTAACAGCAGCGTTTTTCAATGCACAGCTAACTTGTTTGGGGCATAACTTCGTCAATACTTGTTCCATGAACCTTCACGAGTAGTCATTGGAAAGATAAGCTCGAAATCTATCTCCTCCATTTTGAATGACTACGAAATTACAAGTATAACTCGAGATATGGACAGATCAAAACAATGCTGCAAAATGAACTCGCGTCAATAAGCCAAGTCAGGAAGTTGTTTTACGCATCTCAAGTCAAAAGGCATTTCAAGTACAAATTTTTTAATCGACGTCCTACTCGATCCAATTCCCGACTCAAAATTTTAGAAATTTCAAACATCTTAAACACGTTTTCATACTCTCGATCAATCACAACTGATCTAAGACACCCTAAATCATGGTGCAACATAAACAAATCAAACTCTAACGTGCTTACGTGATTATGTGTTAATTAAGTTAACACTGCAAGAGTTCTAGACAAAAAACGAGTAAGCCCAACATCATTGACAAAAGCAAAGGTCATATATACAAGCAAAGCAAATCGAAGAGTTCCAACTGGGGGGGGGGGGGGGCTCCGTGGCCGCCGATACAATGAGTACAAAACTAAAGTCAGAGGAGAAGTCAGAATCTAGATCCTCGACCTGGAAAGGAGTCAACTGCTCCTCCACACCGCCTAGTGAGGTATCTAGGTCGGTCACTAGATCCGCGGTACTCGGTACCCCTCCGGTCACCTCGACCTCGTCAGGAATACCTGCAGTGTCAACTCTACCCTCACCATGCTTCGAGGATTCACCCAGAAACGGGCTAGCTATTTCCTCAACCTCTCATTCTTCCGATCCCGGGAACGAATAGCCTGGAGCAAATCAAGCTCAACCCTATCGAGCTCGGCAACCCACGCTCCCAGCTAAGACACCATGCCCGGGACATCCTATATGACAACACAAATCCTCAAACACCAAACACTTCAAAAAGAAACAACCGACCATCCAAAAAAACAAAGCAAAAGGCAACACACCGATCTAGACTCCGCATCGCGAGCCGAGGCAAGAGCCCTCCCCGATGTGTAGGCCCGGAAATGGTTCGCGACCTGCCACAACCACTAATGGGCAGCCGAGGATACCTGAACCACAGAACCAAACAAGTTAGCCACAAGTACCTAAAACCACAAAACCAAAACTTAAAATGAACTACCATGCGTACCCGTTATACCCGGTCACGACACTCCATCCCGGCATCCAACTCCTCCACAGAACAAAGAGGAAGTGGCTCATTATACTTCACGCCCGTCGCGTCTACCCAAAGCACTGTCAGGGGAAAGTCTGGGGGTTGAATGATATCGTCCGGATCCGCTAACTAGAAAAGTAAGACAAAGTCACTTCAAGAAAAACCCTATCCGAGCAAAGCAAGAAACAGAAATGGCATAACCAAACTTACAACGATGTGATGGCAAGCCAATCGCTGACAAACGTGAGACACATATGAGGCGTTAGGAGCCAGCAGCGCATCGCCTCCCTCGCCATCCCTATCCTCACAAGCCTCGGGCAGGATAGGAGGCCTAAACATCGTTCCCTGAGGGTCGACAGAAACCCTGAACTCGCTGTAGAGACACTAGCGAACTAACCTCTCCCCCAAATACCATACCAGTCGGATCAACGCGTGAAGAAGCGTCCTCTGGTACTTCCTCGGCCTCAGCTTCGCCGCCACATACTCAGGCAGACCCAAGTAGTTGGCCTAGGGATAGGCTACAAACTAGAAAACAAAACACATCATGTCAAAACCCCAAACTTTGGAACTACCTAAGAAAACTATTCAAAGACAAAAGGCACTCACATCCTCCAAGCATAGTTGGTTTACCAAGACGTTCTCAACTGCATAATGACTCGTGGTTGATTTCGGCTGAGCCAACCTCCACTAGATCCTGGCAGGGAACCTAGCCTAGTGAACAGGCACCATTCACTAGTAGAATTAATGTCATTGGAACCTATCAAAAGGAACCGGTTGTAAGAACAAGAGGTTCCTTAGATGACCAAAAAAATGATTGGCACCTGTTGTAAATGGAACCGGTTCCAAAGACCTTATCAATGGAACCGGTTGTTCACTAAAAGAGGTTCCAAAGGTCCAAAATTTTTAGCCCATATTAAAATACTTTGGCGCCTTTTGTAGGTTCAACCGGTTCCAAAGACCTTACCAATGAAACCGGTTGTTAACTAAAAAGAGGTGCCAAAGGTACATGTTAAATTTTTTGGAACTTATTAAAAACTTCTCCATCAATGAAACTATTTTTCTAATAAAGGGTTCCAAAGACACAAATCATAAAACATAAAATCCTAAGTTATCTTCTTAGAAATTGAACAAAATTGGAAACACAAAATTGAAAACACAGTACAAGATGATAGAACCCTAATAATTAAGCTACCAGCACAAAAAAAACAAAAAAAAAACCTAACACACAGTGACACGACGAACCCAGAGACACGAATAACCAGAGACGAAGAACCCTAATCGAAAACGAAGACGAATAACTCAGAAGACGAAGACACCATATCAGAAGAAGAAGAAGAAGAAGAAGAAGAAGACACGAGGGAGAACTCTACCCGCGACGACGAATTGAAGAACAACGAAGAATCCAGACGACACGAAAAACTCAGACGAATTGAAGAACAACGAACCCTAATCGAACGACACGAAGAAGAAGACGAAGACAAAGACGCACAAATCAGAAGAAGAAGAAGAAGAAGAAGAAGAAGACACGAAGAAGAGTCACAACGAACCCTAAACACGAGGTACCCTAAACTTATTTTTTCTAATTCACAAACACTATTGCATTTCTACTTCTTCTGTTTACTCTACTATGAAATTCTCGCCAATTATCCGCCATTGATTTTCTCCGCTTTTTTTCGTTAATTTTCTTTGTTTTTCTGCTTGTTTTGCGTTTTTTGTTCTTCGATTGATCGTTTTTTTACTGTTGAAATCGATTGATTTAGTATAATAATTCTTTTTATTGGAGTATATATAGTCCTGATTAATATGAGGAGGGTTGTTGTTACTGTTAGAGAATAAGAAATTGAAACTGTTATTATTATTATTATGAAAATTAGGGGAGGAGTAATTAGGATTAGTAGGAGTAGTATTATTTGTTGGGAGGCAGAAGTGATTGAGATTGGAGTAATTAGAGGGATTGAAGAAAGCAGTGGCATAGTGATTATGATGATTAAAGTAAGGATCAGACATTATTATTATTATTATTATTATGAAAGATAGATAATAATTAATATTAAAGGTGATATATGAAGTGGGAAGCTAGTGAAAGAGAGAAGAAAGGTGAAGTTATCAAAGGTAGGAAAAGGAGAAAGGAGAATAATCACCAAATTAATTGACACACAGAAAAATGGAGGAGTAAGGTGGTGGTGGTGGTGATGATGGAGATGAAGAAGAAGAAGTTAGGTTAAATGAGGCTTTTGTTATCCGAGTCACGGCTACTAATACTGTGGGTGGTCTTGATGCAGAAGTTCGCCCTGAATTATTTCTGACATGTTATCAGCTGATATATAGTACTCCAGTACTTTTCAGTTGAATGAAATATTATTAGAGAAATGAAGTTGATCTTCGTTCGATCGTCTATTTGTGGCAGGTAATAGCTGAAAGCTTGTCAGAGGAGGAAATTGCTGGATTGAGAGAAATGTTTCAAACAATGGATACTGATAACAGTGGAGCAATTACATTCGAGGAGCTTAAAGATGGTTTGAAAAGATATGGTATAAACCTTAAAGGTACTGAGATACGTGATCTCATGGATGCGGTAATGATTTGGTTATTTAACCATTCTTTTTTTATCAACAAGTCAGAATATATTTAGAGTTTTTAACTGCCTGATGTGAGACGGCCGTTGTTTGGACTATATGGACTTCAGTTTCCTTAGCTAAGCATCTCTAGTTGGAAACATTCCGTGTTGCAGGCTGATATCGACAACAGTGGTACTATTGATTACGGAGAGTTTATTGCTGCGACTATTCATCTGAACAAGCTTGAGCGAGATGAACATCTTATGGCTGCGTTTCAGTATTTTGACAAGGATGGAAGTGGATCTATTACTATTGATGAACTCCAGTAGGCCTGTGATCTCTTTCTTGAAGATATAATTAAAGAGGTGGACCAAAATAATGTACGTTCTCTTCGTTTTGAGTTCTGACTATAACACGTGGACATTCGGAATTTACCAGAGTGGATGCACATCATATAATCACCTTTGTTTGTTTTTATGTTTTGAGTGACTTGAATCGCAGGATGGGACAATCGATTATGGGGAATTTGTACAAATGATGATGAAGGGTAATGGTGGCATCGGAAGAAGAACAATGCGCAACAGCATAAATATGAGGATGAGAGATGCCTCTGCAGATGCCTAGCCCTTAAATTACAGTTGTTCCACGAAATGGTATCGTATTTTCGTTCTCTTAACTTGGACTGTTCATATTTTTTGATTCTTTTCACCTGATGCGGGATAGCATGACAATTTAAGCATCATTGATCGTTTGACATGGGATTTATTGTACGTTATTGTAACACTTGCAGGATTGTACGGCCGCAATGGATGGTAAAGCTGTGATATGAGGTGTAGTTTTGTTTTGTTTTGTTTTTCATCGATTCAAGGTTGTACAATGGTTGGTTTTATTGTGAAAGCTTTATGGTGGTTAGTGCTGCGTACACAGAAGGAAGCCTTACTATATTCTACTTGGCGCTTCAGTTTTCCATGATTTCTTATTCTTATAATTATAAAATTATAATTTCGGGGGAAATCTCTAGTTGTAGAAAAAGCACATAATCATATTATTTAATTACTCAATTTATAATGATTGATTGCAAAGTCAGAGTTTATGTGCTCCATCAAACTGCTGATTGCTGACATATATGATACGGAGTATGATATATTGCAAATACTCCATGGGAACCCATGCATATATATATATGAACAATGAACCTTCCACCCAATCCCAATTCATCTCAACTTGTTGGCTATTATTAGAAATGTGCAATTACGATGCTCTAAATCTAACAATAATTCAAGCTTGGGGAAGGTATAAACTCGATGTTTTGTATTATTTTCAATTATGTTAAAATTTAGGATTAGTTTTATTATATGTTTGTTCTATATATTCATTTTGAATGTTTACACTATGTTCTTAAAATAGGTTCCTACATGATTATGGACAAAAATTAGGAGTGACAGAAGAAGGTGTCGGCTTCATTTGTCCCGTGTGTCTTAGTTCATACTTGTATGATCCACGGTCGATGGAAAACTACATCAAAGATGTCATGCTAATTCAAGAAGACAAGAAATATGTGATGGGTGCATTCTATGCAAGGCAAGTCTCCAAGGTTCTTTAAATTAATTACTTAGTTATTTTATATTATTTCATACTTACTAATCGTAAGTTCTATTATATACAGCAAGAATTGGTTGTTGCTTGTCATTTGCCCTTGGGACAACATAGCATATATCTTTGACTCGAATAAAGATAAACATGACTTGGACATCGTAATACTACATTTGAAATTGTAAGTTACGTTTATTAATTAGTCATCAAAATACTATCTTAAGTTGAACCTTTACAAGAAAAATAATAGTCTAATAATTTTTAATGTTTATAAAGTAAGGGCTTGGAAAATCTATACAGTGAGTGGCGGGAGACGTCATATGGTTAAAAAATATAGTCTCGAAGTGAACATGATTGAGGTAAACAACATTATTAAGCTTTAACTTGTTAATTATTTCATTTTTTTACATGGGTTAGTAGTTGCCATTTAATTTAAACTTAACGCGTTGATTGAGATATTTCATGAAATCTGGTTAATGATTTTGAGTTCTTAAAAATGTTTACTCCATTATAGCTATCTCATTGTTGTCTTTTGTTTTCTGTACAAATTTTGTGTCGGAGATGACTAAATTAAAGCAATGATTATAGTGCAATTGATGAATTAAACTATCTTGGTGAATAATGATTTATAACACCTTTTTGTTCATACAATTTCAGTGTCCTCAACAATCTGGAGCCTTTGAATGTGGATACTATGTCATGAAGTGGATGTACGACATCACCGTATTTTACTCTAAGAGTCAAGAAAGCTTAATTCAGGTTTTTTTTTTACTTAATCTTAGTTTTTCTGTTATAAATTAATTATGGGTGTAACCGCTAATCCATCATTACTATTCTTTTTATTTGTTAGTGTGTTTCAAAATCAAGAATTACGATGGAAGATATGAACCAAGTTCGTGAATATTGGTCTCAGAAGTGCATAGAGTTGATGATGTAGTACGTATGTGACTTTGTTAACTTTTGTGGTTAGATGTATATTGTAGTCATGTTGATTGCTAGACGTGGGGCATTCTACTTGAGATGTTACTTAAGTAGTTAGAGGTGTGGATTGGTTATGGATTTGGTTGGGCTATTTAAACATTGCAGTGATATGATTTTGATTTTGGTTTAATCAAATTGTAGGGAGGTGCTGCCCAATTTTCGACAAATTATTAATATTATAATTGGCGTGCTTTGATTTGTTTTTTATATACCATTCTCAGGGATACGAAAATTCAATTTTGTAATTAAAATCAGTAACATTTGTCACCGGTTTCAAAATATAAATAAATGATAAAATGACATGCCTTTGGAACCGCGTCTAAATTATCATAGGTTTCAATGAGATACCCTTTGGAACCTGTTGGCATTACAATAGGTTCCAATGGTAAACCTTTGGAACCGGTTGTGAATAGGAACAGGTTCCAATGAAACAACCTTTGGAACCGGTTGTGAATTGCAAAAGGTTCCAATGGAACACCCTTTGGAACCGGTTGTGAATTACAACAGGTTCCAATGGTATACTTTTGGAACGGGTTGTTATTAATAACAAGTTTCAATGGTACACCCTTTGGAACCGGTTTTAAATACAATAGGTTCCAATGGTATACCCTTTGGAACCGGTTCCAGCAACAACCGGTTCCAAAGGGCATCTATGGAACCTTCTTACAACCGGTTCCAAAGCTTCGGACCTAAGGAATCTGTGGCAGTAGAACCTTTGAAAAAAGGTTCCAAAGGATAGTTTACAATCGGTTCCAAAGGGTAATTTTCTACTAGTGATTTTAGGTGCTAGACACGGGAATTAGGAATATATCAAAGCCAGCAAAACCCCAAAGCATGTGTCAATAAACGAAAAAGAACGAAATAACACTGGCTGTCAATCACTACTAACGAAATAACGTACCTCAAGCACGAGACCTTGACCCTAATGAGCATCACCAATACAGTGGGCACCTTCTGCGGCCTCACCATCGCCTGTAAAGAGCAGGTCATCTCGGCAAAACCCGCTGTGACCCAGTCAAAACATCCCAGCTAACCCAAATCGGCCAGGAGCGGCAAAATCTTGGTACTAAACCTCTTACCTTTTTCAGAGAAGTGGGTGAAACTTGAAAGTACCACAACCACAAGCGGGCATCCTGCACCTGTGTGTTGGGCGCCCGACTCTCCAACACGTGCAACCTTTTGAAATGATCGGTGATGTAAGAACTTGCTAAACTGTGAGGCGAAATGTACGCCGAAGGCTTCAAGCAATCGCCGATGCAACCCTTAAACTCAGCACTATCTAACCTCAACCCTTATGTGGCCCACCTAATCATCTCAGGACCCCAAGGTAAACCCGTGATTACCCCGAAGTCTTCGAAGGTCATCACAACTTCCCTAAACGACATATGGAAAGTCGAGGTATTGTCGTGAAAGTGATCTGCCATCGCCCTAATCACCATTAGGTTATTCCGAACTTGACAACCAACTACCCTAGCCTAATGATCAACCAAAGGGCCCAAAGCTGTCCCCCTGACGCGAGTTCATTTTGCAGCGTTGTTTTGATCCGTCCATATCTCGAGTTATACTTGGAAGTTTGTAGTCATTCAAAATGGAGGAGATAGATTTCGAGCTTATCTTTCCAGTGACTACTCGTAAAGGTTCATTGAACAAGTATTGACGAAGTTATGCCCCAAACAAGTCAGCTGTGCATCGAAAAATGCTGTTGTTAAATTCTTTGACAGAATTGTTTCTTTTGCCTTGATTTTCTTTAAAGCTGTCAATAAATTCTCGAGGAGAAGAGCTGCTATTTTTGAGTCCGTTTAATCAAGACTACTCGATCAAACAAGGGCCTTGCATCAGATTTGGAGCATGGAAAGTCGGCTAATTGTGTTCTCACTTGTTCATTGTATCTATCTATGAGGCTTGACTTTGGTGGTTAGCCTCATCCTTGGGTTGAGTATAGGCTATAAATAGCCATGTACTTAATGGATAAATCATTCAATCTTCATCAAAAAAAATCTGAGTTAAGCTTTGCTTTCCTTTTCATCTTTATAGTTCAGAAGACAAAGTATTAGAGTAAGTCGCGTTACAAGCTCTATACTCGCTTTTTCAATCGAGTGTTTGAATTAGCACCCGCTTTTTTGAGGTATAGGTCTATCTCACTTAGCCACTATCCTTGGTTGCGTTCTATCATAACTTTCAGCAACTATTTCAATCTGATTTCGTTGCTTTGTTTTGTTCATTTCAATTTACTATCAATCACAAAATAACTTGTTCAAAGTTCATTCTAAATCACATCACTTAGAGTGCCTGTTTTTACTCGAAATGTGTTAAAATGCTTTCAAACCAGACAAGGGTCAAATCAATTTTACATTAGAATGTCGATTTTGACTCGAAATATGGAAAATAAGTTGGACCACTTTTTACACACGCGTTGCGTGAGGCTATAACATCTCAGGGTGGAGTAGCCTATCCCCCGATAGAATAAAAATGAAAAAACATCTAAGTTCGGTGAGTCGGCGTAGCTAAATGCTACTTTCGCTTGTTGGTATGGTGATCCTTGGTCGTGCGTAGTTGCTTCGTGTTTTGAAATTGGAAAGAAACGAATTAGAAAATCGAATCTGACCGCTCGATTTTTATGAACGTCGGAGAGCTAATGCATGGCCTCCTCGTGTGCCATGAAACCGAGGAACGGAGGCTCTTGCGCCCTGATTCTCAGGCGCGAGAGCGAGCGCGTGATTATGAAAACTTTCCCAATTTCGTCGAACGGAGCTTTCATTATTATGTTGTTCTTGTAACTATAAATAGGGGAGCTTGGGGTCTTCCTTACACACAATTGACATCCAAGTAGTGTTTAATGCTTCCCCCTTGAATTGTTAAGCAAGTCATGTCGACCTTTGGTGAGCTTTTGACCAAGTGGATGAATTCCTTCAAAAAAGGGTGAGCTTGAGGAGTTGTTGAATTTTGGTTTGTTGTCTATCATGTCACTAAATCAAAACAAGGCGCAACATGACATATTAAGCACGTGTTCACGTTTCTGGAATCCCGACCATCATGTATTTCTGTTCGCGCGGGGTGACATTTTATTGTTGCCCGAGGAGATAGATGCAATCAGTGGATGAGATTCGCTTCTTCCTCCTGTTCCTGCTTCCGATGAAGTATCCATGGAGAGGTTCCGTTGTTTCTTAGACATTTCAATGACGGAGGAAGCCGAGGCCTTCCTTGGCGAAGGTGGCATTAATTTGCAGTATTTTGTGACAGTATTTTGGTAGAGAGACACTCATGGATTTTTGCCTTTAGCGCACATGCGTGCTTTCAGTATTGTGATATTAATGCCAATACATGTTTGAGGATGCTTCGACCCATGCTGGATGGGGTAATCCACAGGTTATTGACGTCATCATGGATATGGAGCACCGGAGATCGCCGTATTGGCTCATGCTTGCTGAGATTATTATGGGACTAGACATGCGTCCATGAGTTTGTCTTTCTCCGTTCTGTGGCTCTATTCGATTCCTACAAGTATGCTTTTGCATTGTGTATTGCGCTTTAGCTTGTTGGGGAATTACCCAAATTTTGAAATTGTCCGGGCCTGAGGGCTTCAGGCGCAGGCCTTCCGGCATTGGACTTGGTTGTTTTGATGATTGTTTTATCGCAGGTGTGGTTGCAAGAGAGACTTCGGCTTGTTGAGCCTCCTTCGGCTATTGAGGGTTACACTTGTCGGGGGTTTACTATGCGCTCTGTGATTCGTGTGCCAAAATTCAAAGGCACTGAGGAGGAATGGGATGTTCGCCTGCGGGCTTACAATAGGATTATTATCAGATGGATCGTTCGATGGTGGCACATCAAGAGATACATAGGTCTTTCGATGTCATCGTCGTCCCGTACCATTTGAATTTGTCTTTGAATTCGTATGTTGACATTCATCCGGACAGGTTGATTCGCCAGATGGGTATGGCGCAAACTATCCCTGGGCTGGGGACGTACAAAGGCACTTTGAGCTAAAATGTAGACAACGGAAAATCTTTACCGTTTGAGGCACACGCACTTGATGGGTGTCCCCTTCTTATAGCCAATGATGGCTTTTACAATGATTCGGCGGAACAGGAGAAGCTAAGGCGCGCAAAATCGTTGGAGCTTAAGAATAAAGATGTCTTCCGAGCCAACATAGTCAAGTGTCCGACCGAAGACAGTGGAATTGGTTCGAGCACCATTTCTTCGTCATAGTGGGTCAAGACAAACGAGACCCATGTTAAAGACACAAACATGGAATTTGTGTGGGATCAACTGGGCCCACGATTGGCCTAAGCAGGTGCCTGTTTGCATTCAAGAACCTCGAGAAGAGAGACCAAAGAAGGCACACCTGAAGGTCTAAAGAAAAGAAAAGATGGACGAATAGGGCCCAGCTGTTTAGTATTATGTAATATTATGTGATATTATGTGGCGTATTACTGTAGACACCCGCATTTTGCATGCTCGTATCTGTAGCAGTTCCCAACAAAACACCCGATGATGATCGGACGTAAACCTGACTTAATACGCCCGAATTTGGACTCAGAATCAATAGTATGTGGCATGAGACTTTAGCGGAGTACAAATATCACAAAACCGACCTCAAATTAAGGCCCAGCTGGTCGTTTCTAGTCAAATAAGACTAATTTGGGTCAAAATCGACACCGGAAATAAAACCGTCTTTTAGCGACCGGGTCAAACCCCGGTCAAAACCGTTTCCAAGACACAAAAATAGTCGTGCAAGCTTCAAGAATCCAACTCGAAGTCAAAAACCTCAAAATATCTCAACCATGCTGACACACTCGATCGAGTGCCACCCCACTCGGTCGAGTGGGCCTTCAAAAAGCCCGCTGGTTGCCGTTTATTGGGCCACTCGATCCAGTCCAGCAGGGGCACTTGATCGAGTGACCCTAGGCATAAGCCAAGAGGGTCGTCCCGTGTCCAAAAACCGCCTAACTAGTCCAAGTAAAAAGGTGGAAATATTGCAAAATGAGGGAAGACCGACTAATGCCGCTATCATCCTTCCTCGGGACTCGGTCCTTTGGTACGCTCTTCACGGCAAAAGTCGGAAAAAGGCTTATTTTTGTGGGTTGTTTTTTTTTTTTGTGAGAAGGGTTTTCTTTTGGCATTTTCTTTCTTCTTTTGCATTTTCGCTTTGTTTTGCCATGCCATTCTTTTTCTTCTTTTCTATTTTCTTTTTGGCTTTTGTGCCTTTTCTTTTTCTTCATTCTTTTCTTTCTTTCATTTTTTTTTTCTTTCTTTGCCCTTTTTGGCAAGATTTGGCATTTTTGGCATTTCATTGAGTAACAACAAGAAAGGGAGAATCAACAATTTGCAATTTATTTTGTGGATATGTGTAGGAGGTAGGGAAATGAGTGAGTCGAGGGTCGCGATCCCTCTTCAAACCCACAAAAAGTGGAGAACTTGGACTAATCAAACGATCCTATACACGGTCACCTAAGGGATGAGAGTCGGTAACCAAGGCCTTTTCACACCGTGGGTGGTCATAATGGTCAAAAGTGCAAATCCCGTAGTAAATCCCTAGTAAGCTAGGTGGACTCAAGGTAAAGGATCAACGAACTCATTGATTTAAGGTCATTCTACTAGACTAAAGTCCAAGACTCGATTTATACAACTAGGAAGCGAAAGTAAACACTCACACACTAGCCTCTAAACCGGGTTTTCGAAAACCTTTTACACACAAGACTCAACACCAGTCGTTGCTTTTCTTTCTGTTACTTCGAAAGTAGCAACACAAAATGAAGACATGACGAAAACGAACGAAAGAAAAAGAAACAAAAGCAACAAAACAAGAACAAAACAAAACAAACACATACAAAACACACACCACCTCGAACTTCCAAATGAGCAACCAATCATCCACAAACTTTACAAAGCTCCACCCGAGCACACCACAACACATATCTCCTCCAAACTCCATAAGAAACAAAGAGGAAAAAGGGTTTAAAAGATGTTACCGGGTGTCTTGAAAGCTCTCCAAAGCTAGCGGTGATTAAGCGACCTATGAGGAAAAAGGGAGGCAAAACACGCACACAAAACAAATATACGACACAATGACACAAAAGGAAAACACACAAAAGAAAAATCTTTTTGATTTTTGTGAAAGTTTTTCAAATTTTTAGGGATTTTTATGATTTTTTCGAAAAACTAAGAAAATAAAAATAACTATAATAGAATATCTCTCCCCCACACTTAAATCGGTCCATGTCCTCATGCTCGATCGTAGGGTGCGGAGAGACAAAATAAAAAGAAAAGAAACTACGAAAATAAAGCTAAAAAAAACAAAAATAAAGTGAAGAAAAGGGTAGAAGGTGTCCGGCCGTGGTGTAGTCAAGTCACCATGGGCCGAGACGAGAAAAAGATATGGATGGGGGAAGAAAATAAAAAGAAGGAAGTAAAAGGAAATGGGAGGGGAGGGCTAGGTGTAATCAAGTCACCTAGCCCGGATTCCGCCTAAATCTGACTAAATCCTCAAAAAGAAAGAGTGAAAAACTTGTAACATTTGGATTTTGAAATGACTCTCGATGTAGTCACATCATCGAGAGTCGGAGCAACATATACCAAGGCCTCGAAGGCCACCATGACATCAAGACACATAAGTGTACAAGGGGAAGGGGATAAACAAGGGAAAACAAGCAACAACAAAAACGGAAAAGAAAGGATAGTTGCCGTACCGTAGGTTAGCAACTCACTCTCTCCATCGTCTCATAGATCAATATATGCACTTGCTAGTCTTCATCATTGTTATCCCGCTTCAAGCTTGATAGAACCGCATGGTAGAGGTAGTAATGGTGCGAGGGGGTGGGATTTGATGTGGATCTCGGTGTGTAAAGTGAGGTGTATGGAGTAGGGAGGTTGGGAGGGGGTATAATGGATGGGTGGAGTCAAGCGCCTAAGAAAAGGCTCAAAAGGGAGAAAGGGGACCATCCCGGTCGGGATGGATGGTCCCGATCGGGTTGATAAACCCTTCCCGATCGGGAAGCTCTCGTCCCGGTCGGGAATGCACTCCAGTGAGTCCGAATTTTTGCACCTTCATCCCGATCGGGATGGCTCCTTCCCGGTCGGGATTCCTCATCCTTCTCGGTCTGGAAGCCCTCTTCCCGGTCGGGATGAGTCTTCTTTGCTTCCCCAAGCCCAAAAGCTTATCATAAGCTTCAAAAACCGACTTCCTCGCTCGCAAACCAAACTCCATCATCAACTACTCCTTTCTAGGAGTCACCTTCACTTCACCTATCATAATAAACTCAAAGTACACATCAAATTCGCTCCCTCACATCGCTCATCAAAATACCAAAACAATTACAAGAATATCACAAAACAAAAGAGTCCTAGAAACAAAAATCACAAATACAAGCACAAGTACTCTAAAGAAGAGGGAGGGGGAATATACAACATGACGGTTCTTTTAGGAACTCCGTCAAACATAGGTGGTGGACTCTTCTTCAACCGTACCCCTCAAGGGCATGGAGGAGCAAGTCGAACGCGCTACCGACATCATAGTGAAGGCCTAAGAAACGCTCGAGCTTAACCGACCTCCACGGCCTCCAAGGAGGAGGCAAGAAGTAGGATTCCCAAGACCCGACATCATCTTCAAAGTAGTCTCCGGGGTCTCTCCATCCTACGAGCTTCACCGATCTCTTCCTCCCTAAGCATTGCCTCCAATCACAAGCAAGCTTCATCTCCAAGAAACAAGGCACAAAAAGCGGTTTTGGCCTCACTTCCTCGTTGCACACCCCCACACTTGCCTCAAGTTGTGGTTCCCATCTTCGTCACTCGGCCCCACATCATCTTGGAGAGGAGAATCGAAACTTCTACCGGCGGTTTCAATCTCTTCAAAGTCATCTCTCGGTGTACTAGCAAGGGGCTCTTGATGCTTGTCCAAATTATCGCACAAGGGCAACTCGAGGCTAACAATCTCACCCAACATCCTCACAAATTCTACCAACCCATCCAACTCACTATCCTCCTCCAATTCTTCACCAACTATGCCTTCACCAAGAGTCATCTCCTCATTCGTCTCTTTTTGGGTAGACGATTGAGGTTCTTCAAAGCAAATCTCTCTTTCAAAGGGAACTACATCGGCGGCTTCGTGATTAGGTTGCTCCCCTCTGTCAAGTAGGCACCCTCTATCTAAATGTGATGCTCGGGATAAAGACATTACGGTTTGAACCGCAAATGCATTTAAATGAGCATCCCTCGCCTCGTTTCCCCTTCGAATTTGGGCCATTAATTCCTCTTGTTGTTTTCGCAATTGAATGGCCGTTTCTTGAAGGCTCCTTTGCATTTGAAGCATCGATTGATGTAACTCTAGGTTTGACGATTGGCGGTCATTGGGGTCTTGTAAAGCTCCTTGATAATCTTGATGATGCCCAAGGGGTGGGGCATCATATTGTTGGTAGTGGGGTTGAGGTGATTGGTAGTATTGTGGTTCATAGGGTTCATATTGTGGTTGGGGTGTAGGGTAATATGGTGGGTCTTGAGGGTATTGGCTTCCATATGGTGAATCTTGATTGAACATGGTGGGTTCACAATCATAACTCGAGTAATAGCCACCATGATCGTAGGAGTGATAGTCATTCACTTGTTGGTAGCCGTTTTCATACTCTTGAAGATCATACCCGTCTTGATTACCCCAAGAAGCTTGATAATAGTAGGGGGACGTCATGTCATACCCTTGGTTCATGGAAGAAGAGGGGTAGCTCATATCGGCTCTCGAGTATGTGGAGTTTAGATCAAACCCCATGCTTGCTCGAAAATCGTAGTCCATACCCGGTTGGAAACCAGTCATCCTAGCAACCGTCCGTTAAAGCGGCTCTAAGTTGCAATAATTAGATAGTCACCACCTCTAAGCACAAACTGTAGACTAAGAACAAACGTGAGAAGTCTAGTGCTTTTTGGGCACTAGACAAGAGAGAAATAAACCACACACACACAAGAAGCAAAGTAACCAAATGAAAAAAGAAAACACAAAGACAAAGTCAAGCAAATAGGAAAACAAAGTCCAAACTAGCACCGTCCCCGGCAACGGCGCCAAATTGATGGTAGGGATTCGTCACGTCCCAACCGTCAATAAAATAACCGGCTAATCCTAACTAGGGTAGATAGGGTAAGTCGGGTCGAATCCACGGGGACGGTAAGAGGCGTCTAGACTAGGTCGGCCCAAATACTAGACTAAGTCAACGGACTAAGCTAAGAATGGTAGAGAGGGAAGAGAGCTAGACTATGACTAAGAAGAACAACTAAGGAAAACGGGCTAGGAATAGGTTGGGGTCAAAGGGGTAACGGAATGGTCAAAGAAGAACTAGAGTGAAGGAGGTAGTAGGGTGATCTAGGTTGGTCCGGGCTCTCGCTACTTAGACCCACCTGGAGGTTCCACCTAGAACCCATCTCGGCGACACACATGACAAACGGGGTTCTAGCGCGCTATGGTGGCCTAGGTCGCATCCGGGCTCTCGCTACTTAGACCGGCCTAGGGGTCGTCCTCACCGGGCTCTCGCAACTTAGTGAGGGGACCGAACCCACAACAAACTAACACCCACAAAAGAATGGCAAGAAAAACAAGCATTCGTACATACTTAGTCATTCAAGCAATTCCACAAACATGTGATGTGCATCAAACAAGAGGAAACCCAAATCTTCCACCAACATCTCTAACAAACCCTTAATCATACAATTAACACCCTAATCACCTTACTAACCCTAGCAAGAACACTACTCTAACATATCTAAAGGAAATACTAACAAACACAAGGTAAACAAACTCAAACAACCAAACATACACAAACAAACTAGTGAAAACAATAAACAAGAACTAAAGATGTAAACTTGATGAATAATAAAGGATTAGGAGTAAAAGGAGAAGAGGATTGTACCATACTACAAAGGTAATGGAAAAGGAGAACACTTGTATATAAGAAAACCCAAATAATTCCACCAAGGTTGTCAAGCTTGGTGAAGATCTTCAAGAATTCCTTAATACAAGAGCTAATCTATGATTAACAACTAATTACCGACTAATCTACACTAATCTAATCTAATCTAACCTAAAGTAGTCTAGGGTTTTATGTCTAATGAAGTGCATAAGCTTTACATAACAAGGGAAGGGTATATATTGGGTTACAAGTGGAAGGGAGAAGAAAGAAAACAAAGCGGAGCTGCAGCAGGCCCGTCCCAGCCGAGACGGGGTGCTCCCGGTCGGGACGAGATGGTCCCGACCGAGACAAGGTTGGTCTCGGCCGAGACGGCTCTTCACAGCAACCTCCTTGTTTGTGCACCTCATCCCGAACGGGATGAGGCCATCCCGAACGGGATGAGCCTTGTAGGCCTCCATTAAGATCTTCTTGGTCCCTCCTTGCCTTTCATGGGCTTCCCATCGATTCTCGGGACTCGGGATCGGGTCTCGGTGGCTCGGGATTGGGTCCCAAGGTCTCGGGGTCGATTCCAAGGCATCGAGTCATCGTTCCTTAGTTTCGTTTGCTCCAAAATGTGTGTATTGAGTCGGAATCGCTCCAACTCTTCCAAATCGGTCTCGGGAACCTGAAACGAACTAAAGGAAGCATAAAAAGCCCCTAAGCCGCTCCCAAGGAGCGATTCTGCAAGGAAAATGGGACCAAAACACTAACAAATAGGCACTACAAATGACACTTATCAGACGGGGAGGCTGATTTTTCGTATAAATACACCACCTTTGCAACACAATTCTACAACTTTCACATACTATAATTTCAGCGATTCTAAGCAAATTTTACACACAACTTTTCAGCAACCCTAAGCAGCCTATACACCTTTCAACCCTGACATCCCCTCTAGGCATAAACTAGCAAATCCGAGATCAAAACTCGTAGAAGACCCGAGAACAAAACTCGTCAAATCCATTCCCTAATCATACACACCATAACTCTCCTATATACATCTCGACGCTCCCGTGCCAAAGCCACGTACTAGACGAGCCTTATTCCAAGACTAAAGCATGTGGGTTGAGGGTGTAACTCAATCCCGATTTCTCCCTTTCTTCCTTCTCTTCTCTCCGTCTTCTTTGTTCTTTTTTTTTCCGTTTTTTTATTTATTTCGTCGCGTTTCTAATATCGTAAGTATTACATATTTATCGTTGCATTAAATACAATCGCGTATAACTATATAATTAAAACAATCTCGCATCGAGTATACTTAAAGGCAAATCTCGTTTTAAGATCCTTTTAATCCCTTTACGAGTAGTAACAGAGGTGGCATCCTTTCGAGGAGCGCCGCCCTAAACACTCATGGGCGTAATGCAATCGCGGATATTTGTCGTTAAGTGTACTCGATCTCGTTTTTTAAGGCTAGTACGAAACATGTTGATGCCGAATCGAACATCACATAATCCGAAAGGAATAGTACGACGTCGTGACACGGAAGGAATGAATTTCGTTCTAACCAAATTCAAATCGATTTTACATCACTTTGTTTAAAACTTCCGGTGTCGGTCTTATAATAATACAATGCATATTATGAGCACTGTAAAGCCGAGTTTATTTTAAATCATGCAATATTTTCACATAGCTCGGTTTGTCATCGATTTTCAAAGCAATAAACTCAGATCCACCATCATCCGAAATCGAGCAGTAGCTCGAACAGGGGGCACTCGATCGAGTGCCATAGCCCACTCAATCGAGTGGCACCCCAAAAACGAGGTAGGAGGTTTTTTAAGAGGCACTCGATCGAGTTTCTCTCATAACTCGATCAAGTGGCCTCTGTCACGTCGAAATCGTGAGCCTTCAACATATTTCAAGCCTCAATAAATCCTTTTTTAACAACTTTGGTCATCACGTGATTATATCAAAACCATGCATTATATCATCTAATCTATTTACGTTCCGTTATTGTCGCATTTGTTCTATATTTTTTTTCGTTGTATTGTATTTCCGGGTTGTATTCCGCCGCGTATTTGTGAATCTATTTTTTTGTTTCATTCTCGTTATTTGCACTTATCGCATTAAAACGAACTTCGCATGCTAAATAACTTCAACGTTAAATTTAAATGCATTGAACGACATAGTTGAGCATAATTCACATGTTTAGTTAAAATAATTGTTTGCATAACATTCAACCGTCAAACTAACACGCGTACACGAAAAACGAACGATATCTAAGTAGAGGCCGCTAAGTGCGGGCGGGTTTGGGTGTCCTTTGTAGGCTTCCCAACACCTACCCTCACCCCTTACTCATAACCATGGTTTCCGGATGTCCGAAACCGTTGGCACACGAGAGTCATTTGATGCACGATTCCCGATAACTCGGCATCGATATCATAATGCAAAGGGACAAACCCCTAAACTCTAGCATTGAAAGCGGGTTGTGCTTTGTGCACGATACGCCTAAATGTAGAGTGGGTTCCAACGGGTCCAAATTCCCACAAAATTCGGTGGCGACTCCTAATTAGATTTAAATTTCGACCCGAGATCAATCTTACCACGAGATTCATTCGCCTACCCAAACCCGCGCTTGGCCGCTTCGAGGTGGACCTATGTCATGTCCACAATTTGGCGACTCCGCTGGGGATACTTGATGTACCACTTGTCATCGGGGTTCCTAAGGCGAGACTCGAAAAGAAATCGTCTGAATATTAATGTATGCGTTTTAGTTCGATGGTTCATGCATAACCCAAATTTTACCCGGGCCGGTTACTTGTGACCGACGTCCCACTATACCGCGGTGCGTTCCTAAATAGGCGCACTAAAAACTTCTATGGCTGAACTCGTATGGGTTTCGCGGCATGATGTAAGACCAATTCGGCTTAGGAAGTCCGTCCTGATTTACGAGAAAGCCGTCGTTGTTGGTATAGACCCGATTTCGACCGACCGAGACTTAGTATAAGGCATACATAGCGTCGTTATAATGCTTGCGTGACTATGTGTTACTTGATTCTCGTATCTTTTTCATAAACCGTCATTTCAAAAATACATCTTTCCAAAAATATTCAATTTTCAAAACCGGGATGCTACCGAAATTAGAACTTACGATTTGACTCAAAATAGCCTATTTCTAGCCGGTATGCTGCCCATTTCAAAACTCAAAAATATTTTCGAGCCTTCAAAATATCGGCCCCGACGGCATTTTGCCAATTTTAAAAGTCGGGACAGCCTTCCTATCTTCTCGGAATTCAAACTTCTCTTCAAAAACCTTCCTTATTTTAGGACTTACCACATTTAGTAGTGCCGGGTCTTTTTATAAGTGGTCAAAGGTCTTTAGAGTCGAAACTCCGCCGATCTTACATCACGAGTTTCCTTCATATCCCAGTCCGCCTTATTCGTCAAAGGCCTGACCGACCTGCGTAGGGTATACCCCTACAAAGGAAGGCCCGTATACACACTCGAGTCTAAAGGTCTTGGGAAAATGTCACGTGGACTTTCCTTGAAATAGTACCCGACCCACATAGCCGAATCCTAAGGAAGGCACACCATCCGCAAGTCACCCATCTAGGTTCTTTCTCGAGTAGTTTTTTTTTTTCGTTCAGTCTCTTCCTTGCTCGGGATGTACTGTTTTGATTTCGAGGTCTGGGTTCGGTTTGTGATTACGCTGTATTCTTACAGATAGGCCACCGTTAACCAGACGCAGAAACAAAATGGAAGAAGCTTTGAACAAACTGACAACCTCAATGGACATCATGGTATTCAAGCAGACTGAGATCGAGGCCTCGCTGGCAACCATAAGGGCCGAGCAGGCGACTATTGCTACCCGCTTGACTGTTGTGGAGCAAGGGACTCCTATTGCTACCCCTGCAAGCACCGGGTCCATGGCTGAACTAGTTAGCGCGGTGCGCCGACTAGAACAACAGGTCCACCTAGCAGGGGACAACAACATCCATCGGGAGAATGCCCGAGATTACTCCTCAGTGAATGAGAAGCTGCCCGCAAACCTGAACCTCACAGGTTTGCCCTTGTTCGAGGGAACCGAGGACCCATTACTACATGTACGGGCCTTCAAAGAATTCATGGCTATCTAGGGAGTGGATTCTTCGATGTTCAAGAATCTCTTTGCTGCATCCCTAGAGAAGCACCAAGGCCTGGTACCACAGGCTGGATCCCAAGAAATACCCAACTTGGGATGACATGGCAACGAAATTTGCTCGGAATTACGTTGATAATATGGAGATTCAAACAACCATGCGCTCCTTGGAGGTTATAGCCCAGGAGCCAAAAGAAGGCATTACCAAATACCTTAAGCGCTGGAGGGCCGAAAGTGTGAAGCTAGTTGACAAGCCCAATGAGAAGACGTTAGTGGAGGCCTTTATCAAGAACCTCCTCCCCTCCTATCGGGTCCATCTATGGTATGCTGTCATACCCAATTTCACCACTTTGGCTGAAATGGGGATGAGAATCGAAGTTGATTTGAGGCTAGAGGACCTTACCAAGGACTCTAGCAAGGGATATCAGGGGGCCGGGCTACTTCTTCCACAACCAAGCCCCCAGCTGTAGCTGCAAATCGCAGCATTTTCGACGCGTTTAATCTACCAGATACCCCGTCAAAGAAGAATACCACACCTCGAGTATTCACTGATATAGGTACTAACTATACATATGCCTTACAAAGGCTATCATGAAAGGACCTAATCCAACCGATAGTCTCAACTCCCGAAGTTCCGGTCGAGCGACGCTCCAAGAGCTTCAACGCCCAGGCCTATTGCCAGTACCACTGAGGCAATGGGCATGATACTGAAAAGTGCTGGAAGCTGAAGCATCTGATCCAGGACTTGATCGAGACTGGTAAGATCCCATTACCCAGAGACAAGCCGAGTAATAAGGACAATCCCTTAGGCGCCCACGCCATTTTTACCAGAGAAGTAATTGACTGCTCACACCTTATTTCTCCATTTATCCTGCAAGTGAACGGGATCTGGTTTGACAACGAGGACGATGTATACCTCGCTAAAGGGGAGGTTGTCCACATCACTCCCGACGAGATCCAGAGGGCTAAGTCCAAGGTCTTAGCCAGTAACCACCTTGGTCATCCCTATCAAGCTACTAGCTCTAGGGACACTCCTATCTCGACAACCGTCACTGAGCCAGTCGGGACGGAAGTCGCCCCTGAAGAGCCAACCGCTAAAGCAGCTCTAGTGAAGCAACTGAAGAAGACCCGAGTTGACCTATCTATATGGCAACTCCTAGTTAGCTCACTAAAACATCGAGAGGCACTCACTAAGGCCCTCGATCAAGTCAAGATCGACTCCATGGCGACCCCTGCTAAAATGGTACCCGCGGTCATGCCCCACTTAAAGGGCAAAGCCGAGAAAGAAGGCCCATTAATCACCTTCTCTGAAGCCGACTTACCACCGTTCGGGGTAACCCACAACCTAGCCCTCTACATCACGGTGATCTTCCGCGGAAAATACCTCCCTATGAACCTGATCGATGACGGGTCCACGGTCAACGTCCTCCCTTTGAGGACCGCCAAAGCCCTCGGCATTACCGATGCCGACTACATCCCGACTGCGCAGACCATCCAGGCTTTTAATTTGATGGAAGCCCAAAGTCGGTTGCTGGGGCCGTCAAGCTGACCATCATAACCAGCACAATAGAAAAGGAGCTCGAATTCCAGGTGATTAATGTCACCTCCTTCTTTAACATACTTCTCGGGAGGCCATGGATCCATGATGTCAAAGTCGTATCCTCCACCCTCCACCAAAAGGTCAAGCTGCCCCTGCAAGATGGTGTCATCACTTTGGAGGCAACCCCCATAACCGTGGCTAACTGTAACACCACAGACCGATCGGACCTTTGGGGATTCGATATTGTAGCGATTATTGAGGAGAAGTATCTCTTCAGACCTTACTTCACCACTAGCATCGACACGATGCTACAAAACCTGGGGTATTTTCTAGGGGCTACCTCCCAACCCAATCTTCCAGCTGGGAAGATTATCGACTTGAGCCCTTATAGCCCTTATCGACTTGAGCCCAATCTTCCAGATGGTGTCATCACGATGCTACAGGATGAAGACTCTAACTTTGGCCTCGGTTATGCTACAACTCCGGGCAACGTCGTCCGGGCAGGTATTGAAAGGACTTGCAACATCATTAAGGGTATCCACTTGAGCCCTTATAGCCAGCGACTAACTGATTACTTTATCACGCCGGTATTCGGGGCTGTCCAGGTTGGTCTGTACCAACCCAGTGCTGTGCACCCTGGGAGCCAACTGGCCTAGGACTGCAACTATATTCTGGATGATGGGTTCGCCCTCATCCAGTCTTAAGATGCCAACAATGCTGAGCCCGCACTAGGGCTACTTTTCGGGGAAGAAACCATAGCCCCAACTCCAAAGCACGATCTGGTCAACCTCATTCTCCGCAGCAATAGGTTTGATCCGACAAAGCTGATCTCGGATGTTGGCTCCGAGACGGGGAATAGGGCCTGGAGGAAGACTGTCAAGTGGACTGACAGTCAAGGAAGGACTTACAAGCTGATCACTGGAGAAGGACACATGCCTGAGTTTGAGTCCGAGTCGGAGTCCGAGGACGAGTCGAGAGAGTCCGGTGCTAGAGTCACTCCTGTAACCCCCCTCCCTTTAGTTACTCCAGCTGCCGGTGCTTTGGGGTCTGTCTTGAGCGCCTTACCTATCCCGCCACTTACCAATGATCAAATGGCTGCTCTCTTTGAGCTCTTTTGAAAATTTTCAATCAATAATAACAACCGTTCTGCTTACGACTTGTGTCTTTTAAATTCTGGTTTCAAAAATATTTTATGCAATGACATTGAGAAACCCGACGAACAGGTACCCCTACCTCCACATCTGATCGAGCAACTAGAGAAAAGGGAATCCCGGAACAAGGTATTCGAAGAAACCAAGTCCATTAATGTGGGAACAACCTTAGAGCCCCAGATGCTTAAGATATGGTTATATTTAGATCCCGAGAAGAGACAACAATTCACAAGCCTCCTTCAAGAATTCAAAGACGTCTTCGCATGGTCCTACAAGGACATGCCAGGATAGACCGGGAAATAGCCGAGCACCACATACCGATCAAAGACGTGTGCAAACCGGTTAAGTAGAAGCTCCGTCGAATGAGGCCCGAATGGTCTCTCAAGGTCAAGGAAGAAGTCGATAAACAGTTCAAAGCCGGGTTCATACAGGTGTCCGAGTATCCGGACTGGGTTGCAAACATCGTGCCGGTTACTAAAAAGGACGGTAAGGTACAGGTATGCATGGATTTTCGAGATCTTAACAAGGCTAGCCCAAAAGACGATTTTCCGTTACCACACATCGATATATTAGTGGATAACACGGCCGATCATGCCCTTCTATCATTTATGGACGGGTATGCCGGGTATAACCAAATAAAAATGGTGGAAGAAGATATGAGTAAGACCACCTTCATTACACTTTGAGGTACTTACTGCTATACCGTCATGCCATTCGGTCTCATTAATGCCGAGGCCACGCATCAACGAACCGCTATGACTTTATTACACGACATAATGCATAAATAAGTAGAAGTTTACGTGGACGAGATGATCGTCAAATCTAAAAACCGGGACGGTCACATCACCGCCCTGAGAAAATTCTTTACCCGATTGCGCAAATACAACATGAGATTAAACCCTCAAAAGTGCAGTTTCGGGGTAACATCGGGCAAATTACTAGGTCATATCGTTAGCCAACGTAGTATCGAGGTCGACCCAGCTAAAATAAAAGCCATTATGGAGATGCAGCCTCCTAAAGCAGAAAAAGAAATAAGGGGATTTCTCGGGAAAGTCCAATACATCAGCCAGTTTATTTCAAAACTGACAATGGTATGTGAACCGATTTTCAAAAATTTGAAGATAGGGGAACGAAGATTATGGGATGATAAATGTCAAGCGGCCTTCGATAAAGTCAAGGAAATTCTGTCTGCTCCGCCGGTTTTAATGCCACCTCAACCCGGTTTGCCTTTGTCGTTATACCTAACAACGATCGAGACGGCCATGGGGGCTATGCTGGCTTAGACAGTTGACTCCGAGGAACGAGCTATCTATTACATCAGCAAAAATTTTTTAGAGTATGAATGCAAATACACCATGCTCGAGAAGGCATGTTTAGCTTTGGTCTGGGCCACTAAAAAGCTCCAACATTATATGCTCAGCTACGAGGTGCAAGTATTATCCAAAATGGATCCAATCAAGTACCTCTTCAGAAAGCCCATCCACAATGGCAGAATGTCTAGATGGACTCTAATGTTAGCAGAGTTTGATCTAAAGTTCGTATCGTTAAAAGCTATTAAACGCCGGGTAGTAGCCGAGTATCTCGCTGACAGTCCTGTAATCGAAGAAGGACACACCGACACTTGGTCCTTCCCAGATGAAGACATTATCCATACCGATACCGAAACATGGGACTTGTACTTCGACGGGGCATCCAATTTCCAAGGATTCGGAGTCGGGATTCTCCTAATCTCACCGAAAGGAGGGCACACTCCCGTGTCCATCAAACTGGACTTCGATGTTACTAATAATGCCGCCGAGTATGAAACATGTATCCATGGGCTACAAGCCGCCGCCAATTTAGGGGTCACAAACCTCTGAGTATAAGGGATTAATCTTTGGTCATTAATCAAGCACTTCAAAAATGGAAGACTCGGAACGCCAACCTCGTGGCCTACCAGGCACGAGTAAGGTTTCTCGAGAAACAATTCCAAAAGGTAGAGTATATATACTTGCCTCGGGAAGAATATCAGTTTGCAGATGCACTCCCAAAACTGGCATCTTTACTGAATATTCCCAATCACGTGACCAGTATGCCAATTTGCGTCGAAAGACGGTCCGAGCTGGCATACATCCACGACATTGAAGACATTGAGATATCTGATCCCGAGCCATGGTGTAAGGCTATGCTAACATACCTGACGACCGGGGAATATTCTCCCGAGACCGACAGTCGAGCCAAGAAAGCCTTACGAAGGCTGGCAACCCAGTTTGTCTGTACCGACGACGGGCAACTGTAGAAGATGACGGCACAGGGGGGTTCTTCTCATATGTGTTGATAAATTTAAAGCTGAGAAGGTCATGGCCAAGGTGCATGATGGTGAAAATGGCCCGCATATGAATCCCCATATGTTAGTCCGAAAAATCATGAGGCTCGGATACTACCGGAATAATATGGAAACCGACTGCCAGTTATATGTTAGGCATTGCCATAACTGTCAAATATTCGCCAATGTGCAACATATGCCATCATCCCTGCTGTATACCGTGACGTCGCTTGGCCATTTACAACATGTGGTATCGACATAATCGAGAAGATAAATCCCTCTTGTACTGGTGGACATTGTTTCATTTTGGTGGCTATCGACTATTTCACCAAATGGGCCGAAGATGAATCCTACCGTATTCTCAATGCCAAACATGTTGTCAAATTCATCCAGAATAAGATAATATGCCGATACGGGATCCCACATGAATTTATCAGTGATCACGGGATCCACTTTCAAGTCGAAACTGCAGCCCTGTTGACCAAATATAAAATTCAAAGGAATACATCCTCGCCCTATCGTCCCCAAACAAATGGAGCGGTGGAAGCGGCAAATAAAACGATTGTCACCATACTCAAAAAGATGGCTGACAATTATCGAGATTGGCCAGATAAAATACCTTTTGCACTATGGGGATACCGGACGTCGATCCGCACCGCAACCGGTGTAACGCTGTATTACCTAACGTACGGGATAGAAGCAGTCCAACCAGTCGAGTTGGAGGTGTCATCTCTCCGGATCCTATTAGAAAGTCAAGTGCTTGAAGCTGATTGGGTCCGAGCACGGTATGATTCGCTGTTCTGTTAGATGAACGACGGTCTCGTGCCCTCAACAATATCGAAATTTATCAAAAAAGGATCCAACGGGCCTTTAATAAGAGAGTAAGGCCCAAAAACATTAACGAAGGGGATCTGGTTCTGAAGTCTGTTAGGGCTTTATTACCGGTAGACCCGAGGGGAAAATTCAAACCCAATTGGGCCGGACCATATTTGGTAAAAAAGATTTTATTAGGTGGAGCTGTGATGCTGACGAACCTGGACGGGAATGAGTTTGTCAACCTAACCAACCTGGACCAGCTGAAGTGTTACTTCCTCTAGCCTTTTCTCAATGTCATTAGCAAAAGTTTATTAAAATCGATTTTTTACATAAACTTTCAAGAAAAAGCAAGCCAATAAGCTAGAATCATTTATTCTACTGTTGTAGACATCTTCAACCAATAGTCTTGGTGTATTTCGAGATTGCAAATTTATAAAAAATCTGAACTACGTTTGGTTTGATTCCGCTAATTGTGGATACGTAGGCAGCCCCTCAAAAGAGCACAACCACTGCAATCGAGAAAAGGCAGTAACGGTTTAAATAATAAATTTCCTTTACTTATTACTAAAAACACGATAAACTCGGGAAATTACAAATTACAAAAATTCAAAAATCCAAAAAAAAAAGAGCACACGAAACTATAAATAAATAATAGTAATACTTAAATAATAAAAACTAAGGGCTCGGTATTTAGGGCATCTTGCCCTTTCCCTTGTCCTTGGCCTCTTCGGCCGTCCACTGACGACGACGTGGAGGCAAGCGTTCCCGAATAACCAGGGGAACCTCCTTGGCCCGGACTCGTTTCTTCGAACTTGAGTCCTTAATTACCTCAACTGACCCAAGTCGGGCCCTCACCCGTTCCGGCAACCGATCGCGCGGGCCCTATCGGTCTCAGGCCGCCAGTCTTGCCCCGAGCCTTCTCTCCAAGTCAGTCTGGGGGCTTAGCCGCTCCCATGAGCCGCTAGCACCGGCCTCTTTAGCTCGAGTCTTAGTTTATGACTTAAGACCCGACTCCAATCGGACAAGGGTAACAGGAGTCTCTCCTTCGTCAAAGAAACCCCTATTGTCTTTCACCGTCTCTCGGCGAACCAGGTCGAAAGCCTCATCAACCTTCAAAGCCTTACGCGCCTCCTCTAACTCCTTGGAAGTCTATTTCTGATATGATTCCAAAACCCAAACAGATTGGCAAGGCCGGGGTATGGTCCACATGGCACGGGTAAACCAGCGTTGCAGCCACGTGTCGCACATAGCGTCCGTCAATTGGAGCGAAACGCTAATGATTACTTCAGTCTCGGGGATTCGCTGAGACGAACCGAACTGCCTCAGAATGCGGTCCGGGTAAATATGGACGGTCCAGTCCAGTGACAGAATCACCAAGTAGCGAGCTTTGTCCCTCTTGGTGAACCCCGTCAATTTTGAGAGGAACCACCAAGCAATGGTCCACCTGATCAAAGGCCCACCATAGAATTTTAGCTCCTCGTCCCAATAAGCTCGGTTTATGTGATGACTCGAGCTTATCCGCCGTCTCCTTGATCTAATTTGGTTGCTACGGTAATTCAATATACTCACTGGGGGCTCTATGATCGACGAACGCTCGGATAGCCAAATCTGATAAAAAGAATACAAATTCCCGTAAGCAAAATTCAGGTTCGCTGGCAGGCACTCGATTGAGGGTCACACCTGAGTCGATCGAGTGGTCCATCTGAAAGCAGACAGGCGGCCTTTACCGAGGTCAGTCGATCGAGTGACGGGTCCACTCGACCGAGTGGTTCACGTACATCAGCATCTTCGTGTTAAAAAAAAGCGAAATGTATACCTGCAAGAGACGGATGATTCCCGTCATTTGACGGTCCGGGTCGAGTCTTCGATCGTCGAGACCCATGATGATCTCTCTTGTTGCTAGCCAAGCCGGGCTATGACCCGTCTCCATCTGATCAACTATGTCGATCAGCCTAATCTGACCCAAGCACGAGTCAGCTTCCATCCTTCCCTCAAAAATATATCGGTGCAACATGCAAAAGGCAAAAGCCCTACGTCTATGAGTAGGAGTAACTCTTACGCCACCAGTATTCATGAATTTATCGGCTAGGTCAAACGAAGAAACAGTATCTCCTCGCACCATACGGTCCGTCTCAACATGGGACAACCCAAGAAAATCCCTCAACCTCCTCCTCGAATCCGGGTAGAACGGAGGAATAGCAGGACGAGCACTAGGACACCAACCGTCGACAGTTGCAATCTCTTTAGGGAGAGGACATATTTCTCCTCGAGCAAACGAAAAAACGTGATGGGTAGTATCCCAAAAAGTTAGGCAAGCATCTAGAAAGTGTGAGTCAACCCTAAGACGTTGGAGCGGGAATAGAGCGAAAATTCCAATCTTGGTCAGTTGAACCTTTTCTTCGTCCCGAAAATACTGGGACCATGCCTAGAGCATTGCAGTCAATTGCTCGATACCCAAAAAAGATATTTTTCTTGAGAATCTAATAGATCTTGAGAAAGGAATTTGAGTTGAGATGCAGAAAATTGAAGCAGGGAGCCCTCTATTTATAATAGAACACCCTTCTAGCATCCCTAACTGCCTAAGGAATAGGAATTCTGTCAAAACCTTCTTAGCCCATGCGGGCCCGATCCGAGGCTTTAGAAGTCCTTTTCCGAATCTGATACAGGAATCAAGTCGTCCCGAGCATTCCTATTTTCAAAAATTCAATATTTTCAAAATTTTCAAAAAATCAAATTTTTATTTCCCCAACGTGAGTCGGTGTTTCACCTACATGTTACATACAAATTGTTATGTGCCAGCAACGGGTACACCCAAGACTTCAGAAGTAGGTCTTCATGCAGCCCATTTAATCCCCACGGAGTTATTATCATCAGGACAGGTATGACCCTCTGCTTATGGCTGGCGAGCTCTTCACGCAAGTCTAACGGACTATAAGCGACCCAACTGGAAGACTGCCAGGTCGTAATGTTTGATTGGCTTGGTAGCTACACTGACTTTCGCCTTGTCGAAACCTCAGTCAGAGTGGGGGCTCTATAGACACCTGCATTTTGCCTGCTAGTGTCTATAGCAGTTCCAAAAAAAACACCAGATGATGATCAGTTGTAAACGTGACTTAATACGCCTAAATTTGGACTCAGAATCAATAGTATCTGGCATGAGACTTTAGCGGAGTACATATCTCATAAAACCAACCTCAAATTCAGGCCCAGTGGGTCGTTTCTAGTCAAATAAGACTAATTTGAGTCAAAACTGACACCGGAAATAAACCGTCTTTTAGCGACCAGGTCAAACCCGTTTCCGAGATACAAAAATAGCCATGCAAGCTTTAAGAATCCAACTTGAAGTCAAGAACCTCAAAATATCTCGACCATGCTGACCTACTAGATCGAGTGCCAACCCACTCGGTCGAGTGGGCCTTCAAAAAGCCCGCTGGTTGCCGTTTATTGGGCCACTCGATCGAGTCCAGCAGGGGCACTCGATCGAGTGACCCTAGGACAGGGAGGCTGATTTTCCTATAAATACACCCCCTTTGCAACACAATTCTACAACTTTCACATACTATAATTTCAGCGATTCTAAGCAAATTTTACACACAACTTTTCAACAACCCTAAGCAGCCTATACACCTTTCAACCCCGACATCCCCTCTAGGCATAAACTAGCAAATCCGAGATCAAAACTCGTAAAAGACCCGAGAGCAAAACTCGTCAAATCCCTTCCCTGATCATACACACCATAACTTTCTTATATACATCTCGACGCTCCTGTGCCAAAGCCACGTACAAGACAAGCCGTATTCCAAGACTAAAGCATGTAGGTTGAGGGTGTAACTCAATCCCGATTTCTCCCTTTCTTCCTTCTATTATCTCCGTCTTCTTCGTTCTTTTTTTCCGTTTTTTATTTATTTCGTCGCGTTTCTAATATCATAAGTATTACATATTTATCGTTGCATTAAATACAATCGCGTATAACTATATAATTAAAAACAATCTTGCATCGAGTATACTTTAAGGCAAATTCCGTTTTAAGATCCTTTTAATCCCTTTACGAGTCGTAACAGAGGTGACACCCTTTCGAGGAGCGCCGCCCTAAACACTCAAGGGCGTAATGCGATCGCGGATATTTGTCGTTAAGTGTACTCGATCTTGTTTTTTAAGGCTAGTACGAAACCTGTTGATGCCGAATCGAACATCACATAATCCGAAAGGATTAGTACGATGTCGTGACGCGGAAGGAATCAATTTCGTTCTAACCTAATTCAAATCGATTTTACATCACTTTTTATAAAACTTCCGATGTCGGTCTTACAATCATACAATGCATATTATGAGCACCGTAAAGCCGAGTTTATTCTAAATCATGCAATATTTTCACATAGCTCGGTTTGTCATCGATTTTCAAAGCAATAAACTTGGATCCACCATCATCCGAAATCGAGCAGTAGCTCGAACATGGGGAACTAGATCGAGTGCCATAGCCTACTCGATCGAGTGGCACCCCAAAAATGAGGCAGGAGGTTTTTTGAGAGGCACTCGATCGTGTCCCTTCCATGACTCGATCGAGTGGCCTCTGTCACCTCAAAACCATGAGCCTTCAACATATTTCAAGCCTCGATAAATCCTTTTTTAACGACTTCGATCATCACGTGTTAAGTCCATCACGTGATTTACTCCTTTCCAAACCATGCATTATATCATCTAATCTATTTACGTTCCGTTATTGTCGCATTTGTTCTATATTTTTGTTCGTTGAATTGTATTTCCGGGTTGTATTCCGCCCGCGTATTTGTAATCTATTTTTTTGTTTCATTCTCGTTATTTGCACTTATCGCATTAAATCGAACTTCGCATGCTAAATAACTTCGATGTTAAATTTAGATGCATTAAACGACATAGTTGAGCATAATTCACATGTTTAGATAAAATAATTTTTTGCATAACATTAGACCGTCAAACTAACACGCGTACACGAAAAATAGACGATATCTAAGTAGAGGCCGCTAAGTGCGGGCGAGGTTTTGTGTTCTTTGTGGGCTTCCCAACACGGACCCTTACCCCTTACTCAGAACCATGGTTTCCGGATGTCTGAAACCGTTGGCACACGGGAGTCATTTGATGCACGATTCCCGATAACTCGACATCGGTATCGTAATGCAAAGGGACGAACCCCTAAACTCTAGCATTGAAAGAGGGTCGTGCTTTGTGCACGATACGCCTAAATGTAGAGTGGTTTCGAACGGGTCCGAGTTCCCACAAAATTTGGTGGCGACTCCTAATTAGATTTAAATTTCGAACCGAGATCAATCTTACCACGTGATTCATTCGCCTACCCAAACCCGCGCTTGGTAGCGTCGGGGTGGACCTATGTCATGTCCACAATTACTATTTGTTTTTTTTGGTGTTTTTTTTACGTTGCATTTCTTTCAATGTACCCCGATGAGGGATGTGGATGTAAGGACCTCGACAAAGGCACGATTCAACTTGATTTGATTTGTAATGAGAAGCACACGTTTGTTTTTGTGGTGGCTCGCAACTAGATTCTTCATTTTGCCCGGAGCGCCCTTTCGGGTTTTCACTTCGTCCTTGGCTCACCAATTTTTTTAGCGGCTCGCAACTCGACTCTTCATTTTGCCCGGAGCGCCCTTTCGGGTTTTCACTCTGTCCTCGGCTCGCCCTTTTTGCTATAATTATTTTTAAAATTTTTTTTTGCACTTTTTTTTGTTTGCGGCTCGCAACTCGATTTTTCATTTTGCCGAAGCACCTTTTCAGATTTTCTCTCCATTTTTGGTTTTTTTCTGCTTCTTTTTTTAGTGTGCTTCATCATTTTGATCACTTTGCTTGTCGGGATGTATGAGGTATCCCGACTTTCGACGACTCGACCGCAGCCGATTTTGTTGTTTTGGTTGCGCCTCGAAAGGGGTTGCCTACGTACCCGTTGTGAAACGGAATCAAACCATGATCGTAGTTCGGATAGTGCAAGTGATTTTGATGCTTTAGACTAGTCATGCCAATTCGATTTAGGATTTTAGTGTGTATTTTGCTAGGGTGGTAACCGAAGGGTAATACCGTTTGAGTTGATCCATGTTAATAAGTGTTGAGAACTCTTGTCCGTCCAAATTGGCGATTATAACGGCATCTCCGGTGAGGATTTTCTTGACGATGTATGGTCCCGCCCAGTTGGGTTTGAATTTCCCTCGAGGGTCTACAGGGAGCGAAGCTCTAACGGATTTAACCACTAAATCTCCTTCATGTATGTTTAGAGATTATTTGACTTGCTTGTTAAATGCACGTTGTTCGTTGTTGGTATGCTTGCACATTCGATAATGCGTGTATCCCGCGTTCGTCTAGGATGACTAACTCATCTTAGTGCTTTTGGTTTCATTCCTCTTCGGGAATGCCACTTTCAGCTAGTATCCTTAAGGATGGAACCTCTAACTCTAATGGTTGTACGGCTTCCAAACCGTAGGTTAGATAGTATGGAGTAGCCCCTGTGGGCGTTCGATAGGATGTTCGGTATCCTCACAAGGTGAATGATATTTCGTTGCCAGTCCTGATAGTTGTCTATCATTTTCTTAAGGATAGTGACGATGATTTTGTTTGCTGATTCTACGTCTCCGTTGGTTTGAGACATGTAAGGTGAAGACCTACGTCAGTTGCTTTTGTACTTGTTTAGGAGTATCTGGGTATCTGCCCTGAAATGAGCCCCTTGATCACTAATGATGTCGTGTGGTATCCCATAGCGACAGATGATGTTGTTTTGTAGGAATTTTACTACTTGCTTCGAGGTTAGAGTTGCGTAGGATGTTGCTTAGACCCACTTTGTAAAGTAGTCTACAACTACTAGTATAAAACAGTGTCCTCCTACCCCGACGGGGTGTACTTTGCCTATAATGTCGATCCCCTAGATTGAGAAGGGCCATGGTGTCGTTATAGTATGTAACAGGTAGGGTGGCACGTGCTGAATGTTGGCGAATATCTTACAATTGTGGTAGTGGCGGACATGATGCCTACAATTTGCTTCTAGGATTGTCCAGTAGTATCCTAGTCTCATTATCTTGCGGGCTAGTATGTGAGCGCTCATGTGAGGTCCGCACTCCCCGTCATATACTTCTTCCATGACTCTCTTAGGTTCGGTTTCATTGACGCATCTGAGCAGTATTCTCTGCGAGGTACGTCTATATAGAAGTCCTTGGGCTATTACGTAATGAGCGGCGAGCACCCTAAGAGCGTGTTTGCTTTTAGTGTTTGAATCTGGAGGATACGATCCATCGACATTATTTCAAGGATTATTTTGTACCATGGTTCTTTGATGGTGTCGTTGCTATCGGTTTCGATCGTCGATATAGGACGATTGTTCCCTTCTTTCTACACAAATTGGCACGGTTAATAGATCATCAGCCATTTTGATTAGTGAGGCTAGTTGTAGACTGTAGACACCCGCAGTTGACTGGTAGTGTCTATAGCGGTCTCCAACAAAACACCCGATGATGATAGGACGTAAACGTGCTTTAATGCGCTCGGACATGGGCTCGAAATCATTAGTATTTGGCAAGGGCTTTTAGCTGAGTAAAACTATCAAAAAACCGACCTCAAATTCAGGCCCAATGGGTCGTTTCCAACAAAATGAGACTAATTTGAGCCAAAACCGTCACAGGGAATAAAACCGTCTTTTAGCGACCGGGTCAAAACCCGGTCAAAGTCGAATCCGATACAAAATACCGGCCAAGTTCGCTTCTAGAAGCAAGCCCAACAACCAAATCTTTTCAAAATGAGATCAAAATCCTTTCCTATATTCTCTCCGTCCATTTTGACCCACTCGATCGAGTGGTTCAGGCCTACTCGGTCGAGTAAGACTGTGAATCGGCCTTGAACCGGGCATTCGATCGAGTGCACTTACACCACTCGATCGAGTGGCCCTAAACCGGGTTTTTTCCCTATAAATATCCCGTCACCCAAACTCATTTCATAACTTTTACAACTTTTCTCCTACCTTCAAACCTTCATACTTTCAGCCACAATCATCATCATCTCGACACCGACATACACACACATACGTCCCTAATCCCGAGATCAAAACTCGTCAAATCCATCTCTATAAATCATACACGCCATAACTCTCCTATATATCTCGACGCTTCCGTGCCAAAGTCACTACTAGACGAGCCGATTTCCGAGAAGCCAAAGCATGTAGGTTGAGGGTGTTAATTCAAAATCGCGACATCTCCTTTTCTCTCCTCTCCTCTCCGTTTTTTTATTTTTTATTTTTGCTTTTTTACTTTATCCTTTTCGTCACTAGTATTGTATTATCGTAACGCTATAAAATATTTGCCTATACGTATCGAATACGAGGGATGATGAGATAAGGAAACACGAATACGAGAGTATTGCACTCGATGTTGCTGATCGCTTATCCTATTACCCCAAATATTTGATTGTTGAAGCGAATCAACCCTTAAAAGAACGTTTATTTATTTATTTTTGTTTTATCATCGCATTGTTTATCTAGTCTAGCATTTTTATCATCGTCGCTATTAAATAATACTGCGTATATATAAATATATAAACCGTTTTCGGATCGAACATGTTTAACTACGATTCCCGCTTCAAGTCCGTTTAATCCCTTTACAAGTCGTAACAGTGGTGGCGCCCTTTCGAGGAGCATCGCCCTAAGCACTTAAGGACGTAACGCGATCGGGGTAATACGTAGTTAAACACGTTCGATGCCATTTTCAAGGATAGCACGAAACCCGTTGACGCGAAATCGAACATCACGTAATCCGTAAGGATTGATAACGATGTCGTGATGCGGAGGAAATTAATTTCGTCCTAATCAAATTCAAAACGATTTCATAACGCTTTTTTCAAAATTCTCGATACCGGTCTTGTAATCATAAAGTACATGATACGAATACCGAAAACCGAGTTGAACATAAATTATGTCATATTTTTATTTGGCTTGGTTAGCTATCAATTTTAAAATCATCAAATTCGAAATTAGCTCTTTCACGAAAACGAGCAGCAGCTCGAACAGGGGGCACTCGGTCGAGTGCCATGGCTCACTCGATCGAGTGACACCCCAAAACAGAGGCAGGGGATCTGTTGAAAGGTCACTCGATCGAGTTCTTTCCATGACTCGATCGAGTGGTCTCCCTTAAATTAGAACTTGAGCTTTTAACATCGTTTGAGCCTCGTCAAATATTCTTACGACTTCGGTCGTCACGTGTAAAGACCATCACGTGCCTGCATTTTCAAAACCATGCATTGCATTACCTATTCTAATCTATACATTATGTCGTTACTAATTCAATTTTTTTTTTCAACTCTGCTCGACATTTTTTTGTTTTGTCCGGGTTGTATTTCCGCCCGCGTAACTTGTAACTTATTTTCATTTTACTTTACTTTTATTTGTTTGTGATTAACCATTTTACAAATGAACCTCGCATGTTAAACAACTTTCACGTGAATTAAATGCATTAAAACGACGTAGCAACCCATTCGATTTTCTATGTATCCTGTAAAACGTTGTTTGCATAACATTTCACCGAATCCCTAGCGCGCGTATTCTAAAACCGTTGATATCTTTGTAGAGGCCGCTATGTGCGGGCGGGGTTGGATGTCCATTGTGGGCTTCCCAACACGTACCCTCACCCCTTACTCAGAAACTCGGCTTTTGGATGCCCGAAATCGTTGGCGCACGAGAGTCATTTGATATACGATACCTGAAAACTCGACATTGGTATCGTAATGCAAAGGGACGAACCCACAAGCTCTAGTATCGAAGTGGGCCGTACTTTGTGCACGGTCCACCGAAATATAGAGTGGGTTCGAATGGGCCCGAATTTCCACAAAGTTCGGTGGCGAATCCTATTTCGATTTAAATTTCAACCCGAGAACCATCTCACATGGGAAATATTTCGCCGCCCAAACCCGCGCGTGGCCGCGTCGGGGTGGACCCATGTTATGTCCACAATTTGGCGACTCTGCTGGGGAAGACTAATGTACAACTTGTCATCGGGATCCTTAGGGTGAGACTCGGATCGTTCGATTAGTACAATACGCGCGTTAGTTTTACGGTTCATGCATAACCTCATTTTTACCCGGGCTGGTACTGGTGACCGACGTCCCACTATACCGCGATATATTCCAAATTGGTTATGTCAAGATGTTCATGGGTAATTCGTATGGGTTTTGAGGCATGTCCTTATACAAATTGGTAAGGGAGTCTGTCCCGATTCTCGAAAAGGTCATGCACACTAGTATAGACCCTATTTCGACCGACCGAGACTAAGTGTAACGCATACATGGTGTCGTTATAATACTTACGTGACTATTTTCTACTTAGTTTCCATGTCGTTTTAAAAAACCGTCATTTTAAAAAATGCATCTTTTCAAAATATTCAATTTTGGAATGCTACCGAAATTAGGACTTACGATTTGACTCAAAATAGCCTATTTTTAGCCGGTATGCTATCCATTTCAAAATTCAAATTTTTTCGACTTTTCAAAAAAAACTCGGTCCCGACGGCATTTTCGCCAATTTTAAAACTTCGGACCATCCTCCGATTTTCTCGGAATTCGAACTGTTTTTCAAAAACCTTCCTTATCCTAAGACCTAACATAGTGTGTCGGGTCTTTTCATAAGTCGTCGAAGGTCTTTAGTGTCGAAACTCTGTCGATCTTACATCACGGGTTTCCTCCCTATCCCGGTCTGCCTAATTTGTCAAAGGCAAGACCGACCTACGTAGGGCATACCCCTACAAAGGAAAGTCCATATAAACACTCGAGTCCAAAGTCTGGGAAAATCTCACGTGGACCTTCCTTCGAACGGGTCTCGGCCCACATAGCCAAATTCTAAGGAAGTCGCACCACCCATGTGTCACGCGTCTAGGTGTCTTTCTCGAGTCATTTTCTCTTTTAGTTCTTTCCTTGCTCGGGATGTACTATTTTGGTTCCAAAGTCCGGGTTCAATTTCTGATTACGCGGTGTTCTTGCAAACAGGCCACTACTAACCAGACACAAAATGGAAGAAGCTTTGAACAAATTGACGGCCTCAATGGACACTATGGTCTTCAAGCAGACTGAAATCGAGGCCCAACTGACAACTATAAGGGCCGAACAAACAGCCATCGCGGCCCGTCTAACTGTTGTAGAGCAAGGGACTCCTATAACTGGGTCTTAGACCATTGGGCCCATGGCTGAACTGATTGGCGCGGTGCGCCGACTGGAAGAACAGGTCCACATGTCCAGGAATAACACCATCCACACGGAGAATGCCCGGGTTTATTCCCCTTTGCACGATGAGTTACCCGCCAATATGAACCTCACGGGCCTGCCAATATTTGAGGGGACCGAAAACCCGTCACTCCACATTCAGGCCTTCAAAGAGTTCATGGCCATCAAGGGATCGAGTGAAATCGACCATGTTCAAAAACTTGTTCGCTGCCTGGTACTACAGGCTAGACTCCAAGAAATACCATACATGGGATGATGTGGCTATGGAATTTGCTCGGAACTATGCAGTTAACACCGAGATCTAAACCACAACGCACTCTCTGGAGCCCAAGGAAGGTTTTACCAAATACCTTCAACGCTGGAGGGCCGAGAGTGTGAAACTGGTCGATAAGCTCAGTGAGAAAACTTTGGTGGAGGCCTTTGTCAAGAACCTCATCTCCTCCTACCAAAGGCCTATAGCAGGGATATCAAGGAGCTTCCTCTTCCACTGCTAAGGCCCCGGCTGCAACTTGCAGCATTTTTGACGTAGTTAATCTACTAGATGTCTCGTCCAAGAAGAATACCTCACCTCGGGTATTCACCGACATAGGTACTACCTGTACATATGCCTTACAAAGGATATCTTCCAAGGGCCTGATCCAACCGATAGGCTCGACTCCTGAAGTCCCAATTAAAAAAAGCGTCAAAAGTTAAACCGTCCAAGCCTATAGCCAGTACCATCGGTGCAATGGGCACGATACCGAAAAATGGTGGAAGTTAAAATATCTATTCAGGATTTGATCGAGAGTGATAAGATACCGTTGCCCGGGGACAAACCAAACAACAAATACAACCCCTTCAGCTCTCATGCTATCTTTACCGGGGAAGTGATTGACTGTTCTCACCTCATTCCTCCTTTCACCCCACAAGTTAATGTGATCTGGTTTGATGATGAAGATGATGTGTACCTTGCCAAAGGGGAATCTGTCCCCATTACCTCTGAGGAGATCCGAAAGGCTAAATCCAAGGCCTTAGCCAGTAACCACCTCGCCAATGCCGGTCGTCCTTACCAGGCTACTAGCTTTAGGGACACCCCATTCTCAACAACCGTTACTGAACCTGCCAGGACGGAAGCTGCCCTTGAAGACCCAAGCATTGACACGACTCTTGTCAAACAGCTAAAGAGGGCTCGAGTTGACCTCCCTATATGGCAACTCTTGGTTAGCTCGCAAGAACATCGAGTGACACTTACTAGGGCTCTCGATCAAATTAAGGTCGACTCCCTGGTTACCCTTGCTGAAATGGTATCCACCATCATGCCCTACCTCAAGGGCAAGTCTAAGGAAGAAGGTCCACTAATCACCTTCTGTAAGTCCTACCTACCACCGTTCGGGGCCTCTCACAACTTGGCCCTGTACATCATGGTGATTTGCCGAGGGAAATATCTCCCAATGACCCTGATTGACGATGAGTCTGCTTCGAATGTCCTTCCTTTAAGGACCGCTCAAGCCCTCGGCATTACCGAGGCCGATTACTTTACAACTGCGCAAACCATCCAGGCTTTAGATGGGAGCCCAAAGTCGGTAGATGGGGCCGTTAAGCTCACAATCATAACGGGCCCAGTTGAAAAGGAGCTGGAATTCCAGGTGATAGATGTCACCTCCTCTTTCAACCTACTTCTCAGGAGGCCATGGATCCATACTGTCAAAGCGATATCCTCTACCCTCCACCGAAAAGTCAAGCTTCCCCTGCAAGATAGTGTCATTACTCATGAGACAGCCCAATAACCGTGGCTAGCTGCAATGCCACGGGCCGTACGGACCTCCGAGGGTTCGACTTTGTAGGGATGATCGAGGAGGAATATCTCTTCAGGCCATATTTCAACACTAGCATCGATGTGATGCTACAAAATTTGGGGTACTTTCCGGGGGCTACCTCGAGGCCATCTCTTCCAGCTGGGAAGATCATTGAAGTCCTGAACGACGGGGAATCACGCTTTGGTATAGGCTGCGTTGTGACCCCGGGTAACATCGTCCGAGCAAGAATCGAAAAGGCCTGCAATATCATCAAGGGTATCTACTTAAGCCCATACAGCCTAAGACTGACTGGCTACTTTGCTACTCCAGTATTCGGGGCTGTCCAAGTTGGCATGTACCAACCCAGCCTTATATATCCCAAGACCAAATTGGCTGGGAATGCAACTACATTCCGGATGACATATTTGCCCTTATCCAGTCAGAATCCAAGGAGGGTGGTGATAATCACTACAACAAATTGACACTTGCGCCACGAATTATGCCACGGGGATTTGTTTTTTGTGGCTAAATTTTACCTAGCCACGGGAAAATTTTGATTCACTACTTGGGAAAAAAAAAATGCCACGGGAACATTTTTCCCCGTGGCGAAAATTCACATGCGCCACGAATTTTATTAAAGTCGTGGCCAATAATCACTCTTGCCACGAAAGATGCCACACCCGTGGCAAAAATATATTTTGCCACGAATTTGTTCAGTGGCAAATATTATTTAGCCACGACATAATTAACTTCCGTGGCGAAATTATTTATTAGCCACAGATTTAATAAACACATGTGGCTAATGGTTCTCCAAACTTTAATCAAATTACTTTCAAGTTAAGTCGAGCATCAAATATTGATCTTAAAAATTCATTAAAATTCAAAGTTAAAGATAATATGAAAAAAAATATTAAATTTGAAAATATTTTATTAATAAAAAATTTTTAAAATACAAGAAAACTTTGGTGATCTAATTTGTTGATTTTTTACTATCATCATTTTTGAAGTAATTGATTTCTCTTAATTTGACAATATGTTTTATTAAAATTCTATAATCTTAAGTATGACTTTTGAAAGACAAATAACATTTATAAAGTGAAATATATGCTAGCTAAAATTCGACGTACATAGCATATCAAGTAAAATAAGTATGTGATTGATCATCGATCATTGAGACGTCTAATATTATTTAAGACTATTTCATTTTTATCGCTAAATTAATAAATTTTTTCACATGTAATACACTTCTTTTTAAGACAAAAAACTTAAAAAGAAAGTGACTGAGCATAACTTTTTTTTTCAAATTATTGATTTTCTTACAGTATTTTCAGTGTGAAAAAAACCGCTTTATTAAACTCATATTTAAGAATTCTAATCGGTCTATATTTTTTTTATGGAATTAACTTTGATTACGAAAACAATATTCATTTTTGTAAATTAATTGTCTTTCAAGTTGTTTGGTCTGGAAGAAAGATTAATTTATTAGAAAGTCGTGCCTAAGTTCAATAACCAGTCAAAATAAATTTTCAGGAAAAAGAGAGGTGTAAGTGAGAAAATCTAATAATTAAGGACTAATAGTGAGAAAATATAAAATTAATTTATCGTCAACTATTTAATTCAATAACTGTTCTGTAATATTATTTGGAAGATATTTTAAAAAAAAAGAATTTAAAATAAAATTTACTTAATGAAAAATAAAATTCGGGTAAAACTTGAAGTAGGCAAGAGGAAATTCAAAGAGGATAAAACATTGATGAAATAAAATAAGAGCGATAACGAAAAGAAAAAAAACATATGGAAAGAGTAGCAATAAAAGAACGTGGAAAATAGAAACAAAAAAAAATATCGATAAACTAATGAAATCATGAGTCTGAAAATCAACTTCGAAACTCTTGTTTTTCCGGAATAATAGTTTTTCAATCGTAATATGTAAATCATTGGGGAAAAAAATTAATTACTCAAAAGTAAATGTAGTTTATGAAAAAAACATCACTTTAAAAGAATTCAAACAAATGATTATGTCAATAAATTTCAATTTCATTTCTGGTAGCTGGCCATAAAAACTCCGCAGTTAAGCGTGCTTGAGTGAGAGTAGTGTTAAGATGGGTAACCTCCTGGGAAGGCTCTTCAATGCGTATTGTGAAATTAAATAATATTGGAATGACTCAGCTATATATAACGCTAGTAACCGTTCCAGATGTGACTACTATAGGGGTAGAGAATTCTTACGGCTATTAATTTATTTAATTTATTATATATTTTGTCACCGGAATAAATGTTTCACCACAAACATAATTAGCCACGGGATAATCCGTGGCAAAAAATAATTCTAGCCACGGGAGATTCCGTGGCAAAAAATTCAATAATTGCCACGTTTTTTTTTCCCGTGTCTATTTGTTTGCCATGGCCACTTCCGCCACGGATGGTCTTTCCGTTGCAAAGTACTTTAGCCACGAAAATTTAGAACCTTTCCCACGAATTAAGCCGTGGCTCAAGTGCTCATTTGTAGTAGTGAATGCTGAGCCCGTGCTGGGGTTACTATTTGGGGAGGTCAAGGCTATCCCGACTCGTAAGGAAGACCTAGTGAACCTGATCCTCCGAAGCAACCGGTTCGATCCCATGAAGCTAATCTCCGAAGTTGGCTCTGATACCGGGAATAGAGCACGGAGGAAAACCATCAAGTGGACCGACAACCAGGGCCGAGTCTATAAACTGACCACCTGTGACGGAGATATGCCGGACACCGATTCCGACTCAGAGTCTAAGTTCGAGTCTAGAGGGTCTGGTGCTAGAGTCAAGTTTGTAACCCCTCTCCCTGTAGTCACTTCCACTGGAGCCTCGGGGTCTGTCCCGAGTGCACTCTCAATCCCGCCTCTGACCAATGAACAGATGGCCGCTCTCTTGAAGCTGTTTTCCAAATTTGCTATCAATATTAATGATAATCGTTCTGCTTACGACTTGTCCTATTTTCAAAATGCTTTCAATTTCAAAAATATTATATACAATGGCATTGAGAAACCCGACGAACAGGTATCCTTACCTCCGCATCTGATCGAGCAACTAGAACAAATGGAATCTCGGGATCCGGTAATCGAAGAAACTGAGTCCATCAACATGGGAACCATTTTAGAGCCACAGATGCTTAAGTTAGGGTTACCTTTAGATCCCGAGGAGAGACAACAGTTCACAAACCTCCTCCAAGAATTTAAAGATGTCTTTGCATGGTCCTACAAGGACATGCCGGGGCTAGACCGGGAAATAGCTGAACACCGTATACCCATCAAAGACGGGTGTAAGCCGGTAAAACAGAAGCTTTGCAGAATGAGGCCTTAATGGTCTCTCAAGGTGAAAGAAGAGGTCGACAAACAGTTCAAAGCCGGCTTCATACAAGTGTCCGAATATGTGGACTGGGTTGCGAACATCGTGCCCGTACCTAAAAAGGATGTTAAGGTGCGCGTATGTGTAGACTTTCGGGATCTTAACAAGGCAAGTCCGAAAGACGATTTTCCATTGCCACACATCGACATACTGGTGAACAACATGGCCGATCATGCCCTTTTATCATTTAAATGATAAAAAGGCACGAATTTATGGAAGGGTATGCCTGGTACAATCATATCAAAATGGCAGAAGAAGATAAGAGTAAGACCACCTTCATTACACCTTGGGGTACTTACTGTTAAACCGTCATGCCGTTCGGTCTCATCAATGCCGGGGCCACTTATCAACGAACCGCCACAACCTTATTACACGATATGATGCATAAGGAAGTGGAAGTTTATGTAGACAACATGATTGTCAAATCCAAAGATTAAGACGGGCACATTACGGCCCTGAGGAAGTTCTTCACCCGATTACGCAAGTACAACATGAGACCGAACCCTCAAAAATGCAGTTTCGTAGTAGCATCTGGCAAATTACCGGGTCATATCGTTAGCCAACGTGGTATCGAGGTCGATCCAGCTAAAATCAAATCCATTACCGAGATGAAACCTCCTAAAACCGAGAAAGAAATAAGGGGATTTCTCGGGAAAGTTCAATATATTGGCCGGTTTATTTCCAAACTGACTATGGTGTGTGAACCAATTTTCAAGAAACTAAAAGTGGGGGAACGAACACTGTGGGATGACAAATGCCAAGCGGCTTTCGACAAGATCAAAGAGATCATGTCTGCTCCGCCGGTCTTAATGCCACCTCAACCCGGTTTGCCTTTGTCGTTATACCTAACAATGACCGAGACAACCATGGAGGCTATGCTAGCGCAGACAGTCGACTCGGAAGAACGAGCCATCTATTACATCAACAAAAAAATCTTGGAGTATGAATGCAAATACACCATGCTCGATAAAACGTGCGTAGCCCTAGTTTGGGCCACCAAGAAACTCCGACATTATATGCTCAGTTACGAGGTACATGTATTATCCAAAATGGATCCTACCAAGTACCTATTTGAGAAGCCTATCCTTAATGGCAGGATGTCCAAGTGGACTTTAATGTTAGAAGAGTTCGACCTCAAGTTCGTGTCATTAAAATCTATCAAAGGCCGGGTAGTAGTTGAATTTTTCGCTGATAGTCCTGTAACGGAAGTAGGACACACCGACACTTGGTCCTTCCCAGATGAAGATATATTACATACCGACATAGAAACATGAGATTTGTATTTCGGTGGGGCGTCCAATTTCCGAGGGTTCGAAATCGGGATTCTATTAATCTTGCCAAAGGGAGAGCATACTCCGTTATCCATTAAACTGGATTTCGACGTGACTAATAATGCAGCCGAATATGAAGCATGCATTCACAAATTTCAAGCCGCACCGATTTAGGAGTCACAAATCTTCGGGTACACGGAGACTCATCTTTAGTCATCAATCAAGCCCTCCAAAAATGGAAAACTCGGAACGCTAATCTTGTGGCCTACCAGGCGCGAGTAAGAGTTCTTGAAAAACAATTCCAAAAAGTAAAATACATATATCTGCCCCGGGAGGAAAACCAGTTCGCGGATGCACTTTCCAAATTAGCATCCTTAGTGAATATCCTGGATCACTTAACCAACATGCCGATTTGTGTCGAAAGACGGTCCGAACCGACATATATCCACGTCATTCAAGACATTGAGATAACTGATCCAGAACCTTGGTCTCAGGCTGTTCTAACCTATATTTCCACCTTTTTACTTGGACTAGTTAGGCGGTTTTGGACATGGGACGACCCTCTTGGCTCATCGCTAAAGGGGGCGGGGTCTCACTTACCTACAGTGTCGACTAACACCGTGGTTCATCACTTTTCCACTCCGTCGATCGTCCCGTAGTTAGTTCTTAGAGAGTTAGGAGGACCTAGGTAAGTTACAAACGTTTTTGTTGCTTTATCGTCATACTATTAGGTTTAGTTCATCTCCATTTGTATGATTAGCTTGGGAACGTTGTCACTTGCCTCGAGTCCTAAACCGATGTCTTTTCACCGCTTGTTGAGGGAAGCGGTATTTGTTTTCTTTTGGGTGCAACCGATTATTTGTTTGTTTGTGTGTTTGTTTGTTTATGTGTTGTTGTGTCCGGTTGCATCCACGGTTTTGTCACAAGACCCGACTTGCCTTGCGGAGTGCACTTTTCCTCTAAGTGTACTCGTGTGAGTTGAAAGGGCGTAGGGTGCGCTAATACCCACTCGGCTAGTTTAGTAGTTAGTATGTGCTTACTCGAGGGCGAGTAAGGGTTAAGTTTGGGGGAGTTGATAAGTGTAGTTTGTAGTGCCTATTTTGTAGTATTTTGGTCCCTTTTTCCTTGTGGAATCGCTCCTTGGGAGCGATTCATGGGATTCTTATGCTTCCTTTAGTTCGTTTCAGGTTCCCGAGACCGATTTGGAAGAGTTGGAGCGATTCCGACTCCATACATACACATTTTGGAGCCAACGGAGTAAAGGAACGATGACTCGATGCCTTGGAATCGACCCCGAGACCTTTGGACCCAATCCCGAGTCTCTAAGACCCGATCCCGAGTCCCGAGAATCGATGGGAAGCCCATGAGAAACAAGGGGAGACCAAAAAGTTCATATTGGAGGCCTACAAGACTCATCCCCGACGGGTATGGCCTCAACCGGTCCCGGTTAAGGTGCACAAAAGAGGAGGCTCCTGTCTGTGGCTCATCCCGACCGGGAGCAGCTCTTCCCGGCCGGGACCGACCCCATCCCGACCGGGACCACCCCGTCTCGGCCGGGACGGGCCTGCTGCTACCCCGCGCCCCTTTCTTTCTTCTCCTTTCCACTTGTAACCCTATATATACTCTTCCCTTGTTTTGTTACTTATGCCTTTCATATTACACTAAACCCTAGATAGTTTTAGCATAGAGTAGCATAGATTAGTGTAGATTAGCCTTTAGATTATCGTTAATCATAGATTAATGCTTGTAATTTGGGAATTCTTGAAGATCTTCACCAAGATTGACAACCTTGGATGATTATTTTGGGTTTTCTCTTTTATACAAGTTTTCATTCTTCCTTTCATCCTCTAGTATGGTATAATCTCTTTTCCCTTCTCTTTATCTTTGTTTATGTTATTCAAGTTTCAATCTTTAGTTCTTGATTATTGTTTTGTTCTTCATACTTGTTAGTTTCATTATGTATGTTTTGTTTCTTGTGTTGTTTCCTCTTATTCTTGCTAGTTGTAGTTTGATTATGTTAGAGTAGATTCTTGCTAGGGTTAGTAGGGTGATTAGGGTGTTAATTGGATGGTTAAGGGATTGTTGGAGATGTTGGTGGAAGATTTGGGTTTCCTCTTGGTTTGATTCATATCACATGTTTGTTGAAATGCTTGAATGACTAGTAGATGCATATGCTTGTTTTTCTTGCCTTTCTCTTGTGGGTAATAGTTTGTTTGTGTGTTTGGTTCCCTCATTACGTAGCGAGAGCCCGGTGAGGACGACCCCTAGGTCGGTCTAAGTAGCGAGAGCCCGGATGCGACCTAGGCCACTATAGCGCGCTAGTAACCCCGTTTGACATGTGTGTGGCCAAGGTGGGTTTTAGGTGGAACCTCAAGGTCGGTCTACGTAGCGAGAGCCCGGACCTCACCTATATTACCCTACTACTCCCTTCACTCTAGTTCTTCCTCGACCATTCCGTTACCCCTTTGACCCCGACCTATTCCTAGCCCGTTTTCCTTATTTGTTTCATCGTCACCTTAGTCATAGTCTAGCCTTCTGCCCTTTTAATCATTCTAGTTTAGTTTAGCTCGTTGACTTAGTCTCGTTTTTAGGTGACCTTAGTCTAGACGCCTCATTACCGTCCTCGTGGATTCGACCCGACTTGTCCTATCTACCGTAGGAATAGTCGGTTATATATTATTGATCGGTTGGGATTCACGACAAATCCCTGCCATCAGGGGCAAAGCTCCAAAGGGCCATAAAAAATAATGAAGGCATCAATGCGGTAATATATCACGTTTGGAGGCAACGTAACCAAGCAAAAAATGAAACTAGTATCAAGAGACCGACTCATGTAATAAAGGAGATTAAAAGTGAGCTTATTAATTTTATTAAAAACAAAAACCAGAAAGGGCTTAGTGACAAGGACATATCCTTCATTTTGAGGATTACCTGTGATTATCTATACAATTTTACCTTTAACCAAAAAAAAAGGATTCCACCCTCCTACAGCAGCAATTTCCTCGGGTAAAGCACAGATCTCGCCCCGTGGAAAGGAAAAAACATGATATATGTCGTCCCAGTATGACAAACAAGCATCAAGAAAGAAGGTCTACCTGCATCTGACGGACCATGAACAGCTGAGAGATCCCCGTCTGATTCAGAGCAACCTTCTCCGCGTCCCTGATGTTTCGGGACCAAGCTTGGAGTCTTGCAGACAAACGTTCGATACCCATAACTGACTTTCTTAAGAAAAAAGAGACAGGTTTTTTTTAAGGAAACGAAGAGTCGTGAGGTGCAGAAAAGATGAAGGAGGGATTGTGCATTTATAATACAAAATCCTGGCAGTTCCCTAATTATTATGCCTCTTTGGCCCAAGCGGGCCTAAGCATACAGGCCCGAACTCAGTTTCCACATACCAGTACAGGAATAAAGTCATCCCGAGCATTCCTAATTGTACAAATTCTCAAAAATTCAATAGTCTTAATAATTTTCAAAAAAACCTTTCAAATCTTCAAAAACTTTACTCCCTAGCGCGAGTCGGTGTTTCACCTAAGTGTTACATTCAAATATTATGTGACTATATACAGGTACACCCAGGACTACAAAGGCAAGTCTAACTCCCCACAGAGTTATTACCGCCAAGACAGGTATGACCCTTTGCTTATGGCTGGCGAGCCCTGCACGCGAGTCTAATGGACTATAAACGACCCGACCGGAAGGCTGCCAGGTCTCAATTCTCAATTGGCCTGGTAGCAACTTTGAGTTTTGCCTTGTCCATGCCTCAGTCAGAGTTGGGGCTCTGTAGACACCCGCATTTGACTGCTAGTGTCTATAGCGGTCTCCAACAAAACACCCGATGATGATCGGACGTAAACATGCTTTAATGTGCTTGGACATGGGCTCGAAATCATTAGTATTTGGCATGGGATTTTAGCGGAGTACAAATCTCAGAAAACCGACCTCAAATTCAGGCCTAGTGGGTCGTTTCCAACAAAATGAGACTAATTTGAGCCAAAACCGTCACCAGGAATAAAACTGTCTTTTAGCAACCTGGTCAAAACCCGGTCAAAGTCGAATCCGATACAAAAAACCAGCCAAGTGCGCTTCTAGAATCAAGTCCAACAACCAAATCTTTTCAAAATGAGATCAAAATCCTTTCCTATGTTCTCTCCGTACGTTTTGACCCACTCGATCGAGTGGTTTAGGCCCACTCGGTCGAGCAAGCCTGTGAACCGGCTGAACCGGCCGTGAACCGGGCACTCGATCGAGTGCACTTACACCAATCGATCGAGTGGCCCTAAACTGGGGTTTTTCCCTATAAATACCCCGTCACCCCAACTCATTTCACAACTTTTACAACTTTTCTTCTACCTTCAAACCTTCATGCTTTCAACCACAATCAACATCATCTCGACACCGACATACACACACACACACGTCCCTAATCCCGAGATCAAAACTCGTCAAATCCATCTCTACAAATCATACACGCCATAACTCTCCTATATATCTCGACACTCTCGTAGCAAAGCCACTACTAGACGAGCCGATTTCCGAGAAGCCAAAGCATGTAGGTTGAGGGTTCAAAATCCCGACATCTCCTTTTCTCTCTTCTCGTCCCCGTTTTTTTTTTCTTTTTTATTTTATCCTTTTCGTCACTAGTATTGTATTATCGTAATGCTATAAAATATTCTTCTATACGTATCGATTAGGAGGGATGATGGGATAAGGAAACACGAATACGAGAGTATTGCAATATAATGGATGTTGCCGGTCGCTTATCCTATTACCCCTTATAAAAGTTTCGCCTAGGGAATTATATTTGCGACACTAGTCGGCACGTGTCAATCTATCATGTGTTTTCTTTTAAAACCAACATTTCATGTCTATTTTCACTCTATCATTATATTTCCTTTACGACTTTGAGTGAACGCCTAATGATATTAATTCTATATTGACGACTCTCTAGTAGGACTCGATATTCAAGAAATCAAGGCAATCGTATTTCCCCAGGATAAGTCGGGACGAGACTTCGAGGCCTCGCGATCAAGCTAGCATCACTCTTCGGTCATGTACGCTGCCAATCCAGGCACCCTGGTGTACGCGCCTGAATGCTGGGTCGCCTCACAGCAGGAGCCCGAGTTCCAGGTCGCACCGGCTTACGCGCATGAGATTTGTCCTCTGATAAATATGCAACATAATGCGTAACTGATCAGAGTTTGTCCAGTCGTATAGTTTATGGTTACAGTTTCCGTTTCTATTTACGAGTCCGTATATAGTTTATGTTACCGTTTCTAACTCGATATTAATATTGTTTGTCGTATTGTGAATCCCGGGTTGTATTCCGTCCGTGTAATTTGTAATATCTATTTTCATGTATACATTGCATGACAATTATCGCTTTTAAAAGAACCCGCATGATCCATTAAACGACGTAGCAAACGCATATATTTCACATGTATAGCCTAAAATAATGGTTTTCACACATTTTCACCATCTTTCTAACGCGCACACTAATACACCGATCGATATCTTAGTATAGGCCGCTATGCGTGGGCGGGGTTGGTGTCCTTCGTGGGCTTCCCAACACGTACCTTCACCCCTTACTTAGAACCTTTGGTTTCCGAATATCCAAAACCATTGGCAACGAGAGTCATTCGATATACGTTATTCGATAATTCAACATCGATATCGTTATGCAAAGGGACGAACCCCACAAGCTCTTGTACTATAAGGCAAACCGTTGCGCGATACACCTAAGTATAGAGTGGGTTCGAACTCCCACAAAGTTTGGTACTCCAACTTCGATTTAAATTTCAATCCGAGAAAAATCTCACCACGAGATTCATCCGCCTACAAGAACCCGCGTGTGGCCGCATCGAGGTGGAACTATTTCATGACGACAATTTGGCGACTCAACTGGGGGATACCTGATGTACAACTTGTCATCGGGGTCTTCAGGGTGAGACTCGAAAAGAAATCGATTGGTTACTAAAGTACACACGTTCGTTCGATGATTCATGCATAACCCCAATTTTACCCGGGTCGGTTACTTGTGACCGACCTTCCACTATACCACGATTTATTCCAAATTGGTTATATCAAGGTGTTCATGGCTGATTCGTATGGGCTTCGCGGCAGGTCCTTACGCAAATTGCTAAGGGAGTCCGTCCCGTTTATCGGAAAGGCTATGCGCACTGGTATAGACCCAATCTAGACCGACCGAGACTTAGTGTAAAGCATACATACTATCGTCATAATGCATGTGTGTCTACTTGCTACTTGGTTTCCATGTCATTTTCAAAAAACCGCCATTTCAAAAAATGCATCTTTTCAAAATATCCAATTTTCAAAAAGTCGGAATGCTGCCGAAATTTAGACTTAGGGTTTGACTCAAAATAAGCCTGTTTTCTAGCCGGTTTTTCAATATTCAAATTTCCGCCTTTTCAAAAACTCGGTCCTGTCGGCATGCTGCCAATTTCAAAAGACAAGATCGTCCCCTAATTTTCAAAATACGAAATTATTCGCAACCATTTCAACTTTTCGAAAACTTGGTCAAGTCTACATGCTGTCAATTTCAAAAGACGGGATTGTCTCCCAATTTTCAAAATGCGAAATTATTTGCAACCATTATAACTTTTCAAAAAACCCGGTCTTGTCGGCATGCTGCCAATTTCAAAAGATAGGACCGTCTCCCAATTTTCAAAATGCGAAATTATTTGCAACCATTCTAATATTTTAAATGCCCGGCCCTGTCGACATGCTGCCAATTTCAAAAGACAGGACCGTCCTCTTAATTTTCAAAATCCAATCCTTTTCAAAATCTTCTAATTTTAGGGCCTACCGTAATCCGTGTGTCAGGTCTCACCTAGTTCGTCGAAGGTCTATAGCATCAAAACCTTTCCGATTCTAGGGCCTACCATAATCCGTGTGTCCGGTCTCACCTAGTTCGGTGAAGGTCTATAATATCGAAACTCCGTTGATCCTACATCACGAGTTTCTTCCCCATTCTAGTTCGCCATATTCTAAAGGCATAACCAACCAACACGAGTCGTACACTCGTAAATGGAAGGTTCGTCTAAACACTCGAGTCCTAACTAAAAAGCCCCACGTCATCTTTTCCTCCGACAGGACAGTCCCCTGTCCCCATGACCTTTCCTGAGGTAATTTCGCCCAACTCTCAATCCGTTAGTCGAGTCATCCCAATTCTAGAATCCTTTAACTTAAGGCTCTAACTAATCCAAGGTTCCGTCCTTATTCGAGTCCAGTCAAGGGGCTGTAGCGTCGAAACTCTATGGATCTTACATTGTAGGTTTCTTCCTAACCCTATCTGCCTTTCCCTGAGGCCGAGTGAACCTTTTACATGGCATAGCTCTATAGCCAAAGGTTTATTTAATTGTTTTTTTTGTTAAAGGTAAGTATATATAGATCAAAAAATTATGTACATCAGCTCATAAGTCTAGTTACGAGATTAGAATCTCTCGTAGACATCTTTCCTTTCTTAAGGCTAACATAATACATTCTAAGCTCTTTTTTAACTAACTTACCAACTACTTCGGGTCTTGAGATCGTGTTTTCAATCCTGCTTTTGTTTCTTTGGCTCCACACATGATAAACAACCGCATTAATAACGCTATTGATGATTGCCTTCCTCAAATTACTTCCTCTAATCTTCATTCTCCACTGGTTGCTCAGGTCATTAGGGATTTTACATCCTAACCAATCTTCCATCCTTCTCAGAATTCGATGGCTATAGTCACATCTGCAGAAAAGATGCTGTAACTCTTCCTCTTCCCGTCCACAAATACAACAATCAGCATCTTCAACATTGTTTAATTGATGAAGCTTTTTCTTGGTGTTTATTGCATGATTCTGAACCAACCAGGCAACTACTCGATGTTTGGGGAGAGTCCACTTGTTCCATACCAAGCTGTACCAACCGACTAGCTCCTCCTTGCTCCTAAGCCACTGATATCCTTTAGCAACGGTATACCTGTTCGTCCCATCCGCGCTCCAGCTATTCGTCTCCATACCCGGCTGCAACAGCTCCTTAACCTGGCATATTTTTCTCCAGCTCCAACTCGAATTTTGAGTTGGTTTGTAGTCATGCCAGGCACTGTTTTTTATATAAATGTGATGAACCCATTTTACTCATAGCTTATCCGGGTTAGAAGTGATCCACCAAGCCATTTTACCCACCGCGGCTCTGTTCCATATAGAATTCTGAATTATATTCAGTCCCCCTTTCTTATATGGCAGACAGACGTTATTCCATGAGACTAACGGAACTCTACTGAAATTTACTCCCTCTTCCCACAGAAAGGTTCTACAAAGACCTTCGAGTTGTTTGATTATGCCTGTAGGGAGTACAAAAATCGAAGCCCAATAATTACGGAGAGTATTTAGGACCGATTTAATCAAAACCAGTCGCCCCGCGTAAGACAGCCTCCTAGCACCCAGCTTCCGTATACATTCAGTGATTTTATAAACCAACGGTTGGCAGTCAAGAATCGTGAGCCTATAGCCAAAGGTTTGTGATCCTTACGTCTAAGGGTTACTCGTCCGACACTCGAGTGTTAAGAAAATCTTCAATCCTACTTGGGGGCTATTCTCCGACGGAGGGATTAATCACAGTCGCTCCGAGAATCGTACCGTACACATTTGTCTTAGAGGAGTCTAACCTAAGCCAACCAAGGTTGTTGCCTTGTCTAGGTTAGTGCTTGAGCATCCCGATCTTAGAATCTTAGTCATTTTCTCGTCGGGCCGTGTCTAGTTTGACTCCTTCTGCATTTGCACAATGCCGAGTTTAGGCGAGTTGTGGAACCTATCGTTCTTGACAATCAAAGACCTTACCAAAAAGAAACAACCAACCGAGCATCCGAAAGTCCGGATTTGATTCGAGTCTAAGTCTGAGTCCAAGTCTAGGATACCCTACATCATTATTTCAAAATCAAAGTCAGAGTCAGTTTTATTTTGTCCTCTTCTCTAATTCAATAAAGTTATCTTTTTCGATCTCTCCCATACGCTTTTCTAATGTGTTTCCGAGAACATGATGAACACCATCATACACTGTGAGCACATGCACGTGACTATTATAGGTACATCTATAATGACCTACAGGAAACCAAACCCGTGTTTCCCTTTACCTATTCCATGTCTGGTATAGAAAGCCACATAACTACCCTTTGCATGAGCGGTATCAAATCCTATGATAAACGTAGGAAGTCTCTAGTTTGGATTCAAGATAGGAGGCAAGCCCATTTCCCACAATAAACACCCCTCCAATAAGACTGACCAATCCCTACCTTAGGCGTTCGTCTGACGAAAAGAAAAAAGAAGAAGAATCTTAACTCTATAAACCCTATGCCAAGAAATACCCAACTTGGGATGATGTTTCCATCAAGCTTGCTCGAAATTATGTTGACAACACCGAGATCCAAACTACCATGTTTAATATTGAATACTCCACCGCGAGTGTTCACTCACATAATACCAACTCTGCTTACTCCTTACAAAGGTTTAGCTCCAAAGGCCAAATCCAACCGATAGGCCCAACCCCACATCCGCCCACAACACTATAGGGGGAATAGTTGTGAAAACAAAAATGAGCCTGAAAGTCCAAAAGCAAAAGGGCCAGCAAGAACTCAAAGAAAAAGCAAAAGGTCAAAATAGAAAAAGCAGGCCATCATCAAAAATAATTCTCAAAAAATAGGGCACCCGTGACCGAGGCTAAATGGTCAACCCAAATGAAAATCCCTTGACTGGGGTACGGTCAACTCAAATGAAAATCCCTTGACCGGGGTACGGTCAACTCCAGAACTATCAATGCGCATACCATCAAATAAAGGAGAGCTGATAAGTGTATTTTGTAGTGCCTTTTTCACTATGTTTTGGTCCCATTTCCTTGTGGAATCGCTCCTTGGGAGCTATTCATGGGCTTCTTATGCTTCCTTTAGTCCGTTTCAGGTTCCCGAGACCGATTTGGAAGAGTTGGAGTGATTCCGACTCAATACATTCACATTTTGGAGCCAACGAGATAAAGGAACGATGACTCGAGGCCTTGGAATCGACCCCGAGACCTTGGGACCCAATCCCGAGCCTCCAAGACCCGATCCCGAGTCCCGAGAATTGACGGGAAGCCCATGAGATACAAGGAGAGACCCTAGAGCTCTTATTGGAGGCATACAAGACCCTTCCCGATCGGGATAGTGGCCTTCCCGATCGGGAAGGGATGCACGATTAGGAGCGCCACTGTGGGTCCGTCTCGGTCGGGTTGAACCCTTCCCGATCGAGATAACAGGGCCGTCCCGATCGGGATGATCCCGTCCCGGTCGGGACGAAGAGCTGGCAGCCGCGCATCTTTTCTTTCTTCTCCTTCATTCTTGTACCCATATATATACTCCCTTCTTGTATTGTTAAGAGAGGGGATCATGCCCTAGACTAGTTTAAGCCTCCAAAACCCTAGATTAGTTCTACACACATTAATCTTAATCTCCCTTTAATCTTCCTTTAATCCTTAGTTAATCTAGTGTAATTAATTCTTGTATTAAGAAGTTCTTGAAGAATTCTCCAAGCTTGACAAACTTGGGTTTTATTTGGGTTCTTATTTATACAAGATTGCATCTTTTCATCTCCATAGTGTTGGTATAATCTTCCTTTACTCTTGTTCTTTGCTATTCAATCAAGTTTCATCTTTTACATATTGTTATTGTTATTGTTTGTTTATGATGAATGTTTGGATGCTTGTTCTAGTTTGAATCATTGTTTATTTAACCTTTCTTACTCTTAATCTTGTTTATTTAATCTTGTTTGAATCTTTTCATATTGTTAGTATCATTGTTCTTGTTGATCAATATGGATGTTTGTTTAGTGATAATATTTTTCTTGATTTGGTTGTTTTATCCTTGATAATGAGTGAGTAGGCTTCTTATGGGGTTAGTAGGGGGATTAGGGGTAGATTATGGGTGATTAGGGTTGATTAAGGGAAAAGGGTGAATCTTTGTTGTTAGTCACACTGTGGGCACTCTATGTGTTTGTTGATATGATTGTGTGAGTTGTAGTGGCCATGCTTCCCATACTTGTGTTCATCTTCTCATTGTATGCCTATTATGTGGAAATGTTGAGAATAGTTTAGTCGCGAGAGTGCGGACTAGGGTCTAAGTTGCAAGAGCCCGGACCCACCTTGACATCGGTCTAAGTTGTGAGAGCCCGGACCGACTCTAGTGACTAAGAGACACCTATACCCTTGATCACCCCAATTACCCTTCTACTCCTATGAACCCGACCTACCCCACTTTCTTTCCATATTTGAGTTCATCCTCCTTAGTTAGCCATAGTTTACTCTAGTTTACTTGTTAGTTCATCAATAATCTAGTTCTTGTTCCTCCTCCTTCATAGTTTTCCGATTATTGTTTCTTTGTGTTTGTTTGGTGATTTAGTCTCGTTTTAGGTAGACATAGTCTAAACTTCACCTTACCGTCCTCGGGCATACGATCCCGACTTACCCTAGCTACCCACTAGGTGTAATCGGTAGTTTATTGTTGGCTAGGGACGTGACGAATCCCTTACCATCAATTTGGCGCCGTTGCCGGGGACGGTGCATTGTTTAGACTTAGTTTGCTTATTTCTAGACTTAGTTACCCTTCTTTGTGTTCTCCCATCTTCTCTTGTGAATATTTTCTAGTTTTTCTTCTTTTCTAGCTTTCTTTTCTCTTTGTCTCTAGTTGTGCTTGTTTATTGTCGTTGCCTAGTGCCCATAAAGCACTAGGTGTTCTCACGTTTGTTCTAGTGTGTAGTGTATGCCTTGGAGGGGAGGCGGCTTCTATCTCTTTAATCCAGAGCCGGAGATACTCTTTCGAGCCTTTCGCCAACGGACGATTAATCGGGTTAGAATCTCTCAACTGAGTGCAAGCAATACTCATCAAGGGCAAGCCCAAGGAGCCGACTTGAACAATCCACATCGAGAGACGGCCGAAGGGAATTTTGTAAATCCTTTTGGTGATTCTTCTTCTTCTAGTTCCCCCTTCTTCATCTACATCAACACCATCTACACCACCATCTTCTCCCTTATATCCAAGAATGCCTAAGTTTTCCTCTCACTCCACATTCACCGAGGATGTCTTGCCGGGACCGAGTGCATTACCGGATACTTATACTGGGAATTTTTTGGCGAAGACTCATTTTATCCAACTTGTGGAGAGGAACCAATTTAGTGGGTTGCCCACCGAAGACCCGCACCAACACATGGAGACTTTCTCCGATTATTGTGACGCTATATCTCAAACCGGGGTTACTCAAGATCAAATTCGTTGGGTACTTTTCCCGTTTTCTCTTATTGGAAAAGAGAAGCAATGGATCAAGACTCTCGATAGGGCAACCATGGGGATCGATACTTGGAAAAAGCTTGCCTTGGCGTTCTACCAAAAGTTTTACCCTCCGGAAAAGACAAATTTGCTTAGGGCCTCCATCACCGGGTTCCAACAAAGGGATGAAGAGAGCCTATATGAAGCTTGGGAGCGGTTTAAGTCTTTGGTAAGATCGTGCCCTCATCATGGACTCTCACAATGGTTCTTGGTGCAACAATTTTGGAATGGTCTTTATGAGGACTCGAGAGCTATTCTTAACATGGGCTCCAATGGTAGGTTCACCGAGGTTGATGACGACCAAACTTGGGCGAGAATCGAAGAGATGGCGGTGCATAATTCGCAATACTCTAGGCCTAGGAAGGCACATCGAGGAGGCATGCATGAGGTCGATGCTATCACCAAATTAAGCATTGACCTTGGAGCTCAATTGAAAACACACATGGAGACTATTGACAAGAAGCTCCAAAGCCACCTCAACCAAGTCCAAGGCACTAGTTCCTCCCACCATCAACCGATTCAAGAAGTGAATGCTTTGTGGTTCGCACCTCCTACACCTTACTTTGGGATGTGTGACACTTGTGGAATCGTTGGTCATGATCCTATGAATTATAGAGGAAGTATTGAGCAAGTGAACGCCTTTCAAGCGTTCAAGCAAGGTGCCTCCTACTCTAACCAATACCAAGCTTCCAATCAAGTCCCTCAACAACAAGCACTTCAACATCAACAACAACATCGTCCCTATGTTCCACCTCCCTTACGGGACAACAATGAAGGTTACCAAGGTTATGTGGGTAACCAAAGACCCTCCAACAACTTCAAGCAAAATAACCAAGGTACCTTCCACAACAACAAGCAAGGGTTCCAACAAGGGAACTTCAATCATGGTAGTTTCCAAGGAAACCAAAATTTCCAAGGAAACCGAAACTATCAAAGCTACAACCATGGCAACAATCAAGGCCTTAACCAAGGAAATTCTCATGGGTTCCATGGGAACCGTCAACAACAAGCTACACAAGGTAATCAACAACAAAGCAAGCCTAGGAGCCGGTCTCCTACTCATGATTATGGCATTCCTCTTGCCATCACCGATACTCCACATAACCCATCATCCCCATCTCGGGATTTTGACATTCAAAAGACTTTGATGGAAATACAAAGGAGCCACCAACATATGCAACAAAATCAAATGGACATGTAAAGAAATCATCATGAGCTCTTCACTTATATTCATGGGGAAAACGCGACGAGAGATACCCGTATGAAGATACTTGAGACTCAAGTATCTCAACTCGCTTCGGGGAGCTCTTCAAGGCAAAAGGGGCAATTACCTTCTCAAGGTGAAACACCGACATTTGAGCATGTAAATGCTATCACCACAAGGAGAGGTACATCCTATAACCCCCCTCCATATCCTAATGAGCAAGAGCCGATGCAAGAACCGACAATGGAAATGACATCTCCAAATCAAGAAGAGTCAAGCTTTGACAATCCAATTGAGGAGCAAGTCTTATGGGAGGTCGAGAAACCCCAAGAAGACAACCCTCCCCCACTTCAAGAGAATGACAAGGGAAAAAGGAAGGTGTCCTTTGAAGAGTCCACCCCTATTGAGCAAAATAAGTACCAAATCAAGTTGCCTTTCCCATCAAGGCAAATGAAGACTAGGGTGGACACTCAATACGACAAGTTCCTTAGTATTGTGAAGAAATTGGATGTTAGTGTCCCGTTTACCGAGTTACTTACCCAAATCCCGGCGTATGGTAAATTCATGAAAGAAATCTTGGCTAGGAAGAGGTCCATCGACAAGGAAGAGACGGTAGCATTCACGAGGGTGGTGAGCGAGCTTATTCAAGGTTCCATGCTTCCGAAGTTGAAGGACCCGAGTAGTTTCTCTATCCCATGCACCATCGGCAATTACAAAATTGAGAGAGCTATGTGTGATTTGGGTGCGAGTGTGAGCATTATTCCCTACACCATTTGTGAGCGATTAGGGATGACGGAGTTGAAATGTACGTCCATTACACTCCAAATGGCCGATAAGTCTCTTAACCGACCATTGGGAATGTTAGAGGATGTGCCGGTACGAATAGGGAAGTTCTTCGTTCCGGTCGACTTCATTGTGGTTGACATGCCGGAGGATGCTCACACTCCCATCATCCTTGGACGCCCATTTTTACACACCGCCGGTGCCGTGATCGATGTGAAGAAGGGTAGGATCACCTTTCAACTAGGCGACGAAGAGTTACTGTTCGACCTCCAAGGCAACACTTCGCCTATGACCGAGACGTGTAATGTGATCCATGCCACGGAAGACGTCGATCGAGGGGATGATTCGGGACAAAGCTTGAAGAAGTACTCTTATGTACTTGATGATGATGACTCTGAGAGTGAGGAAGATGAGCGCCCATCTCATGGGCTTGATGACAAGTTGAAGTGCGATGATAAGAAAGAAGATGAGCCTCCCTTGGGGCCACATGAGGATCGTTGGACGTTTGGGTATATCCCGAAGGATCGCAAGTACAAGTTCAAGCCATTGAACTTAGTAGATCGGGATGCCCCGGGAACGTCAATGCAAGGTCATGATGAGCCTTGGTTTGTGGACGGTTATATCTCGAGCCTAATTAAAGACTTTGCTAGGGCCTTTGACTTGTTCCTACGTGCCCTCGATGGAGATGGAATTGGTCATGGTTGTTGAAAAAGAATGAAGAGTGCACCATCATGGTTTGACGGAGTTCCACAAGAACCGTCTCATTGTATATATCTCTTTCTTGTAGTTAGTTTGAATTTTGTGATATTCTTGTTATTTGGAATGATTGATGAGCGTTGTGAGGGAGAGAATTTGATGTGTATATGAGCTTTGTTGATAGGTGAAGTGCATGTGATTCCTAGAAAGGAATGGTTGATGATGAAGTATGGTTTGCGAGCGAGGAAGTCGGTTTTTGAAGCTTATGATAAGCTTTTGGGTTTGGGGAAGGCCAAGAAGACTCATCCCGACCGGGAAGAGGGCTTCCCGACCGGGAAGGATGAGGAATCCCGACCGGGAAGGAGCCATCCCGATCGGGATGAAGGTGCGGAAATTCGGATTTACTGGAGTTTGTTCCCGACCGGGACGAGAGCTTCCCGATCGGGAAGGGTTTATCAACCCGATCGGGACTTTCCATCCCGACCTGGATGGTCCCCTTTCTCCCTTTTGAGCCTTTTCTTAGGCGCTTGACTCCACCCATCCATTATACCTGATGGTAGGGATTCGTCACGTCCCAACCGTCAATAATATAACCGGCTAATCCTAACTAGGGTAGATAGGGTAAGTCGGGTCGAATCCACGGGGACGGTAAGAGGCGTCTAGACTAGGTCGGCCCAAATACTAGACTAAGTCAACGAGCTAAACTAAAGAATGAAAGGAGGGGAGAAGACTAGACTATGACTAAGAAGAACCACTAAGGAAAACGGGCTAGGATTAGGTCGGGGTCAAAGGGGTAATGGAATGGTCAAGGGAGGACTAGAGTGAAGGAGGCAGTAGGGTAATCTAGGTAATGCCCGGGCTCTAGCAACTTAGACTCACCTAGAGGTTCCACCTAAAACCCAACTCGGCGATACACAACACAATCGGGGTTACTAGCATGATATCGGGACCTAGGTCAAATCCGGGCTCTCGCTACTTAGACCGACCTAGGGGTCGTCTTCACCGGGCTCTCGCAACTTAGTGAGGGAACCTAACCCACAAACGAACTATTACCCACAAGAGAAAGGCAAGAAAAACAAGTATTCATAACTACTTAGTCATTCAAGCAATTCCACAAACATGTGATGTGCATCAAACAAGAGGAAACCCAAATCTTCCACCAACATCTCTAACAAACCCTTAATCATTCAATTAACACCCTAATCACCTTACTAACCCTAGCAAGAACACTACTCTAACATATCTAAAGGAAATACTAACAAAAACAAGGTAAACAAACTCAAACAACCAAACATACGCAAACAAACTAGTGAAAACAATAAACAAGAACAAAAGATGTAAACTTGATGAATAATGAAGGATTAGGAGAAAAAGGAGAAGAAGATTATACCAAACTAACAAGAGAATGAAAAGGAGAACACTTGCATAGAAGATAACCCAAATAATTCCACCAAGGTTGTCAATCTTGGATGGATTCTTCAAGAGATCCAATATTACAAGCTTAAACTAAGATTAACTACTAATTACCGACTAATCTACACTAATCTAATCTAATCTAACCTAAAGTAGTCTAGGGTGTAATGTCTAATGAAGTGCATAAGCTTTACATAACAAGGGAAGGGTATATATAGGGTTACAAGTGGAAAGGAGAAGAAAGGAAACAATGCGGGCTGTAACTGACCCTTCCCGGTCGGTAAGGCTTGGTCCCGATCGGGATGGGCTATCCTTCCCGGTCGGAAAGGACCTTCCCGATCGGGATGGGCTCACAGTAGCCGTGCTTCATGTTCCCTTCATCCCGAACGGGATGGGTCTTTGTAGGCCTCCCTTAAGAGCTCTTTGGTCCCTCCTTGCCTCTCATGGGCTTCACGTCAATTCTTGGGACTCGGGATAGGGTCTCGGAGGCTCGGGATTGGATCTCGAGGTCTCGGGGTCGATTCCAAGGCATCGAGTCATCGTTCCTCTACTCCGTTGGCTCCAAAATGTGTATGTATCTAGTCGGAATCGCTCCAACTCTTCCAAATCGGTCTCGGGAACCTGAAACGAACTAAAGGAAGCATAAGAAGCCCCTAAACAGCTCCCAAGGAGCGATTCTACAAGGAAAATGGGACCAAAACACAACAAAATAGGCACTACAAACCACACTTATCAACTCCCCCACACTTAACCCTTACTCGCCCTCGAGTAAGCACATACTACTACTAAACTATCCGAGTGGGTATTAGCGCACCCTACGCCCCTTCAACTCACGCGAGTGCACTTGGAAGACAAGTGCACTCCGCAAGGCAAGTTGGGTCTTGCGACAAAACTGTGGATACAACCGGACACAAAGCACATAAACAAACAAACACACAACAAACACATAATCGGTTGCACCCAAAACAAAAGAAATACTGCTTCCCTCTAAAACCGGTGAAAGAAGCACCGGTTCAGGACTCAAGGTAAGTGGCAACGTTCCCAAGCTAGCAATACAAACCAAGGTGAACTAAACCCTAATAGTATGACGATAAAGCAACAAAAACGTTGGTAACTTACCTAGGTCCTTCTAACTTTCTAAAAACGTACTACGGGACGATCGGCGGAGTGGAAAAGTGAAGAACCACGGTGTTAGTCGACACTGTAGGTAAGTGAGACCCCGCCCCCTTTAGCGTGAGCCAAGAGGGTCGTCCCGTGTCCAACACCGCCTAACTAGTCCAAGTAAAAAGGTGGAAAACATGCAAAATGAGGGAAGACCGACTAATGCCGCTATCATCCTTCCTAGGGACTCGGTCCTTTGGTAGGCTCTTCACGGCAAAAGTCGGAAAATGGCTTATTTTTGTGCGGATTTCTTTTTGTGAGACGGGTTTTCTTTTGGCATTTTCTTTCTTTTCGACGTTTTGATTTGTTTGTTGCCATGCCATTTCTTTTTCTTCTTTTCTATTTTCTTTTTGGCTTTTGTGCCTTTTCTTTTTTTTCTTCATCCTTTTCTTTCTTTCATTTTTCTTTCTTTTTCTTTTCTTTTCTTTGCCCTTTTTGGCAAGATTTGGCTTTGTTGGCATTTTCATTGTATAACAAGAAAGAGAGAATCAACAATTTGCATCTTATTTGTGTGGGTATGTGTAGGAGGTAGGGTAATGGGTGAGTCGGGACGGCGCCTTCCCTTCAAACCCACAAAAAGTGGAGAACTTGGACTAATCAAACAAACCTAGATACGGTCACCTAAGGGACGAGACTCGGTGACCAAGGCCTTTTCACACCGTGGGTGGTCATAATGGTCAAAGGTGCAAATCCCGTAGTAAATTCCTAGTAGGCTAGGTGGACTCAAGGTAAAGGACCAACGAAATCATTGATTTAGGGTCATTCTACTAGATTAAAGTCCAAGACTCGATTTATACTACTAGGAAGGGAAAGTAGGCACTCACACACTAGCCTCTAAACCGGGTTTTCGAAAAATGTTTACACACAAGACACACAAAAGAAAGACAAGACGAAAACGAACGAAAGAAAAAGAAGCAAAAGCAACAAAACAAAAACAAGATGAAACAAACACATGAACAAACAAACACCACCCCGAACTTCCAAATGAGCAACCAATCATCCACAAACTTTACAAAGCTCCACCCGAGCACACCACAACACATATCTCCTCCAAACTCCACAAGAAACAAAGAGGAAAAAGGGTTGAAAAGATGTTACCGAGTGTCTTGAAATCTCTCCAAAGCTAGCGGCGATTAAGCGACCTATAAGGAAAAAGGGAGGCAAAATACGCACACAAAACAAATATACGACACAATGACACAAAAGGAAAATACACAAAAGAAAAATCTTTTTGATTTTTGTGAAAAAATTTCAATTTTTTTGGATTTTTAAAGGTTTTTTCGAAAAAAGGGAAAATAAAACTAACTACGATAGAATATCGCTCCCCCACACTTAAATCGAGCAATGTCCTAATATGCTCAATCGTAGTGTGCGGAGAGACAAAAGAAAAGGAAAAGAAACTACGAAAATAATGCTAAAAATCAAAGATAAAGTGAAGAAAAGTTAGAAGGTGTCCGGCCGGGGTGTAGTCAAGTCACCATGGGCCGAGACGAGAAAAAGATATGGAAGGGGGAAGAAAAATAAAAAGAAAGAAATAAACGGAAATGGGAGGGGAGGGCTAGGTGTAATCAAGTCACCTAGCCCGGATTCCGTCCAAATCCGACTAAATCCTCCAAAAGAAGGTGAAAAAAAAACTTGTAAAAATTTGGATTTTGAAAATGACTCTCGATGTAATCACATCATCGAGAGTCGGGAGCAACATATAACAAGGCCTCGAAGGCCACCATGACATCAAGACACATAAGTGTACAAGGGGAAGGGAATAAACAAAGGAAAACAAGCAATAAAAGACGGAAAAGTAAGGATAGTTACCCAAACCAATCGGCTAGTAACTCACTCGCTCCATCGTCTCATAGATCAATGTAGGCGCTTGCTTGTTGTCTTTGTTGTCATCCTCCCTCAAGCTTGATAAAACCGCATGGTTGGGGTAGTAATGGTAGGGGGTGGGATTTGATGTGGATCTCGGTGTGTAAAGTGAGGTGTACGGGTCATATGATAGGAGTAAGGAGGAGTAGGGAGGTTGGGAGGGGGTATAATGGATGGGTGGAGTCAAAGGGGACCATCCCGGTCGGGATGGATGGTCCCGATCGGGTTGATAAACCCTTCCCGATCGGGAAGCTCTCGTCCCGGTCGGGAACACACTCCAGTGAGTCCGAATTTTTGCACCTTCATCCCGATTGGGATGGCTCCTTCCCGGTCGGGATTCCTCATCTTTCCCGGTCGGGAAGCCCTCTTCCCGGTCGGGATGAGTCTTCTTTGCTTCCCCAAGCCCAAAAGCTTATCATAAGCTTCAAAAACCGACATCCTCGCTCTCAAACCAAACTCCATCATCAACTACTTCTTTCTAGGTGTCACCTTCACTTCACCTATCATAATAAACTCAAAGTACTCATCAAATTCGCTCCCTCACCTCGCTCATCAAAATACCAAAACAATTACGAGAATTCCACAAAAACAAACAAGTCCAAGAAACAAAAATCACAAATACAAGCACAAGTACTCTAAAGAAGAGGAGAGGGGAATATACAACATGACGGATCTTTAGGAACTCCATCAAACCGAGGATGGTGGACTCTTCTTCAACCGTAGCCCTCAAGGGCATGGAGGAGCAAGTCGAACGCGCTACCGACACCATAGTGAAGGCCCAAGAAGCGCTCGAGCTTAACCGACCTCCACGGCCTCCAAGGAGGAGGCAAGAAGTAGGATTCCCAAGACCCGACATCATCTTCAAAGTAGTCTCCGGGGTCTCTCCATCCTACGAGCTCAACCGATCTCTTCCTCCCTAAGCATTGCCTCCAAGCACAAGCAAGCTTCATCTCCAAGAAGCAAGGCACAAAAAGCGGTTTTGGCCTCACTTCCTCGTTGCACACCCCCACATTTGCCTCAAGTTGTGGTTCCCCATCTTCATCACTTGGCCCCACATCATCATGGAGGAGAGAATCGAAACTTTTACCGGCGGTTTCAATCTCTTCCAACCCATCTCTCGGTGTACTAGCATGGGGCCCATGATGCCTATCCACGTTCTCGGACAAGGGCAATTCGAGGCTAACAATTTCACCCAACATTCTCACAAATTCCACCAAACCATCCAACTCACTATCCTCCTCCAATTCCTCACCAACGATGCCTTCACCAAGAGTTATCTTCTCATTCGTCTCCTTTTGGGTAGACGATTGAGGTTCTTCAAAGCAAATCTCTCTATCAAAGGGGACTATATCGGCGGCTTCGTAATTAGGTTGCTCATCTCTCTCAAGTGGGAACCCTCCATCTAAATACGATGCTCGGGATAAAGACATTACGGTTTGAACCGATAATGCATCTAAATGAGCATTCCTTGCCTCGTTTGCCCTTCGAAGTTGGACCCATAATTCATTTTGTTGTTTTTGAATTTGGGTGACCATTTCTTGGTTGCTCTTTTGCAATTGAAGAAGCGATTGAAACTCCTCCATGTCGGGCAATTGGTGATCATTGGGGTCTTTTAAAGCTCCTTCATAATCTTGATGATGCCCAAAGGGTGGGGCACCACACACCCATATCAGTCAAACTAGACTTCCCAGTAACCAACAACGCAGCCTGCCTAATAGGGCTCAAAGTCGCCGTAGCACTAGGGATTAAAAACCTTAGAGTCCACGGAGATTCGTCCTTAGTAGTCAACCAAGCCACAGGCACTTGGATGGTCTATAGCGAAAGCCTAGCTCCATACCAAACCGAAATAGAGAAAATATCCCGAGAGTTCACCTAAATCAATTTCATACACCTACCCCGCGAGGAAAACCAATTCGCTGACGCCCTATCCAAGCAAGCCTCGCTAATAAACGTGCCCGACAACCTTTTTTTATGCCTATCTGTGTAGAGAGAAGTGAGCAATCCACCTACATCTACAACATCGAAACCGATGACACCCCTGAAGCACCCTGGTACAAAGCGATCCTAGACATCAAAACTAACAGATCATACCCACCTAACAGAAACACCAAAAACAAACGTGCCTTAAGAATACAAGCCGCCCACTACATCCTAAACCAAGGAATACTATACAAACGAACCCTACGGAGTGCTCCTTAGATGCATAAACAAAAACCCAAACCGAAGAAGTCATGGAAGAAGTACATGACGGGAAATGCGAACCCCACATAAGCGCACACCTATTAGCCTGTAAGATAATGAGATTAGGCTATTACTGTGTCACCCTAGAGGCAAACTGTCGGCGTCATGTTCGTCGTTGTCACAACTGTCAAATATTTGCCAACATTCAACACCTACCACCATACCCACTCCACACCACAACAACACCCTAGTCCTTCTCTACCTAGGGAATAAACCTCATAGGAAAGGTACACCCATCAGGAACCGGCGGACAATGTTTTATACTAGTGACCGTTGATTACTTTACCAAATGGGTAGAAGCAGCCTCTTACACCATACTAACCTACAAGCAAGTAGTCAAATTCCTACAAAATAACATCATCTGCTGCTACGGCATTACTAGACGAAATCATCAGTGATCAAGGGGCTCACTTTAGGGTCGACACCCAAAGACTCCTAGACAAATACAATACAACGACACAAATCCTCAACCTACAGACCTCAGTCAAACGGGGCTGTGGAAGTAGCAAACAAAACCATCGTGACAATCCTTAAGAAAATGATAGACAACTACCGGGATTGACCCAACAAGATACCCTTTGCATTATGGGGATACTGAATCTCCTACCGAACTTACGATACTATCCTTAACCTCCTAAAACAACCTCATCCTGATCTCTAAACTAGAGTGAAAACCTATGCAAAACGCTTAAAAATAATTTGCATCGATAATCGGCATAACGAGTCTTAAAAATATTATGAACTACGAACATGGTTTGATTCCGCCTAGACACGGATACGTAGGCAACCATTCAAGGGGTACAACCAACAAAGTTAACAAAAATGATTACTCGATTCGCATGCAAATCGGAACCACCCATATGTTTCGATTAACGAGTGACTTCAATAATGAAGCAGAAATGACAAGCCAAGGACTGGGTGAAAACCTGAAAAGGAGCCCCGAGCAAAATGCAGAATCGAGTTGCATGCCGGCGTAAAACAAATTTTAAAAAAAATGACGAGCCGAGGACGGAATGAAAACCCGAAAGGGCGTTCCGGGCAAAATGAAGAATCTAGTTGCGAGTCGTCAAAAAAAGAGAGCAAAAAAAAAGAAGGTGAGACGAGGACGGAGTGAAAACCCGAAACGGCGCTCCGGGCAAAATGAAGAATCGAGTTGCGAGCCACCACAAAAAAATTACAATAAAATAAAATAAAACAAAAAAAATGTGCTTCTCATCGATGCAAAATCAATTAAATCAAGCCTTTGTCAAGGCCCTTAACATCGAGTATCAAAAATCCGACTACCCGGAAAATGACAACGTGTCAAGTAAAACCCTACAAAAAACTAGTACTAATATGCCACATAATATCAATTAATACAACATAGTAATAAATGGTTGGGCTCTACCGGTCCAACTTCCCTTTCCCCTCGCCATTCGAAAGTGCCTCTTCGAGTCTCTCACCATAGACCCTCAGAATACAGGCTTCCACTATTATCTTAGCCAAAGGCGAGTCCAGCCAATACCACCTCCTCTCCTCACTCACATTTTCAATATGGGTCTTGTCAGTCTTGGCCCGTTTAGATGAACTGACGACACTAGGATCAGTAACACTGTCTCTAGTCGAGCGCTTAGTGACGTTAACTCGAGTATCCTCCTTATCCTTTATCATCGTGTTCTTCCTAACATTTGACTTGCCCTGCCCTGGCGGATATCCGTTGACCATCTTACGACCCGTGAACCCTTTGTAGCTATAGCCCTTGACAGACCGAGGGGACTCGATCAAACCAAGCCTCTCTTGTAGCAAAACCAGCACGAACCACAAAGCAACGTCAAACTTTCAAACTAAGGCAAGTTTTGAAAAGGAAAGTAGTACCCTAACATACCTGCAAAATGATCCTAGAACCCCGAAAGGGAGAACGATATATCCGCGCACGAGCGTCGAGACATGTGATAAGCTCACCTAGAATAAGCAATGTGGGCGATCGACCGTGTTCCATCCCTATTACAACATCCAAAACCCAAGGACTACCCCAACCTTCGTGCACCGACGCGTCCTCAAAAAGGTAGTAGCACGCCACCGCGATATTAAGAGCCAGTTTACAAGCCAAAGGAGAAATATCACGAGAGCCTCTCTGTGAGAATGTCCTAACAAGCAACTTTAGGTCAATACCACCTTCCCCAAAGAAAAACTTAGCTTCCTCCAGCAAAGGAATGTCCAAAAAATGACGAAATCGTTCCACGAGAGTATCATCTCCAAGGGGTATACAACGTCGAACCTCCCACCTCCGACCTATAGCATCTTGCTCCTTGGGAAGGGGACAAACATTACCTCTGGGAAAGCCAAAAACATGGTTCTTAACATCTCAAAAACTGGAACATGCCAACAAGAAGTCATCTTGCACTTTAACCTGCCTTAGCGCGGTAACCATAGACAAACCATCACCTAGACAAACCTCAAGGTCACATTTCTTGAGATGACCCATCCACCCGGTTAACAGACTCCCGAAACTCGACATGACTCAAAATAATACAAAGAGAAATTCTCACTTGTACCCTCTAAGTTTTCACTTTTCCCAGCTGTACCCATTCGTATAAGCAATTCCCACATGTACCCCTGAACTTCATAAATTACTCTCAACTGTGACTAAACCACAATTAGCCGTTAAGTATGGCTGTTAAGTTCCAACTTGCAGCCCTAATCTAATGATGTAGCTAGTGACATGTCGGTCTACTTGGCTTTTATCCTCATTAATCCAAAATTCACCATTTCCCCCCAGTTTTTCCCTCCAATTCTTTCCCTCCAAGTCTCAATCTTTTCCCTCCCAATTTTTTTCCTATTTATTATCATCTTACTCTTACTTATTTTCAAGGAAAAATCATTTCTTCAGAAATTTAAAAAGTAACAAAGTAAAATGACGCACCGAATCGGAACGGAGAACAATTAACGATGATAAACTAATTGCTGAAAAAAATGATGAAAAAGCAGAGATTGAATGAATTAAAAAAGAGGGAAATTGAATGCTCTAAATAAAACCTTCGTAAATTTTGAATGCCGTAAATAATCCTGATTTCAGAAACCCTAAACCCTAATCGGAGTTTTCAGAACACTGTCGTAAATTTCGAATGCCCGCATAAATTAATCACAAGACACATAAATTATTACTACAATAGAACCCTAATTTCGATCAATGCTTTCAAAAAAACAAAACAATTGTTGGGATGATAAAGAAGATAGAAGAACATACTTTAATCAATTGGTCACTTGAATCAGAAGAATTGACTGTCGTTCGAACAGAGGAAGGAAGAAAAGAAGAAGAAGGGTTTGGGGTTTTAAATTTTTGAAATGAAAAAGAATTGAGTTTAGGGGGAGTACGTCTAATGGAATGTCATTAAATTATGAATGTCATGTTGGCACTTAACAGCCAAAATTAAAGTTTAAGTGAAGTTTAATCACGGTTTGTATTAATTAATGAAGTTCAGGGGTACAGTTGGGAATTACTTATACGCAGGGGTATGATATGCTTGATTTATACCGTCTTTCCTTCATGCTTTACTTGATTTTTCTTTGATTTAACCGCTTTTAGAAGCGGTTTTGTGCTATTAATGTCTCTTGCAGCTATAATTGTGCTTGTAGGTTCATTTGGCACAGAACTCGGCTTTCTGAGTCTTTTTTATCGTCATACAAACCAATCCCGAGTCACGACATCGCTTAGGAGTAAAGGATGATCGACCCGTGAAGCTTTAAGGCCACGTCACTTGTATTCCCGACTGGGAATACAACCACGAGACCTGAAGTTAAGACGAGAAGAAACGTGCTACAGAGGGATGATCCCGACCGGGACCACCACCTTCCCGACCGGGACAACCACCTTCCCGACCGGGACCGCCGCCATCCCGGCCGGGACGGGCCCAGCTCAGCACTCCGCTTCATTCTCTCCTTTCTCTCGCTTATGGAACCCTATATATACCCCCCTCTTGTATTGTTTTAAGGAGGGAGGAAACCCTAGATATACTTTAGGTTAGATTAGCTTAGATTATTGTAGATTAGCTTAATCCTTCCCTAATCACGTTTCATTAAGCCTTAATCTTAGTTTAATTCTTGTTTCATCTTTGGATTCTTGAAGACTTGTAGTAGATTATTCAATCTTTACAACATTGGATATCTCCTTGGGTTGATTTTATTCAAAGTTCTCTTCTTTCATTCTCCCTTGTGTTGTTGGTATAATTTCTTCTTCCCTTTTGTTTAAAGTTTGAATCTTTGTTTAAGTTTTGTTTTGTTAATTGTTTAGATTTCATTATGAATGCTTTAATCATGAGTTCTCTTACAATTGTTGCTTGTTTTAGTTTAGTTATGTGTGAGTAGTCCTCTTGCTAAGATTAGTAGGGGGATTGGGTGTCGTCATGGGTGAGTAAGGGTTTGTGTAGGGTGTTGGTGGTTTTTTAGGTTTCTTCTTGGTTGTATGCATAGATCATGTTTGATGAATTGCCTAGTAGACTTGTCATTGAGAAATGCATGTTTCCTAGTTTCCTCTTGTGTGTTATTGCTTATTGAATTTTTGGCTCTCTTCGTTGTTAGCGTAAGCGTAGCAAGAGATCCTTAGACCGTCTAAGTGCGAGAGCCCGGACGTAATCTACTCAAGTAGATCGTGTCTTCACCCTTGTTCTTCCTTATTCACCTAGGCACCCATGAACCCGACTTAACCCTAGTCCTTTCTCCTATTGTTTAATCTTCACTTTTTATCATTGCTTTTGTTTATTTTGCATTGTTCTAGACCGTAGATTCTAGTTTAGCCATTACTCAAACCTTATCATTTCTGTTACCCTAGAACCTAGTCTCGAACCGTAGCATTCTTTAGTTTGGAACTCCTGTCCCTGAGGATCGACTCGACTTACCCTAGCTACTTGTTAGGATTAGTCGGTTTTATTTGGTGTCGGGATCCACGACAAAATCCAACCATCAAATTGGCGCCGTTCTCGGGGACGGCGTTTGTTTAGACTCTGTTTGCTTATTTTCTTGACTTAGTTACCGTTTTGTGTGTTTTTCTTTCTTTGTCTTTTGTTGTGTGCGTTTATTGTCACTACCTAGTGACCATAAAGCACTAGGTATTCTCACGTTTGTTCCAAGTGTGTAGTGCATGCCTAGGAGGGGAGACGACTTCTTTCTCTTTAATCCAGAGCCGGAAATACTCTTTAGAGCCTTTCGCCAACGAACAATTGCCAGAGTTAGAAATTCCCAACCGGGTACGAGCCACAACATTGAAGAACAAGCTCGAGAACTTGACTTAAACGAAGCATCTCGAGAGACCACCGAAGGGACCTTCTTCAATCCCTTTGGTACATCTATTCACTCTTCTCCACCTAGTTCTCCTTCAAAATCCATATCAAGCTCTACGTCGTCATCTCCCTTACATCCAAACATGCCTAAGTTCTCATCTCACTCTACTCTCACCGTGGATGTCTTGCCGGGACCGAGCACTCTACCGGCCGCTTATGCCGGAAATTTCGTGGCCAAGACACAATTCATTCAACTTGTGGAGCGAAATCAATTTAGTGGTTTGCCCACCGAAGACCCGCACCAACATATGGAGACATTCTACGATTATTGTGATGCTATTTCTCAAACCGGGATTACTGAAGATCAAATTCGATGGGTTCTTTTCCCGTTTTCTCTTACTGGAAAAGCTAAGCAATGGTTTAAGAGTCTCGATAAGGCGGCCATGGGAATTGATACATGGAAGAAGCTTGCATTAGCCTTCTAACAAAAGTTCTACCCTCCCGAGAAGACAAACTTGCAAAGAGCCTCCATCACCGGTTTTCAACAACGGGATGAGGAGAGTCTCTATGAATCATGGGAAAGGTTTAAGGCCTTGGTCCGTTCTTTCCCCCGTCATGGGTTGTCCCAATGGTTTCTTGTCCAACAATTTTGGAATGGCTTATATGAAGATTCTAGGGCTATACTCAACATGGGTTCCAATGGATGGTTTACCGAGGTTGAGGATGATCAAACATGGTCTAGAATTAAGGAAATGGCGGTTCACAATTCTCAATATTCTAGGCCTAGAAAGGCAAATAGAGGGGGAAGACATGAGCTAGATGCAATCTCACAACTTAGTGCCAATCTTGGGGCTCAACTGAAGATTCATATGGATACTATTGATAAGAAGCTCCAAGGTCACTTAATTCAAACTCAAGGCACAAGTTCCTCCAACCAACAATCCATCCATCAAGCTAATGCTATGGGAATGGTTTCTCCAACCTCCTATTATGGGATACTAGTGTACTAACCCGTGAAAATTCATGGGGTTGAAGCGCTTTCTTTGACATTAGAACATATCGAAAAAAATTAATAAGTAGTATAACAGAAAGACGTTATTGTGTGATACATTTGTAAAATTATTGAATTTAGAGAAATAATATTTTACGGTATGATCAGTATCTACGTTTAAGAACTTATGTGGGTCTGTGGACACAAATTTGGCTTGAAAAAACGAAAAAGTATACTTTATGTAGAATTAATAGTTTAGAGACGATTTGTTTTATGAAAAGTTTGACCGTGAGTTACTTGAAAATGATTTTTTTAAATACTGAACGACATATTTGGAGACCATTAACACGAAGAGTAAGAAAGTTGATCATGCTCCATTGTATAATTAAGGCGTCTTCCGTATCTTGTGCGAATCAAGTATTTGAAGACCCAATTACGCCGCTTACCCTGAACCCCCTCTTAGCCGCCCTGGTTGCATAATAAGGGCGGAATCCTTGTACAACTCCTCACTCAATGTGCCTAATTCTTCAATCAAAAGAAATTAGAACAATAAAAATAAAATTTTCTTTAGTGAGAATAAAAATGTGCATTTGAGGTGAAATTCTCATAACTCAAGATTTAAAACTCATTTGATCAATCTCAGAACTCGAGACTTATTTCAATACAACTTCTCAGTTTCTCTTCCACCTAACTGACACATCTAATTGACATTGATATTTAACTAACACAATATGATCAAAAGATACTCTGATCAATTAATAATTAATAAATAATAATATTATTATCAATTAATCAATAATAAGTAACTGAAATATATTCAATTAAAATACAAAATCTAACGACAATTTAAGCTCAAAAATATTTATTTAAGAGTATAGCATTATTTTTATACTCTTGAACTATAATATTCATATTTAAAAAAAATATTAAATTCAGTTTTTTTTAATTATTTTAATATTAAATGATAAAAAATACGAAGTACGTATTAAATTAAACATTTGTTTATATTTTAATTTAAAATATTAACTACTTAATATAAATCCAAAGATAACTATACTATATAAATATAAGTATTTGATCAATTTTAATTTTCGTTGACCCAACGGGTCGAATTGCGATCCTAAAATATTATCATTACTTAGTTTAGTGTTTTTTATTTCTACACTCAATTTTTTGTACCCTCTGTTATTTTTTTTAAACAGAGTGTAAAAGGTAAATGTATCATGTCCCGATACATATTGTCAGGCGATCTCCCATAACCTTTTTCGTTGAGTATATTTTATAGAAGCAGTATTCAACTATTCATGTACAAAATGAATAAGAAATAGAGTAGTGTAATACCCGTGAATAATCACAGTGTTATGTACAACTTTTTTATTGGACGATTTCGTTTAAGACATTTTAGATTTAGTAAGTGTCATAATCAAAAATGTCGGCCAAAGATTTACTTGTAATACACGTAAATGAATGGACGATGTATGACTTATTCAACAAATAACTTGTGCATTCAAATTTTCAATCAATTAGATATAAGGAAACATTATAGGTCTAAAAGGAACAAATGTAGATTGGAAGGTGTGCTTATAAGGCCTCAAATAATTTGTAGGAACATTATTAAAGAGCTGAAAATGTATTTTAATAGTGTTCAGAAAGGGAAACTCACCACTAGAGATGATATCTTCATTTCTAAAATGATGGATACTTGATGTATATTTGATTGATTCATTTATTAATATACCACTTACATTTCCCCCCCAAAAAAAGCATTATAGGTCTCAAGTGTGAATTATAGGGAAGCGTGAATTAATAACTTTGCAATTCTCTCGAGCCTAAAACAGTATATGTATTATTTTTATACAATTTTAAATTTGTAATAATGACTATTGAAGTGGTGTAGTGTTTAAGGTGTTGGAATTTGGTTTGAAGGTTTTGAGTTCGAAACTCATTGATGCAATTGATTTCCAAATAGTGGATTAAGAGGGCGTCGCTTCATTGTTAGTGGTGTCTGGGTGATTTTTTATTTAAAAGATTCAGTTCCATATCAACTTAAGTTATTAGGGTATAGATATATTTTGTAACATCAAGCCCTATTCTGTAAAATAAAAATATGATATCCAGTAAATATTAGTTTACTTTTTTGTTATAATTTCAATATAAAAGAATCCAGACTGTTTCAAGTAACATTATCAGAAGGTATGTGTCAAATTAAGTAGTTTTTTAAAGAATATTAAAAATTGATGGACAAAATAGCATCTGAAATGAACAAAAATTTTTAAAAAAAATTAGCCAGATCAGGAAAAATGTTGGCAAGTATTAAAGGATACCTTAATAGATGGATTAGGGATTCATATTTTGAATCAAAAATTAATTTAGCTGATATAATGTTCAGGTTAATTCAGTGCGGAGACGGGATTGTGAAGAAAGATTGTCCAGCCCAAACTATGCAGCCCAAGACGTTGAATGCAACATATTATAGCTTGATTATGAAGATTTTGCGTAATTACCTAAAATAACTCTGGATTAATGTGGGTGGAGTATTTCAGAATGGAGACCAATGAGCTGCGCCACCTCAGCTGCTTTAGTCTTTGTTTTAATAAATAAAGGATGTGAGATTTGTGGGATATATGGACATGGGCCTCACCATTGTCGAAGTAGCATTGAGCAAGTGAATGCTTTTCAAGCATACAAACAAGGTGCCCCATACTCTACTTACAAGGCTCAAAATGTACAAAATCCTCTTATGTTCCAAGCCTCTCAACAACAATCTCTACAACAACACCGTCCATCATATGTTGTTCCTCCCTTAGGGGACAATCAAGCAAGGCTACCAAGGTTACCAAGGCAATCAAAGACCTTTTAACAACTTCCAACAACAAAATACTTACCAAAACCAAGGTGCCTTCAACAATCAACAAGGGTTCAATAATCAAGGGAACTTTAATCATCAAGCTCAACAAGGTGGTTTCCAAGGAAACCAACACTCTCAAGGGTTCTAAAACAACCAAGGTTACCAAAATCACAATCAAGGTAACTTTCAAGGCCTAAATCAAGGCAATTCTCAAGGGTTCCAAGGGAACTTTCAAAATCAACAAGGGTTCCAAAACGCTCAACAAGACAGCAAGCCAAGGAGCCGATCTCCAACGCATGACTATGGTTTTCCTCTAACCCTCACTAATACTCCACACAACCAACAATCTCCGCCTCAGGACTTTGATATGCAAAAGACAATGTTGGACATGCAAAGGAGTAGTCAAAAGTTGCAAAGAAGTCAATTGGAGATGCAAAGAAATCAACAAGAATTCTATGCTCAACTTCAAAAGGAAAACAAGGCAAGAGATACACATGTGAAGATGCATGAAACCTAACTAGCTCAAGTTGCTTCGGGTAGTTCTTCTAGGCAAAAAGGTCAACTACCTCCTCAAGGCGTACCATCAAAATTTGAAACCGTGAATGCTATCACCTTGAGGAGTGGTGCATCCTATGGCTCTCCCTTGTTTCCTAATGAACATGAAGCTATGAAAGAAGGGGAATCCTCATCTCAAGACTATGAAAATCCGGGGAATCTCATGGAGGAGCAAGTCTTATGGGAAATTGAAAAACCAATTGAAGACAAGCTTCGCCCACCCCAAGAAGAAAGTAAATCAAAGAAGAAGGTGCCAAGTGAAAAATCCAAGCCTAATGAACTTGACAAGATCAACATCAAGTTGCCATTCCCATCGAGGCAATTGAAGACAAAGGCGGATGTTAAATTTGATAAGTTCGTCTATATTGAGAAGAAATTAGATGTGAGCATCTCTTTCACCGAGTTAATTACCCAAGTCTCGGCCTATGGAAAATTCATGAGGGAAATTTTGGCAAGGAAAGGATCCTTAGACAAGGAAGAGACAATAGAATTTACATGAGAGGTGAGTGATCTTATTCAAGGCTCCACCTTACCTAAGCTCAAGTATCCGGGTAGTTTCTCAATCCCATGCACCATCGGGAATTTGAAGATCGAGAGGGCGTTGCGTGATTTAGGGGCGAGTGTAAGCATTCTCCATTACTCTATTTGTGAGCAACTTGGAATGAAAGAGCTCAAGTATACCTCGATTACACTCCAAATGGCGGATCGTTCACTTAATCGGCCATTAGGAATGTTAGAGGATGTGCCGTTAAGGATCGGGAAATTCTTCATTCCGGTGGACTTCCTTGTACTCGACATGCCCGAGGATGCAACCACCCCTATTATTCTTGGACGACCATTTCTACACACCGCCGGTGCATTGATCGATGTCAAGAAGGGTAGGATCATTTTTGAGTTAGGCGACAAGAAGCTTGTGTTTGACCTCCAAGGCAACACCTCGCCTACAAATGAAGAGTCATGTAATATGATCCATGCCTTGAAGGACACCGACCTAGGGAAGAAATTGGGTGAAAAGAACGATGTTGTCAGAAATTGGGATGAAGCAAGTGAAAAGAGAGTGTCCTTGTGTGATAATTTGAAAGCTTGTAATAAGCTTGATTGTGAGATGCTAGAGAGTAGCTCGAAGATGAATAAACTCACTTGCTTGAGTTTCAAATGTCCCCTTCTTGATGATATGCAAAATGAAGATGCCTTGGAGCTTGGGGTGGATGAATACCCTTGTCATGTTGACATGGAAAAGCTCGTTGGTAAGAGGAAGGATGAGCATCCATTGATGTTCCATTAAGAGGAACGGAAGTTTGGGTATAACCAAAAGATTGCAAGTAAAAGTTCAAGCCATTGAACACAGTGGATCGGGATGCCCCGGGGACGTCAAGACAAGGTTATGAAGAACCTTGGAGTATATGTTAGTGTTCCACATGCTTTAATGAAGATTATTCAAGAGCTTTCGACTTGTTGCTCCGTGCCCTTGAGGGCTATGGAATTGTAGCAATTGTGTTGATAAAGAATGAAGATCAATCACAAGCCTTGGTTTGACGGAGTTCCTCAAGAACCGTCGTGTTGTATATATCTCTTTCCTCTTCTTTAGAGTTTTTGTATTTGTATTTGTGTGATTTGTTGGTTGGTTTCTAGGTTTTGTGTGTTGTGTAGAGTTCTTGTAATTTGGAGTTTTGATGAGTGATGTGAGGGAGGGATTTTTGATGGTGTTTATTGAGTTTACTTGATAGGTTGATAGTGAAGATGAAGTTTTGGGAGGAGTTGTTGATGATAGAAGTTTGGAGCTTGGGCAAGGAAGTCGATGAGCTTTTCGTAAGCTTTTAGGGACGGGATCTTGGATCCCGAGGTAGTACTTGTCGTTTGGGTGGAAGGTTACGTATGCTAGTATTTAATGAAGGCTTCAAGGCTCGGGACGGGTGCCATCCCGACCGTGATCATTACCATCACGGCCGCGACAATGTGAGCATGAAATACGGAGCTTCTAACGAGCCATCCCGCCCGGGATCATGGTCTTCCCGACCGGGACCAAGCCTTCCTGACCGGGATGGGTCTGTCACGACCGGGAAGGGTTTCAGCATCCCCCTTCGCCTTCTTTTCTTCATTTAAGCCCCACCCCACCACTTTTTACCCCCACCCAACCTCTCTACTCACCTTTGCCTCTATCATTTCATCCCTACACTTCAATTATACACCTTCATCTCATCTTCTCGTCACTATACACCGAGTTTCACCTTAAATACCAACCTCATCTCACCAATGCAAGCCCGATTCTTCAACCATGCCACTACATTTAGGAAGAGGAGGAATATTGATGACAAAGATGAGCAAAGTGCCGAGAATGATCATTGAGATGATGGAGATTGTTGAGGTTCTAACCGTTTGGTAGGCACGACTCTCTTTTCTTTTCCGTCTTTTATTTGCTAATCTTTCTTTGTATGCCCCCCTTCCATTTATGCATTTAGTGTCATGGCGGCCCTTGGGGCCTTTATGGTTATTGCTCCCGATTCTCGATAACGTGACTACATCGAGAATTCATTGAAAAATCCAAATTGTCAAGTTCTTTTCATTTTTTCTTTATTTTTATTCCCTTTTGGTAGAATTTAGTCGGAATCGGGCGGAATCGGGGCTAGCTATGACTTGATTACACCTAGCCCTCCCCTCTCATTTCCTTTTATTTTCTTCTTCTTATTTCTTCCCTCATCCATATCTTTTCTCGTCTCGGCCCTAGGTGACTTGATTACACCTAGGCCCGACACATTCTACACTTTCTTCACTTTGATTTTTGAGTTTTAGCTTTATTTTCCCCTTTTCTCTTCTTTTTAGTGTCTCCACACACTACTGATCGAGCATGAGGACATTGCTCGGTTTAAGTGTGGGGGAGCGATATCTTAGTTTAGTTTAGCTTTATTTTCGTAGTTTTTCGAAAAATCTAAAAAATTCCTAAAAAATTGAAAATTTTCATAAAAATCAAAAAGATTTTCTTTTGTGTCAATTTCTTTAGTGTCTTTGTATCGTATATTTGTTGTGTTGTGTGTGTTTTGCCTCCCCATTTCCTTGTAGGTTGCTTGATTGTCGTGAGTTTCATAAAGCTCTTGACATCCGGCATTATCCTTCTATCTCTTTCTCCTTTTTCCATTTTGGTGTTTGGAGGAGAATTTGTGATGGTGTGTGCTCGGGTAGAGCTTTTTGGAGTTTGTGGGTTGATGCGGTTGCTTGTTTGGAAGTTTCGGAGTGGTGTTTGTTTATTTCTGTGTGTGTTTGTTTTATTTTGTTTTGTTTTGTTTGTCTTGTTTTCTTTCGTCTTTGTTTTGTCTTGTATAGTTTGTGAGTCTAGTGTAGAAAAGGTTTTCGAAAACCCGGTTTTGAGGCTAGTGCGTGATGGCAGGGATTCGTCACGTCCCAACCGATCAATAAATAAACCAGCTAATCCTAACTAGGGTAGATAGGGTAAGTCGGGTCGAATCCACCGGGACGGTAAGAGGCGTCTAGACTAAGGTCGCCTAAATACGAGACTAAGTCAACGAACTAAGCTAAACAAAACAATGATGAGAAGGGGAGAAAGCTAGACTAAGACTGAGGTGACTGATGCGCGCGGGATCGTCGCCTATCCAACGCGGTCAAACAATATTTATAAACTCCAACTAACTACTACGTAGTAGCGGCAAGTCGGGGATCGATCCACAGGGACGGGCTAGGTAAAGTCGGTCGAGTCAAGGTCTAAGCGTGATTGGGTCGAGAAAGGGGGGTTTTAGGTCGAGAGGTCGAGAGAGGTCGAGAAAGGTCAAGAGAGGTCAAGAGATCGAGAGAGGTAAAGGGAGGTCAAGAGATCGTAGGCTAGGGTCAATAAATAGGAAAGGTGTTGGGGAGAGTCGGGATTCGGAAATGGGGTCTAATAGTCTCGGGATCGAGTTTTTGTTACAACGTTAAAAAGGAGAGTGCCACCTTTCGGTATCCTCATCCAACCTACCTAAGCCCGCTTCCGCGATGAAAGGGTAAGTCTCAATCTAAGATAATTTCTACCCCGAGTTTCCCCATATTGGTAGAAATGAGTCAAGGTCGGCCTAGTCGCGATTCTAAGTCAACAAAGACACAAAAACCTTAACATCGATAAATAACAAGTAAACAACCCACCAACATCCCTTGAATAAAATATTCCAAATTCTCCTCCCTAATTCCCCAACAAAGAAATCTACTCACAATTCATCATGGAAATCATTTCAACATGCATATTAATTAGGTCTAAACAAGATAATGATGAGAAAACATCACAAAAACTAAATAGAGATTAGAGAGTGGAAGAGAATTGTACCAACTATGAAGATCTATAGGAAATAAGAGGATCACATGAGTAAAGATTGAATCTTTGATAATAAAGTGAAGAACTTGTCACTAATCCTTCATTAAACCCACCAAATCTTCCAATAAAACTTGAATAATCTTCTTACAAACTTGAGATCTAAACAATTGTTGATGGAAATTATGTAGATCTACTATTAATTACTATGTAAACTACTAGAATTTTGGAGGATTTCTACTAGAATACTACTAAACTACTACTAATGGATGGTGTAATAGGATGGTGGAGTGGTGTAATGTCATCCCTCCTTAGCACAATGGAGAGGTAAGTTGGGCAATAACCTAGGGTTACATATATATAGTAATCTCTTAATGGGTATTTAACCTAAAGCCCATAATCTAATCCTTGCCCATTAGTGAGACTTTGTCCTTTGAGATGCAACTTTGCCCAATGAGTCTTCATGGGGTGAAGTTTTGCCCTGCGGTTGACGACATTAGTACCACCGGGTGAAATTTCACCCGGTGAGATTTTCTTCCCGAATCGTCATTTTTGGCGCTTTTCTCCATCGGGCGAAATTTCACCCGGTGGGCGAAATTTCGCCCGTTCGTTTCGCCCAGTCATCTCATAGGGTGAAATTTCACCCTATGAACTTTTTGTCCAAAATGGTAATCTGGGGAGGAACACCGTCGGGCGAAATTTCGCCCGGTCAAATTCTCATCGGGTGAAATTTCGCCCTGTGACTTCAGAGGGCCATAACTCTCTCGTTTTGATCTCCAATTGGGGCGTGTGATATGTCGTTGGAAAGCTAAGAAGATAAGCTTTCACCTCCAAATGGAATCGCTTCGATTCGAGGTCCAGAACTCTAGATATATCCATTTGAAGTTCGACCTCTCCGATGAAGATGCACAATGGACTTGAAGTTTTTTTTTTCCTTTTCACTCAAGGTTTCACCTCTTGGGTTTGGACTTTGGATTTTAAGTTGTGTGCTTTGCTTTTCGGACGATCTCCCTTTCTCTCTCATGCTCATAGGAGCTCGGACACGTTTTTGGTCGAAAATCCTATCAAAATAGACAGAAAACTACCAAAAACACGTAAAATGCAAAACAGAGACGCTTATGCGAGAACTACTCAAAATACGGCGATAATCGCTCTTTATTCTCGCAAAACGAAGGAAAAACGGGTCTAAATGGGAGGAAAAACGGTCCAAATTTGGCACACAATAGTGACGGAGAGAACAAATAAGGAAAACGGGCTAGGATTAGGTCGGGGTCAAAGGGGTAACGGAATGGTCAAGGAAGAACTAGAGTGTAGGAGGTAGTAGGGTAATCTAGGTGAGGTCCGGGCTCTCGCTACGTAGACCGACCTAGAGGTTTCACCTAAAACCCATCTTGGCGACACACATGACAAACGGGGTTACTAGCGCGCTATAGTGGCCTAGGTCGCATCCGGGCTCTCGCTACGTAGACCGACCTAGGGGTCATCCTCACCGGGCTCTCGCTACGTAGTGAGGGAACCAAAACCCACAAACAAACTATCACCCACAAGAGAAAGGCAAGAAAAATAAAAAGCATATGCACATACTAGTCATTCAAGCATTTCAACAAACATGTGATGTGCACCAAACCAAGAGGAAACCCAAATCTTCCACCAACATCTCTAACAATCCATTAATCACTCAATTAACACCCTAATCCCCCTACTAACCCTAGCAAGAACACTACTCTAACATAATCAAACTAAAAGTAACATAAACAAGAAGAATCAACATAAACATCAAAACATACAGAATGAAACTAACAAAAACAATGAACAATAAACAAAACAACAATCAAAGATTAAAACTTGAACAACATAAACAAGATTAAGAGAAAAGGAAAAGGATTATACCAAACTAGAGGATGGAAGGAAGAATAAGAACTTGTATAAAAGAGAAAACCCAAAATAATCATCCAAGGTTGTCAAGCTTTGTGAAGATCTTCAAGAATTCCTTAATACAAGAGCTAATATATGATTAACTACTAATTATCGACTAATCTACACTAATCTAATCTAACCTAACCTAAAGTAGTCTAGGGTTTTAGGAGAAGTGAAGAATATATCCTAAGATAGTGTCTTAATACAAGAGGGGGGGTATATATAGGGTTACAAGTGGAAAAGAATTGAAAGGAAACAAGGCGGAGCTGCAGCATAGCCATCCCGGCCGGGATGAGGTGGTCCCGGTCGGGACGTGGTCGGTCCCCGTTGGGACGCCATGGTCCCGGTCGGGATGGACCCTCAGTAGCTTCATCTTCGATTCCTCCTTCATCCCGGACGGGATGAGGCCATACCCGTCCGGGATGAGCCTTGTAGGCCTCCAATATAAACTTTTTGGTCCCTCCTTTGTTCTCATGGGCTTCCCATCGATTCTCGGGACTCGGGATCGGGTCTCGGAGGCTCGGGATTGGGTCTCAAGGTCTCGGGGTCGATTCCAAGGCATCGAATCATCGTTCCTTTACTCCGTTGGCTCAAAAATGTGTATGTATAGAGTCGGAATCGCTCAAACTCTTCCAAATCGGTCTCGGGAACCTGAAACAAACTAAAGGAAGCATAAGAAGCCCCTAAACCGCTCCCAAGGAGCGATTCTACAAGGAAAAAGAGACCAAAACACTACAAAATAGGCACTACAAACCACACTTATCAACTCCCCCACACTTAACCCTTACTCGCCCTCGAGTAAGCACAAACTATCTACTAAACTATCCGAGTGGGTATTAGCGCACTCTACGCCCCTTAAAATCACGCGAGTACACTTAGAGGAAAAGTGCACTCCACAAGGCAAGTGTGGTCTTGCGACAAAATTGTGGATGCAACCGGACACAAAACACACAAACAAACACATAATCGGTTGCACCCAAAAGAAAACAAATACCGCTTCCCTCAAACAAGCGGTGAAAGAAGCACCGGTTTAGGACTCGAGGCAAGTGACAACGTTCCCAAGCTAGACATATAAACCAAGGTGAACTAAACCCTAATAGTATGACGATAAAGCAACAAAAACGTTGGTAACTAACCTAGGTCCTCCTAACTTTCTAAAAACGTACTACGGGACGATCGGTGGAGTGAAAAAGTGAAGAACCACGGTGTTAGTCGACACTGTAGGTAAGTGAGACCCCGCCCCCTTTAGCGTGAGCCAAGAGGGTCGTCCCGTGTCCAAAAACCGCCTAACTAGTCCAAGTAAAAAGGTGGAAAACATGCAAAATGAGGGAAGACCGACTAATGCCGCTATCATCCTTCCTCGGGACTCGGTCCTTTGGTAGGCTCTTCACGGAAAAAGTCGGAAAAAGGCTTATTTTTGTGGGGATTTCTTTATGTGAGACGGGTTTTCTTTGGGCATTTTGTCTTTTCTTTTGCATTTTTGCTTTGTTTTGCCATGCCATTCTTTTTCTTCTTTTCTGTTTTCTTTTAGGCTTTTGTGCCTTTTCTTTTTCTTCATTTCTTTTCTTTCTTTCATTTCTTTCATTTTCTTTTCTTTGCCCCTTTTTGGCAAGATTTGGCTTTTTCGGCATTTCATGACAATTGAGAAAGAGAGAATTCAACAAATTGCAAATTATTTGTGTGGGTATGTGTAGGAGGTAGGTGAATGGACAAGTCGGGATGGCGCCTTCCCTTCAAACCCACAAAAAGTGGAGAACTTGGACTAATCAAACAATCCTAAACACGGTCAACTAAGGGACGAGACTCGGTAACCAAGGCCTTTTCACACCGTGGGTGGTCATTATGGTCAAAAGTGCAAATCCCGTAGTAAATCCCTAGTAAGCTAGGTGGACACAAGGTAAAGGACCAACGAATTCATTGATTTAGGGTCATTCTACTAGACAAAAGTCCAAGACTCGATTTACATTACTAGGAAGGGAAAGTAGATACCCGCACACTAGTCTCTAAACCGGATTTTCGAAAACGGTTAACACACAAGACTCAACAAACACAACACTAAATGAAGACTCAACGAGAACGACAGAAAAAGAAACAAAAGCAACAAAACAACACAAAATAAACATATGAACAAAACAAACACCACCCCGATATTCCACACAAGCCACCATATCAACCACAACTATGTACAAGCTCCACCCGAGCACACCTCAACACAACCTTCTCCAAACATCACAAGGGATAAAGAGGGAAAGAGGGTTAGAAGATGTTACCGGATGTCTTCAAAGCCTTCCAAACAACGGTGATTAAGCAACCTATAAGGAAAAGGGAGGCAAACACGCACAACAACACAAATATACAAGACACAAAGACACCAAAAAAAACACAAAAGGGGAAAATCTTTTTGATTTTGTGAAAAAAATTCAAATTTTTAGGATTTTTTCAAGATTTTTTTTTTTCGAAAATAAAACTAACTATGCTAGAATATCGCTCCCCCACACTTAAACCGAGCAATGTCCTCATATGCTCAATTGTAGTGTGCGGAGAGACAAAAGAAAAAGAAAAGAAACTATGAAAATAAAGCTAAAAATCAAAGAATAAAGTGAAGAAAAAGGTAGAAGGTGTCCGGCCGGGGTGTAGTCAAGTCACCATGGGCCGAGACGAGAAAAAGGTATGGATGGGGGAAGAAAATAAAAAGAAGGAAATAAAAGGAAATGGGAGGGGAGGGCTAGGTGTAATCAAGTCACCTAGCCCGGATTCCGCCTAAATCCGACTAAGTCCTCAAAAATAAAGAGTGAAAAACTTGTAAAATTTGGATTTTGAAATGACTCTCGATGTAGTCATGTCATCGAGAGTCGGGAGCAACCACTATTAAGACCTTGAGGGCCACTAATATACCATGACTCAAGGGGAAGGGAATAAACAAAGGAAAATAAGCAATAAAAGACAGAAAAGTAAGGATAGTTACCCAAACCAATCGGCTAGTAACTCACTCGCTCCATCGTCTCATAGATCAATATTGGCACAAAGCTTGTCTTCTTCACTGTCATCCCTCGTCAAACTTGATAAAACGCATGGTTGGGGTAGTAATGGTAGGGGGTGGGATTTGATGTGAATACGTACCGGTCTAAAGTAGATACAAGACAAAGTGAGGGTATGAAAATGAAGTATGTGGGTGGTATGATATGAGCAAGGAAGGTAGGGAGGTTGGGTGGGGGTATATAATGGTTGGGTGGGCTCAAATGTCGAAGAAGAAGCACCAAAAAGGAGTAGGGGACCATCCCGGTTGGGATGGATGGTCCCGGTCGGGTTGATAAACCCTTCCCGGTCGGGAAGCCTCTTTCCCGATCGGGATGACACTCCAATGGACTCGATTTTTGGCACCCTCATCCCGATCGGGACGGCCCCATCCCGGTCGGGACGACACACCCTTCCCGGTCGGGAAGGGTCTTCATGACTCCCATGACCCCAAAAGCCGACTCCCTTACTCACGATCCAAGCTCTATCACTAACCACTCCTTTCTAGGAGTCACCTTCACTTCACCTATCACAATAAACTCAAAGTACACATCAAATTCACTCCCTCACATCGCTCATCAAAATACCAAATCAATTACAAGAGCTTCACAAAACAACAAAAATCAAGAGAAAAATCACACAAATACAAACACAGGTACTCTAAAGAGGAGAGGAGGGGAATATACAACATGACGGTTCTTTAGGAACTCCGTCAAACCTAGGATGGTGGACTCTTCTTCAACCGTAGCCCTCAAGGGCATGGAGGAGCAAGTCGAACGCGCTACCGACATCATAATGAAGGCCCAAGAAGCGCTCGAGCCTAGCTAACCTCCACGGCCTCCAAGGAGGAGGCAAGAAGTAGGAATCCCAAGACCCATTGTCATCATTCATATCATCTCCGGGGTCTATCCATCCTACGAGCCTAACCGACCTCTTCCTCCCTAAGCATCGCCTCCAATCACAAGCAAGCTTCATTTCCAAGAAACAAGGCACAAAAAGCGGCTTTGGCCTCATTTCCTTGTTGCACACACCCACACTTTCCTCAAGTTGTGGTTCCCTATCTTCATCACTCGGCCCCACATCATCTTGGAGGAGAGGATCGAAACTTCTACCGGCGGTTTCAATCTCTTCCAAACCATCTCTCGGTGTACTAGCAAGGGGCTCTTGACGCGTAGTCACATTATCGCACAAGGGCAACTCGAGGCTATTAATCTCACCTAACAACCTCACGAATTCTACCAACCCATCCAACTCACTATCCTCCTCCAATTCTTCACCAACGATGCCTTCACCAAGGGTCATATCCTCATTCGTCTCTTTTTGGGTAGACGATTGAGGTTCTTCAAAGCAAATTTCTCTTTCAAAGGGAACTACATCGGCGGCTTCGTGATTAGGTTGCTCCTCTCTCTCAAGTGGGCACCCTTCATCTAAATGTGATACTCGGGATAAAAACATTACGGTTTGAACCGATAATCATTTAATTGAGCATTCCTCACCTCGTTTCCCCTTCGAATTTGGGCCATTAATTCCTCTTGTTCTTTTTGCAATTGAATGGCCGTTTCTTGGATGCTCCTTTGCATTTGAAGCATAGAATGAAACACCTCCGTGTCGGGTAATTGGTGATCATTGGGGTCTTTTAAAGCTCCTTGAAAATCTTGATGATGCCCAAGGGGTGGGGCATCATATTGTTGGTAGCAAGGTTGGGATGATTGGTAGTATTGTGGGTCATGGGGTTCATATTGTGGTTGGGGTGGAGGGTAATACGGTGGGTTTTGGGGGTATTGGCTTCCATAAGGTGAATCTTGATTGAACATGGTGGGTTCACATTGATAACTCGAGTAATAGTCACCATGATCCTAATCGTTCACTTGTTGGTAGCCGTTTTCATAACCTTGAAGTTCATACCCGAATTGATCCCCCCAAGAAGCTTGATAGTGATTAGGAGTCATCATGTCATAGATTTGGTTCATGGAAGAAGAGGGGTAGCTCATATCGGCTTCCATGCGTGGGGAGTTTAGATGAAACCCCATGCTTGCTCGAAAATCGTAGTCCATACCCGGTTGGCAACCTCTCACCCTAGCAACCGTCCGTTAAAGCGGATCTGAGTTGCAAGAAGAAGATAGTCACCACCTCTAAGCACAAAATGTAGACTAAGAACAAACGTGAGAAGTCTAGTGCTTTTTGGGCACTAGACAAGAGAGAAATAAACTTCACACACACAAGAAGCAAGGTAACAAAAAGAAAAAAGAAAAACACAAACACAAAGACAAAGTCAAGCAAATAGGAAAACAAAGTCTAAACTAGCACCGTCCCCGGCAACGGCGCCAAATTGATGGCAGGGATTCGTCACGTCCCAACCGATCAATAAATAAACCGGCTAATCCTAACTAGGGTAGATAGGGTAAGTCGGGTCGAATCCACGGGGATGGTAAGAGGCGTCTAGACTAAGGTCGCCTAAATACGAGACTAAGTCAACGAACTAAGCTAAACAAAACAATGATGAGAAGGGGAGAAACTAGACTAAGACTGAGGTGACGGAGAGAACAAATAAGGAAAACGGGCAAGGATTAGGTCGGGGTCAAAGGGGTAACGGAATGGTCAAGGGAGAACTAGAGTGAAGGAGGTAGTAGGTTAATCTAGGTGAGGTCCGGGCTCTCGCTACGTAGACCGACCTAGAGGTTTTACCTAAAACCTATCTCGGCGACACACATGACAAACGGGGTTACTAGCGCGCTATAGTGGCCTAGGTCGCATCCGGGCTCTCGCTACGTAGTGAGGGAACCAAAACCCACAAACAAACTATCACCCCCAAGAGAAAGGCAAGAAAAACAAGCATATGCACATACTAGTCATTCAAGCATTTCAACAAACATGTGATGTGCACCAAACCAAGAGGAAACCCAAATCTTCCACCAACATCTCTAACAATCCATTAATCACCCAATTAACACCCTAATCCCCCTACTAACCCTAGAAAGAACACTACTCTAACATAATCAAACTAAAAGTAACATAAACAAGAAGAATCAACATAAACATAAAAACATACATAATAAAACTAACAAAAACAATGAACAATAAACAAAACAACAATCAAAGATTAAAACTTGAACAACATAAAAAAGATTAAGAGAAAAGGAAAAGGAAAAGGATTATACCAAACTAGAGGATGGAAGGAAGAATAAGAACTTGTATAAAAGAGAAAACCCAAAATAATCATCCAATGTTGTCAAGCTTGGTGAAGATCTTCAAGAATTCCTTAATACAAGAGCTAATCTATGATTAACTACTAATTATCGACTAATCTAAACTAATCTAATCTAATCTAACCTAATGTAGTCTAGGGTTTTAGGAGAAGTGAAGAATATATCCTAAGATGGTGTCTTAATACAAGAGGGGGGGTATATATAGGGTTACAAGTGGAAAGGAATTGAAAGGAAAAAAGGCGGAGCTGCAGCATAGCCATCCCGGCCGGGATGAGGTGGTCCCGGTCGGGACGTGGTCGGTCCCGGTCGGGACGCCATGGTCCCGGTCGGGATGGACCCTCAGTAGCTTCATCTTCGATTCCTCCTTCATCCCGGACGGGATGAGGCCATACCCGTCCGGGATGAGCCTTGTAGGCCTCCAATATGAACTTTTTGGTCCCTCCTTTGTTCTCATGGGCTTCCCATCGATTCTCGGGACTCGAGATCGGGTCTCGGAGGCTCGGGATTGGGTCCCAAGGTCTCGGGGTCGATTCCAAGGCATCGAATCATCGTTCCTTTACTCCGTTGGCTCAAAAATGTGTATGTATAGAGTCGGAATCGCTCAAACTCTTCCAAATCGGTCTCGAGAACCTGAAACAAACTAAAGGAAGCATAAGAAGCCCCTAAACCGCTCCCAAGAAGCGATTCTACAAGGAAAAAGGGACCAAAACACTACAAAATAGGCACTACAAACCACACTTATCTGTGCGCAAGTGTTTACTTTCCCTTTTTAGTGACACGAATCAATTCTTGGACTTTAGTCCAGTAGAATGACTTTAAATCAATAGTTTCATTGGTTCTTTACCTTGTGTCCACCTAGTCTACTAGTGATTTACTTCGGGATTTGCATATTAACCACCTTGACCACCCACGGAGTGAAAAGGCCTTGGTTGCCGAGTCCCGTCCTCTTAGGTGACCATGATTCGAAATTGTTTGATTAGTCCAAGTTTTCCCCCTTTTGTGGGTTTGAAGGGAAGACGCCCCCGACTTACCCATTTCCCTACCTTCTACACATTTCCACAAATAAGTTGCATCGCATCGAGGTTTCTATACTTGGTTGTAATGATTGCCTAAACTACAAAATTTAGCCAAAAGAGCAAACCAAGGCAAAAAGAAAAAAAAGAATGAAGAAAAAGAAAAAGGCACAACAAATCAAAAACAAAATACAAAAGGAGAAAAAGAAATGGCAAAAGACAAATCAAAAGAAAAATATGAAAGAAGAAAAATGCCAAGAAAATCATTCCACAAAAAAAATATCTTACCCCTAAAAAAAAGCATTTTACCGATTGTTATCATGAAGAGCCTACCAAAGGACCGAGTCCCTACGAAGGACGATAGCGGTAATGGTCGGTTTTCCCTCATTTTGCAACCATTATCCACCTTTTTACTTGGACTAGTTAGGCTATTTTTGAGGATGGGACGACCCTCTTGGCTTATCGCCAAAGGGACCGGGGTTTCACTTTACCTACAGTGTCGACTAACTCCGTGCTTCATCCTCTTTCCATCCCGCCTATCGTCCCGTAGTACGTTCATAGAAGGTTAGGAGGACCTAGGTAAGTTACCAACGTTTTTATTGCTTTGTTGTCATCCTATTAGAATTTTGTTCATATCGGTTTGTATTATTAGCTTGGGAACGTTGTCACTTGCCTTGAGTCCCTAACCGGTGTTTCTATCACCGCTTTGTTGAGGGAAGCGGTATTTGTTTCTTCTTGGATGCAACCGATTGTTTGTTTGTTTGTTTGCTTGTTTGTGTGTTTTCGTGTTCGGTTGTATCCACAGTTTTGTTGCAAGACCTCACTTGCCTTGCGAAGAGCACTTTTCCTCTAAGTGTTCTCGCGTGAGTTGAAAGGGCGTGGGGTGCGCTAATACCCGCTCGGTTAGTAGTCTAGTTTATATTAGTTAGTTACTTAGTTTGTGCGTACTCGAGGGCGAGTAAGGGTTAAGTGTGGGGGAGTTGATATGCTTGATTTATACCGTATTTCATTCATGCTTTACTTGATTTTCCTTTGATTTAACCGCTTTTAGAAGCGGTTTAGTGCTATTAATGTCTCTTGCAGTTATGATTGTGCTTGTAGGTTCATTTGGCGCAGAACTCAGCTTTCTGAGTCCTTTTCATCGTCATACGAACCAATCCCGAGTCATGACATCGCTTAGGAGTAAAGGATGATCGACCCGTGAAGCTTTACGGCCACATCACTTGTATTCCCGACCGGGAATACAACCTCAAGACCTGAAGTTAAGAGGAGAAGAAACGTGCTACAGGGAGATGATCCCGACCGGGACCACCACCTTCCCGACCGGGACCACCACCTTCCCAACCGGGACCACCACCATCCCGGCCGGGACGGGCCCAGCTCAGCACTTCGCTTCATTCTTTCCTTCCTCTCGCTTATAGAACCCTATATATACCCCCCCCCCCCCCCCCCCCCCCCTCTTGTATTGTTTTAAGGAGGGAGGAAACCCTAGACATACTTTAGGTTAGATTAGCTTAGATTAGTGTAGATTAGCTTAATCCTTCCCTAATCACTTTTCATTAAGCCTTAATCTTAGTTTAATTTTTGTTTCATCTTTGGATTCTTGAAGACTTGTAGTAGATTATTCAATCTTGACAACATTGGATATCTCCTTGGGTTGATTTTATTCAAATTTCTCTTCTTTCGTTCTCCCTTGTGTTGTTGGTATAATTTCTTCTTCTCTTTTGTTTAATGTTTGAATCTTTGTTTAAGTTTTTTTTTGTTAATTGTTTAGATTTCATTATGAATGCTTTAATCATGAGTCCTCTTACAATTGTTGCTTGTTTTAGTTTAGTTATGTGTGAGTAGTCCTCTTGCTTGGATTAGTGGGGGGATTGGGTGTCTTCATGGGTGATTAATTAAGGGTTTGTGTAGGGTGTTGGTGGTTGTTTAGGTTGTTTCTTGGTTGTATGCATAGATCATGTTTGATGAAATGCTTGAATGACTTGTAGTTGCAAATGCATGCTTTCTTGCCTTCTTCTTGTGACCTTGTATGTTGCTAGGATAGGTTTTTGCGCGAGAGCGGGAGACCTCTAGGACGGTTTTGGAGCGAGAGCCCGGATTATGCCCATATTGCTTGACTACCCCTTCATTCTTGCTTTCTCTTGATTGTTTCGATACCCTTGAACCCGACCTAATCCTAGTCCTTCTCTTATTGATTTTTTCTTCATTAGCTATTATTCCTCTAGTTTGTTGTTTGAATTTAGTTCTAGTTTATTCGTTTAGTTTATGTCATCATTAGTTCTTTCATAATCATAGTTTTGTTCTCTTTTCATTGTCTTAGTTTGTTTAGTCTTGTTTGTTAGCCTAGCGATCGTGTAAGTAATCAATTCTTGTTAATTCTCCTCCCTTTGTGTTTTTTGTGACTTAGTCTAGTCTTTAGGTGAACCTTAGTCTAAACCCTTTTTCCATCTCCGTGGATCGACCCGACTTACCCTAGCCACTTGTTAGGATTAGTAGGTTTTATTTGGTGTTGGGATCCATGACAAAATCGAACCATCAGGGTACAACTGGGAAAAGTGAAAACTTAGAGGGTACAAGTGGGAATTTCCCTAATACAAATAAGCTATAAAGACACTATGGGTGATCAAGTATGTCTAAATTGAGTACCCATAATCCGCATATATAGCCTTAATCCCACAACAATTACGAAATTATGGAAAATTTCCATAACAGAGAATCAGTCCGCCTGAACCTAGGCGCCCCAAGACCGGGCCGCCCAAACCCAAGCAACCCAGGATCGAGTCTCACAGGCATAGGCGTCGAAGCCCTGGGTCATCAGCCTCCTGACATCCGAATTCCATGCTGTCAACCACGCTTTTCCTCATTAGCTATCACTTGACCACCCCGAATGTCAGGAACGACCTCCTGAAGTCGCTAAACCTCTTTCCAAAAGCCAAAATGCCCGCGCAAGAATAACGGGTCCACACGGACGATACATTTTGTCCATCGGATCCACCAGACTTAGACGTTTTTTTATTTTGTTTTTAGGGGGATAAGCTACCCCACCTAGGCGTGTTGTACTCTCGAGTGACATCGTCAATTCACGTCTGTAGCCCAGTACGACAATATCATTAGTGTTTAAAAAGTGGTATACTTTTTTTTTAAAGTGATCTAACCTTTTTCTTTTTTGCCTCATTTTAAACATGAATGTCGAGACAATTACACTTGTCGCCCAGCACCAAACACGTAGTCGGTCGAAACACTTTACCTACAAAGCATTTCTTACATTTTTTGCATGTCTTGAGTCAAACATTTTAGTCAACGTACTACTTGATCCAACTCCCGGCTCAAACTAACGCATTTCAAAGATTCCGAAAAACATTTTCGTACTATGATGCAATCCTAGAGCATTCAAGACATCCTAAACTACAACGAAACCGTAAAGAACCAAACTTGAAGTGATTACTTGTCATCTAAGTCAACATTTCAAAAGAAAAACAAAACGCAAGACTAACCAATCAATCAAAATCCTAAAAGTTTAAAATATACAAACTATACAAAATCCGAACACAAACCGAGTTTACAAACAAGGGAGAACCCCTAGAGGTTGTGCCTACAGCCAACACATACTCAACGATGTTGTCATCCAGATCTAGATCTTCCAGATCAAGGATAGGAGACTTAGTACCGTCCATGCCCGACAGCATATCTAGGGGAGCTGTCTCGGTAATTTCTCCAACATCCTCGGTAGCGCCCGAAGCATGACCCTCAGCCTCTCTCTCCACCTCAGCCCCTAACCTAGCCTCACCCTGCGCCGAGGTCTCGCCATGAGACCGAGCCAACTGCTCCTTAAGCTTTGCAATCTCATTATCCCGATATTGTAGGAGTTGCAGCAACTTGGACTCATTCTTCTAGAGCTCAGTCACCTAAGTATCCAGCTGCCTCACAATGTCCGTAACGTCCTACAAATACACTTATACTTTAGGAAAGGACGCAACCAGCCTAGAAAACCGACCCTAGAAAACGCATACTCACCGATCGAGGTCCTAAAGTATCACGGGAAGACGCAGCAGCTGCCCTCGACGCATAGGCCCGGAAGTAAATGGGAGCCTGCCACAACCGCTGATGGGAAACCGACGAAACCTAAAAGACAAAACCGAACAAATCAGTCAAACAAAACCTAACCCTTAAGAGCCGAACTCACGACAAATTCTGAAACATACTCGGTACACCCGGTCACGCTACTCCATCCCAGCCTCCATCTCCTCAGCGGAACACAGGGGGAAGAGGCTCTGTAAAGGCTACCCCAGCCGCATCGACCCTGAGCAGTGTCAAGGGGGAAGTCTGGGGGCTGAACAACATCAGCTGGATCGGCCAGCTGAAGGAAAAGCAAACAGTTCAAAATGCAAGCGAACATTAAACCATAGAACAAAACAAATAATAAAACAAGTAACCGAGTACTCACCACGAGATGGTGGCAAGCTAGCCGATGGTAGACGTGGGACAGATAGGAGACATCAGGCACCAGTAATGCATCGCCTCCCTCTCCGTCCCTACCCTCACGAGCCTTTGCGGTGGTCGGTGGTCTAAACATAGTCTGGGGAGGATCAACCGACACCCAGAACTCGTCATATAAACACTGACGCACCAACCTCTCGCCCAGATACTATACCGGGCGAAACAACGCAGGAAGGAGCATCCTCCTGTAGCTCCTACGCTTAACTCCGCCCCCACATACTCGGGAAGACCCTCATCATCGGTCAAAGGACGGGCCACGAACTGCATAAACGAACCGACATTTTAATAATCCTAATCTTGGGGGCTACTAAGGAAAATAAACCATAAGAAGGAAACTTACATCCTCGAGGCGCAGCTGGTTCACCAGCACATTCCCCGACGAGTAGTGACTCGTCGTGCTCGTAGCCTGAACCAACTTCCACTCATTTCCCGCCGGAAACCTAACATGACGAGCAAACACCATCTTGGGTGCCAATCAAGGGAATTAGGAGTATATCCAAGCTTGAAAAACCCAAAAACATCGTCAGCAAAACCTAACCAATCTAAGTAAAACTCAGAAACCAAGGACAAGAAGCAATAACTGACTTTCAGTACAAGACCTGGACCCACGATGGGTAAACCCAAGCTAGAGTCCACCCTCTACGGCCTCACCATGACCTGTAGGCAACGGGTCATCTCCGCGAAAGCCGCGGTCACCCAATCGAAACGTCCTAGCTGATCTAAATCAGCTAGGAAAGGTAAAATCCTAGTACTAAACCTCTCGCCCATATCCGAGAAGTGAGTCGACCCTAGGAAGTACAACAACTAGAGACGGGCATCCTGCTCCGGCGTGTTGGGTACTCGAACCTCTAGCACCGCCACCCTCTCAAAGTGGTCGGTACTGTACGAGCTCACCAGAGCATGGGGCGCACTGTATGCCTCACGCTCTAAACAGTCCCCGATCCAGCTCCTGACCTCGTCACTATCTAACCTATATGTATATGTGTGATGGGAGGGATTTGCCGTCAATCCCTACCAACAAGTAATAACCAACTAGACCTAACAAGTAGCTAGGAAAGTCGGGTCGATATCCACGGACACGGTTATGAGGTGTCTAGGTATCTAGACTATGGTCTACCTACAAGACAAAACTAGGTCACAAACAAACACAATGAGGAAGAGAATTGACAAGAATTGATTATCTATGATGATGGGAGAGGATGAAACTAGACTAACAATGAACTAGATATAACATGAACTAAATGAAACAACAAAAGATTAATGAAACAAGTAAACTAGAGAAATGATTAACTAAAGAGATGGAGAAATCAAGTTGGGAAGGAGTAGGGTTAGTTTGGGTTCATAAATGTAGTAGAATGATTTGGAAGATCAAGGGTGTAGGTTTCACCTAGTTACTAAGGTAGGTCTGCGCTCTCGCGTCAAAGCCAAAGTCCACACTCTCGTGTCAAAGACTAAACCCGAATACTCATGCAAGATATTACCCATTACACAAGAATTCAACCACAAATCAATCACACAATGAGAAGATGAAAACAAGTATGAGAAGCGTGGTCACTACAACTCAAACAAGCAATTCAACAAACACATAGAGTGCTCAACATGTGACTAGTAACAAAGGATTCATCTTTACTCTTAATCAAACCCTAATTACCCAAAATCCACACTTAATCTCCCTAATAACCCCACAATAAGTCTACTCACACATAATGAAACTAACACTAACAACAATAACAAGAGAAATCGACACAGGCAACAAAACATTCATTATGAAACTAGCAAGAACAATAACAATAATCAAAGATTGAAACTTGAAAGAGTAAACAAAGATTAAGAGTAAAGAGAATAAGAAGATTATACCTACTAACAAGAGGATGAAAAGATAAGAACTTGCATTAATAAGAAAAACCCAAATAAATCTCCCAAGGTTGTCAGTCTTGGTTGAATCTTGAAGAATTCCCTTAATACAAAACTAATTACTAAGATTAACAAAAGATTAATGAAAGATTAAGCTAGGGATGAAGAGAGTCTATCTAGGGTTTAAAATAATGTAGAGTAGTGTATGGTGCTTAAACAATACAAAGGGAGGGTATTTATAAGGTTACAAGAGCAAAGGAGAAGAAAAGAAGAGGCGCGGGCTACAGCTGGCCCATCCCGGTCGGGATGGTGGTGGTCCCGACCGGGACGAGATGGTCCCGACCGGGATGAGCTTGGTCCCGGCCGGGATGGCCCAACAGTAGCCACTCTAAGTTTGCACTCCTTCCCGACCGGGAAGGCTTCTCTTCCCGCCCGGAAGGGGTCTTGTAGGCCTCCAATATGATCTCAAGGGTCCCTATTTTGCTCTTTATAGGCTTCTCATCGAATCTCGGTGCTCGGGATCGAGTCTAAGGAGCTCGGGAATGGGTCCCAAGGTCTCGGGATCGAGTCTAAGCCACTGAGTTATCGTCGCTTCTCTTCGTTGGCTCCAAATGCGTCGAAAATGAGTCGGAATCATTCCATTTCTCAAATATTGGTCTTAGGAACCTAAAACAAGCTAGAAGAAGCGTAAGTAGCCTCGAAAACCGCTTCAAGGAGCGATTCCACAAGAGAAACTGGGACCAAACACAAGAAATAGGCACTACAAACTACACTTATCAACTCCCCCACACTTAACCCTTACTTGCCCTCGAGTAAGCACAAACTAACTACTAAACTAAGAGGAACTAGACTACTAACCGAGCGGGTATTAGCGCACCCAATGCCCTTTCAACTCACGCGAGTACACCTAGAGGAAAAGTGCACTTCGCAAGGCAAGTGAGGTCTTGCGACAAAACTGTGGATGCAACCGGACACGAAAACACACAAACAAACAAACATACGAACAAACAAGCAATCGGTTGCACCCAAGAAGACATAAATACCGCTTCCCTCAACAAAGCGGTGAAAGAAGCACCGGTTAAGGACTCAAGGCAAGTGACAACGTTCCCAAGCTAATAATACAAACCGATATGGACGAAACCCTAATAGTATGACAACAAAGCAATAAAAACGTTGGTAACTTACCTAGGTCCTCCTGGCCTTCTAAGAACGTACTACGGGACGATCGGCGGGATGGAAAAAGGATGAACCACGGTGTTAGTCGACATTGTAGGTAAGTGAGACCCCGTCCCCTTTAGCGATGAGCCAAGAGGATCGTCCCAAGCTCAAAAACGGCCTAACTAGTCCAAGTAAAAAAGGGGAATATGGTTGCAAAATGAGGGAAGACCGATCATTACCGCTATCATCCTTCCTAAGGACTCGGTCCTTTGGTAGGCTCTACACGGTAACGATCAGAAAAAGGCTTATTTTTTAGAGGGTGAGAATCTTTTGGTGAGATGGTTTTCTTTTGGCATTTTTCTTTTTCATTTGGCTTTTGAGTTGCTATGCCACTTCTTTTTCTTCTTTTGTATTTTGTTTTTGACTGGTGTGCATGTTCTTTTTCTTCATTATTTTCTTTTTTTTCTTTTTTTTTTCTTTTTCTTTCTTTTGACTTGGCTTGCCTTTTGGATGATTTTGTTTTGTAAGCATTTCTTGCAACCAAGTGAGACTTTCAACAATTTGCAACTTATTTGTGGAGATGTGTAGGAGGTAGGGAAATGGGTAAGTCGGGGGGTCGCGATTTCCCTTCAAACCCACAAAAAGGTGGAAAATTTGGACTAATCAAACAATTTCGAACACGGTCACCTAAGGAACGGGACTCGGCAACCAAGGCCTTTTCACACCGTGGGTGGTCATAGTGGTCAAAATGCAAATCCCGTAGTAAATCCCTAGTAAACTAGGTGGACTCAAGGTAAAGGACCAACGAAACTATTGATTTAGGGTCATTCTACTAGACTAAAAGTCCAAGACTCGATTCACATCGCTAGAAAGGGAAAGTAAACTCTTGCACACTAGCCTCAAAACCGGGTTTTCGAAAACCTTTTTACACTAGACACAAACTACACAACACAAAACAAAGACACGACAAAAACGAAATAAAATGAGACAAAGACAACAAAACAAAACAAAACAAACACCACCCCGAACTTCCAAACAAGCCACCAAATCAACCTCAAACTCTACAAAGCTCCACCCGAGCACACATCATCACAAATCTCCTCCAAACTCCACAAGACACAAAGAGGAAAAAGGGATAAAAAGATGTTACCGGATGTCTTGAAAGCCCTCCAAAGTTAACGGTGATTAAGCGACCTACAAGGAAAAAGGGAGGCAAAACACGCACAACACAACAAATATACGACACAACGACACAAAAGGAAAAGACACGAAGGAAAAATCGTTTTGGTTTTGATGAAAGTTTTCAAGTTTTTAGGGATGTTTAAGATTTTTTCGAAAAAATGACGAAAATAAAACTAAACTAGACTACGATATCGCTCCCCCACACTTAAACCGAGCAATGTCCTCATGCTCGATCGGTAGTGTGTGGAGACACTAAAAAGAAAAGAAACTACGAAAATAAAGCTAAAAATCAAAAAGAAAAGTGAAGAAAGGGTAGAATGTGTTCGGCCGGGGTGTATTCAAGTCACCATGGGCCGAGACGAGAAAAGATATGGATGGGGGAAGAAATAAAAAGAAGAAAATAAAAGGAAATGGGAGGGGAGGACTATATGTAATCAAGTCACCTAGCCCGGATTCCGCCCGAATCCGACTAAATCCTAACAAAAGAAAGAGAAATCGAAGAAAAAGTAAAAATACTTGCAAATTTGGATTTTGAAATGACTCTCGATGTAGTCACGTCATCGAGAATCGGGAGCAATGACTACCAAGGCCCCGAGGGCCACCATGACTCAAAAATGGATAAAGGAAAGGGGAACACACAAAGGGAGACAAGTCATAAAAGACGGAAAAGAAAGGATAGTCGCCTTACCAATCGGTTAGCAACTCACTAACTCCATCGTCTCAATGTTCGATATCGGCACATTACTTGTCTTCATCATTGTTATTCCTCTTCATTCTCGATATGGTTGCATGGTTGAAGTACTAGGCTTGCAATGGTATAATGAGGTGGGATTTGATGTGAAACTCGGTATGTAGTGAAGAGAAGATGAGATGAAGGTATATATATGAAGTATATGGGTCATAGATAGTTGCAAGGGTAGGTAGGGAGGTTGGGAGGGGGTATAAAGTGGTTGGGTGGGCTCAAATGTCAAAGAAGAGGCAAAAGGAGGAGCTGGGCACCATCCCGGTCAGGACGGACTTGATCACGGTCGGGATGGCACATCAGTGAACCCACTTTTCAGCACACTCATCCCGATCGGGATGACATCCTTCCCGGTCGGGATGAGTCTTCTAGCCCTTCATTTTCTTGATAGCATCACGCACAAGGCCACCAATACATCGAGATCTAAAATCTCGTCCCCAAAAGCTTGTCAAGAGCTTCAAAAACCGACTTCCTAGCCCAAGATCCAAGCTTCTATCATCATCTACTTTTCTCAAAACTTCATCTTCACTAGTAACCTATCAAATAAACTCAATAAACATCATCAAAATCTCTCCCTCACATCGCTCATCAAAATACCAAATTACAAGAATTTCACAAAACTCAAAAGAATAAGAAAGAGATATATACAATAAGACGGTTCTTTTGGAACTCCGTCAAACCAAGGATGGTGCATTCTTCAATCATTTTTCAACAAAATCATAGACAACTCCATCGCCATCAAGAGCACAGAGTAACAAGTCAAGGGCTCGGGAGAAGTCTTCAATCAATCTTGGGGAATACCAATCCACACTCCAAGGTTCTTCACAACCTTGCCTAGAAGTTCCTGGGGCATCCCGATCTACTAAGTTCAATGGCTTGAACTTGTACTTTCGATCCTTCGGTATATACCCAAACGGTCATTCATCTTCACAAGGCCCCAAGGGAGGCTCAACCTTCTTCTTGCTAACCGACTTGTCTTAAATCTTATGATATGGGCATTCATTCGCCCCAAGCTCGGAATCATCATCTTCAATTCCATACAAGTTGTTTCTCAAGCTTTCACCCAACTCATCCACTAGATCGATGTCTTTCATGGCGTGGATCATATTACATGACTCATCATTTGTAGGCGAGGTGTTGCCTTGGAGGTCAGACACGAGCTTCTCGTCGCCTAGCTCAAATGTGATCCTATTATTCTTTACATCAATCATCGCACCGGCGGTATGTAGAAATGGGCAGCCCATGATAATGGGAGTGATGGCATCCCCCGGCATATCAAGCACAAGGAAGTCGACCGGAATGAAGAACTTCCCTATTCTTAGTGGCACATCCTCTAGCATTCCTAATGGTTGGTTAAGCGAACGATCGGCCATTTGAAGTGTAATAGAGGTACACTTGAGCTCTTTCATCCTAAGTCGCTCACAAATAAAGTAAGGAATAATGCTTACACTCGCACCCAAATCACATAATGCCCTTTCAATCTTCAAGTTCCCTATGGTGCACGGGATTGAGAAACTACCCGGATCCTTTAACTTAGGAAGTGTATAGCCTTGAATGAGCTCGCTCACCTCTCTTGTGAGCGCTATGGTCTCTTCCTTGTCAACGGATCTCTTCCTAGCCAAGATTTCTCTCATGAATCTTCCATATGTCGGGACTTGGGTAAGTAGCTCGGTGAAAGGGATGCTCACATCCAACTTCTTCACAATATCAAGGAACTTGTCATATTGAACATGCACCTTGGTCTTCATTTGCCTTGTTGGGAATGGCAACTTGATGTGTATCTTATTTTGCTCATTAGGTTGGGACATTTCAATTGACACCTTCTTCTTTCCTTTGTCTTTCTCTTGGGGTGGGGGAAGCTTGTCTTCATGGGGTTTCTCAACCTCCCACAAGACTTGCTCCTCCATGTGGTTTCCCCAACCTTCATTGCTTTAGCATGGGAATTCAACTTCTTTCATGGCTTGTTGCTCACTAGGAAATAAGGGAGTATCGTAGGATGCACCGCTCCTCAAGGTAATAGAATTCACATGTTCAAATTTCGATGGTTCACCTTGAGGAGGTATATGACCCCTTTGTCTTGAAGAACTACCCGAAACAACTTAAGCTAGTTGGGTTTCGAGCATCTTGAGATGAGTTTTTGTTTCCTTGTTTTCCATTTGAAGTTGGGCAATAAGTTCTTGTTGGGATCTTTGCAACTCCATTTGACTCCTTTGCGTCTCCAACATTGATTTTTTCATGTCAAAATTCCGAGGTGGAGATTGTTGGTTATGAGGAGTATTGGTGATGGCTAGGGGAATGCCATAATCATGAATTGGAGACCGGCTCCTTTGATTAATTTCTTGTTGAGTACTTTGAGACCCTTGTTGTTATTGGAAGTTCCCTTGGAACCCATGAGAATTGCCTTGAGAGTTACCATGATTGTGGTTTTGATGTCCTTGGGAGTGTTGGTTTCCTTGGAAACCACCTTGATGATTGAAGTTCCCTTGATTTTGGAACCCTTGATTGTTGTTGAAGGCACCTTGGTTATGTTGTTGGAAGTCGTTGAAAGGCCTTTGGTTGCCTACATAACCTTGGTAGCCTTGGTTGTTGTCCCTTAAGGGAGGTGGAACATAGATGGGACGGTGTTGTAGAGATTGTTGTTGGGAAGCTTGATGGGAAGCTTGGAACATGTGAGGATTTGGCACATTTTGCTTGAAGTTAGAGTATGGGGCACCTTAATTGAATGCTTGAAAAGCATTCACTTGCTCAATACTACCTCGACAATGTTGAGGTTCATGTCCAAATATCCCGCAAATCTCGCATATCCCATAATAAGATGTAGAAGGTACAACTCCCAAAGCATTGACTTGTTGAATTGAATGTTGGTGGGAGGCACTTGTGCTTTGACCTTGATCAAAATGACTTTGGAGCTTCTTGTCAATAGTTTCCATGTGAGTTTTTAATTGTGCTCCAAGATCAATACTGATCTGTGTAATGGCATCGATCTCGTGCCTTCCCCCTTGATTCGCCTTCCTAGGCCTTGAGTATTGAGAGTTGTGAACCGCCATTTCCTCAATTCTTGACCAAGTTTGGTCATCATCTACCTCGGTAAACCTTCCATTAGATCCCATGTTGAGTATGGCCCTTGAATCTTCATATAACCCGTTCCAAAATTGTTGGACAAGGAACCACTGTGATAAACCATGGTGAGGACAAGAACAGCTCAAGGCTTTGAACCTTTCCCATGACTCATAGAGACTTTCTTCGTCACGTTGTTGAAACCCCGTGATTGAAGCTCTCAATAGATTGGTCTTCTCCGGTGAATAAAATTGTTGGTAGAATGCTAAGGCTAGCTTCTTCCAAGTATCTATACCGAGAGCCGCCTTGTCTAAACCTTTGAGCCATTGCTTTGCCTTGCCGATCAAAAAAGAGAAAGGAAATAGGACCCACCGGATTTGGTCTTGGGTTATTCCCGGCTGTGAGATGGCATCGCAATAGTCCGAAGAGGTTTCCATGTGTTGATGAGGATCTTCTATTTGTAACCCACTAAATTGATTTCTTTCAACCAATTGGATAAATGGCGTTTTGCCACAAAATTCCCGGTATATGTGGCCGGTAAAGCGGTTGGACCGAGAAAAACGTCTTCCATAAAGGTTGAATGAGAAGAGAACTTAAGCATTGTTGGATGTGCGGGAGATGATGGTGTAGATGGTGTGGATGTAGAAGTTGAAGGAGAACTAGGTGAAGAAGAATGGACAGATGCACCAAAGGGATTGATGAAGGTCCCTTCGGCGGTCTCTCGAGGTGACTCATTCAAGTCGGATCCTTGAGCTTGTTCTTCAATGGTATTGCTAGTACTCGGTTGAGAGATTCTAACCCGGTCAATCGTCCGTTGGCGAAATGCTCTAAAGAGTCTTTCCAGCTCTGGATTGAAGAGAAAGAAGTCTCCTCTCCTCCTAGGCATACTACACACTTGAACAAACGTGAGAACACCTTGTGCTTTATGGGCACTAGGCAAAGACAATAAACGAGCACAACGGAAGACAAAGAGAGAAGAAAACAATAAAAACAAGAAAAAGACTACAAATATGCACAATGGATAGAAAATGAACACTAGAGGGGTAACTAAGTCAAGCTAATAAGTAAACTAAGTCTAAACATGCACCGTCCCCGGCAACGGCACCAAATTGATGGGACGGATTTGCCGTCAATCCCTACCAGCAAGTAATAACCAACTAGACCTAACTAGTAGCTAGGGAAGTCGGGTCGATATCCACGGAGACGGTTATGAGGTGTCTAGACTATGGTCTACCTACAAGACAAAACTAGGTCACAAACAAACACAAAGAGGAAGAGAATTGACAAGAATTGATTATCTATGATGATGGGAGAGGATGAAACTAGACTAACAATGAACTAGATATAACATGAACTAAATGAAACAACAAAAGATTAATGAAACAAGTAAACTAGAGAAATGATTAACTAAAGAGATGGAGAAATCAAATTGGGAAGGAGTAGGGTTAGTTTGGGTTCATAAATGTAGTAGGATGATTTGGAAGATCAAGGGTTTAGGTTTCACCTAGTTACTAAGGTCGGTCCGCGCTCTCGCGTCAAAGCCAAAGTCCACACTCTCGTGCCAAAGACTAAACCCAAATACTCATGCAAGATATTACCCATTACACAAGAATTCAACCACAAATCAATCACACAATGAGAAGATGAAAACAAGTATGAGAAGCGTGGCCACTACAACTCAAACAAGCAATTCAACAAACACATAGAGTGCTCAACGTGTGACTAGTAACAAAGGATTCATCTTTACCCTTAATCAAACCCTAATTACCCATAATCCACACTTAATGTCCCAACTAACCCCACAATAAGTCTACTCACACATAATGAAACTAACACTAACAACAATAACAAGAGAAATCAACACAAACAACAAAACATTCATTATGAAACTAGCAAGAACAATAACAATAATCAAAGATTGAAACTTGAAAGAGTAAACAAAGATTAAGAGTAAAGAGAATAAGAAGATTATACCTACTAACAAGAGGATGAAAAGATATGAACTTGCATTAATAAGAAAAACCCAAATAAATCTCCCAAGGTTGTCAATCTTGACTGAATCTTGAAGAATTCCCTTAATACAAAACTAATTACTAAGATTAATCTAAGATTAACAAAAGATTAATGAAAGATTAAGCTAGGGATGAAGAGATGAAGAGAGTCTATCTAGGGTTTAGAATAATGTAGAGTAGTGTATGGTGCTTAAACTGTAACACCCGCTATTTTTCCTAGCGCTTTTATCCTTTCCGCTATGACTTCGTCATAACTCTATTTCGGCCTTATGTTTCATTATTTTTCCAAGCTTTATTTTTATTTTCGAGTCCAATGATATTTATTTTTATTTTAAAGGATTTTAATTCTTTTAAACCTATTTATTCAATTTTCATCGTAAACTAATTAATTTTCCGCGAGGAATTCTATTTCTATTCGAATTGACGTTTTTAAACTCGGATTTAAGTTATTCCTTTTCCTAAAAATGTTTGAATACGTTTATATAAAATTTTCAACTAGTAAATATTTTTATTTACAAGTATTTAGTCGTTAATAATTTTATTACGAAGCTTCGCAAATAATCATTTTCTTACGCGAGGTTTACTCGAATTACCTTGAAATGCCTTTAACTATTTTCCGATTATACATTTTATCAACTTATAAATCATTTGAGACCTTTTCCTTATATTTTGGACCGACAAAGCTTCTTGTCACAATTTAACTATGTTTTATTAATACGTTTCATTTTATCACATTAAACCGTAAACATAGGATTCTTTTGTTTTCATTGAATTGAGGCTTTACTACTCAAGCTCTTCCTACTCCTCTTCTTATCCCTTTGGATAGCCATATTTGTCTAGATGCACTTAGGATTCTTCAACTATTTTACTATCATTTATGCTCTTTAAGTGTAGTAACCTCCTTCTCCTTTAATCTACTCTACATTCATTTTGTACATTAACAAAAAAATTACTACAACATATTCATCATCCTTTTTTTTCCTTCTTGGCCGAGTACTCCCTCCCTTATTTCAGCCTGATTTTTGCTCCATTTCGAGTCTCAATGGAATCGTTTTTATCGTCATATTAATCCTCTTTCTGATTCCTTCGTTAAGGTAATAATCGACGTCGTTTTCGATCATTATTTAACTTGATTTTTTTTAGTTTTCTCATGGTATTTTTCTGCCATGATTTTCGTGTTTGGAAGGATTTGTGGACGTTCCCGAGGCCTACGATTATATAATCGATTCAGACTTGGAGTAGAGGTAACGTCGATGTTACTCGGTATTTCATGATATTAATTGTGTATTTGCATGTATATATTTTTATGTTTTATTTTGACAATATATGTATGTCACCAAATCTGGAAAATTTTTAAAAGTTGAAAATTTGCATGTTTCGGTACTTTTATCGCTTTTTCGAGATTAACGATTAAATTGTTATATTAATTTGTAAAATCATAATATTCGGCCTAAATATGTAATATATGTTTATATTCTGTAAAATTGATATTTTTGATGATTTATAATAATTTAAGATTTTTCTGATATTTTAAATATCGATTATTGAATTATTACCGTTTACGGACAAAAACGATTAAAAGCCGATTTTTAGTTCTAGTACCTAAACATTTTATCTTAATCTGATTTTTGACGTGGTGAAACTTTCTGATGAAATAGAATTTTCTGAATATTTTTCATAAATTTTCGGAATTGTTAAGTGGATGAATTAATTAATCACTTTAAATCATCGTTTATCGTTAAAACCGTGTTTGTTGTTTAAATTCTCGAATTCTGGTCTTTGTTTTAAATCTGGAAAAAATGTGATTCTGATGATTTCATATTAAAATGTATTTTTATGATTTTTAGTGCCTTAATAAAATGTTAGGAACGATAAGTTTATTAATGAAATCGTTAATTGTGAAAACGGGTTTAAATGACGGTTTTGTTGGAATTTGTTGAATATGGAATTTTGGAAAAATCTGGAAAATTTATATTCTGGAAAATCAGGATTTTAGAGTGTAATAATAATTTTTGGATATTAACACTTAAATCGTTTTGTAATTACTATTTTTATTAATCGTTATTGTCGAGATTAGACGATTAACGGAAAAACGCTTTAAAAACCGAGTTTTGGGATTCTGGAAAATTTTATTTTCTGGACAGAATGTCCATAATTATGTTTTAACTATTTTACGTAATTTTTGTACTATTTATTAGGGTCTTTAATTAATAATTATTGATTTTCGGGCAAATTGTGCTTTATCGTTAAAATTCTTCGTCTTACCTAAAAGAATTATTTTTCCAGCAATCTTGGAAATATTTAAATATGAACTTTAAGAGTTAAATCATCCCTTAACATATTCTAAATATATTCAATGGTTTAATTAAATAAAAGACTTTAAAAGATTTAATTTGACATTTGCCGTAAAATCCTATTTGTAATCGTATTGTCGTAACTAATAATAATTAGGGAATTTTAGCTTTGAAAATTTTGAAAACACCTTGATTAGTATTATTAAAATGTTTAAGACATTTTTAATCATTTTGTAAACACTTATAAGATATTTTAGTAATTTCATTAACGCAAAAGTTCTCGTTTTAAGAATTAATATCGTTAAGGCCCAAAGTACTAGTTTTATAAATCTATATCGTTTACTAATATTTTGCTATTTTCATAAGACGCTATTTTAGTAAGTTTCTAAAAATAGAATTTTCCTAAAACAGAAAGTTTCCTCTTTTGAAAAGTGGTTCTTTTTTCTTTTGTTCTCTTATGGTTTATATTATTGAATCCCATCTTTTAATTATCGATAATGGCTTGTTTTGGAGTTATGGAATAAGGAAAAGTGTGGGTTTAGAGTAATATAATCTGGGCTGTACGTCTTGCCATCAACTATAAAGCTGGTGTGTCTATGTTGAGACACATTGGTCGTTGAACTGAGCATGGTTTGTGTTCAGGGCGGTGTATGTTTACCTTAAACTTAGATATCGCATCGTGTAAGTCGCGTCGGGTTGAACTGGATATGGTTTGTATCCAGGAGGGGTGTGCACTACTTAAGCCAGGACCTCGCTGCACGCAGTCCTGTTATAGTTGAGTTGCCTAGTTAGAGATCAAAGTCTGATTTGTTTTGACTAAGTTCTCGAAACTAGATTTTATTATTGTCCTAGTGAAAGTCTAGATTCTACATTAATCCTATCCATAACGCCATTTTGATTATTTTATTTATTATCGATATAAATTGGTTTGCAGGTTGGCAAATATTTTTATGTTTCTTCGGTAACCCATTTTAATATTTTGGTTTTGTGACGAAAACTTATTTTAATATGATGTTTTACTGTTTTCCATTTTTATTATTTTTCTATAGTAGTAAGTACAGTCTTAAAATCCTATTATACGGCTGGGAGAACGTTGACGTTGCTCCCCACTGATTGTGGCTGTTATGTTTTAACATGGCAGGTATACGTGTTTGTTTCCGGTGGGTGTGGGCTAACGAGCATTCTTGGATCCTGCTTGATCTTTTTAATAATTATGTCTTACGGATTGTTTAACCTTTTTATGGATTGTTTTAAATTTTAGCCATTTTTATGTATGGCATACGTTTGACTTTACCAATTTAATTTACTAAGACATAGTTACAGTGTGTTTTAATCCCGTCTTTACAGTGTTTCCGCCACTATCGCGTTAGAATTTCTAGGGAATTACATTTGGTATCAGAGCATTACTGCTCCCAACGCTTACACGTGAAATTAGGGAAAATATCAGTAAATTATTTAAACAGTAAATAAAATATTATTAGAGATGGGTAGAAACAAAATAAGGACTTAACTGTTAGGTTTATATGTTCTTGTAACTCAATGATTAGCATTGAATATTTGTTGCTTTTGTCTGGAGGAAGACGAATGAACAAGATGCTGTCATGATGCTGCTCCAGATCGGGACAAGACCTGCTTAGAACTCTCAACGCCTGCTGACTCGAGTGGACAATTTGGTGCTCCAAGAAAAATGTCGAAGGTGACTTCTCAGCTCCGATTTAGTTTGCTCAATCTACAGGTTAGATGATCAAGAGTAGATTCATGTTCCACGATGTTGCAGTCGATCCAGATCGAGCGACCCAAGACTTGCTTGCTCGTTCCTTTGCAAGAAGATGAAGTAATCCTTTTGGTTCCCTCGTGAACCTTAGAGGTCCGAACTTTCCCTTCTCGTTATAGGTCTTCATCATCTTGAATCATTGATTCTTTTCTTCCTGCTTCTACCTTTTCCAATTCTTCTCTTATATATTCTCATCATCATTCGCTTGGTGAATCCTTGTTCTATTCTCCTACTTTACCATCTCCCTCTTGAGATTCCTTGGTTAGACCAAATTTTGTCTTGTGAATCTTTTGGAAGTATAGATGTTTGAGATTTAGTAAACCCTTAGCTTGTTACTTGATTTGAGGATTGTGAGTCTACCCTATCTTCTAAGCAAGTAAGAAATTTTTGAGGATTGAGTTGAATGGTATTAGTTGATTAATGGAATTAGGTTGTTACTTTAGACACTAAACCTTGGGTTATAGATTATTTTGATTATTTTGGAGTACTTAGAGTTGAATATATTTTAGAGTAGTAAGAATAAAGTTTATTCTTTCTATGGATACCTAGTACCCAACATAGAACCTAGTTAAGTGTAAATAACAATATTACTTGGGTTTCCTACCTAATGTTGACTTAATGGATAATCGTGGAATTTTGGGATCATAAATCATTGGCTAAGATGTTAGCGCAAGTGTTTTGGTACCATTTCAGGTCCTCATTAATGTTTAGTAAATTTTAGTTGACATAGATTAAACCTTGTTTCTTATGGATTAGATCGCAGAGCGTTGATGTAAGGTTGTAACCTACAAACCTTAGAGTGGAATGACCTAAGTTTGGGCAGATCATTATTAGCCTTGAAGAAGAAAACATATTGCTCAATTAAAGGTTGGCTTTATCGCGTTGTTTTGAGGAATACTTAATATCAATCATCTTGATGGATTTATAGTTCAGAACCCTTAGACCACCGAGATTGTGGCTTCGTTGAGTTAATAAATATTTTAGTGGTTTCACTGTTACGATATGAAATGATAAGTGTAGTTTGTAGTGCCTATTTTGTTGTGTTTCGGTCCCATTTTCCTTGTAGAATCGCTCCTTGGGAGCGGTTTAGGGGTTTCTTATGCTTCCTTCAGTTCGTTTCAGGTTCCCGAGACCGATTTGGAAGAGTTGGAGCGATTCCGACTCGATACATACACATTTTGGAGCCAACGGAGTAGAGGAACGATGACTCGATGCCTTGGAATCGACCCCGAGACCTCGGGACCCAATCCCGAGCCTCCGAGACCCGATCCCGAGTCCTGAGAATCGACGAGAAACCCATGAGAGGCAAGGAGGGACCAAAGAGCTCTTAAGGGAGGCCTACAAAGACCCATCCCGTTCGGGATGGCCTCATCCCGTTCGGGATGAAGTGAACATGAAGCGCGGCTACTGTGAGCCCATCCCGATCGGGAAGGTCCTTCTCGACCGGGAAGGATGGCCCATCCCGATCGGGACCAAGCCTTCCCGACCGGGAAGGGTCAGTTACAGCTCCGCCTTGTTTCTTTCAATTCCTTTCCACTTGTAACCCTATATATATACCCCCCCTCTGGTATTAAGACACCATCTTATCATACCCTAGACGAGTTTAAGCCTCCATTAACATTCAAAACCCTAGATTAGTGCTACTCTCATTAGTTTAATTCTCTCTTTAATCTTTAGTTAATCATTGTAATTAGTTCTTGGATTAAGGAGATTCTTGAAGATTGTTCCAAGCTTGACAACCTTGGGATTTTATTTGGGTTTCTTATTAATACAAGTTCTCTTCTTTTTCATCCATTGTTTGTTGGTATAATCTTCTTCTCTTATTTACTCTTGTTCTTAGTTTGTTAATCAAGTTTGAATCTTTATATTTTGACCTTGGAGCTCAATTGAAAACACACATGGAGACTATTGACAAGAAGCTCCAAAGCCACCTCAACCAAGTCCAAGGCTCTAGTTCCTCTCACCATCAACCGATTCAAGAAGTGAATGCTTTGGGGTTTGCACCTCCTTTACCTTATTTTGGGATGTGTGATACTTATGGAATCGTTGGTCATGATCCTATGAATTGTAGAGGAAGTATTGAGCAAGTGAACGCCTTTCAAGCGTTCAAGCAAGGTGCCTCCTACTCTAATCAATACCAAGCTTCCAATCAAGTCCCTCAACAACAAGAACTTCAACATCAACAACAACATCGTCCCTATGTTCCACCTCCCTTAAGGGACAACAACCAAGGTTACCAAGGTTATGCGGGTAACCCAAGACCCTTCAACAACTTCAAGCAAAATAACCAAGGTACCTTTCACAACAACAATCAAGGGTTCCAACAAGGGAACTTCAATCAAGGCGGTTTCCAAGGAAACCAAAACTTTCAAAGACAACAAAACCACAACCAAGGCCTTAATCAAGGCAATTCTCATGGGTTCCAAGGGAACCGTCAACAACAAGCTACACAAGGTAATCAACAACAAAGCAAGCCTAGGAGCCGGTCTCCTACTCATGATTATGGCATACCTCTCGCCATCACCGATACTCCACATAATCCATCATCCCCACCTCGGGATTTCGACATTCAAAAGACTTTGATTGAAATACAAAGGAGCAATCAAGATATGCAACAAAGTCAAATGGACATATCAAGAAACCATCATGAGCTCTTCACTTATACTCAAGGGGAAAATGTGGTAAGAGATGCTCGTATGAAGATGCTTGAAACTCAAGTATCTCAACTTGCTTCGGGGAGCTCCTCAAGACAAAAGGGGCAACTACCTTCTCAAGGTGAAACACCGACATTTGAGCGTGTAAATGCTATCACCACAAGGAGAGGTACCTCTTATGACTCCCCTCCACATCCTAATGAGCAAGAGCCAACGCAAGAACCGACAATGGAAATGGCATCTCCAAATCAAGAAGAGTCAAGCTTTGATAATCCAATTAAGGAGCAAGTCTTATGTGAGGTCGAGAAACCCCAAGAAGACAACCCTCCCCCACTTCAAGAGAAAGACAAGGGAAAAAGGAAAGTGTCCTTCGAAGAGTCCACCCCAATTGAGCAAACCAAGTACCAAATCAAGTTGCCTTTCCCATCAAGGCAAATGAAGACTAGGGTGGACACTCAATACGACAAGTTCCTTAGTATTGTGAAGAAATTGGATGTTAGTGTCCCGTTTACCGAGTTACTTACCCAAATCCCGGCATATGGCAAATTCAAGAAAGAAATCTTGGCTAGGAAGAGGTCCATCGACAAGGAAGAGACGGTAGCGTTCACGAGGGTGGTGAGCGAGCTTATTCAAGGTTCCACACTTCCGAAGTTGAAGGACCCGGGTAGTTTCTCGATCCCTTGCACCATAGATAATTTCATGATCAAGAATGCATTATGTGACTTGGGCGCGAGTGTGAGGATCATTCCCTACTCTATTTGTTGCCGACTCGGGATGAAGGAGTTGAAATGTACGTCCATTACACTCCAAATGGCCGATAAATCTCTCAATCGACTATTAGGGATGCTAGAGGATGTGTCGGTAAGAATTGGGAAGTTCTTCATTCCGGTTGACTTCATCGTGCTCGATATGCCGGAAGATGCCAACACTCCCATCATCCTTGGGCGCCCATTTCTATACACCGCGGGTGCCATGATCGATGTGAAGAACGGTAGGATCACATTTGAGTTAGGCGAGGAAAAGATAGTGTTCGACCTCCAAGGCAACACTTCGCCTACTAGCGGTAAGACATGCAATATGATCCACGCCAAGAAAGACATCGATCTATGGGGTGAACCGGGGCAAAGCTTGGAGAAGTACTCTTATGTACTTGATGATGATAACTCCGATTTGGAGGAAGATGAGTGCCCAAATCATGGGCTTGATGACAAGTTGAAAAGCAAGGAGAAGGATGAGCCTCCCTTGGAGCCACATGAAGACCGGTGGACGTTTGGGTATATCCCGAAAGACCAAAAGTACAAGTTCAAGCCGTTGAACTTGGATGATCGGGATGCCCCGGGAACGTCAAGGCAAGGTCATGATGAGTCTTGGGATGTGGTCAGTTATATGACATGCTTGATTGAAGACTTTGCTAGGGCCTTCGACTTGTTCTTACGTGCCCTTGATGGAGATGGAATTGGTCATGGTTGTTGAAAAAGATTGAAGAAAGCACCACCTTGGTTTGACGGAGTTCCACAAGAACCGTCTTATTGTATATATCTCTTTCTTGTAGTTAGCTTGTTTCTTGTGATATTCTTGTTATTTGGATTGATTGATGAGCGTAGTGAGGGAGAGAATTTAATGTGTGTTGAGCTTTGTTGATAGGTGAAAGGAAAGGTCGATGATGGAGTTTGGTTTGCGAGCGAGGAAGTCGGTTTTTGAAGCTTATGATAAGCTTTTGGGTTTGGGGAGGCCAAGAAGACTCATCCCGACCGGGAAGAGGGCTTCCCGACCGGGAAGGATGAGGAATCCCGACCGGGAAGGAGCCATTCCGATCGGGATGAAGGTGCAGAAATTTGGACTCACTGGAGTGCATTCCCGACCGGAACGAGAGCTTCCCGATCGGGAAGGGTTTATCAACCCGATCGGGACCATCCATCCCGACCGGGATGGTCCCCTTTCTCCCTTTTGAGCCTTTTCTTAGGCGTTTGACTCCACCCATCCATTATACCCCCTCCCAACCTCCCTACTCCTCCTTACTCCTATCATATGACCCGTACACCTCACCTTACACCGAAATCCACATAAATTTTCATCCCCTTGCACCATCGCTACCTCTACCGTGAGTTCTTTTCAAGTGTGAAGCGAGATGGCATCCAAGACGATAAGCGACGAGCCTCTAATGATCATTGAGACGATGCAGCAAGTGAGTTACTAGCCACTCGGGTTGGGTAACTATCCTTCCTTTTCCGTCTTTTTATCGCTTGTTTTTCGTTGTTTGCCCCCTTCCCTTGAGTCAGGGTATCGTAGTGGCCTTCGAGGCCGTAGTATGGTTGCTCCCGACTCCCGATGACGTGATTGCGTCGAAAGTCAATCGATTAATCCAATTTCACAAGTTTTTCACTCTTTCTTTTTGAGGATTTAGTCGGATTTAGGCGGAATCCGGGCTAGGTGACTTGATTACACCTAGCCCTCCCCTCCCATTTCCTTTTATTTCCTTCTTTTTATTTCTTCCCCCATCCATATCTTTTCTTGTCTCGGCCCATGGTGACTTGACTACACCCCGGCCGGACACATTCTACCAATTTCTTCACTTTATTTTTGATTTTTAGCTTTATTTTCGTAGTTTCTTTTCTTTTTCTTTTGTCTCTCCGCACACTACAATTGAGCATATGAGGACATTGCTCGGTTTAAGTGTGGGGGAGCGATATTCTAGCATAGTTAGCTTTATTTTTGTAGTTTTTCGAAAAATCTTTAAAACCCCTAAAAATTTGAAAATTTTTCACAAAAATCAAAAAAAGATTTTCTTTTTGTGTGTTTTTCTTTTGTGTCATCGTCTCGTATATTTGTTTTGTTGCGTGTGTTTGCCCCCCTTTTCCTTATAGGTTGCTTAAACCACCGATGGCTTTGGAAAGCTTTCAAGATGTCCGGTAACAACTTCTATCCCTTTTTCCTTCTTTGTCACTTGCGAAATTTGGAGGAGATTGTGATGAGGTGTGCTCGGGAGGAGCTTTGTAAAGTTTGATGTTGGTTGGTTGCTCATTTGGAAGCTAGGGGTGGTTTTTGTGTTATGTATGTTTTCGTTTTATGTTGTTCTTGTTTTGTTGCTTTTGTTTCTTTTTCTTTCGTTTTCGTTGAGTCTTTGTTATGTGTTATGTTTGTTGAGTTTTCTGTGTAAATGGTTTTCGAAAACCCGGTTTAGAGGTTAGTGTGTGAGTATCTATTTTCCCTTTCTAGTAGTGTAAATCGAGTCTTGGACTTTAATCTAGTAGAATGACCTTAAATCAATGAATTCGTTGGTCCTTTACCTTGAGTCCACCTAGCTTACTAGGAATTTACTACGGGATTTGCACTTTTGACCATTATGACCACCCACGGTGTGAAAAGGCCTTGGTTACCGAGTCTCGTCCCCTAGGTGACCGTGTTTAGGATCGTTTGATTAGTCCAAGTTCTCCACTTTTTGTGGGTTTGAAGGGAAGGGCCTGTCCCGACTTACCCATTCACCTACCTCCTACACATCTCCACACAATAAATTGCAAATTGTTGATTGCTACCTTTCTTGTTATACAATCAAAATGCCAAATCTTGCCAAAAGGGCAAAGAAAAGAAAAAGAAAGAAAAAAAAATGAAAGAAAGAAAAGAAATGAAGAAAAATAAAAGGCACAAAAGCCAAAAAGAAAATAGAAAAGAAGAAAAAGAAATGGCATGGCAAAGCAAAGCAAATATGTCGAAAAGAAAGAAAATGCCAAAAGAAAACCCGTCTCACAAAAAGAAATCCTCACAAAAAAAAGCCTTTTTCCGACTTTTGCCGTGAAGATCCTACCAAAGGACCGAGTCCCGAGGAAGGATGATAGTGACATTAGTCGGTCTTCCCTCATTTTGCATGTTTTCCACCTTTTTACTTGGACTAGTTAGGCGGTTTTAGACATGGGATGACCCTCTTGGCTCATGCTAAAGGGGGCGGGGTCTCACTTACCTACAGTGTCGACTAACACCGTGGTTCTTCACTTTTCCACTCCGCCGATCGTCCCGTAGTGCGTCTTTAGAAAGTTAGGAGGACCTAGGTAAGTTACCAACATTTTTGTTGGTTTATCGTCATACTATTAGGGTTTAGTCCACCTTGGTTGGTATTGCTAGCTTGGGAACGTTGTCACTTACCTCGAGTCCTAAACCGGTGCTTCTTTCACCGCTTTTTGAGGGAAGCGGTATTTGTTTTTCTTTGGGTGCAACCTTGTGTTTGTTTGTTTGTTTGTTTGTTTATGTGCTTGTTTGTTTTTATGTCTTGTGTCCGGTTGCATCCACAGTTTTGTCACAAGACCTGACTTGCCTTGCGGAGTGCACTTTTCCTCTAAGTGTACTCGCGTGAGTTGAAAGGACGTAGGGTGCGCTAATACCCACTCGGCTAGTTTAGTATTTAGTGTGTGCTTACTAGAGGGCGAGTAAGGGTTAAGTGTGGGGGAGTTGATAAGTGTAGTATGTAGTGCCTATTTTGTTGTGTTTCGGTCCCATTTTCCTTGTAGAATCGCTCCTTGGGAGTGGTTTACGGGTTTCTTATGCTTCCTTTAGTTCGTTTCAGGTTCCCGAGACCGATTTGGAAGAGTTGGAGCGATTCCGACTCGATACATACACATTTTGGAGCCAACGGAGTAGAGGAACGATGACTCGATGCCTTGGAATCGACCCCGAGACCTCGGGACCCAATCCCGAGCCTGCGCGACCCGATCCCGAGTCCCGAGAATCGACGAGAAACCCATGAGAGGCAAGGAGGGACCAAAGAGCTCTTAAGGGAGGCCTACAAAGACCCATCCCGTTCGGGATGAAGTGAACATGAAGCGCGGCTACTGTGAGCCCATCCCGATCAGGAAGGTCCTTCCCGACCGGGAAGGATGGCCCATCCCGATCGGGACCAAGCCTTCCCGACCGGGAAGGGTCAGTTACAGCTCCGCCTTGTTTCTTTCAATTCCTTTCCACTTGTAACCCTATATATATACCCCCCTCTTGTATTAAGACACCATCTTATCATACCCTAGACGAGTTTAAGCCTCCATTAACATTCAAAACCCTAGATTAGTGCTACTCTCATTAGTTTAATTCTCTCTTTAATCTTTAGTTAATCATTGTAATTAGTTCTTGGATTAAGGGGATTCTTGAAGATTGTTCCAAGCTTGACAACCTTGGGATTTTATTTGGGTTTCTTATTAATACAAGTTCTCTTCTTTTTCATCCATTGTTTGTTGGTATAATCTTCTTCTCTTATTTACTCTTGTTCTTAGTTTGTTAATCAAGTTTGAATCTTTATATTTTGTTTATAGTTATTGTTATTGTTCATTATGGATGTTGGGATGTTCAAGTTGCTTTCTCTTATTATTGTTAGTTTTTCATTGATAATGAGTGAGTAGATTACTTGTGGGGTTAGTAGGGGGATTAGGGGTAGATTATGGATGATTAGGGTTGATTAAGGGAAAAGGGTGAATCTTTGTTGTTAGTCACATTGTGGGCACTCTATGTGTTTGTTGATATGCTTGTGTGAGTTGTAGTGGCCATGCTTCCCATACTTGTATTCATCTTCTCATTGTTTGTCTATGATGCGGAAATGTTGAGAATAGTTTAGTCGCGAGAGCGCGGACTAGGGTCTAAGTTGCAAGAGCCCGGACCCACCTTGACATCGGTCTAAGTTGCGAGAGCCCGGACCGACTCTAGTGACTAGGAGACACCTATACCCTTGATCACCCCAATTACCCTTCTACTCCTATGAACCCGACCTACCCCACTTCTTTCCATATTTGAGTTCACCCTCTTAGTTAGTCTTCGTTCCATTAGTTTCATTGTTTAGTTATTCTCTAGTGTTAGTCTAGTTCTTACTCCTCCTCCTTCATAGTCTTCCAATTATTGTTTCTTTGTGTTTGTTTTGGTGACCTAGTCTTGTTTTAGGTAGACATAGTCCAAACTTCGTCTTACCGTCCTCATGGATACGATCCCGACTTGCCCTAGCTACCCACTAGGTGTAATCGGTAGTTTATTGACGGTTAGGGACGTGACAAATCCTTACCATCATGAAATTTGATGGAATTCTCAGAAACCTTAGCTGAATGACGTATTTGAAAATGTGAGTATCTGGCGTTACATGTCAGGCTGAGTGTGTTTAGGGTTTGGCGTACTTTCCTAACCTTTGTCTATTGATGATGTTAAGAATGTGTTGATGATCACTTTTGAGGTTTTCGTGTCCGAACATTGTTAATTGATGGATTTTTATTTAGTGTTCCTTAATCGAGAAATTTGAAGTATACCTCGAGTTCATACCTTGTGAGCTTTGAATTTATGAGCCTTAGTGATTACGAGTTTGGGTATGTTTTGATGACCGTTGGAATATTAATTAATGGATTAGTCTAAATCATTTTTGGATTGTTTTTCATACTAATTGAAGAAATATATAAGTATGTAAGACTTAATTTTGGAGGCTATGGCAGTCGATAAATTTGGAGGTTGTAGATTAAGTAGGACCACCCTGTACCGATATTGGTCTTAGCGTTAGTTGATGGGCCAATTAGGAACCCATGTTTGTGAGAGTCGTGCTAGGAATCTCGAGATGGTTAATTGCTTCTATAATCCTTGCGAGTTTTTTTTTTACTCTGAACTCCGCCTTCCTTTCTGCTTCTCTTGAATTCTGTTACCCCCATTTGCTGCTAATCCCTTCAACCTTTGCCGATTTTGAAAGCTCTTATTTTTAATGTATTTATCCTTGTTCTATTTACCCGTTAATCATTTTTTTGAACTCCCTATTTTATAAAAAAAATTGACCAGTTTAAAAAAAAATTATGGATTATCGTAAAATTTTAACATTTTGAGTTATAATTCCTAATTATGAAATTACCCGTTTTGTATAAAGTTGACTAACTTAAACTTTTCGGATATCGTGAAATTTAACATTTTTGAATTATAATTTAAAAAAAAAAATTATACTTCACTTTTGTTTTATCTTTGGTTGATATTTATATTTACTTCTATTTCAAAATGCCTTAATAATTTATTTAAAATTATTTCAAAATTGTTTCAATTTTTTTTTTTCAAGCGATCGGAGTTTTATGAAGACTTTCAAGTTTTCAAATACTTAAATTACTATAGGATTAGTATGCAAAACATTTTAACATTGTCGAAATTATTTTATGTTCAGGTTTGATAACATATTTGAAAACTTTAATAATTACTTTGATAACATTTTGAAATCAGTTTTCGTTTTGTTGTTTGGTGGACTTTTGAACCTGTCATTGAAAAACGTCTAACGACTGATTTAATTTTACTAACTACAAAATTTGCTTTCTCAAAAAATAATTTTTGTTTTGTCTTAAAAAAAATATTGTCGAGTTTCTTAATCAAAACGTTTTGTTTTGAACGTGTTTTCGGTATTCTCCTCCGAGTTCGTTTACAAATGTTATTCAACAATGTTATTTTATCAAATAAGTTTACTTTACGGTTTCATTAATTTAGAAGGTTTTAAACTTCGGGTAGCATAGCTCAATTCCTCTTGGAATAAATATTTGCCATCGATTTTGTATCACTTTCAAAGCTGTAAAATTTTCTTTTAAACCAATTTTTTTTAATGCAAAATAAGTATTCTCATCTTTTCGACTGAGGTAATCTAGATTCCTTTCTGCTTATTCTCAGTTTCGAGGACGAAACTTTCTTTTAGTGGGGAGGATTGTAACACCCGCTATTTTTCCTAGCGCTTTTATCCTTTCCGCTATGGCTTCGTCATAACTCTATTTCGGTCTTATGTTTCATTATTTTTCCAAGCTTTATTTTTATTTTCGAGTCCAATGATATTTATTTTTATTTTAAAGGATTTTAATTCTTTTAAACCTATTTATTCAATTTTCATCGTAAACTAATTAATTTTCCGCGAGGAATTCTATTTCTATTCGAATTGACGTTTTTAAACTCGGATTTAAGTTATTCCTTTTCCTAAAAATGTTTGAATACGTTTATATAAAATTTTCAACTAGTAAATATTTTTATTTACAAGTATTTAGTCGTTAATAATTTTATTACGAAGCTTCGCGAATAATCATTTTCTTACGCGAGGTTTACTCGAATTACCTTGAAATGCCTTTAACTATTTTACGATTATACTTTTTATCAACTTATAAATCATTTGAGACATTTTCCTTATATTTTGGACCGACAAAGCTTCTTGTCACAATTTAACTATGTTTTATTAATACGTTTCATTTTATCACATTAAACCGTAAACATAGGATTCTTTTCTTTTCATTGAATTGAGGCTTTACTACTCAAGATCTTCCTACTCCTCTTCTTATCCCTTTGGATAGCCATATTTGTCTATATGCACTTAGGATTCTTCAACTATTTTACTATCATTTATGCTCTTTAAGTGTAGTAACCTCCTTCTCCTTTAATCTACTCTACATTCATTTTGTGCATTAACAAAAAAATTACTACAACATATTCATCATCCTTTTTTTTTCCTTCTTGGCCGAGTACTCCCTCCTCTATTCCAGCCTGATTTTTGCTCCATTTCGAGTCTCAATCAAATCGTTTTTATCGTCATATTAATCCTCTTTCCGATTTCTTCGTTAAGGTAATAATCGACGTCGTTTTCGATCATTATTTACCTTGATTTTTGTTAGTTTTCTCATGGTATTTTTCTGCCATGATTTTTGTGTTTGGAAGGATTTGTGGACGATCCCGAGGCCGACGAGTATATAATCGATTCAGACTTGGAGTAGAGGTAACGTCGATGTTACTCGGTATTTCATGATTTTAATTGTGTATTTGCATGTATATATTTTTATGTTTTATTTTGACAATATATGTATGCCACCAAATCTGGAAAATTTTTACAAGTTGAAAATTTGCATGTTTCGGTATTTTTATCGCTTTTTCGAGATTAACGATTAAATTGTTATATTAATTTGTAAAATCATAATATTCGGCCTAAACATGTAGTATATGTTTATATTCTGTAAAATTGATATTTTTGATGATTTATAATAATTTAAGATTTTTCTGATATTTTAAATATCGATTATTGAATTATTACCATTTACGGACAAAAACGATTAAAAGCCGATGTTTAGTTCTAGTACCTAAACATTTTATCTTAATCTGATTTTTGACGTGGTGAAACTTTCTGATGAAATAGAGTTTTCTTAATATTTTCATAATTTTTCAGAATTGTTAAGTGGATGAATTAATTAATCACTTTAAATCATCGTTTCTCGTTAAAACCGTGTTTGTTGTTTAAATTCTCGAATTCTGGTCTTTGGTTTAAATCTGGAAAAAAATGTGATTCTGATGATTTCATATTAAAATTTATTTTTATGATTTTTAGTGCCTTAATAAAATGTTAGGAACGATAAGTTTATTAATGAAGTCGTTAATTGTGAAAACGGGTTTAAATGACGGTTTTGTTGGAATTTGTTGAATCTGGAATTTTGGAAAAATCTGGAAAATTTATATTCTGGAAAATCAGGATTTTAGAGTGTAATAATAGTTTTTGGATATTAACACTTAAATCGTTTTGTAATTACTATTTTTATTAATCGTTATTGTCGAGATTAGACGATTAACGGGAAAACGCTTTAAAAACCGAGTTTTGGGATTCTGGAAAATTTTATTTTCTGGACAGAATTTCCATAATTATGTTTTAACTATTTTACGTAATTTTTGTACTATTTATTAGGGTCTTTAATTAATAATTATTGATTTTCGGGCAAATTGTGCTTTATCGTTAAAATTCTTCGTCTTACCTAAAAGAATTTTTTTTCCAGAAATCTTGGAAATATTTAAATCTGAAACTTTAAGAGTTAAATCATCCCTTAACATATTCTAAATATATTCAATGGTTTAATTAAATAAAAGACGTTAAAAGATTTAATTTGACATTTGCCGTAAAATCCTATTTGTAATCGTATTGTTGTAACTAATAATAATTAGGGAATTTTAGCTTTGAAAATTTTGAAAACACCTTGATTAGTATTATTAAAATGTTTAAGACATTTTTAATCATTTTCTAAACACTTATAAGATATTTTAATAATTTCATTAACGCAAAAGTTCTCGTTTTAAGAATTAATATCGTTAAGGCCGTAAGTACTAGTTTTATAAATCTATATCGTTTACTAATACTTTGCTATTTTCATAAGATGCTATTTTTAGTATTTTTCTAAAAATAGAAGTTTCCTAAAACATAAAGTTTCCTCTTTTGAAAAGTGGTTCTTTTTCCTTTTGTTCTCTTTTGGTTTATATTATTGAATACATCTTTTAATTATCGATAATGGCTTGTTTTGGAGTTATGGAATAAAGAAAAGTGTAGATTTAGAGTAATATAGTCTGGGCTGTACGTCTTGCCATCAACTATAAAGCTGGTGTGTCTATGTTGAGACACATTGGTCGTTGAACTGAGCATGGTTTGTGTTCAGGAGGGTGTATGTTTACCTTAAACTTAGATATCGCATCGTGTAAGTCGCGTCGGGTTGAACTGGATATGGTTTGTATCCAGGAGGGGTGTGCACTACTTAAGCCAGGACCTCGCTGCACGCAGTCCTGTTATAGTTGAGTTGCCTAATTAGAGATCAAAGTCTGATTTGTTTTGACTAAGTTCTCGAAACTAGATTTTAGTATTGTCCTAGTGAAAGTCTAGATTCTACATTAATCCTATCCATAACGCCATTTTGATTATTTTATTTATTATCGATATAATTTGGTTTGCAGGTTGGCAAATATTTTTATGTTTCTTCGGTAACCCATTTTAATATTTTGGTTTTGTACCGAAAACTTATTTTAATATGATGTTATATTGTTGTAGAGACCCACATTTTGACTGCCAGGTGTCTATAGCAGTTTCCGACAAACACCCGATGATGATCGGACGCAAACGTGCTTTAAATACTCAGAAACGGGCTCAAAATCATTGGCATTTGGCTTGGGCTCATTATGGAGTACATATCTCACAAAACCAACCTCAAAATCAGGCCCAGTGGGTCGTTTCGAGTCAAATAAGACTAATTTGGGTCGATTCCGACACCAGGGGTAAAACCGTCTTTTAGCGACCGAGTCAAAACCCGGTCAAAGATTTTCCCGAGACACGTGAGTCAGCCGTGACACCTCACACGGCTGATTCATACTCCAATCCTACGAAAAATCAGCTACATAAAATATTAAACAAATTCGTTTAAGGATGGAATTCGATCTCAAGTAGGAATCCTATCCGAAAACCGATTCAAACACCCGACCGAGTGCAAACACTCGGCCGAGCAGCACAAACCAGCCGTGTTCCCTTGCTTCTTCGACAAGCAAGCGGAATCCTCATGCCTTTCGACTTCCTATATTTCCTATCTTAAATGGTAGTTCAAACTCTCCTAGCCAAGGTCAGGAATTCCCTATAAATAGCCCCTTGCATACAACACTTTCAGACAGAGATCAATCTACATTCATTATCAATCATCAAACACCATCAATTATTCCCACACACTCATAAGCATAAAACTTAACATCGAGAAAACCGATATTATAAAACCCGAAGGAAACCGGTCCGACACCCGACACCCTTCACACGTCCCACCGAGCCAAGACACCATAACTTACCGACATCCACTCGACGCTCTTGTGCCCAAGCCACGTCCCGACGAGCCCCGATCCGAGTAAACAGAAGCATGTAGGTTGAGGGTGTACCAAACCCGATTTCTTTTTCTTCACTTCTCCTTCTCATCATTTTTTATTACGGGTCGTCGGTCCTTTTTATTACGGGTCGTTCGTCGCTTTTATTTTATTTTCTAATATCGATATTATCAAAAACTATTTTCATATATCAAACATTCTTAACAATATGATATCAACTCTATAGTTGAGTATCGTATTAAAAGAATTAAATTAAACTTTGACGATGTTAAAAATCGTTACATCTTTTTTCGTTCAAACCTTTTTTTTACAAAACTTTTTTTATTCATTCCGAATATTCGATATCGATTTCATAATCGAATATCGGATATGACGAATATCAAAAACATAAAATCGAGTATAAATTAATTCATATTTTGTACGCGATTTAGCAAAATTAGCAATTTCGAACAAAAAAACGAAACCGGGACAGACCCGCACGCGAGTCGCGCCACACCCAGGCGACTCGTGCACGGGCCTGAAACCCGAGTCCTTTTTAGCTTTTTTTCGTTTGTTTTATTTTATTATTCTACGAAACGATTTCAAAATTTATATCGTTTCTAAAACTATTCGAAGTATTTGATATAGATTTCGTAGTCAATTATCGAATATAACGAATATCGAATATATTAAGTCGAGTACGAATTATGCAATATTCGTGCGTGGTTTAATAAAAGCATCGAGTTTTGAAAAACCGATTCTGAAAGACCCATCCCATTCGGGATGGCCTCATCCCGTTCGGGATGAAGGGAGCATGAAGCACGACTACTGTGAGCCCATCCCGATCGGGAAGGTCCTTCCCGATCGGGAAGGATGGCCCATCCCGATCGGGACCAAGCCTTCCCGACCGGGAAGGGTCAGTTACAGCCCGCATTGTTTCTTTTCTTCTCCTTTCCACTTGTAACCCTATATATACCCCCCCTCTTGTATTAAGACACCATCTTATCTTATCTTATGTTAGATCCTTAAACCCTAGACTACTTTAGGTTAGATTAGATTAGATTAGTGTAGATTAGTCGGTAATTAGTTGTTAATCATAGATTAATCTTGTATTAAGGGAATTCTTCAAGATCCACTCAAGATTGACAACCTTGGGTGTTTGTATTGGGTTTTCTTCATTAATGCAAGTTTTGTTCTTTCCTCTTCACTAGTTTGGTACAGTCTTCTTCTCCTTTTACTCTTAATCCATTTTTGTTTATCAAGTTTGAATCTTTGTTCATTGTTATCATTAGTTTGTGATGTTTGTTTTGTTTCTTTGATGATTCTTCTTGTTAGTGTTAATTCTAGATTAGTTATGTTAGAGTAGTGTTCTTGCTAGGGTTAGTAAGGTGATTAGGGTGTTAATTGGGTGATTAAGGGTTTGTTAGAGATGTTGGTGGAAGATTTGGGTTTTCTCTTGTTTGATGCACATCACATGTTTGTGGAATTGCTTGAATGACTAAGTATGTACGAATGCTTGTTTTTCTTGCCTTTCTTTTGTGGGTGTTGGTTTGTTGTGGGTTCGGTCCCCTCACTAAGTTGCGAGAGCCCGGTGAGGACGATCCCTAGGCCGGTCTAAGTAGCGAGAGCCCGGATTCGACCTAGGACCATAGCGCACTAGAACCCCGTTTGTCGTGTGTGTCGCCGAGATGGGTTCTAGGTGGAACCTCTAGGTGAGTCTAAGTTGCGATAGCCCGGACCAACCTAGATCACCCTACTACCTCCTTCACTCTAGTTCTCCCTTGACCATTCCGTTACCCCTTTGACCCCGACCTAATCCTAGCCCGTTTTCCTTAGTTGTTCTCCTTAGTCTTAGTCTAGCCTTCTCCCCTCCTTTTATTCTATAGTTTAGCTTAGCTCGTTGACTTAGTCTAGTATTTGGGCCGACCTAGTCTAGACGCCTCTTACCGTCCCCATGGATTCGACCCGACTTGCCCTATCTACCGTAGGAATAGCCGGTTATATTATTGACGGTTGGGATTCCACGAAAAATCCCTCCCATCAATTTGGCGCCGTTGCCGGGGACGGTGCTAGTTTAGACTTTATTTACCTAGTTACTTGACTTTGTCTTTGTGTTTGTGTTTTCTTTTTTTCTTTTGGTTAATTTGCTTCTTGTGTGTGTATGGTTTATTGGGCACTAGACTTCTCACGTTTGTTCTTAGTCCACAGTTTGTGCTTAGAGGTGGTGATTATCTTCTTCTTGCAACTCAGAGCCGCTTAAACGGACGGTTGCTAGGATGAGTGGTTTCCAACCGGGTATGGACTACGATTTTCGAGCAAGCATGGGGTTTGATCTAAACTCCACACACTTGGGAGTCGATATGAGCAACCACTCTTCTTCCATGAACCAAGTGTATGACATGACGTCCCCCTACCACTATCAAGCTTCTTGGGGTGATTCTAGTGGGTATGAACTTCAAGGCTATGAAAACGGCTATCAACAAGTGAACGATTACCAATCCTACGATCATGGTGACTATTACTCGAGTTATGATTGTGACCCCACCATGTACACTCAAGATTCACCTTGTGGAAGCCAATACCCCCAAGACCCACAATATTACCCTCCACCCCAACCACAATATGAACCCTATGACCCACAATACTACCAACCACCCCAACCTTGCTACCAACAATATGATGCCCCACCCCTTGGGCATCATCAAGATTATCAAGGAGCTTTACAAGACCCCAATGACCACCAAATGCCAAACTTGGAGTTTCATGAATCCATGCTTCAAATGCAACAAGAAATGGCCATCCAATTGCAAAAGAATAAGGAACTCTTGGCCCAAATTCGAAGGGGAAACGAGGCGAGGAATGCTCATTTAAATGCATTATCGGTTCAAACTGTAATGTCTTTATCCCGAGCATCATATTTAGATGGAGGATGCCCACTTGAGAGAGATGAGCAACCTAATTACAAAGCCGCCGATGTAGTTCCCTTTGATAGAGAGATATGCTTTGAAGAACCTCAATCGTCTACCCAAAAAGAGACGAATGAGGAGATGACTCTTAGTGAAGGTATCGTTGGTGAAGAATTGGAGGAGGATAGTGAGTTGGATGGTTTGGTAGAGTTTGTGGAGTTGTTGGGTGAAATTGTGAGCCTCGAGTTGCCCTTGTCCGAGAATGTGGATAAGCATCAAGAGCCCCTAGAAAGTGAACCAAGCAATGACTTGGAGGAGATTGAAACCGCCGGTAGAATTTTCGATTCTCCTCTCCAAGATGATGTGGGGCCGAGTGATGAAGATGGGGAACCACAACTTGACGCAAGTGTGGGGGTGTGCAACGAGGAAGTGAGGCCAAAACCGCTTTTTGTGCCTTGTTTCTTGGAGATGAAGCTTGCTAATGATTTGAGGCGATGCCTAGGGGGGAAGAGATCGGTGAAGCTCGTAGGATGGAGAGACCCCGGAGACTACTTTGAATATGATGTTGGGTCTTGGGATTCCTACTTCTTGCCTCCTCCTTGGAGGCCATTGAGGTCGGTTAAGCTCAAGCGCTTCTTGGGCCTTCACTACGATGTCGGTAGCGCATTCGACTTGCTCCTCCATGCCCTTGAGGGCTATGGTTGAAGAATGGAGCCCACCATCCTAGGTTTGACGGAGTTCCTAAAAGAACCGTCATGTTGTATATTCCCCTCTCCTCTTCTTTAGAGTACTTGTGCTTGTAATTGTGTTTCATCTCTTGATTTTGGTAGTTTTGTGATATTCTTGTAATATTGGATTTTTGATGAGCGATGTGAGGGAGTGAATTTGATGTGTACTTTGAGTTTATTATGATAGGTGAAGTGAAGGTGACTCCTAGAAAGGAGTAGTTGATGATGGAGTTTGGTTTACGAGCGAGGAAGTCGGTTTTTGAAGCTTATGATAAGCTTTTGGGCTTGGGGAAAGCAAAGAAGACTCATCCCGACCGGGAAGAGGGCTTCCCGACCGGGAAGGATGAGGAATCCCGACCGGGAAGGAGCCATCCCGATCGGGATGAAGGTGCAAAAATTCGGACTCACTGGAATGCATTCCCGACCGGGACGAGAGCTTCCCGATCGGGAAGGGTTTATCAACCCGATTGGGACCATCCATCCCGACCGGGATGGTCCCCTTTGACTCCACCCATCCATTATACCCCCTCCCAACCTCCCTACTCCTCCTTACTCCTATCATATGACCCGTACACCTCACTTTACACACCGAGATCCACATCAAATCCCACCCCCTACCATTACTACCCCAACCATGCGGTTTTATCAAGCTTGAAGAAGGATGACAACGAAGACAACAAGCAAGCGCCTATATTGATCATTGAGACGATGGAGCAAGTGAGTTGCTAACCGGTCGGTACGGCAACTATCCTTTCTTTTCCGTCTTTTATTGCTTGTTTTTCTCTTGTTTGCCCCCTTCCCCTTGAGTCATGGTACCTTGGTGGCCTTCGAGGCCTCGGTAGTTGTTGCTCTCGACTCTCGATGATGTGACTACATCGAGAGTCATTTCAAAATCCAAATTTTTACAAGATTTTCACTTTCTTTTTTGAGGATTTAGTCGGATTTAGGCGGAATCCGGGCTAGGTGACTTGATTACACCTAGCCCTCCCCTCCCATTTCCTTTTATTTCCTTCTTTATTTTTCTTCCCCCTTCCATATCTTTTTCTCGTCTCGGCCCTTGGTGACTTGATTACACCTCGGCCGGACACCTTCTACCCTTTTCTTCACTTTATTCTTGATTTTTAGCTTTATTTTCGTAGTTTCTTTTCTTTTTTCTTGTCTCTCCGCACCCTACGATCGAGCATGAGGACATGGCTCGATTTAAGTGTGGGGGAGCGATATTCTAGTATAGTTAGTTTTATTTTCTTAGTTTTTTCGAAAAAAATCATCAAAAACCCTAAAAATTTGAAAAAATTTCACAAAAATCAAAAGATTTTTCTTTTGTGTGTTTTCCTTTTGTGTCATTGTGTCATATATTTGTTTTGTGTGCGTGTTTTGCCTCCCTTTCCCTTATAGGTTGCTTTAATCACCGTTAACTTTGGAAGGCTTTCAAGACTCCCGGTAACATCTTATCCCTTTTTCTTCTTTACCTCTTGCGGAGTTTGGAGGAGATTGTGATGTTGTGTGCTCGGGTGGAGCTTTGTAAAGTGTGGTTGATTTGGTGGCTTGTTTGGATGATCGGGGTGGTGTTTGTGTTATGTATGTGTTCGTTTTGTTTTATTCTTGTTTTGTTGCTTTTGCTTCTTCTTCTTTCGTTCGTTTTCGTCGTGTCTTTATTTTGTGTTGTGTTGGGTTGTGTGTAAACCGTTTTCGAAAACCCGGTTTAGAGGCTAGTGCGTGAGTGTCTATTTTCCCTTCCTAGTAGTGTAAATCGAGTCTTTGACTTTAATCTAGTAGAATGACCCTAAATCAATGAGTTCGTTGGTCCTTTACCTTGAGTCCACCTAGCTTACTAGGGATTTACTACGGGATTTGCATTTTGACCATTATGACCACCCACGGTGTGAAAAGGCCTTGGTTACCGAGTCTCGTCCCCTAGGTGACCGTGTTTAGGATTGCTGGACTAGTCCAAGTTTCTCCCCTTTTTGTGGGTTTGAAGAGGGATCGCGACCCTCGACTCACTCATTTCCCTACCTCCTACACATACACACAATAAATTGCAAATTGTTGATTCTCTCTTTCTTGTTATAGAATGAAAATGCCAAAAAGCCATATCTTGCGAAAAAGAGCAAAGAAAAGAAAAGAAAGAAAAAAAATGAAAGAAAGAAAAGAAATGAAGAAAAATAAAAGGCACAAAAGCCAAAAAGAAAATAGAAAAGAAGAAAAAGAATGGCATGGCAAAACAAAGCGAAAATGCAAAAGAAGAAAGAAAATGCCAAAAGAAAACCCGTCTCACAAAAAGAAATCCCCACAAAAATAAGCCTTTTTCCGACTTTTGCCATGAAGAGTCTACCAAAGGACCGAGTCCCGATGAAGGATGATAGCGGCATTAGTCGGTCTTCCCTCATTTTGCATGTTTTCCACCTTTTTACTTGGACTAGTTAGGCGGTCTTGGACACGGGACGACCCTCTTGGCTCACGCTAAAGGGGGCGGGGTCTCACTTACCTACAATGTCGACTAATACCGTGGTTCCTCACTTTTCCACTCCGCCGATCGTCCCGTAGTACGTTTTTAGAAAGTTAGGAGGACCTAGGTAAGTTACCAACGTTTTTGTTGCTTTATCGTCATACTATTAGGGTTTAGTCCACCTTGGTTTGTATTTCTAGCTCGGGAACGTTATCACTTACCTCGAGTCCTAAACCGGTGTTTCATTCACCGCTTTTTGAGGGAAGCGGTATTTCTTTTGTTTTGGGTGCAACCGATTATTTGTTTGTTTGTGTGTTTGTTTGTTTATGTGTTGTTGTGTCCGGTTGCATCCACGGTTTTGTCGCAAGACCCAACTTGCCTTGCGGAGTGCACTTTTCCTCTAAGTGCACTCGCGTGAGTTAAAGGGGCGTAGGGTGAGCTAATACCCACTCGGATAGTTTAGTAGTAGTTTGTGCTTACTCGAGGGCGAGTAAGGGTTAAGTGTGGGGGAGTTGATAAGTGTCATTTGTAGTGCCTATTTCGTAGTGTTTTGGTCCCATTTTCCTTATAGAATCGCTCCTTGGGAGCGGTTTAGGGGCTTCTTATGCTTCCTTTAGTTCGTTTCAGGTTCCCGAGACCGATTTGGAAGAGTTGGAGCGATTCCGACTCGATACATACACATTTTGGAGCCAACGGAGTAGAGGAACGATGACTCGATGCCTTGGAATCGACCCCGAGACCTCGGAATCCAATCCCGAGCCTCCGAGACACGATCCCGAGTCCCGAGAATCGACGAGAAGCCCATGAGAGGCAAGGAGGGACCAAAGAGCTCTTAAGGGAGGCCTACAAAGACCCATCCCGTTCGGGATGGCCTCATCCCGTTCGGGATGAAGGGAGCATGAAGCACGGCTACTGTGAGCCCATCCCGATCGGGAAGGTCCTTCCCGACCGGGAAGGATGGCCCATCCCGATCGGGACCAAGCCTTCCCGACCGGGAAGGGTCAGTTACAGCCCGCATTGTTTCCTTTCTTCTTCTTTCCACTTGTAACCCTATATATACCCCCCTCTTGTATTAAGACACCATCTTATCTTATGTTAGATCCTTAAACCCTAGACTACTTTAGGTTAGATTAGATTAGATTAGTGTAGATTAGTCGGTAATTAGTTGTTAATCATAGATTAATCTTGTATTAAGGAAATTCTTCAAGATCCACTCAAGATTGACAACCTTGGGTGTTTGTATTGGGTTTTCTTCATTAATGCAAGTTTTGTTCTTTCCTCTTCACTAGTTTGGTACAATCTTCTTCTCCTTTTACTCTTAATGCATTTTTGTTTATCAAGTTTGAATCTTTGTTCATTGTTATCATTAGTTTGTGATGTTTGTTTTGTTTCTTTGATGATTCTTCTTGTTAGTGTTAATTCTAGATTAGTTATGTTAGAGTAGTGTTCTTGCTAGGGTTAGTAAGGTGATTAGGGTGTTAATTGGGTGATTAAGGGTTTGTTAGAGATGTTGGTGTAAGATTTGGGTTTCCTCTTGTTTGATGCACATCACATGTTTGTGGAATTGCTTGAATGACTAAGTATGTACGAATGCTTGTTTTTCTTGCCTTTCTTTTGTGGGTGTTAGTTTGTTGTGGGTTCGGTCCCCTCACTAAGTTGTGAGAGCCCGGTGAGGACGATCCCTAGGCCGGTCTAAGTAGCGAGAGCCCGGATTCGACCTAGGACCATAGCGCACTAGAACCCCGTTTGTCGTGTGTGTCGCCGAGATGGGTTCTAGGTGGAACCTCTAGGTGAGTCTAATTTGCGAGAGCCCGGACCAACCTAGATCACCCTACTACCTCCTTCACTCTAGTTCTCCCTTGACCATTCCGTTACCCCTTTGACCCCGACCTAATCCTAGCCCGTTTTCCTTAGTTGTTCTCCTTAGTCTTAGTCTAACCTTCTCCCCTCCTTTTATTCTATAGTTTAGCTTAGCTCGTTGACTTAGTCTAGTATTTGGGCCGACCTAGTCTATACGCCTCTTACCGTCCCCATGGATTCGACCCGACTTGCCCTATCTACCCTAGTTAGGTTAGCCGGTTATATTATTCACGGTTGGGACGTGACGAATCCCTCCCATCATACCCTCACCCCTTACTCAGAACCGTGGTTTCCGGATGTCCGAATCTTGGCAACGAGAGTCATTCAATATACGATTAACCGCTCAAGTCGGCATCGGTATCGATATGCAAAGGGACGAGCCCAATAAACTCTAACATCGGAACTGGGTCGTATTTTGTATACGGCCCACTACGACATAGAGTGGGCTCGAACGGTTCCGAATAACCATAAAATTCGGTGGCGACTCCAACTTCGATTTAAATTTCAATTTGACCATCTCAGATGGAGATTCATTCGCCTCCCCAAACCCGCGCGTGGCCGCGTCGTGTTGGACCTATGTCATGTCCACAATTTGGCGACTCCGCTGGGGATTAGCTGATACGTTACTGACCTTCAGCATCCTCAGGGTGAGACTCGAATAGAAATCGTTTGACTAGTACAATACGCGTTTTAATTTTACGGTTCATGCATAACCCCATATTTTCCCGGGCCGGTACTGGTGACCGACGTCCCACTATACTATCGATGTAGTCCCAATTGGATATGTCGAAGGTGTCCATTAGCCGATTCGTATTGGTTTTACGGCATGTTCTAAGCTCAACTCGACTTAGGAAGTCCGCCCCGATTCTCGATAGGCTGTGTACACTGGTATAGACCCTTTCAGACTGACCGAGACTTAGAATTAGAGCATACATGGCGTCGTTATACTGTTTCCATGACTACGTGCTACCTGATTTACAAGTCTTTTTTCAAAAACCGTCATTTTCAAAATTGCATCCTTTTCAAAATATCCAATTTCAAAACCAGGGACATATACCGAATTTAGGATCCACGATTTTACTCAAAATAGCCTATTTTTAGCCGGTATTATGCCCATTTCAAAACTCGAAAATATTTTCGAAACTTTCAAAACCGTGGCCCGACCCACGTTTTCCGTTTTTCGAAAAAAGGGCCGGTTCTCTCCCGAATTTTTTTCTTTCGGGCTTTTCAAAAAATCAAATTTCAAAACCTTCCTCTTCTTAGGGCTTCCCGTATTTAGCAGTGTCGAATCGTGTCGTATGTCGTCGAGGTCTCTAGCGTCGAAACTCCGTCGATCTTATATCACGGATTTCTTCCCTATCCCAGTCCGCCTTATTATACTAAGGCAAGGCCCACCTACGTAGGACATACTCCTACAAGGGTTGGCCCGTCTACACAATCGAGTCTAAAAGTCTAGAGAATGTCTCAAGTGAACTTCCTTTCGAACAGGGCCGAGCCCACACGGCTGGATCCTAAAGGAGGCCCACCTTTCACAAGTCACCCGTCAAGTATCTTTTCCGAGTCAACCTTTTACAAGGCATAGCCCTATAACAAAAGGTTTGTGACCTTTACGTCTAAGGGTCACTCGTCCGACACTCGAGTCTTTAACCAAATATTCGATCCCACTTGGGGGCTACCCTTCATCAGAGCGGTCAATCACGGTTGCTCTAAGGGTCATGTCTTACACGTGTCTCACGTACCCCACCTTTGAGTCACTTAGATGCCACACCATTTGAGTCCTTAGTCTCACTTGGGGGCTATTCCCCGACGGAACGATTAATCACAGTCACCCCAAGAATCGCACCCTACACATTTGTCTTAGGAGAGTCTAACCCGAGTCAAACATGGTCGCCCCATTTTCGGACACACCCTCGTGCAGCTTGAGTCTCATCGTCAAGTCCAAGCCAGGGTCGTTACCTCGTCCAGGTCAACGTTCGAGTATCCCGGTCCATGAATCTTAGTCATTCCCGTCACCCCGGGACGTGTCTAGTTTGACTCCCTCTCTTGCATTTGCGCAAAACCGAGTTTAGGCGAGTCGTGGCACCTGTCGAAGACCTTACCAAAAAAAGAAACAACCAACCGAGCATCCGAAAGTCCGAATTGGATTCGAGTCTAAGTTTGAGTCCGAGTCTAGGATACCCTACATCCTCATTTCCAAATCAGAGTCAGAATTTTTTGCATTCTGTCCTCTTTTTCAAAATTCAATAAAATCAGCTTTTCTATTGCTCATATATACTTTCCTTATGTGTTTCCGAGAACATGATAAACACCGTCATACACTATGAGCACATGCACGTGACTATTACAGGCACATCTATAATGACTGCAGGAAATCGAGACCCGTGTTTTCCTTTACCTGTTCCATGTCTGACATAGGAAGCCACAAAACTACACTTAGCAGGAGCGGTATCGAATCCAATGACGAATTTAGGTAGTCTCCTAAGACAGGAGGCAAGCCCATTTCCCACAATAAACACCCATCCAATAAGACTACCAATCCCTACCTTAGGTGTTAGTCTGACCAACAGGAAAAACAAAAAAAACTGGACAAAAAAAAAATCAAAAGTCAAAGGAAAAAAGCAAAAGGCCAAAACAAAAAAGCAGGCCATCATAAAAAGAGCATCCACGACCAGAACGGTCAACACAAATGAAGATCCCGTGACCGGGGCTAAGAGGTCAACCAACAAAAAATATTCAAGTGCCCATGACCGTGGTCAACGGTCCACTCAAGATCAATACTCATACCATCCAATAAGGGAGAAACAATCAAGCTGGTCAACTAACACCACATTTAGCCTTCTCACATTACAACCCTCAAGACCTTCCCGAGACCCAGGCTAAAGACAGCCCGGAATTTTGAGGATTCAAGCTCCATAGGATACCCCTAACCATTAGGGCCAGACATGGAAACCAGATCCCGCATCATCAAACATATCCCGATCAAAGTTCGAGCCATTTTACTCGACTTCCCCTTTACATAACAGAATTCACAATCACCATATGCAAACCCGAGATCAAAACTCGTCAAAGACCCGAGAGCAAACTCGTCAAATCCTTTACCTAATCATACACAATCCCGAGAGCAAAACTCGTTAAAATCCCCGAGAGCAAAACTCGTTAAAATCCCATCCCAATTTTTCTCATTCAAACCACTTACCAACCCCAAACACGGGAATTTAACTTGCAGTTGGCATAGAACATGCCCAAATAGTGCACACCACCTCTGGGGGCTATCCCGGAGAACGCTCACAGTCACAGGATTAATATCCTAACCATTTAAGCCCTTTGATCAAGACATCACTGGGAATGCACCTAGCCTACACCGTCATTATGGCTAGTTACACACAAAGTCCTACTCCCTCCGGACACTATTTTTTGCCCCACTTCATTAAAATACTCCTCACATATATTGGGTTAGTGGGGCGAAAAATAGTGTCCGGAGGGAGTATTAGACTAGGCACCATAATATATGTTTCAACACTGAACTACGGCATGGTTTGATTTCACTATACGTGAATACGTAGGCAGCCTTTCAACAGAGGCACAACCACCCACATTGACACACATTCAAAAAGCGCCATCATTCCGGTCATGACACCGTCATGTTCTCAGCAGCTAGCTTTGTCGTCCTGGGGGCTTCTCTTAGGCAGAAAACCTCCATCCACTCACAAAATCCATATAAATTCAAAAAATCTAGCCTCCTTTCTGTAGTGTGTCATAGTACTCGGCTCAGTCGAAGACAAGAATCTGTCAGGACTCGAGGTAATACCCACTTTGGAAATGTACCCTAAAATCAAAAATTCAGGAGAGCACTAGACTACAACAGTCTCATTACAGACTACTGCAACCCCGAATAGCATATCTATCCCACTTCGATGTTCGACCATGTTGCCACCCGTCTAGGCTACGGAATAGCACAACTTAAGAGTCTTGTTAGGTGGCCCACCCCCCTACCGAGTCACGGTCCAACCCCTCGAGAGTCTAGTCGTGTTTGTCAACTCGTCCGGTCACGCCCAGCGTCGAGTCTGTCGATAGGTCTCTCTCTTCAAATTCTCATTTTTTAAAATCTGCAAAACTTAGCCATTTGAGAAAACCCTTTTCGACAAGGTCAAATTTTGGTCTATTTAAATTGCAAATTTCTTTTCTACCCATTATAGTTTTGAAAACCTATTTCCTAGCACGTAAGCTGTTTTCAGGAACTTTGATTTCAAAACTAAGCAAAAATCATTTTTATTCCCCAGCGCGAGTCATATTTGTTTCACCTACATGTTGCATGCAAAATTTTATGTAACTTATACAGGTACAATTCAAGACCGCACAATTCACATAACTCCCCAGCGGCATAGACTTATACGACAAGTCCGATTTCCCACGGAGTTATCATCATCAACTCAGGTACATTTCTAGTCTCCGGCCAGCGGGCCCTTTACGCAGGTCTAATGGACCTTAAACGACCCGACCGGAAGTCTGCCAGGTCTTAATCTTTGATTGGCCTGGTAGCTACTCTGACTTTCGCCTTGTCCAAGCCTCAGTCAGAGTGGGGGCTCTGTAGACACCCACATTTTGACTGCCAGGTGTCTATAGCAGTTTCCGACAAACACCCGATGATGATCGGACGCAAACGTGCTTTAAATACTCAGAAACGGGCTCAAAATCATTGGCATTTGGCTTGGGCTCATTATGGAGTACATATCTCACAAAACCAACCTCAAAATCAGGCCCAGTGGGTCGTTTCGAGTTAAATAAGACTAATTTGGGTCGATTGCAACACCAGGGGTAAAACCGTCTTTTAGCGACCGAGTCAAAACCCGGTCAAAGATTTTCCCGAGACATGTGAGTCAGCCGTGACACCTCACACGGCTGATTCATACTCCAATCCTACGAAAAATCAGCTACATAAAATATTAAACAAATCCGTTTAAGGATGGAATTCGATCTCAAGTAGGAATCCTATCCGAAAACCGATTCAAACACCCGACCGAGTGCAAACACTCGGCCGAGCAGCACAAACCAGCCGTGTTCCCTTGCTTCTTCGACAAGCAAGCGGAATCCTCATGCCTTTCGACTTCCTATATTTCCTATCTTAAATGGTAGTTCAAACTCTCCTAGCCAAGGTCGGGAATTCCCTATAAATAGCCCCTTGCATACAACACTTTCAGACAGAGATCAATCTATATTCATTATCAATCATCAAACACCATCAATTATTCCCACACACTCATAAGCATAAAACTTAACATCGAGAAAACCGATATTATAAAACCCGAAGGAAACCGGTCCGACACCCGACACCCTTCACACGTCCCACCGAGCCAAGACACCATAACTCACCGACATCCACTCGACGCTCTTGTGCCAAAGCCACGTCCCGACGAGCCCCGATCCGAGTAAACAGAAGCATATAGGTTGAGGGTGTACCAAACCCGATTTCTTTTTCTTCTCTTCTCCTTCTCGTCATTTTTTATTACGGGTCGTCGGTCCTTTTTATTACGGGTCGTTCGTCGCTTTTATTTTATTTTCTAATATCGATATTATCAAAAACTATTTTCATATATCAAACATTCTTAACAATATGATATCAACTCTATAGTTGAGTATCGTATTAAAAGAATTAAATTAAACTTTGACGATGTTAAAAATCGTTACATCTTTTTTCGTTCAAACCTTTTTTTTACAAAACTTTTTTTATTCATTCCGAATATTCGATATCGATTTCATAATCGAATATCGGATATGACGAATATCAAAAACATAAAATCGAGTATAAATTAATTCATATTTTGTACGCGATTTAGCAAAATTAGCAATTTCGAACAAAAAAACGAAACCGGGACAGACCCGCACGCGAGTCGCGCCACACCCAGGCGACTCGCGCACGGGCCTAAAACCCGAGTCCTTTTTAGCATTTTTTCGTTCGTTTTATTTTATTATTCTACGAAACGATTTCAAAATTTATATCTTTTCTAAAACTATTCGAAGTATTTGATATTGATTTCGTAGTCAATTATCGAATATAACGAATATCGAAAATATTAAGTCGAGTACGAATTATGCAATATTCGTGCGCGGTTTAATAAAAGCATCGAGTTTTCAAAAACCGATTCTGAAATCAGCCCGTCACGCGACCCGCCGGCATCCCGGGCGAGCCGCGCGGCCGGCTGAGAAACGCGGCTCGTTTCTCGCTTTTTTATTATTTTTCGAACTTCGTTTTTTATACAAAACCGCGTCTTTTAATAATATTTCTCAGATTTCGTATAATATTTTCTCGATCTCGTATATTTATTATATTTGCTATATTATTTTTCACAAACCGATACTAACTCGTTTGTTCATCTTTTGTAGCAAATTCATTCTTCTTTATTGTTTGTTTTATTATACTAAAACGAATCTCACATGCTAAATTCAACTTTGACGTTAAATTTTCATGCATTAAATCGACTTAGCAACCCATTCAATTCCTCGCATGTTTAGGAAAACAATGTTTGCATATCATTCATCGTATTACTAACGCGCGTATTAAAAAATCATTCGATATCCTAGTAGAGGCCGCTAATGTGCGGGCGGGGTTGGGTGTTCTTAGTGAACTTCCCAACACGTACCCTCACCCCTTACTCAGAACCGTGGTTTCCGGATGTCCGAATCCATTGGCAGCGAGAGTCATTCAATATACGATTAACCGCTCGAGTCGACATCGGTATCGATATGCAAAGGGACGAGCCCAATAAACTCTAACATCGGAACTTGGCCGTATTTTGTATACGTCCCACTACGACATAGAGTGGGCTCGAACGGTTCCGAATAACCATAAAATTCCGTGACAACTCCAACTTCGATTTAAATTTCAATTTGACCATCTCATATGGAGATTCATTCGCCTCCCCAAACCCGCGCGTGGCCGCGTCGGGGTGGACCTATGTCATGTCCACAACTGTTTTCCATTTTTATTATTTTTCTATAGTAGTAAGTACAGTCTTAAAATCATGTTATACGGCTGGAAGAATGTTGACGTTGCTCCCCACTAATTGTGGCTGTTATGTTTTAACATGGCAGGTATACGTGTTTGTTTCCGGTGGGTGTGGGCTAACGAGCAGTCTTGGATCCTGCTTGATCTTTTTAATAATTATGTCTTACGGATTGTTTAACCTTTTTATGGATTGTTTTAAATTTTAGCCATTTTTATGTATGACATACGTTTGACTTTACTAATTTAATTTACTAAGACATAGTTACAGTGTGTTTTAATCCCGACTCTACAGTGTTTCCGCCACTGTATCGCGTTAGAATTTCTAGGGGATTACATAAACAATACAAAGGGAGGGTATTTATAAGGTTACAAGAGCAAAGGAGAACAAAAGAAGAGGCGCGGGCTACAGCTGGCCCATCCCGGTCGGGATGGTGGTGGTCCCGACCGGGACGAGATGGTCCCGACCGGGATGAGCTTGGTCCCGGCCGGGATGGCCAAACAGTAGCCGCTCTAAGTTTGCATTACTTCCTGCCCGGGAAGGGTCTTGTAGGCCTTCAATATGATCTCAAAGGTCCCTATTTTGCTCTTCATAGGCTTATCATCGATTCTCAGTGCTCGGGATTGAGTCTAAGGGGCTCGGGAATGGGTCCCAAGGTCTCGGGATCGAGTCTAAGCCAGCGAGTGATCGCCGCTTCTCTTCGTTGGCTCCAAATGCGTCGGAAACGAGTCGGAATCGTTTCATTTCTCCAATATTGTTCTTAGGAGCCTAAAACAAGCTAGAAGAAGCGTAAGTAGCCTCGAAAACCGCTCCAAGGAGCGATTCCACAAGAGAAACTGGGACCAAACACAAGAAATAGGCACTACAAACTACACTTATCAATGTGTGTGTATCATTTATATAACAAATAATTTAAATTTTATTACTTGAAAAGGATATACTTACTCTTTTTGTAGAATGGAGCTAGATATACTAGTTTATTCCCTTTCATTATCCATTCAGATATATATGTCGTCAAAGCATCGGTATCATGACCTAACAATGATGTCTTCTCTGGACAAAAAAAACTCATATCTATTGGAGTCACAAATACTATGCAAGTACCTAAGTAACACAAAAAAAATCATGAGATATCTTTGACCTTTGCTCCTCAATTCTTCATGTTCTTGGTATATTCAATATTCAGTGGAAATTCGAAACCTCACATAGATTTGCTTCATTTGATTCTCGCACAAAATCATTCTAAAAAGTACACTGAATCCGATCCGCAATATCAATCACCATTCTCAATCACCGTACCACAACTCCAAGTAAAATTGTGCCAAAGCTAGCTCCTAATTCCACTTGCTCAAGTTTCAACACGAATCGACAGACGATCAATGTTTTGAACCGTATAATTTTCTTATCATGCACACCAGAATAGAAGAACTTCAACACCGATTCAACCTCATAGACGCAACCACAACAAACTAAGTATATAACACACTACAATAGTAAAAAAAAGAAAAAAAAATAGCCAAGTCATCAAGAATTGGAAGAACATGAAGAATTGAAAATCCAAATCTTTTTAAAGAAAAAAAACAAAAAGGCAAATCTAAAATCATTTTGCCTTTAGGGACGGCTCACATGAAATTTTGCATGCAACCATCATCATTACAAAAACTATAGTACAGAGTAATGTATAAAAAATAAAAAAAAATGGAAAACAAATCTTGATATTTTTTTGAGTTGAGATGTACTGAGCATTAGTAGTAAAAAAACAGAAAAACACAAATGCTTTGTGAGTTGAGATGTTGTTTTTGAAGATGTACTTCTTTCAAATTTGTGTCTTGCCTACATATGAGCGAGCAAAAGGTCATGTTTCTTTGGTGAATCCTGCTAATTCACACGTACATCAAAAGGCCAGGGTTATCCTTTTTTTAATCATAACAATGCTTTGAGCATTGCTAGTGAAATGACTACAAGTGTTGCCTATGTTTCTATCACAGTAAGTATCCATGTGCACACTAGGAAATCTTCCAGACCAAAGAAAATTTCAACAAGACTTCAAGTCTATCAAAATTACCAGAACAAAATGAAAATGGTGTATCAGGGAATACAATGTTACAAACTGAAGATACTTGTGCTTTTCATGCTGCTGTTTTACAAAGTTTGGTTAGCTTTTATAGCATCTATGTTGCATCACTAGCTCATGTTATTAAGGAAATGAAGCCAACTACTTATCAGCAAGCTAAGCTAAGGTAAGCTACCAATGATCAAACATGGGTTCACACAATGCAAGAAGAACTAAATGAGTCAGTCAGGTAGAGAAGTTTTAAAGATTTCAAGTTAAAGCACTTATCATAATTGCACAACCGCACCACACTATGACAAAAATCAAAACAATAACATAACAAATGCTAGTAAGGGTCTGAACTGATATTCTTAGAAGTTTGAAGCTAGTTATCTTCAAGTGTGCAACTATGATGTAGAACCATCGATAAGGGGCCTCCTAACTTCATTTCCCTGCAACAACTGCCCAGCATAGTTTTAGCCCTTTCTCTATATCTTCATCTGACTTGAACCAAAATCAGCTGATGACAAAGATTTCTTATAACTTCAATTGGCCGTGAGTATTAAAGTATAAGCATTTGATCAGTGCAGATAATTTTTTCCGCATGTAAACCTCAAAAAAAAAGACAATAATCTCACATATATTGAGCAAAAGGCATACCGACTGGCAGAGTAGGTAAAGATCACCAAGAAAAGTCAAAGTAAAGTAGTGTACCAAAATGCTCAAATGCAAAGCTTATAAGCTTGTTGTAATCAGAAGACTGTTTGAGAAGTCGGAACTCTACTAGGATCAAAATTTATCATGGCAGGTTAAGTTTTCAGATAGCATGTAAAGAATTTTAAAGGCTAACTTTCTAACCAGGGATATGGCCTGAATCTCCAAGCTTCAGCGACATAGGCATGGGAGAGGTACCTCGAAGATGGAAAGGAACTTGCTCTTGAACTTAATTAGACTTGGGATCTTACCACTCTACCTAGTATATACATAAAGCTATAAGTAGCAGGTGGACAAACATAAGGCTGATGAGTCAGTCAGTCTACTAAGAGATTCAAATCCACTACAGCAACAAATCAAACTGATTCAAGAATAACAAAACAATTGAACCTCCTGTTCAAATCAATTCAACCCTAAAATCATCCAAATCAACTCATTTCTCCAACATTCACCAAAAAATCATCAGATTAAACGCTTTAAGAAAAAAAATAGAATCAGACCTTCTGTTCAGGAAGAGGTTTCCATTGCATGAGCTGAGCGATCTGTTCATCGAGGTTAAGATGCGAGTTAAAAGAAGGAACCGGATCGAAATTCATCTTCACGAATCCAGACGGTAAAAAAAACCCAAAATGATATCAAACACTCAGATCTCCTTCACCCGTATCACTTTGACGCAAATCTCAAACCTTAGATTTCAAAATTAATTTGATTTTGATTTTGATTTTCCCCCTTTCGTCACCTAGTATTCATCAGCGTTTTCTTCATGATCAACCGCATATGTAACAAACTCGTCTACCCCCTCCCTAGAACGGAGATGTGAAACCGATGGAACTGAAACGAATGAATATGTGAAACGAGAAGGAGGGCGAACGACGATGAACCTCAAAGGAATCAACGGGGAAGAAGATCAGAGCGTCGGGGGACTTCATCGGAGAGTTAGGCGTTTTTTCGATTATGGGTCATTTCGATTTTGGTTCAGTTTGTTTTGATTTAGGGACTTAGGGTTTGTTTCAATTTTGGGTTATTTTAGATACCTGTATTTTGTTTATGTAGTTGTGATTTAGGTCAATAGACAACTGAGGTTGATGACAACAGTTGTCTATTATATAGACAACTTTTGTCCCAACTCTCAGTTGCCTAGTAGCCTATAAAGACATATGTTGGTTAAAAATAACAGATGTATGTAAATTATACATCAGTTGTTAACAATATCAGATGTCTATTAGGAGTTGTCTATTTGATGTTTTGTAGTAGTGGCACTCGATCGAGTGACCGCCTCAAAAATGGGCAGAGATTTTTTGTCAAAGGGCACTCGATCAAGTCCACCAAATGACTCGTTTGAGTAACCCCTACAGGCCTCCAACGAGGATTATAAGACGATATAAAGTTCTGTCGAGTCATATTTACGACTCTTAAGTCGATATGTGCTCAATCAATCATGTATTCGTCTTCCAAAACCCACACATTATATCATTTCTAATTTATCATCGTTCCGTTTCTTTACGACTTTGAGCGATGTCTCATACGACTAACCTTATATCGACGACTCATTAGTTGATTTTGATATCCGATAAGTCAAGGCAATTCCTATTTCGCTAGGATAAGTCGAGACAAGACCCCGAGGCCCGGGATCGAGCTAGCATCACGCTCAGGTCTCGTGCGCTAATGCGTGCCAAGGCCGTCGTCCTCCGGTCAATATATAACGCAATGTATAAATTATCGGAGTTCGTCCAATCATTTGACTTACGGTATTAATTTACGTTATCTATTTATGAGTACGTTTATAGTTTACATTTGCCGTTGCTAATCAATTTATTATTATCGCAATTTGTTCAAGTATTGTGAATTCTGGGTTGTATTCCGCCCGTGTAATTTGTAATTTACGTTCGAGTTGTTTACTAGTGGAAAAAACACCTACCGGGTCGCTTTAATTACGTCGGTTCTAAACATATGTGGCGCGAAAATGAGTTTTGCATCAATTTTCTGTCAAAACGACGCATTTAAGAGAATTGTTTGCGTCGATTTTCTTTCAAAAACGACGTATTTGCTCAAATACGTCGGTTTAAATTGCATAACCGACGTATTTTTTTTTTTCGGTGTCTTTTCTAAATAAAAAAAATTATGCATTTCATATGTTGCGTCGCTTGTACTTAATAAATGACGCCATAGACAACTATCAACTGCATCGATGTTAAAATAGAACCGATGCATAATAATTTCATAGATATTGAAAAGGGTGATTTCCATTTAATATATACTTTATTTGTGATACACAATAATAAATTCATAAATATAAAAAACAGTCCCGTCTCGGTAGGTGTACAATAGGTGTAGCCGCACCGGGCCCCCAAAATTTTGGGTCCCAGTTCTGCTAATAACGTTCATATATTAGTGTAGACACCCACATTTTGACTGCCAGGTGTCTATGGTAGTCTCCAAAAAACACCCGATGATGATCGGACGCAAACGTGACTTAGTATACTCGAATTTGGGCTCGGAATCAATAATATCCGACATGGACTTTTAGCGGAGTAAAAATCTCACAAAACAGACCTCAAATCCAGGCCCAGTGGGTCGTTCCGAGCAAAACGAGACTAATTTGGGCCAAAACCGACACCAAAAATAAATCCCGTCTTTTAGCGACCGGGTCAAAACCCGGTCAAAGACGAATCCGTCACAAAAATCAGCCTAGAGGAGCTTCTAGAAGCTGGCGCCCAAATCAAAATTTCAAATAAAACAAAAGTCAACCCCTTCCTAAAATAACTTGATCCTCTTGATCCACTCGATCGAGTGGATTGACCCACTCGGTCGAGTGGAGCGTCTTTTACCGGATCAGGCCCGTTTGCAAGGGCACTCGATCGAGTGCACTAGGGCCACTCGATCGAGTGACCCTAGGTCGTGGGGTAAAATCTATAAATACCTGTGGACATGACATAGGTCCACCCCGACGCGGCCACGCGCGGGTTTGGGGAGGCGAATGAATCTCCATGAGATGGTCAAATGGAAATTTAAATCGAAGTTGGAGTCGCCACCGAATTTTATGGTTATTCGGAACCGTTCGAGCCCACTCTATGTCGTAGTGGGCCGTATACAAAATACGGCCCATTTCCGATGTCAGAGTTTATTGGGCTCGTCTCTTTGCATATCGATATAGATGCCGACTTGAGCGGTTAATCGTATATTGAATGACTCTCGTTGCCAATGGGTTCGGATATCCGGAAACCACGGTTCTGAGTAAGGGGTGAGGGTACATGTTGGGAAGTTCACTAAGAACACCCAACCCCGCCCGCACATTAGCGGCCTCTACTAGGATATCGAATGATGTTTTAATACGCGCGTTAGTAATACGATGAATGATATGCAAACATTGTTTTCCTAAACATGCGAGGAATTGAATGGGTTGCTAAGTCGGTTTAATGCAACTAAAATTAACGTCAAAGTTGTTTTAGCATGTGAGATTCGTTTTAGTATAATAAAACAAAAGATGAAATAAAAATGAATTTGCTACAAAGATGAACAAACGAGTTAGTATCGATTTGTGAAAATAATATAGCAAATAAATATACGAGATCGAAAAAATAAATATTAATCGAAATCTGGAAAATATTGTTAAAAACGATGTTTTGTATAAAAAACGAAGTTCGAAAAATAATAAAAAAACGAGAAAAAGGGGCATCGAGGCAGCCGGCCGCGCGGCTCGCCCGGGATGCCGGCGAGTCGCGTGTCGGTCTGATTTTTGAGACGATTTTTGAAGACTCGACGTTTTTATTAAACCGCGTACAAATATTGCATAATTCGCACTCGATCTAATATTTTCGATATTCGTTATATTTAATAGTTGACTACGAAATCAATATCAAATATTCGGAATAGTTTTAGAAAAGATATAAATTTTGAAATCGTTTCGTAGAATAATAAAATAAAACGAACGAAAAAAAAGCTAAAAGAGGACTCGGGTTTCAGGCCCGTGCGCGAGTCGCCTAGGTGGGGCGCGACTCGCGTGCGGGTCTGTCCCGGTTTTGCTCGTTGTTCGAAAATTGTTAATTTTGATAAATCGCGTACAAATATGAATTAATTTATACTCGATTTATGTTGTCGATATTCGTCGTACCCGATATTCGATTATGAAATCGATATCGAGTATTCGGAATGATTTTTAGAAAAGGGTTTTGTAAAAAAGAATTTTAACGAAAAAAAGATGTAACGATTTTTAATATCGTCGAGATTTTAATATAATTCTTTTCGATACAATATTCGATTATAGAAAATCGATATCATATTTTTAAGAATGTTGTTGTATGAAAATAGTTTTTAATAGTATCGATATTAGAAAATAAAATAAACGACGACCGACCCATAAAAAATAAGACGGACGAGGAGGAAGAGAGAAGAAGAAGAGAAATCGGGTTTTGTTACACCCTCAACCTACATGCTTCTGTTTACTCGGATCGGGGCTCGTCGGGACGTGGCTTGGGCACAAGAGCGTCGAGTGGATGTCGGTGAGTTGGTGGTGGTTCGGTTCGGGCGTGACGAGTGAAGGGTGTCGGGTATCGGGCCGGTTTCCTTCGGGTTTGTAATATCGATGTATCGATGCTAGATTTTATGCTTACGAGTGTGTGTATGGGAATAATTTGTGATGCTTCTATGAATATTTGATCGATAATGAATGTATATTGTAGATGCTAATTGATAATGAATGATAATTGATTGTTGTGTAAAAGTGTGTGTGCAAGGGGCTATTTATAGGGAATTCCCGACCTTGGCTAGGAGAGTTTGAACTACCGCTAGAGATAGGAAATATAGGAAGCTGTAAGGCATGAGAATTTCGCTTTCTTGTCAAGGAAGAAAGGGAACACGGCTGGAATATGCTGCTCGGCCGAGTATTTGCACTCGGTCGGGTGTCTGAATCGGTTTTAGGATAGGATTCCTACTTGAGATCGAATTCCATCCTTAATTGGATTTATTTAATATTTTGTGAAGCTGATTTTTCGTAGGATTAGAGTTCGAATCAGCGTGTGAGGTGTCACGGCTGACTCACGTGCCTCGGAAATAATTTTGACAGGTTTTGACTCGGTCGTAAAAAGACGGTTTTACCCCTGGTGTCGGAATCGACCCAAATTAGTCTTATTTGACTCGAAACGACCCACTGGGCCTGATTTTGAGGTTGGTTTTGTGAGATATGTACTCCATAATGAGCCCAAGCCAAATGCCAATGATTTTGAGCCCGTTTCTGAGTATTTAAAGCACGTTTGCGTCCGATCATCATCGGGTGTTTGTCGGAAACTGCTATAGACACCTGGCGGTCAAAATGTGGGTGTCTACAATACCCCTCAAACCCCACTCATTTTGAGAGATTTTTCCAGACATATTTACCCTACATTTCTACCCTAGTCCTACTATTACACCACACTTCAACCCTTAGCAACCCTAAGCCTAAAATCGAGTCATTTGTCCCTCGAAAAACCGACAAAATCCACCCATACACACACACACACACCATAACTTGCATACATCCTCGATACTCCGTCGTCCCGTCGCTATTTACGAGTCCATTTCCGAGGCCCTTACTAAGCATGTATGTTGAGGGTGTCCTGAACCCCATCTCGTTCTTTATTTTCTCTAATCTTTTGTTTACATTTTCGTATTTTGTATTATAATTGTACTAGTAACGCTAACTTTAACACTAAATTTTTTTATTGTTTACTAACACTTTAATTCCGCATTTTAACAATTAACATTCATTTACCGCGTATATATTAACGTTAAAATCCCGGTTTCAAATACATTTGACCATGATGATCGCCTAAAGTCCGTCTAATTCCTTTACGAGTAACAACGGAGGTGGCGCCCTTTCGAGGAGCGCCGCCCCAATGTGCTCAAGGACATGATGTGATCGTGATCGATCATAGTTGAACGTATTTGATCCCATTTCAACGATTAGTACGGAACCCGTTGACACGAAAACCGACATCACATAATCCGAAAGGATTAGTTCAAATGTCGTGACGTAGAGGGGTGCAATTCCGTTACTAATTCAAAATTTCAATCTAGATGATAACATTTTCAAAAAATTCCGAAAACGGTGTTAAAATCGCATGCATACACGATTATAGCACCGGAAGCCGAATTAAATTCAAATCGTGCGATATTTGTATTCAATTTGGCCAACTATCGATTTTAACCAAAAAAATAAAACGAGTTGTCACTCGCACAGGGGCTACTCGACCGAGTACGTAGGCTACCCGATCGAGTAGCACCCAAAAAACTGGGCAGTAGCTACCCTTGAGGACGCACTCGACCGAGTCAGACCATGAGTCGATCGAGTGGGTCCTGTAGCCCCGAAAACCGAGAGCTTTAATGCAACATTCGAGCCTCGTCTTTTTTTTACGACTTAGTCATAGCGTGCAAAATCAATCACGTAATTCTAATTTTCAAAACTCATGCATATCACTACACTTAAAACGACTTTGATCGACGGTCTCGCACTATTAATTCTGTGTCGACGACTCTTTAGTCGTATCCGACACACGATTAATTTAGACTCCATTCCTCGAGGTGATAAGTCGGGACAAGGCATCAAGGTTCGAGATCGGGTTAGCACCACGCCTAGGTCTCGAACCTCCGTCCTTTGATTAGTACACAATATGACACGTAATTGACCGAAGTTCGTCCATCTACACAATTTACGGTTTAGTGTACGTTTATTATATATGGGTCCATTTCGAGTCATTTACTCTATGTATCGCTCTTCTTATTTTAGTTTATTATTTCTATTAATCGTTGTATTGTGAATTCCGGGTTGTATTTCCGCCCGTGTAGCTTGTACACTTTTATTTACGAGTTTTGTTTATTTACTTGCTTACCGCTTTATAAATGAACCTCGCATGCTAAACAACTTCGACAATAGTTAGATGCATTAAATGACGTAGTTAACGCAAAATTCACATGCTTAGCCCGAAAACGCTGTTTGCATATCATTTAGTTGTTTTACTAGCGCGCGTACACGAACACGAACGATGTCTTAGTAGAGGCCGCCATTGTGCGGGCGGGGTTGGGTGTCCTTAGTGGGCTTCCCAACACGTACCCTCACCCCTTACTCAGAACCTTGGTTTCCGGATGCCCGAAACCATTGGCGCACGAGAGTCATTCTATATACGAAAGCCGGTGTAAACGGTATCGATATTGTAATGCAAAGGGACGAGCCCCATAAACTCTGAAATCGAAGTGGGCCGTACTTTGTGTATAACCCATGACGACAGAGAGTGGGCTCGAATGGTTCCGAATAACCACAAAATTCGGTGGCGACTCCATCTTTGACTTAAATTTCGAACCCGAGAACAATCTTACCACGAGATTCATTCGCCTACCCAAACCCGCGCGTGGCCGCGTCGGGGTGGACCTACGTCATGTCCACAATTTGGCGACTCCGCTGGGGATACCTGATGTACCACATGTCATTTCGATGATGCCTAGGGTGAGACTCGAAGAGAAATCGTTCGCGTATTAGTGTATGCGCATTAGTTTAATGATTCATGCATAACCCAAATTTGTCCGGGCCGGTTACTTGTGACCGACGTCCCACTATACCGCGGTGCATTCCTACATGGGTGCGCTAAAGACATCGATGGTGGAACTCGTATGGGTTTTGCGGCATGTCCTAAGACCAACTCGGCTTAGGGAGTCCGTCCTGATTTACGAGAAAGCCATCGTTGTTGGTATAGACCCTATTTCGACCGACCGAGACTTAGCGTAATGCATACATAAGCGTCGTTATAATGCTTGTTTGACTACGTGCTACTTGGTTTCCGTGTCATTTTTCAAAAAACCGTCATTTCAAAATTACATCTTTCCAAAAATACCAAATTTCGAAAAAAAACCCGAAATACTGTCCGTTTCGGGACTCATCTTTCCAAAATACCCAATTTTGAAAAACCCGAAATGCTGCCCATTTCGGGACCCATCTTTTCAAAATATCCAATTTTGAAAACTCGGAATGCCACCGAAATTTAGGATCAACGATTTAACTCAAAATATCCTTTTCTTTAATCGGCATGCTGTCCGAATTTCCGACACCGTCTTGATTTTCTGAATTTTTGTCAAAATTCTAATCTCGATTTTCGAAATTCCGTTTTCAATTTTTGAACTCTCGGAAATTCACCCATTACATATTCAAATTTTCAACTTCAAACATCCAACTTTCCTAAAATAAATCTTCCCTATTATAGGACCTACCGTCTATCCATGTGTCGGGTCTTTGCATAGTATGTAGAAGGTTTATAGCGTCGAAACTCCATCGATCTTACATCACGAGTTCCCCCCCCCCCCCCCCCCCCCCCCCGTCCCGAGTCCGCCTTATCTGTCAAGGCACGACCAACCCGCGTAGGGCATACCCCTACAAAGGAATGTCCGTCTGTACACTCGAGTCAAAAGTCTGGGAAGTAATCTCACGTGGACCTTCCTTCGAACGGGACTAGGCCCACAAGGCCAAAGTCCTAAGGAAGCCATACTACCTACGAGTCATCCATCTAGGTGTCTTTCTTGAGTCTTTTTCACTCAGTCCTTTTTCTTTTGGGTCGCTCGGGATGTACTTTTCTGTGATTCCAAGGTCTGGGTTCGGTTTCTGATTACACGGTGTTCTTACAGACAGGCCGCCGGCAACCAGACACACCCGCAGGATGGAAGCTACTTTGAACAGTCTGAAAACCTCTGTGGACGCCATGGTCAACAAACAGACCGACATCGAAGCCCAACTGACTGAAATGAGGGCTGGTCAAGTGGCTATTGTTGCTCGTTTGGGTGCAGTGGAGCAGAGGACTCCTAATACCGGGACCAATGGGTCTCTAACTGAGCTACTAAGTGCGGTTCACCGACTAGAGGAACAAGTGCACCTAGCTGGGAGCAACAACATTCATCGGGAAAACAGTCGTGAGTATGCCCCGGTAAACGACAAGCTACCCCCAAACCAGAACCTCACGGGCCTACCGATGTTCGAGGGAACCAAAGACCCGATACTACTTGTACGGGCCTTCAAAGAGTTCATGGCCATCAAGGGAGTGGATTCATCCATGTTGAAAAACCTTTTTGCTGCATCCCTTGAGAAGCACCCACGGGCCTGGTACTACAGGCTAGACCCGAAGAAATACCCTACTTGGGATGATGTGGCCACTGAGTTCGCTCGGAGTTATGCTGACAACACCGAGATCCAAACCACAATCCGATCTCTGGAGGTTATGGCCCAAGAGCCGAAAGAAGGTTTTACCAAATACCTTCAACGTTGGAGGGCCGAGAGCGTGAAACTGGTCGATAAGCCCAGTGAGAAGATTTTGGTGGAGGCTTTTGTCAAGAACCTCCTCCCCTCCTACCGGGTTCACCTCTGGTACGCTGTCATACCCAATTTCACCACCCTTACTGAAATGGGTATGAGGATCGAGGACGACCTAAGACTGGAAGGCCTCACTAAGGCCGCTAGCAAAGGGTACCAAGGGGCTTCCTCCTCCACCACCAAGCCCCAAGCTGCAACCCGCAGCATTTTCGACACGGTTAATCTACTAGATGCCCCGTCCAAGAAGAACACCCCACCTCGGTTTTTCACTGATATAGGTACCACCTATACTTATGCCTTACAAAGGCTATCCTCCAAAGGCCTACTCCAACCGATAGGCCCAACTCCTGAAGTTCCGGTCGAGCGACGCTCCAAGAACTACAATGCTCAGGCCTATTGCCAGTACCACCGGGGCAATGGGCATGATACCGAGAAGTGCTGGAAGCTGAAGCACTTGATCCAGGACTTGATCGAAAGCGGTAAAATCCCACTACCCGGAGATAAGCCCAGCAACAAGGAGAACCCTTTCAGCTCCCACGCCATCTTTACCGGGGAGGTGATTGATTACTCTCACCTTATCTCTCCATTTATCGCGCAAGTGAGCGGGATCTGGTTGGACGACGAGGATGACGTCTACCTCGCCAAAAGGGAAGCTATCCCCATCACCTCCGAGGAGATCCGAAAGACCAAATCCCGAGTCTTAGCCAGTAACCACCTTGGTCGTCCCTATCAAGCCACTAGCTCTAGGGACACCCCCATCCCGACAACCGTCATTGAGCCACTCAGGACGGAAGTCGCCCCTGAGGAGCCGACTGCTGAAACGACTCTCGTGAAGCAACTGAAGAAGACCCGAGTTGACCTCACCATATGGCAACTCCTGGTCAGCTCACAGGAACATCGAGAAGCACTTACTAAGGCTCTCGATCAAATTACGGTTGACTCTTTGGTTACCCCTGCTGAGATGGTAGCCACGGTCCTGCCCCACCTGAAGGGCAAAGCTAAGAAAGGAGGCCCAGTGATCACTTTCTCCGAAACCGACCTGCCGCCATTTAAGGCCTCCCATAATCTGGCCCTCTACATTACGGTGGTTTGCCGAGGAAAATACCTCCCTATGACCCTGGTTGATGACGGGTCCGCTGTAAATGTTCTTCCGTTAAGGACCGCCAAAGCCCTCGGTATCACTGAGGCCGATTATATCCCGACGGCTCAGACCATCCAAGCCTTCGATGGGAGCCCGAAGTCGGTAGCTGGGGCCGTTAAACTGACCATCATAACGGGCCCGATAGAAAAGAAGCTCGAATTTCAGGTGATCGATGTCACCTCATCATTCAACTTGCTCCTAGGGAGGCCTTGGATCCACGCGGTCAAGGCGGTATCCTCTACCCTCCACCGAAAGACCAGGATGCCTCTGCTCAACGATGTTATCACTTTAGAGGCAACCCCAATGACTGTGGCTAGCTGTAACGCCACGGGACGCACGGACCTCTGGGGGTTCGATTTCGTGGGGATGATCGAAGAAGAGTACCTTTTTAGGCCTTACTTCACTACGAGTATCGACACGATGCTCCAGAACCTAGGGTACTTTCCGGGGGCTACCTCTAGACCCGATCTTCCAGCTGGGAAGATTATCGAGGTCCTCAAGGATGAAGACTCTCACTTCGGTCTTTGTTTTGCCGCCACTCCGGGCAATGTTGTCCGAGTAGGAATTGAAAAGGCCTGCAACATCATTAAGGGTGTCCACTTGAGCCCTTACAGCCCATGGTTGGCCGACTACTTTGTCACACCGGTGTTTGGGGCTATTCAGGTTGGTCTATACCAACCCAATGCTGTGCACCTCGGGACCCACTTGGCCCGGGACTGCAACTATATTCCGGATGATGTGTTCGCCCTTATCCAATCTGATGGAGCTGATGATGCTGAGCCCGCGCTAGGGCTACTTTTCGGGGAAGACGCCATAGCCCCGACTCCAAAGGAAGACTTGGTCAACCTGATTCTCCACAGCAACAGGTTTGACCCGACCAAGCTGATCTCGGATGTTGGTTCCGAGACGGGAAACAGGGCCTAGAGGAAGACTGTCAAGTGGACTGACAGTCAGGGAAGAATCTACAAGTTGGTCACTGGAGAGGGAGACATGCCTGAGTCTGAGTCTGAGTCCGAGTCTGAGTCCGAGTCTGAGTCAGAGTCTGAGATCGAGTCTAGGGAAGTTGGTGCTAGAGTCACTCCTATAACCCCTCTCCCTTTTATCGTTCCTGCTGCTGGCGCTTCGGGGTCTGTCCCGAGTGCTTTACCAATTCCGCCTCTGACCAATGATCAGATGGCTACTCTTTTCGAGCTGTTTTCCAAATTCTCAATCAATAATAACAATTTCTCTGCTTACGACTTGTCTCTTTCAAATTCTGCTTTCAAAAATATTTTATGCAATGACATTGAGAAACCAGACGAACAAGTACCCTTACCTACGCATTTGATCGAGCAACTAGAGCAAAGGGAATCTCGAAATCCGGTGATCGAAGAAACCGAGTCCATAAATATGGGAACAACCTTAGAACCTCAGACACTTAAGATAGGGTTATCCCTAGATCCCGAGGAGAAACAACAGTTCATAAACCTCCTCCAAGAGTTCAAGGATGTCTTTGCATGGTCCTAAAAGGACATGCCAGGGATAGACCGGGAAATAGCCGAGCACCACATACCAATCAAAGACGGGTGCAAACCGATCAAACAGAAACTCCGTCGAATGAGGCCCGAGTGGTCCCTCAAGGTAAAAGAAGAAGTCGATAAACATTTCAAAGTCGGCTTCATACAAGTGTCTGAGTATCCGGACTGGGTTGCAAACATCGTGCCGGTTCCTAAAAAGGACGGTAAGGTGCGGGTATGTGTAGATTTTCGGGATCTTAACAAGGCGAGCCCGAAAGACGATTTTCCGTTACCACACATCGACATACTGGTGGATAACACGGCCGATCATGCCCTTCTATCATTCATGGACGGGTATGCCGGGTATAATCAAATCAAAATGGCGGAAGAAGACATGAGTAAGACTACCTTTACAACACCTTGGGGTACTTACTGCTATACCGTCATGCCATTCGGTCTCATTAACGCCGGAGCCACATATCAAAGGACTGCTACGACCCTATTGCATGACATGATGCATAAAAAGGTAGGAGTTTATGTAGACGACATGATCGTCAAATCCAAAGAACGGGACGGTCACATCACCGCCCTCACATCACCGCCCTAAGAAAATTCTTCACCCGACTGCGCAAGTACAACATGAGGCTAAACCCTCAAAAGTGCAGTTTCGGGGTAACATCGGGCAAATTACTGGGTCATATCGTTAGCCAACGAGGTATCGAAGTCGATCTAGCTAAAATCAAAGCCATTACCGAGATGCAACCCCCCAAAACCGAAAAAGAAATAAGGGGATTTCTCGGGAAAGTCTAGTACATCAGTCGGTTCATTTCCAAACTAAACATGGTGTGTGAACCAATTTTCAAGAAACTAAAAGTAGGGGAACGGGTACTATGGGATGACAAGTGCCAAGCTGCTTTCGACAAGATCAAGGAAATATTGTCTGCTCCGCCGGTCTTAATGCCACCTCAACCCGGTTTGCCTCTGTCGTTATACCTAACGACGACCGAGACGGCTATGGGGGCTATGCTGGCCCAGACAGTTGACTCCGAAGAACGAGCAATTTATTACATCAGCAAAAAGTTTTTAGAGTATGAGTGCAAATATACCATGCTCGAAAAGACGTGTTTGGCTCTGGTTTGGGCTACTAAGAAGCTTCGGCACTATATGCTCAGCTACGAGGTCCATATACTATCCAAGATGGACCCCATCAAATACCTCTTCGAAAAACCCATTCTCAATGGCCGAATTTCTAGATGGACTCTAATGTTGGCAGAGTTTGATCTAAAATTTGTGCCATTAAAGGCCATTAAGGGGCGGGTAGTAGCTGAATTTCTTGCTGACAGCTCGGTGACCGAAGAAGGACACACCGACACCTGGTCCTTCCCAGACGAAGATATTTTCCATACCGATACTGAAACTTGGGATTTATACTTCGATGGAGCATCTAATTTTCGAGGGTTCGGAGTCGGGATCCTCCTAATCTCACCAGGAGGGGAGCATACTCCCGTCTCCATCAAACTAGACTTTGATGTTACCAATAATGCAGTAGAGTACGAAGCATGCATTTACGGGCTACAAGCCGCCGCCAATTTGGGGATCACAAATCTCCGGGTACATGGTGATTCATCCTTGGTCATTAACCAAACACTCCAGAAATGGAAAACTCGGAATGCTAATCTCGTGGCCTACCAGGCACGAGTAAGGGATCTCGAGAAACAATTCCAAAAGATAGAGTACATATACCTGCCCCGAGAAGAGAATCAGTTCGCAGATGCACTCTCAAAATTGGCATCTTTACTGAACATTCCCGACCACGTGACCAGTATGCCAATTTGCGTCGAAAGACGGTCCGAGCCGGCGTACATTCACGACATCGAAGACATTGAGATAACTGATCCCGAACCATGGTATCAGACTGTGTTAACGTACCTGACAAACGGAGAATATCCTTCCGGGACTGAAGGTCGAGCCAAGAAAGCCTTACGAAGGCTAACCACCCAGTTCATCCGTACCGATGACGGACAACTGTACAAAAAGACGGCACAGGGGGCTCTTCTCCTTTGTGTTGATAAATATAAGGCCGAGAAAGTTATGGCCGAAGTACATGATGGTGAAAACGGTCCACATATGAATGCCCACATGCTGGTCCGAAAAATCATGAGGCTCGGTTACTACTGGAATACTATGGAAGCTGACTGCCAGTTATATGTCAAACATTGTCATAACTGTCAAATCTTCGGCAACGTGCAACATATGCCGTCATCACTGCTTTATACCTTGACGTCACCCTGGCCATTCTCGACATAGGGTATCGACATAATCGGAAAAATAAATCCCTCTGGCACTGGTGGGCACTGCTTTATTTTAGTAGCTATCGACTATTTCACCAAATGGGTCGAAGCCGAATCATATCGCATTCTCAATGCTAAGCATGTCGCCAAGTTTATCCAGAACAAGATAATATGCCGGTATGGGATTCCTTATGAATTTATCAGTGATCACGGGACCCATTCTCAAGCCGAGACTGCGGCCCTGCTGACCAAGTATAAAATTCAAAGGCATACGTCCTCGCCTTACCGTCCCCAAACAAATGGAGCAGTAGAGGCGGCCACTAAAACAATTGTCACCATACTCAAAAAGATGGATGATAATTACCGGGACTGGCCCGACAAAATACCTTTTGCCCTATGGGGATACAGAACGTCAATTCGCACCGCAACCGGGGCGACGCCGTATTACCTAACCTATGGGATGGAGGCAGTCCAGCCAGTTGAGTTAGAGGTACCATCCCTCAGAATTCTGCTAGAAAGCCAAGTGCCCGAAGCTGATTGGGTTCGAGCACGGTATGACTCGTTGGTTCTACTAGACGAACGACGATCTCGTGCCCTCAATAATATCCAAATCTACCAGAAGAGGATCCAACGGGCCTTCAACAAAAGAGTAAGGCCCAGGAACATTAAAGAAGGGGATCTAGTCCTTACGTCTATTCGAGCTTTACTACCAGTTGACCAAAGGGGAAAGTTCAAACCCAATTGGGCTGGGCCATATCTGGTAAAGAAGATGCTATCAGGGGGAGCAGTGATGCTGATGGATCTGGACGGGAATGAGTTCGTCAACCCAACCAACCTGGACCAGCTGAAACGTTACTACCCTTAGCCATTTCTCAATGTCATTAGCAAAATTTATCAAAATCATTTTTTACAAAAAAGCTAGTCAATAAACTAGAATCATTTATTCTACTATCGCAAACATCTTGAACCAATAGTCTTGGTGTAATTCGAGATTGCAAATTTACTAAGGCCTGAACTACGTTTGGTTTGATTCTGCTAAATCGCGGATACGTAGGCAGCCCCTCAAAAGGGCACAACCAATGCAATCGAGAAAAGACAGGAGCGGTTTAATAATAAACTTATTTTATTCAATACCAAAAAAATCCCGATAAACTCGGGAAATTACAAAATGCAGGAATTCAAAAAAAAAACATACAAAAAAGAAGCACACAACAAAAATAGTAATAATATTTAAATAATAATAAAGCTAAAGGACTCGGCATTCAGGGAATCTTGCCCTTCCCCTTGTCCTTGGCCTCCTTAGCCGTCCACTGGCGGCGACGCGGAGGAGAGCGTTCCCGAATCACCGAGGGGAACCTCTCTAGCTCGGGCTCGTTTGTTTGAGCCCGAATCCTCTATCACTTCAATGGGCCCAAGTCGGGCCCTCACGGGCTCAGGGAGCCGGTCACGCGAGTACCACTGATGGGAGGGATTTGTCGTGGAATCCCAACTGTCAATAAAATAACCGGCTATTCCTACGGTAGATAGGGCAAGTCGGGTCGAATCCACGGGGACGGTAATGTATAGCCTAGACTAAGGTCGCCTAAATACTAGACTAAGTCAACGAGCTAAGCTAAACTAGAGAATGATAGAAGGGGAGAAAGCTAGACTAAGACTAAGGTGCCGGAGAAACAAACAACGAAACAGGCTAGGATTAGGTCGGGGTCAAAGGGGTAACGGAATGGTCGAGGAAGAACTAGAGTGAAGGAGGTAGTAGGGTAATCTAGGTAATGCCCGGGCTCTCGCAACTTAGACCCACCTAGAGGTTCCATCTAGAACCCAACTCGGCGATACACAACACAATCGGGGTTACTAGCACGCTATAGGCCTAGGTCGAATCCGGGCTCTCGCTACGTAGACCGACCTAGGGGTCGTCCTTACCGGGCTCTCGCAACTTAATGAGGGAACCGAACCCACAAACAAACTATCACTCATAAGAGATGAAAGAAAAACAAGAATTCGCAACTACTTAGTCAATCAAGCATTTCAAAAAACATGTGATGTGCACCAAACCAAGAGGAAACCCAAATCTTCCACCAACAACTCCAACAATCCCTTAATCACCCAATTAACACCCTAATCACCTTACTAACTCTAGCAAGAACACTACTCTAACATAATCATACTAATACTAACAAGAACAAGAAGGATTAACAAAAGAAACAAAACAACATCTACAAACTAGTAATAACAATGAACAAGAACAAAACAATCAACTAAAGATTCAAACTTGGATGAACAAACAAGATAAAGAGTAAAAAGATGAGAATATTATAACATACTAGTGAAGAGGAAAGATTGAAACTTGCATTAATGAAGAAAAACCCAAAACAAACACCCAAGGTTGTCAATCTTGAATGGGTCTTGAAGAATTCCCTTAATACAAGACTAAACTAGGATTAAAGACTAATTACCGACTAATCTACACTAATCTAATCTAATCTAACCTAAAGTAGTCTAGGGTTTAAGGGGAATTGTCTAACATGAAGAACATAACATAAGATTACAAGAGGAAGGGTATATATAGGGTTTAAGAATGAAAGGAGAAGAAAAGAAAGCAAGGCGTGCAGCAGCAGGCCCGTCCCGGCCGAGACGGGGTGGTCCCGGTCGGGACGAGGCCGGTCCCGGTCGGGACGCCACCTTCCCGATCGGGATGGGCTCACAGTAGCCGCGCTTCATGCTCACTTCATCCCGAACGGGATGAGGCCATCCCGAACGGGATGGGTCTTTGTAGGCCTCCCTTAAGAGCTCTTTGGTCCCTCCTTGCCTTTCATGGGTTTCTCGTCGATTCTCGGGACTCGGGATCGGGTCTCGGAGGCTCGGGATTGTGTCCCGAGGTCTCGGGGTCGATTCCAAGGCATCGAGTCATCGTTCCTCTACTCCGTTGGCTCCAAAATGTGTTTGTATCGAGTCGGAATCGCTCCAACTCTTCCAATTCGGTCTCGGGAACCTGAAACGAACTAAAGGAAGCATAAGAAACCCATAAATCGCTCCCAAGGAGCGATTCCACAAGGAAAACGGGACCAAAACACAACAAAATAAGCACTACAAACTACACTTATCAACTCCCCACACTTAACCCTTACTCGCCCTCGAGTAAGCACATACTAACTACTATACTAGCCGAATGAGTATTAGCGCACCCTACGCCCTTTCAACTCACGCGAGTACACTTAGAGGAAAAGTACACTCCGCAAGGCAAGTCGGGTCTTGCGACAAAACCGCGGATGCAACCGGACACAAAACACACAAACAAACAAACACAAAAACAAACACTTAGATGGTTGCACCCAAAACGAAAGAAATACCGCTTCCCTCTAAAAGCGGTGAAAGAAGCACCGGTTTATGACTCGAGGTAAGTGACAACGTTCCCAAGCTAGCAATACAAACCAAGGTGGACTAAACCCTAATAGTATGACGATAAAGCAACAAAAACGTTGGTAACTTACCTAGGTCCTCCTAACTTTCTAAAAACGTACTACGGGACGATCGGCGGAGTGGAAAAGTGAAGAACCACGGTGTTAGTCGACACTATAGGTAAGTGAGATCCCGCCCCCTTTAGCGTGAGCCAAGAGGGTTGTCCCGTGTCCAAAACCGCCTAACTAGTCCAAGTAAAAAGGTGGAAAACATGCAAAATGAGGGAAGACCGACTAATGCCGCTATCATCCTTCCTCTGGACTCGGTCCTTTGGTAGGCTCTTCACGGCAAAAGTCGGAAAAAGGCTTATTTTTGTGAGGATTTCTTTTTGTGAGACGGGTTTTCTTTTGGCATTTTCTTTCTTCTTTTGCATTTTTGCTTTGTTTTGCCATGGCATTCTTTTTCTTCTTTTCTATTTTCTTTTTGGCTTTTGTGCCTTTTTCTTTTTCTTCATTTCTTTTCTTTCTTTCTTTTTTTTCTTTCTTTTCTTTTCTTTGCCCTTTTTGGCAAGATTTGGCTTTTTGGCATTTCTTTGTATGACAAGAAAGGTAGAAATCAACAATTTACAATTTATTGTGTGGGAATGTGTAGGAGGTAGGGAAATGGGAGAGTCGGGGAGCGTCCTTCCCTTCAAACCCACAAAAAGTGGAAAACTTGGACTAATCAAACAATCCTAAACACGGTCACCTAAGGGACGAGACTCGGTAACCAAGGCCTTTTCACACCGTGGGTGGTCATAATGGTCAAAAGTGCAAATCCCATAGTAAATTCCTAGTAAGCTAGGTGGACTCAAGGTAAAAGACCAACGAAATCATTGATTTAGGGTCATTCTACTAGATTAAAGTCCAAGACTCGATTTATACAACTAGGAAGGGAAAATAGACACTCACACTCTAGCCTCTAAACCGGGTTTTCGAAAACGGTTTACACACATGACACAAATACACACACAAAACAAAGACTCAACGAAAACGAAAGAAAAAGAAGCAAAAGAAACAAAACACAAACAACACAAAACGAACACAAACACAACACAAACACCACCCCGATCATCCAAACAAGTCACCAAATCACCCACCAATATGCACAAAGCTCCACCCGAGTACACAACATCACAATCTCCTCCAAACTCCACGCGAGATAAAGAAGAAAAAGGGATAGGATGTTACCGGAAGTCTTTAGAGCTTTCCAAGGTCATCGGCGATTAAAGCAACCTATAAGGACAAAGGGAGGCAAAACACGCACACAAAACAAATATACGACACAAAGACACAAAATGAAAACACAAAAGAGAAAATCTTTTTGATTTTTGTGAAAAATTTTCCAATTTTTTAGGGTTTTTAAAGGTTTTTCGAAAAAACTAAGGAAATAAAACTAACTATATTAGAATATCGCTCCCCCACACTTAAACCGAGCAATGTCCTCATATGCTCAATCTTAGTGTGCGGAGAGACAAAAGAAAAAGAAAAGAAACTACGAAAATAAAGCTAAAAATCGAAAATAAGGTGAAGAAAAGGGTAGAAGGTGTCCGGCCGGGGTGTAGTCAAGTCACCATGCGCCGAGACAAGAAAAGATATGGATGGGGGAAGAAATAAAAAGAAGGAAATAAAAGGAAATGGGAGGGGAGGGCTAGGTGTAATCAAGTCACCTAGCCCAGATTCCGCCTAAATCCGACTAAATCCTCAAAAAGAAAGTGAAAATCTTGTAAAAATTTGGATTTTGGAATGACTCTCGATGTAGTCACGCCATCGAGAGTCGGGAGCAACCATATACCAAGGCCTCGAAGGCCACCATGACATCAAGACACAAAAGTGTACAAGGGGAAGGGAATAAACAAAGGAAAACAAGCAACAACAAGAACGGAAAAGAAAGGATAGTTGTCGTACCATAGGTTAGCAACTCACTCTCTCCATCGTCTCATAGATCAATATAGGCACTTGCTTGTCTTCATCATTGCTATCCTGCTTCATTCTCGATAATATCGCATGGTAGAGGTGGTAAAGGTGTGAAGGGGTGGAAATTGATGTGGATCTCGGTGTAAGGTGAGGTGTACGGGTCATATGATAGGAGTAAGGAGGAGTAGGGAGGTTGGGAGGGGGTATAATGGATGGGTGGAGTCAAAGGGGACCATCCCGGTCGGGATGGATGGTCCCGATCGGGTTGATAAACCCTTCCCGATCGGGAAGCTCTCGTCCCGGTCGGGAATGCACTCCAGTGAGTCCGAATTTTTGCACCTTCATCCCGATCGGGATGGCTCCTTCCCGGTCGGGATTCCTCATCCTTCCCGGTCGGGAAGCCCTCTTCCCGGTCGGGATGAGTCTTCTTTGCTTCCCCAAGCCCAAAAGCTTATCATAAGCTTCAAAAACCGACTTCCTCGCTCGCAAACCAAACTCCATCATCAACTACTCCTTTCTAGGAGTCACCTTCACTTCACCTATCACAATAAACTCAAAGTACATATCAAATTCACTCCCTCACATCGCTCATCAAAATACCAAAACAACTACAAGAATCCCACAAAAACAAAAGAGTCCAAGAAACAAAAAACTACACAAATACAAACACAAGTATTCTAAAGAAGAGGAGAGGGGAATATACAACATGACGGTTCTTTAGGAACTCCGTCAAACCTAGGATGGTGGACTCTCTTTCAACCGTAGCCCTCAAGGGCATGGAGGAGCAAGTCGAACGCGCTACCGACATCGTAGTGAAGGCCCAAGAAGCGCTCGAGCTTAGCCGACCTCCACGGCCTTCAAGGAGGAGGCAAGAAGTAGGAATCCCAAGACCCGACATCATCTTCAAAGTAGTCTCCGGGGTCTCTCCATCCTACGAGCTTCACCGACCTCTTCCTCCCTAAGCATTGCCTCCAATCACAAGCAAGCTTCATCTCCAAGAAACAAGGCACAAAAATCGGCTTTGGTCTCGTCTCCTCGTTGCACACCCCCACACTTTCCTCAAGTTGTGGTTCCCCATCTTCATCATCCGGCCCCACATCATCTTGGAGGAGAGAATCGAAACTTCTACCGGCGGTTTCAATCTCTTCCAAACCATCTCTCGGTGTACTAGCAAGGGGCTCTTGATGCTCATCCACATTATCGCACAAGGGCAACTCGAGGCTATCAATTTCACCCAACAACTTCACAAATTCCACCAACTCATCCAACCCACTACCCTCCTCCAATTCCTCACCAACTATGCCTTCACCAAGAGCCATATCCTCATTCGTCTCCTTTTGGGTAGACGATTGAGGTTCTTCAAAGCAAGTCTCGCTCCTCATAGGGAATTCATTAACGACCTCGTCATTGGGTTGTTCCCCTTCCCCAAATGAACATCCCTCATCAAGTTGTGAAGATCGAGTTAAGAGCATTAGGGTTTGAGCCGTTAAGGCATTCAATTTGGCTTTAGATTTCTCCTTTTCCCAAAGGATTTCGGCCAAGAGTTCATTATTCTTTTGCGATTGGATGGCCATTTCTTGTTGCATTTGAAGCATCGATTGATGAAACTCCAAGCTCGGCATTTGGTGGTCATTGGGGTCTTGTAAAGTTCCTTGATAATCTTGATAATGCCCAAGGGGTGGGGCATCATATTGTTGGTAGCAAGGTTGGGGTGATTGGTAGTATTGTGGGTCATGGGGTTCATATTGTGGTTGGGGTGGAGGGTAATATGGTGGGTTTTGGGGGTATTGGCTTCCATAAGGTGAATCTTGATTGTACATGGTGGGTTCACAATCATAGCTTGAGTAATAGCCACCATGATCGTAGGAGTGATAGTCATTCACTTGTTGGTAGCCATTTCCATAATGTTGAAGATCATACCCGTCTTGATTACCCCAAGAAGCTTGATTACGGTAGGGGGACATCATGTCATACCCTTGGTTCATGGAAGAAGAGGAGTAGCTCATATCGGCTCCTGAGTGTGTGGAGTTTAGATCAAACCCCATGCTTGCTCGAAAATCGTAGTTCATACCCGGTTGGAAACTTCTCACTCTAGCAACCGTCCGTTAAAGCGGCTCTTAAGTTGCAAGAAGAAGATAGTCACCACCTCTAAGCACAAACTGTAGACTAAGAACAAACGTGAGAAGCCTAGTGCTTTTTGGGCACTAGACAAGAGAGAAATAAACCGCACACACACAAGAAGCAAAGTAACAAAAAAGAAAAAAAAAACACAAACACAAAGACTAAGTCAAGCAAATAGGAAAACAAAGTCTAAACTAGCACCGTCCCCGGCAACGGCGCCAAATTGATGGGAGGGATTTGTCGTGGAATCCCAACCGTCAATAAAATAACCGGCTATTCCTACGGTAGATAGGGCAAGTCGGGTCGAATCCACGGGGACGGTATTGTATAGCCTAGACTAAGGTCGCCTAAATACTAGACTAAGTCAACGAGCTAAGCTAAACTAGAGAATGATAGAAGGGGAGAAAGCTAGACTAAGACTAAGGTGCCGGAGAAACAAACAACGAAACAGGCTAGGATTAGGTCGGGGTCAAAGGGGTAACGGAATGATCGAGGAAGAACTAGAGTGAAGGGGGTAGTAGGGTAATCTAGGTAATGCCCGGGCTCTCGCAACTTAGACCCACCTAGAGGTTCCACCTAGAACCCAACTCGGCGATACACAACACAATCGGGGTTACTAGCACGCTATAGGCCTAGGTCGAATCCGGGCTCTCGCTACGTAGACCGACCTAGGGGTCGTCCTCACCGGGCTCTCGCAACTTAATGAGGGAACCGAACCCACAAACAAACTATCACCCATAAGAGAAAGGCAAGAAAAACAAGAATTCGCAACTACTTAGTCAATCAAGCATTTCAACAAACATGTGATGTGCACCAAACCAAGAGGAAACCCAAATCTTCCACCAACAACTCCAACAATCCCTTAATCACCCAATTAACACCCTAATCACCTTACTAACCCTAGCAAGAACACTACTCTAACATAATCATACTAATACTAACAAGAACAAGAAGGATTAACAAAAGAAACAAAACAACATCTACAAACTAGTAATAACAATGAACAAGAACAAAACAATCAACTAAAGATTTAAACTTGGATGAACAAACAACATAAAGAGTAAAAAGATGAGAAGATTATACCATACTAGTGAAGAGGAAAGATTGAAACTTGCATTAATGAAGAAAAACCCAAAACAAACACCCAAGGTTGTCAATCTTGAATGGGTCTTGAAGAATTCCCTTAATACAAGACTAAACTAGGATTAAAGACTAATTACCGACTAATCTACACTAATCTAATCTAATCTAACCTAAAGTAGTCTAGGGTTTAAGGGGAAGTGTCTAACATGAAGAACATAACATAAGATTACAAGAGGAAGGGTATATATAGGGTTTAAGAATGAAAGGAGAAGAAAAGAAAGCAAGGCGTGCAGCAGCAGGCCCGTCCCGGCCGAGACGGGGTGGTCCCGGTCGGAACGAGACCGGTCCCGGTCGGGACGCCACCTTCCCGATTGGGATGGGCTCACAGTAGCCGCGCTTCATGCTCACTTCATCCCGAATGGGATGGGTCTTTGTAGGCCTCCCTTAAGAGCTCTTTGGTCCCTCCTTGCCTCTCATGGGTTTCTCGTCGATTCTCGGGACTCGGGATCGGATCTAGGAGGCTCGGGATTGTGTCCCGAGGTCTCGGGGTCGATTCCAAGGCATCGAGTCATCGTTCCTCTACTCCGTTGGCTCCAAAATGTGTATGTATCGAGTCGGAATCGCTCCAACTCTTCCAATTCGGTCTCGGGAACCTAAAACGAACTAAAGGAAGCATAAGAAACCCATAAATCGCTCCCAAGGAGCGATTCCACAAGGAAAACGGGACTAAAACACAACAAAATAAGCACTACAAACTACACTTATCAACTGCACATCCTAATCCTTATGCACTTCATTGGTTAAATGACGGAAATCAAGTGAACGTCACAAGGCAGGCTTAAGTTGGATTAACGATGGGTTCGTATGTCGATGAAGTGTTGTGTGATGTAATTCCTATGGACGCTGATAAGTGTAGTTTGTAGTGCCTTTTTCACTATGTTTTGGTCCCATTTCCTTGTGGAATCGCTCCTTGGGAGCGATTCATGGGCTTCTTATGCTTCCTTTAGTTCGTTTCAGGTTCCCGAGGCCGATTTGGAAGAGTTGGAGCGATTCCGACTCTATACATACACATTTTGGAGCCAACGGAGTAAAGGAACGATGACTCGATGCCTTGGAATCGACCCCGAGACCTTGGGACCCAATCTCCAGCCTCCGAGACCCAATCCCGAGTCTCGAGAATCGGTGGGAAGCCCATGAGAGGCAAGGAGGGACCAAAGAGCTCTTAAGGGAGGCATACAAGACCCATCCCGTTCGGGATGGGGAGCGACATTGAGATGGCTGCTGTGAGCCCATCCCGGTCGGGAACAACCCGTCCCGGTCGGGATGACAGAGCCGTCCCGATCGTGATGATCCGTTCCGGTCGGGAAGCTACAGGGGCAGCACGACTCTTTTATTTCATTCTCCTTCATTCTTGTACCCATATATATACTCCCTTCTTGTAATTTTAAGACATCTTATCATACCCTAGACTAGTTTAAGCCTCCATTAACATTTAAAACCCTAGATTATTGCTACTCTCATTAGTTTAATCCTCTCTTTAATCCTTAGTTAATCATTGTAATTAGTTCTTGGATTAAGGGATTCTTGAAGATTGTTCCAAGCTTGACAACCTTGGGATTGTATTTGGGTTTCTCATTAATTCAAGTTTTCATCTTTTCTTCATCCTAGTGTTGGTATAATCATCTCTACTCTTGTTCTTTGTTTATTCAATCTAGTTTCATCTTTTTATATTGTTATTGTTGTTAGTTGCTCATAATGAATGCTTGGATGTTTAGTTTGTTTTCTCTTGTTATTGTTATGGGTAATTTGATAATGAGTGAGTAGTACTCTTGTGGGGTTAGTAGGGGGATTAGGGGTATATTATGGATGATTAGGGTGGATTAAGGGGAAAAGGTTACATCTTTGTTGTTAGTCACATTGTGGGCACTCTATGTGTTTGTTGATATGCTTGTATGAGTTGTAGTGGCCATGCTTCCCATACTTGTGCTCATCTTCTCATTGTTTGCCTATAATGCGGAAATGTTGAGAATAGTTTAGTCGCGAGAGCGCGGACTAGGGTCTAAGTTGCGAGAGCCCGGACCCACCTTGACATCGGTCTAAGTTGCGAGAGCCCGGACCGACTCTAGTAACTAGGAGACACCTATACCCTTGATCACCCCAATTACCCTTCTACTCCTATGAACCCGACCTACCCCACTTCCTTTCCATATTTGGTTCATCGTCCTAGTTAGTCATTGTCTACTGTAGTTTATTTGTTAGTTCGATCATTAGCCTTGTTTAGCATTGTTAGTCTAGTTATCTCTTCTCCTCCATCATAGTTTTCCATTTATCGCTTCTTTGTATTTGTTTGGTAGCATAGTCTCGTTGTAGGCCGACCTAGTCTAAACCTTGTTATACCGTCCTCGTGGATACAATCCCGACTTGCCCTAGCTACCCACTAGGTTAGTCGGTGTTTTATTGATTGGCTAGGGACGTGACAAATCCCTACCATCAATTTGGCGCCGTTGCCAGGGACGGTGCATTGTTTAGGCTTAGTTTGCTTATTTCTAGACTTAGTTACCCTTCTTTGTGTTCTCCCATCTTCTTTTGTGAATATTCTCTAGATTTTTCTTCTTTCCTTAGTTTTATTTCTTCTTTTTATCTTTGTCTCTAGTTGTGTTTGTTTATTGTCGTTACCTAGTTCCCACAAAGCATTAGGTGTTCTCACGTTTGTTCTAGTGTGTAGTGTATGCCTAGGAGGGGAGGCGACTTCTATCTCTTTAATCCAGAGCCGGAGAGACTCTTTCGAGCCTTTCGCCAATGGACGATTAATCGAGTTAGGATCTCTCAACCGAGTGCAAGCAATACTCATCAAGGGCAAGCCCAAGGAGCCGGCTTGAACAATCCACATCGAGAGACGGCCGAAGGGGGATTCATTAACCCTTTTGGTGATTCTTCTTCTCCTAGTTCCCCCTCTTCATCTACATCAACACCGTCTACACCACCATCTTCTCCCTTACATCCAAGAATGCCTAAGTTTTCCTCTCACTCCACATTCACCGAGGATGTCTTGCCGGGACCGAGTGCATTACCGGATACTTACACCGGGAATTTTGTGGCGAAGACTAACTTTATCCAACTTGTGGAGAGGAACCAATTTAGTGGGTTGCCCACCGAAGACCCGCATCAACATATGGAGACCTTCTCCGATTATTGTGACGCTATATCTCAAACCGGGGTTACTCAAGATCAAATTCGTTGGGTACTTTTCCCGTTCTCTCTTATTGGAAAAGCGAAGCAATGGATCAAGAGTCTCGATAGGGCAACCATGGGGATCGATACTTGGAAAAATCTTGCCTTGGCGTTCTACCAAAAGTTTTACCCTCCGGAAAAGACCAATATGCTTAGGGCCTCCATCACCGGTTTCCAACAAAGGGATGAAGAGAGCCTATATGAAGCTTGGGAGCGGTTTAAGTCTTTGGTAAGATCGTGCCCACATCATGGACTCTCACAATGGTTCTTGGTGCAACAATTTTGGAATGGTCTTTATGAAGACTCGAGAGCTATTCTTAACATGGGCTCCAATGGTAGGTTTACCGAGGTCGATGACGACCAAACTTGGGCGAGAATCGAAGAGATGGCGGTGCATAATTCGCAATACTCTAGGCCTAGAAAGGCACATCGAGGAGGCATGCATGAGGTCGATGCTATCACCAAATTAAGCATTGACCTTGGAGCTCAATTGAAAACACACTTGGAGACTATTGACAAGAAGCTCCAAAGCCACCTCAACCAAGTCCAAGGCACTAGTTCCTCCCACCATCAACCGATTCAAGAAGTGAATGTTTTGGGGTTCGCACCTCCTACACCTTACTTTGGGATGTGTGACACTTGTGGAATCGTTGGTCATGACCCTATGAATCGTAGAGGGAGTATTGAGCAAGTGAACGCCTTTCAAGCGTTCAAGCAAGGTGCTTCCTACTCTAATCAATACCAAGCTTCCAATCAAGTCCCTCAACAACAAGCACTTCAACATCAACAACAACCTCGTCCTTATGTTCCACCTCCCTTACGGGATAACAATGAAGGTTACCAAGGTTATGGGGGTAATCAAAGACCCTTCAACAATTTCAAGCAAAATAACCAAGGTAACTTCAACAACAAGCAAGGGTTCCAACAAGGGAACTTCAATCATGGTGGTTTCCAAGGAAACCAAAATTTCCAAGGAAACCGAAACTTTCAAGGACAACAAAACCACAATCAAGGCCATCAACAAGGAAATTCTCATGGGTTCCAAGGGAACCGTCAACAAGCAACTCAAAATCAACAACAACAAAGCAAGCCTAGGAGCCGGTCTCCTACTCATGATTATGGCATTCCTCTCGCCATCACCGACACTCCACATAATCCATCGTCCCCACCTCGGGATTTTGACATTCAAAAGACTTTGATGGAAATATAAAGGAGCAATCAAGATTTGCAACAAAGTCAAGTGGACATGTCAAGGAACCATCATGAGCTCTTCACTTATATCCAAGGGGAAAACGCGATGAGAGACACCCGTATGAAGATACTTGAAACTCAAGTATCTCAACTCGCTTCGGGGAGCTCCTCAAGGCAAAAGGGGCAACTACCTTCTCAAGGTGAAACACCGACATTTGAGCATGTAAATGCTATCACCACAAGGAGAGGTACCTCTTATGACTCCCCTCCATATCCTAATGAGCAAGAGCCGATGCAAGAACCGACAATGGAATTGATATCTCCAAATCAAGAAGAGTCAAGCTTTGACATTCCAATTGAGGAGCAAGTCTTAAGGGAGGTCGAGAAACCCCAAGGAGACAACCCTCCCCCACTTCAAGAGAAAGACAAGGGAAAAAGGAAAGTGTCCTTTGAAGAGTCCACCCTTAATGATCAAAACAAGTACCAAATCAAGTTGCCTTACCCATCAAGGCAAATGAAGACTAAAGTGGACACTCAATACGACAAGTTCCTTAGTATTGTGAAGAAATTGGATGTGAATGTCCCGTTCACCGAGTTACTTACCCAAATCCCGGCATATGGAAAATTCATGCGGGAAATCCTAGCTAGAAAGAGGTCCATCGACAAGGAAGAGACGGTAGCGTTCACGAGGGTGGTGAGCAAGCTTATTCAAGGTTCCACGCTTCCGAAGTTGAAGGACCCGGGTAGTTTCTCTATCCCATGCACCATCGGCAATTACAAGATCGAGAGAGCTATGTGTGATTTGGGTGCGAGTGTGAGCATTATTCCCTACACCATTTGTGAGTGATTAGGGATGACGGAGTTGAAGTGTACGTCCATTACACTCCAAATGGCCGATAAGTGTCTTAACCGACCATTGGGAATGTTAGAGGATGTGTCGGTACAAATAGGGAAGTTCTTCATTCCGGTCGACTTCATTGTGGTTGACATGCCGGAGGATGCTAACACTCCCATCATCCTTGGACGCCCATTTTTACACACCACCGGTACCGTGATTGATGTGAAGAAGGGTAGGATCACCTTTCAACTAGGCGACGAAGAGTTAGTGTTCGACCTCCAAGGCAACACTTCGCCTATGACCGTGACGTGTAATGTGATCCATGCCACGGAAGACGTCGATCGAGGGGATGATTCGGGACAAAGCTTGAAGAAGTACTCTTATGTACTTGAGGATGATGACTCCGAGAGTGAGGAAGATGAGAGCCCACATCATGGGCTTGACGACAAGTTGCAAAGCGAGGAAAAGGGTGAGCCGACCTTAGAGCCACATGAGGATCGTTGGACGTTTGGGTATGTCCCGAAGGATCGCAAGTACAAGTTCAAGCCATTAAACTTAGTAGATCGGGATGCCTCGGGAACGTCGATGCAAGGTCATGATGAGCCTTGGTATGTGGACGGTTATATCTCGAGCCTAATTGAAGACTTCTCTAGGGCCTTCGACTTTTTCTTACGTGCCTTTGATGGAGATGGAATCGGTTTGGAGGTTGTTGAAAAAGAATGAAGAGAGCACCATCCTTGGTTTGACGGAGTTCCACAAGAACCGTCTCATTGTATATATTCTATTCTTGTAATTTCTTTGGATTTTTGTGAATTCTTGTAATATTGGATTATTGATGAGTGAGGCGAGGGAGAGAATTTGATGCTTGAGTTGAGTTTGTTGGTTAGGTGAAGTGAAGATTATTCTTAGAGAAGAATGGCTATGATAGAGCTTTGGTTATAAGCACGAGGATCGGGTTTTTGAAGCTTAGAGCGAGCTTTTGGGACCATGGAAGTTGAAGAAGGCCCATCCCGACCGGGAAGGGTAAGGCTTCCCGACCGGGAAGGGTGCCGTCCCGATCGGGAAGGGTGCACCTGTTTTCGAGCTTGCTGTGAGTCCGTCCCGACCGGGATGAGGGCGTCCCGATCGGGACGGGTGAGGTAACCCGATCGGGATCAATCTTCCCGACCGGGATGGTCCTCTGCTCCCCCTTTGTGTTTCTTCTTCGACAATTGACTCCACCCAACCGTTTTATGCCCCCTCCCAACCTCCCTAGCTACCCTAGCCTTATCATATGCCTCATTTATTTCATTGGCATGCCCTCACTCCATTTCCTATCCACTTTACACCGACACTCACATCAAATCCCGCCCCCTACCATTACTACCCCGACCATGAGTCCTTCTTGAGTGTGAAGGGAGATGGCACCCGAGAAGACAAGCGACGAGCCTTTAATGATCATCGAGACGATGGAGCAAGTAAGTTACTAGCCGCTCGGTTTGGTAACTATCCTTACTTTTCCGTCTTTTTATCGCTTGTTTTCATTGTTTGCCCCCCTTCCCTTGAGTCATGGGATCTTAGTGGCCTTCGAGGCCGTAGTATGGTTGCTCCCGACTCCCGACGACGTGATTACGTCGAGAGTCAATCGATTAGTCCAATTTACAAGATTTTCACCCCTTTTTAGCTAGGAGTTAGTCGGATTTGGACAGAATCCGGGCTATGTGACTTGATTACAACTAACCCTCCCCTCCCATTTCCTTTTATTTCCTTCTTTTTATTTTCTTCCCCCCATCCATATCTTTTCTTGTCTCGGCCCATGGTGATTTGATTACACCCCGGCCGGACGCTTTCTACCCTTTTCTCCATCTTTTCTTTTTGATTTTTAGCTTTATTTTCGTAGTTTCTTTTCTCTTTCTTTTGTCTCTCCACACACTACGATTGAGCATATGAGGACATTGCTCGATTTAAGTGTGGGGGAGCGATATTCTATCGTAGTTAGTTTTATTTTCCCTTTTTTTCGAAAAAACCCTAAAAATTTGAAAAAAAATTCACAAAAATCAAAAATATTTTCTTTTGTGTCTTTTCCTTTTTTTTGCGTCCTTGTGTCGTATTTTTGTTTTGTGTGCTTGTTTGCCCCTTTTTCCCTATAGGTTGCTTTAATCGCCGATGACGTTGGAAAGCTTTAAAGACATCCGGTAACCTCTTCTATCCCTTCTTTCTCTCCTTTGTCTTTTGTGGAGTTTGGAGGAGATTGTGATGTTGTGTGCTCGGGTGGAGCTTTGTGCGTATTGGTGGATGATTTGGTGACTTGTATGGAATATCGGGGTGGTGTTTGTATATGTTTATGTTGTTACGTTTTGTTTTGTTTTGTTTTGTCTCTTTTTCTTTCATTCTTTGTCATGTCTTCATTTTGTGTCGTGTTTTGTTGTGTGTCTTTGATAAGTGTAGTTTGTAGTGCCTATTTGTTGTGTTTTGGTCCCTTTTTTCCTTGTGGAATCGCTCCTTTGGAGCGATTCATGGGCTTCTTATGCTTCCTTTAGTTCGTTTCAGGTTCCCGAGACTGATTTGGAAGAGTTGGAGCGATTCCGACTCTATACATACACATTTTGGAGCCAACGAGATAAAGGAACGATGACTCGAGGCCTTGGAATCGACCTCGAGACCTTGGACCCAATCCCGAGCCTCCAAGACCCGATCCCGAGTCCCGAGAATCGGTGGGAAGCCCATGAGAGGCAAGGAAGGACCAAAGAGTGTTTAAGGAAGGCATACAAGACCCATCCCGTTCGGGATGGCCTCATCCCGTTCGGGATGGGGTGCTACATTAAGATGGCTGCTGTGAGCCCATCCCGGTCGGGACCATCCCGTCCCGGTCGGGATGACTGGGCCGTCCCGATCGGGATGATCCGTCCCGGTCGGGAAGCTACAGAGGCAGCACGGGCTTCTTCTTTTCTTCTCCTTCATTCTTGTACCCATATATATACTCCCTTCTTGTAATTTTAAGACATCTTATCTTACCCTAGATTAGTTTAAGCCTCCAAAACCCTAGATTTACTCTCACTCATTAGTTTTAATCTCTCTTTAATCCTTAGTTAATCATTGTAATTAATCTTGTATTAAGAAGATTCTTGAAGATTATTCCAAGATTGACAACCTTGGGGTTCTATTTGGGTTTCTTATATATACAAGTTCTCATCTTTTCTTCATCTAGTATTGGTATAATCATCTCTACTCTTGTTCTTAGTTTATTTAATCTTGTTTGAATCTTTTCATATTGTTATTGTTATTATTCTTGTTATTTATTATGGATGCTTGTTTAGTGGTATTGATTTCTTTTATGATTGTTAGTTTGTTCCTTATCATGAGTGAGTAGTCTTCTTTGTGGGGTTAGTAGGGGGATTAGGGGTAGATTATGGATGATTAGGGTTGACTAAGGGGAAAAGGTTATATCTTTGTTGTTAGTCACATTGTAGGCACTCTATGTGTTTGTTGATATGCTTGTGTGAGTTGTAGTGGCCATGCTTCCCATACTTGTGTTCATCTTCTCATTGATTGTTTATGATGCGGAAATGTTGAGAATCGTTTAGTCGTGAGAGCGCGGACTAGGGTCTAATTGCGAGAGCCCGGACCCACCTTGACATCGGTCTAAGTTGCGAGAGCCCGGACCGACTCTAGCGATTAGGAGACACCTATACCCTTGATCACCCCAATTACCCTTCTACTCCTATGAACCCGACCTACCCCACTTCTTTCCATATTTGATCCATCGTCTTAGTTAGTCATAGTTCTTCTAGTTTATTTATTAGCTCGATCATTAGGCTAGTTCTTACTCCTCCTCAATAGTTTTCCATTCATCGCTTCTTTGTGTTTGTTTGGTAATTGAGTCTCGTTGTAGGCCGACATAGTCTAAACCTTGATATACCGTCCTCGTGGATACGATCCCGACTTACCCTAGCTACTCACTAGGTTAGTCGGTGTTATATTGATCGGCTAGAGACGTGACAAATCCCTACCATCAATTTGGCGCCGTTGCCAGGGACGGTGCATTGTTTATACTTAGTTTGCTTATTCCTAGACTTAGTTACCCTTCTTTGTGCTCTCCCATCTTCTCTTGTGAATATTTTCTAGTTTCTCTTCTTTCCTTAGCTTTCTTTTTCTCTTTGTCTCTAGTTGTGTTTGCTTTTGTCGTTGCCTAGTGCCCATAAAGCAGTAGGTGTTCTCACGTTTGTTCTAGTGTGTAGTGTATGCCTAGGAGGGGAGGTGTGGACATGACGTAGGTCCACCCCGACGCGGCGAAGCGCGGGTTTGGGTAGGCGAATGAATCTCGTGGTAAGATTGTTCTCGGGTTCGAAATTTAAGTCAAAATGGAGTCGCCACCGAATTTTGTGGTTATTCGGAACCATACGAGCCCACTCTATGTCGTCATGGGCTATACACAAAGTAAGCCCACTTCGATTTCAGAGTTTATGGGGCTCGTCCCTTTGCATTGTTATACCGATACCGTTTACACCGGCTTTCGTATATAAAATGACTCTCGTGCGCCAAGGGTTTCGGACATCCGGAAACCAAGGTTCTGAGTAAGGGGTGAGGGTACGTGTTGGGAAGCCCACTAAGGACACCCAACCCCGCCCGCACATGGCGGCCTCTACTAAGACACCGTTCGTGTTCGTGTACGCGTGCTAGTAAAACGACTAAATGATATGCAAACAGCGTTTTCGGGCTAAGCATGTGAGTTATTGGTTAACTACGTCATTTAATGCATCTTGATTCACGTCAAATTGATTTAGCAAGTGATGTTCATTTAAGGCAATAAATGGCAAACATCAAGAATAGAAAACTCGTAAATAAATTACAAATTACACGGGCGGAATACAACCCGGAATTCACAATACAACGAGCAATAAAATAGAATAATTGAATTAAATAAGAAGAGCGATAAATAAATACACGACTCGACAAAGACCCGTATACAGTAAATGCACACTAGATCGTGAATTAGTTAGACGGACGAACTTTAATTAATTACGCATTATATTGCATATTAATCAAAGGACGGAGGTTCGAGACCTAGGTGTGGTGCTAACCCGATCTCGAACCTCGATGCCTTGTCCCGACTTATCACCTCGAGAAATGGAGTCTAAATTAATTATGTCTCGGATACGACTAAAGAGTCGTCGACATAAAATTAATAGTGCGAGACCGTCGATCAAAATCGTTTTAGGTGTCGTGATATGCATGAGTTTTGAAAATTAGAATTACGTGATTGATTATGCACGTGTCGACTAAAAGTCGTAAAAAGAATGACGAGGCTCAAATGTTGCATTGAAGCTCTCGGATTTCTGGGCTACAGGACCACTCGATCGAGTCATGGTCTGACTCGGTCGAGTGTGTCTTTAAAGTAGCTACTGTCCAGATTTTTGGGTGCTACTCGATCGAGTGGCCCATGGCACTCGATCGAGTGCCCCCTGTACGAGGCATGGCTCGTTTCATTTTTATTTGTTTGAATTCGATAATTGACCGAGTTAAATAAAAATATTGCATTATTTAAATTCAACTCGGTTCTCGATGTCATAAATGTGTATTATACGATTATGAGACCGTTATCGGGATTTTATGAAATATGCTATTATGTGATTGAAAAGTTTGATTAGTGACAAAATTGCATCCCTCTACGTCACGACATCGAAACTAATCCTTTCGGATTATGTGATGTCGGTTTTCGTGTCAACGGGTTCCGTGCTAATTGTAGAAATGGGACCAAATATGTTCAACTATGACCGATCACGATCACATCACGTCCTTGAGCACATTGGGGCGGCGCTCCTCGAAAGGGTGCCACCTCCGTCGTTACTCGTAAAGGAATTAGATGGACTTTAGGCGATCGTCACAGTCAAACGTATTCGAAATCGAGATTTTGATATTAATATGTATATATACACGGAATAATAATGTTAGATGTTAGAATACGGAATTAGAGTGTTAGTATACAAAAATAAAAGTTAGTGTTAGGATACATAAATAAAATGTTAGTATACAAAATAAATAAAAGTTAGTATGCACAAAATTAAAGGTTAGTGTTAGCGGTTAGTAGTAATAATAATAATAATAATAATAATAATAATAATAATAATAATAATACAAATATATAATAATAATAATAATAATAATAATAATAATAATAATAATAATAATAATAATAATACAAATATATATATATAAAAGAAACAAAAAAAGGAGAAAGAGATTTCGGGATTTGAATTACACCCTCAACTACATGCTTAATGGCCTCGGAAACGGACTCGTAGTAGCGGCGTGTGCGCGGGAGTGTCGAGATATGTAGGGTGAGTTAGGGTGTGTTTGGTTAGGGAGAGGATGCTCTCGGGTCTTTGGCGAGTTTTGATCTCGAGTTTGATTGTATGTATGTGTGTGTAGAGAGGATGTGAGTGTATAGGTTGAATATAGTAGAAATGTAGGGTTGAATGTTGTGTAAGTGTGATGAAGAGATGACTGAAATTATGATGTAAAAAGTTGTGAAATGAATGGGGTTAAGGGGGTATTTATAGGCTTTACCCCCCGACCTAGGGTCACTCGATCGAGTGGCCCTAGTGCACTCGATCGAGTGCCCTTCAAAACGGGCCTGATCCAATTGTTGACGCTCCACTCGACCGAGTGGGTCAATCCACTCGATCGAGTGGATCAAGTAAATCGAGATATTTTAGGAAGGATTTGACTTGATTGATTTGATTGTTTTTATTTGAATTTAGACTTGGCGCCAGCTTCTAGAAGCTGAATTTGGCTGATTTTTGTGTCGGATTCATCTTTGACCGGGTTTTGACCCGGTCGCCAAAAGACGGTTTTATTTCCGGTGTCGGTTTTGGTCCAAATTAGTCTCATTTTATTGGGAACGACCCACTGGGCCTGGATTCGAGGTCGGTTTTGAGAGATTTGCACTCCGCTAAAAGCCCACGTCGGATACTATTGATTCCGAGTCCGTATTCGAGCGTATTAAGTCACGTTAGCGTCCGATCATCATCGGGTGTTTTTCGGAGACTACCATAGACACGTGGCAGTCAAAATGCGGGTGTCTACAGAGCCCCCACTCTGACTGAGGCTTGGACAAGGCGAAAGTCAGAGTAGCTACCAGGCCAATCGCAGATTACGACCTGGCAGCCTTCCGGTCGGGTCGTTTATAGTCCAGTAGACTCGCGTGAAAGGGCTCGCCAGCCATAAGATAGAAATCATACCTGAGCCAGGCATAGGTCCTGGGCGTGTTTGCATGTGGGGGATGCCGCCTCGGGCGTTCCGCTGAGGAGATATGTGAGCTGTACGAGCTTGCTTTCAAAGCCTTGAGTCATACCTGAGCTGATGATGATGTTCCGTGGGGAGTGAAACTTGCCTCTTTTGGGGAGTAGGTGTACCCGTATGCCGACACATCACATCTTGGATGTAGCATACCGGGGAAAAGCTGACTCCGTTGGGGAATTTAATAGTTTCGCGGAGACTTGCTTCTGAAGTCTGGAGTGTACCTGTATGCTGACACATATCAACTTGTATGTAACATATAGGCAAAACACTGACTCGCGCTGGGGAGGAAAGTAGCTGCGCGGGGACTTGCTTCTGAAGTCTTGGGTGTACCCGTATACCGACACATGACAACTTGCATGTAGCATTTCAGGAGAAACACCGCCTTTGATGTTCCGTTGGGAAGCACTAGCTGGTACCTGAAATGTTAGATACATAGGCAGAAATAGCAGGCATAGTATACAGCAAGATAGCACATAGTAAATGCAGTTAGCATCTATATACTAGTTTGCGCTGGGGTAAAATGATTTTTGCTTCATTTTGAAATCGAAGTCCTGAAAGCAACTCACGTGCTAAGAGATAGGTTTTTCAAAATTGAAAGGGGTAGAAAAGAAACTTGCAGTTTAAATAGACCGAATTTTGACCTTGTCGAAAAGGATTTTCTCAAATGGCTAAGTTTTGCAAATTTCAAAGCAAGAATTTTGAAGAGAGACATACCGACAGACTCGACTCTGGACGTTACAGGACGAGTTGACAGACACGACTTAGAATTTTGAAGGGGTTGGACTGTGACTCGGTAGGGGGGTGGGCCGCCTAAGATGACAAGACTCTTAAGCTGGGCTAATCCGTAGCCTAGGCGAGTGGCAACACAGTCGAACATCAAAACGGGAATGATCCGGTATAGGGGAACTGTAGTAGTCTGTAATGAGACTGTTTTTGCAGGACTTAGCAGTAGCAGTGCTGTAGACTAGTGATCTTTTGAATTTTTGGTTTTGGGGTACATTCCCAAAGTGGGTGTCACTTCGAGTCCCTGACGGATTCTTGTCTTTGACTGAGCCGAGTGCTAGGACACACTAAAGAAAGGAGGCTAGTTTTTTTTTTTAAAGTCATTTGGATTATGTGAGTGGATGAAGGTCTTCTGCCTAAGAGAAGCCCCCAGGACAACAAAGCTAACTGTTAAGAACATGACAGTGTCGTGACCGGAATGACGGTGCTTTTTGAATTTGTGTCAATGTGGGTGGTTGTGCCCTTGTTGAAAAGCTGCCTACGTATTCACGTGTAGTGAAATCAAACCAAGCCGTAGTTCAGTGGATCGGAAGATATGTTATTGTGCCTAGTTTATTAGGGCTTTGTGTGTAACTAGCCATAGCGATGGTGCAGGCTAGGTGTGTTCCCAATGATGTCTTGATCAAAGGGCTAGAACAGTTAGGATGTTGATCCTGTGACTGTGAGCGTTCTCCGGGGTAGCCCCCAGAGATGGTGTGAACTATTTGGGCATGTTCTATGCCGACCGCAGGTTGAGTTCCCGTGTTTGGGGCTGGTAATTGGTTTGGATTTTTTTGGAAATGTGGAGCTAGGTCGCAAGTGGCTTTGATGACTCGAAATCTGGAGCTCGATTATGTGGAGCTAAGGCTTCGAGGGTAAGGTATTGCAATGTGGTAGGAAAGGGGGAAGTCGAGTAAAAATGACTCGAACTTCGATCAGGATAAGTTTGATAATGTGGGATCTGATTTCCATGTCTGGCCCTAATGGTTAGGGTGTATCCTATGGAGCTTGAATCCTCAAAATTTTGGGCTGTCTCTTAGCCTAGGCCTCGGGAAGGTCTTGAGGGTTGTAATATGGGGAGGCTAAATGTGGTGTTAGCTAACCAGCTTGATTGTCTCTCCCCTATTTGATGGTATGGGCATCGATAATTTTGTATTGACCGTACCCCGGTCAAGGAGCTTTCACTTGTGTTGACCATTGACCACGGTCATGGGTATTTGAATTTTTTGTTTTTTTTGTTTTTTTTGGGTTGACCTCTTAGCCCCGGTCGTGGGATTGACCGTATCTGGTCGGGGGATGCTGAGAGTTCTTTTTTTGATGGCCAGCTCTTTTGTTTTGGGCCTTTTGCTTTTTTTCTTGGACTTTTGATTTTTTTTGTCCAGCTTTTTTTTTTTTTTTTTTACGGCTGCCCTCCTATGGTGTTGTGGGTGGATATGGGGGTGGGCCCATCGGTTGGATTTGGCTTGTGGAGCTAAACCCTTGTAAGGTGTGAGCCTAGTTGGTGTTTGTGTGAGTGCAACTCGCGGTGGAGTACTCAATGGTAAGCATGGTGGTTTGGATCTCGGTATTGTCATCATAATTCCGAGCAGGCTTAGTGGGAGCATCGTCCCGAGTTGGGTATTTTTGGCATCAAGTCAGACTAACGCCTAAGATAGGGATTGGTCAGTGTTATTGGAGGGGTGTTTATTGTGGGAAATGGGCTTGCCTCCCGTCTTGAACCCAAACTAGGAGACTACCTAGATTTGTCATAGGATTCGATACCGCTCCTGCTAAGGGTAGTTATGTGGCTGTCTATGCCAGACATGGAACAGGTAAGGGAAAACACGGGCCTCAGTTCCTGCAGTCATTATAGATGTGCCTATAATAGTCACGTGCGTGTGCTCACAGTGTATGATGATGGTGTTCATCATGTTCTCGGAAACACATAAGGAAAGTGTATAGTAGAGATAGAATATTGAAAGCTGATTTTTTGTTGAATTTTGAAAAGAGGACAGAATGCAAAAGACTCTGACTCTGATTTGGAAATGAGGATGTAGGGTATCCTAGACTCGGACTCAGACTTAGACTCGAATCAAATCCGGACTTACGGACGCTCGGTTGGTTGTTTCTTTTTTTTGGTAAAGTCTTTGATTGGAGATAACGACAGGTGCCACGACTCGCCTAAACTCGACTTTGCGCGAATGCAAGAGAGGGAGTCAAACTAGACACGGCCCGGGGTGACGGGATGACAAAGACTCTTGGACCGGGATACTCGAACATTGACCTAGACGAGGTAACGACCCTGGCTCGAACTCGACCATGAGATCTGAGCCACGAGGATGAGTCCAAAAATAGGGCGACCGTGTTTGGCCGCGTCACGTGTTCGGACCCACTGTGGCGACCTAAACCTTTAGGAGACTCGAGTGTTCGTAGCATAGGTATGACTCGAAGAAGGCATTATAAGGACGCCGGTGTATGATGAACGTAAGGTACTCCTTAGGGTGACCGTGTTTGACTGGTCGGTTGGAGGATAGCCCCCGAGCGACGCAAAAGACTCTATAGGACTCAGATGGGGTGGCATCTAAGTGACTCGAAAATGGCACGCGTGAGACAACACGTGTAGGACATGACCCTTAGAGCAACCGTGATTGATCGCTCTGCTAAAGGGTAGCCCCCGAGTGAGACCGAGGACTCTGATAGGACTCAGATGGTGTGACATCTAAGTGACTCAAAAGTGGGGTACGTGAGACAACACATGTAAGACATGACCCTTAGAGCAACCGTGATTGACCGCTCTGCTGAAGGGTAGCCCCTGAGTGAGATTGCAGGTTTTGCTAAGACTCGAGTGATGGACGAGTGACCCTTAGATGTAAGGATCACGAACCTTTTGTTATAGGCATATGCCTTGTAAAAAGTTGACTCGGCCTTGATGAAGGCAGACGGGTAAGGGAAGAAACTTGCGATGTAAGATCGGCGGAGTTTCGACGCTAGAGACCCTTGACTTGACTTGAATAAGGATGACCCTGTGATTAGGGTAGACCCTTAAGTTAAAGGATTTTTGAATTGGGATGACTCGACTAACGAATTGAAAGACGGGCAAAATTCCCTTAGGAAAGTTCGTGGGGACCGTCCTGTCGGAGGGAAAATTGCGTGTGACTTTCTAGTTAGGACTCGAGTGTTTATGAACCTTCCATTTACGAGTGTATGACTCGTGTTGGTCGGTTGTGCCTTTAGAAAAAGGCGGACTAGGATGGGGAAGAAACCCATGATGTAGGATCGACGGAGTTTCGACGCTATTGACCTTCGACAAATCATGAAAAGACCCGACACACGGATTACGGTAGGTCCTATAATAAGGAAGGTTTTTGAAAGATGATTGAATGTTTGAAAATTGAGAGGACGGTCCTGAAATTGGTAGTGGGCCAATAGGACCGGTCATTTTGAAATGTTGGAATAGTTGCGAGTAATTTCGCGTTTTGAAAAATTGGGAGACGGTCCCGTTTTTTTGAAATTGGCAGCATGCCGACAAGACCGGTTTTTTGAAAAGTTGAATTTTTGGAATTTTGAAAATTTGAATATCGAAAATAAATTTCCGAAAATTTGAAAATTGAAGATGAGATCCCGAAGATTTGAGAATCGAAAACGACATCTTGGAGATTTGAAAATCGAGAATGGAATCTCGAGGATTTGAAAATCACGAATTGCATCACGAAGATTTGAAAATTGAAATTGAATTTTGAAAATTCGAAAACCGAATGGTGGATCGGAAATTCAAAATTTGAAATGGGAAGCATGCCGGCTAAAAATAGGCTATTTTGAGTCAAATCGTAAGTCTAAATTTTGGCAGCATTCCGAGTTTTTGAATTTGAATATTTTGAAAAGACGAGTCCCGAAACGGACGGTATTTCGGGTTTTTCAAAATTTGGTGTTTTGGAAAGATGGGTCCCGAAACGGACAGTATTTCGGGTTTTTTGAAATTTGGTATTTTGGAAAGATGCAATTTTGAAATGACGGTTTTTGAAAAATGACACGGAAACCAAGTAGCACGTAGTCAAACAAGCATTATAACGACGCTTATGTATGCATTACGCTAAGTCTCGGTCGGTCAAAATAGGGTCTATACCAACAACGATGGCTTTCTCGTGTGATGGACGGACTCCCTAAGCCGAGTTGGTCTTAGGACATGCCGCGAAACCGAGACGAGTTCCACCATCGATGTCTTTAGCGCACCCATGTAGGAATGCACTGTGGTATAGTGGGACGTCGGTCACAAGTAACCGGCCCGGGCAAATTTGGGTTATGCATGAATCATTAAACTAATGCGCGCACACTAATCTACGAACGATTTCTCTTCGAGTCTCACCCTAGGAACCCCGATGACATGTGGTACATCAGGTATCCCCAGCGGAGTCGCCAAATTGTGGACATGACGTAGGTCCACCCCGACGCGGCGAAGCGCGGGTTTGGGTAGGCGAATGAATCTCGTGGTAAGATTGTTCTCGGGTTCGAAATTTAAGTCAAAATGGAGTCGCCACCGAATTTTGTGGTTATTCGGAACCATACGAGCCCACTCTATGTCGTCATGGGCTATACACAAAGTAAGCCCACTTCGATTTCAGAGTTTATGGGGCTCGTCCCTTTGCATTGTTATACCGATACCGTTTACACCGGCTTTCGTATATAAAATGACTCTCGTGCGCCAAGGGTTTCGGACATCCGGAAACCAAGGTTCTGAGTAAGGGGTGAGGGTACGTGTTGGGAAGCCCACTAAGGACACCCAACCCCGCCCGCACATGGCGGCCTCTACTAAGACACCGTTCGTGTTCGTGTACGCGTGCTAGTAAAACGACTAAATGATATGCAAACAGCGTTTTCGGGCTAAGCATGTGAGTTATTGGTTAACTACGTCATTTAATGCATCTTGATTCACGTCAAATTGATTTAGCAAGTGATGTTCATTTAAGGCAATAAATGGCAAACATCAAGAATAGAAAACTCGTAAATAAATTACAAATTACACGGGCGGAATACAACCCGGAATTCACAATACAACGAGCAATAAAATAGAATAATTGAATTAAATAAGAAGAGCGATAAATAAATACACGACTCGACAAAGACCCGTATACAGTAAATGCACACTAGATCGTGAATTAGTTAGACGGACGAACTTTAATTAATTACGCATTATATTGCATATTAATCAAAGGACGGAGGTTCGAGACCTAGGTGTGGTGCTAACCCGATCTCGAACCTCGATGCCTTGTCCCGACTTATCACCTCGAGAAATGGAGTCTAAATTAATTATGTGTCGGATACGACTAAAGAGTCGTCGACATAAAATTAATAGTGCGAGACCGTCGATCAAAATCGTTTTAGGTGTCGTGATATGCATGAGTTTTGAAAATTAGAATTACGTGATTGATTATGCACGTGTCGACTAAAAGTCGTAAAAAGAATGACGAGGCTCAAATGTTGCATTGAAGCTCTCGGATTTCTGGGCTACAGGACCCACTCGATCGAGTCATGGTCTGACTCGGTCGAGTGTGTCTTTAAAGTAGCTACTGTCCAGATTTTTGGGTGCTACTCGATCGAGTGGCCCATGGCACTCGATCGAGTGCCCCCTGTACGAGGCATGGCTCGTTTCATTTTTATTTGTTTGAATTCGATAATTGACCGAGTTAAATAAAAATATTGCATTATTTAAATTCAACTCGGTTCTCGATGTCATAAATGTGTATTATACGATTATGAGACCGTTATCGGGATTTTATGAAATATGCTATTATGTGATTGAAAAGTTTGATTAGTGACAAAATTGCATCCCTCTACGTCACGACATCGAAACTAATCCTTTCGGATTATGTGATGTCGGTTTTCGTGTCAACGGGTTCCGTGCTAATTGTAGAAATGAGACCAAATATGTTCAACTATGACCGATCACGATCACATCACGTCCTTGAGCACATTGGGGCGGCGCTCCTCGAAAGGGTGCCACCTCCGTCGTTACTCGTAAAGGAATTAGATGGACTTTAGGCGATCGTCACAGTCAAACGTATTCGAAACCGAGATTTTGATATTAATATGTATATATACACGGAATAATAATGTTAGATGTTAGAATACGGAATTAGAGTGTTAGTATACAAAAATAAAAGTTAGTGTTGGATACATAAATAAAATGTTAGTATACAAAATAAATAAAAGTTAGTATGCACAAAATTAAAGGTTAGTGTTAGCGGTTAGTAATAATAATAATAATAATAATAATAATAATAATAATAATAATAATAATAATAATAATAATAATAATAATAATAATAATAATAATAATAATAATAATAATAATAATAATAATAATAATAATAATAATAATAATAATAATAATAATAATAATAATAATAATAATAATAATAATAATGATAATAATAATAATAATAATAATAATACAAATATATAATAATAATAATAATAATAATAATAATAATAATAATAATAATAATAATAATAATAATAATAATAATAATAATAATAATAATAATAATAATAATAATAATAATAATAATAATAATAATAATAATAATAATAATACAAATATATAATAATAATAATAATAATAATAATAATAATAATAATACAAATGTATATATAAAAGAAACAAAAAAAGGAGAAAGAGATGTCGGGATTTGAATTACACCCTCAACCTACATGCTTAATGGCCTCGGAAACGGACTCGTAGTAGCGGCGTGTGCGCGGGAGTGTCGAGATATGTAGGGTGAGTTAGGGTGTGTTTGGTTAGGGAGAGGATGCTCTCGGGTCTTTGGCGAGTTTTGATCTCGAGTTTGATTGTATGTATGTGTGTGTAGAGAGGATGTGAGTGTATAGGTTGAATATAGTAGAAATGTAGGGTTGAATGTTGTGTAAGTGTGATGAAGAGATGACTGAAATTATGATGTAAAAAGTTGTGAAATGAATGGGGTTAAGGGGGTATTTATAGGCTTTACCCCCCGACCTAGGGTCACTCGATCGAGTGGCCCTAGTGCACTCGATCGAGTGCCCTTCAAAACGGGCCTGATCCAATTGTTGACGCTCCACTCGACCGAGTGGGTCAATCCACTCGATCGAGTGGATCAAGTAAATCGAGATATTTTAGGAAGGATTTGACTTGATTGATTTGATTGTTTTTATTTGAATTTAGACTTGGCGCCAGCTTCTAGAAGCTGAATTTGGCTGATTTTTGTGTCGGATTCATCTTTGACCGGGTTTTGACCCGGTCGCCAAAAGACGGTTTTATTTCCGGTGTCGGTTTTGGTCCAAATTAGTCTCATTTTATTGGGAACGACCCACTGGGCCTGGATTCGAGGTCGGTTTTGAGAGATTTGCACTCCGCTAGAAGCCCACGTCGGATACTATTGATTCCGAGTCCGTATTCGAGTGTATTAAGTCACGTTAGCGTCCGATCATCATCGAGTGTTTTTCGGAGACTACCATAGACACGTGGCAGTCAAAATGCGGGTGTCTACAGGAGGCGACTTCTATCTCTTTAATCCAGAGCCGGAGAGACACTTTCGAGCCTTTCGCCAACGGACGATTAATCGGGTTAGGATCTCTCAACCAAGTGCAAGCACCACTCATCAAGGGCAAGCCCAAGGAGCCGACTTGAGCATTTCACCTCGAGAGACGGCCAGAGGGACCTTCATCAATCCCTTCGGTGATTCTTCTCCTAGTTCCCCCTCTTCATCTACATCAACACTCTCTACATCACCATCTTCTCCCTTACATCCAAGAATGCCTAAGTTTTCCTCTCACTCCACATTCACGGAGGATGTCTTGCCGGGTCCATCCACTTTACCGCAGGCATATACCGGGAATTTTGTGGCGAAAACGCAATTTATCCAATTGGTCGAGAGAAGTCAATTTAGCGGGTTACCAACCGAAGATCCTCATCAACACATGGAAACCTTTTCGAACTATTGTGACGCTATTTCACAAACGGGAATAACTCAAGACCAAATCCGGTGGGTATTATTTCCTTTCTCTCTTATCGGTAAGGCGAAGCAATGGTTCAAGGGGTTGGATAAAGCAAGACTTGGCATTGATACTTGGAAGAAGCTAGCCTTAGCCTTCTACCAACAATTCTATCCCCCGGAGAAGACAAATCAATTGAGAGCCTCTATCACGGGTTTCCAACAACGCGATGATGAAAGCCTCTACGAATCGTGGGAAAGATTCAAAGCCTTGATCCGTTCTTGTCCACACCATGGCCTATCGCAATGGTTCCTCGTGCAACAATTTTGGAATGGGCTATATGAAGACTCGAGGGCCATACTCAATATGGGATCTAACGGTAGGTTTACCGAAGTGGAAGATGACCAAACTTGGTCAAGGATTGAAGAGATGGCGGTGCATAATTCACAATACTCAAGGCCTAGGAAGGCAAATCAGGTAGGTAGGCATGAGGTTGATGCCATTACACAATTGAACATTGATCTTGGGGCTCAACTAAGAACTCACATGGAGACCATTGACAAAAAGCTCCAAAGCCACCTCAACCAAGTTCAAAGCTCTAGTTCCTCCAACCAACACTCGATCCATGATGTAAATGCTTTGGAGTTTGCACCTCCTTCGCCTTATTTTGGGATGTGTGATACTTTGTGGAATCGTTGGTCATGATCCTATGCATTGTAGAGGGAGTATTGAGCAAGTGAACGCCTTTCAAGCGTTCAAGCAAGGTGCCTCCTACTCTAATCAATACCAAGCTTCCAATCAAGTCCCTCAACAACAAGCCTTTCAACATCAACAACAACATCGTCCCTATGTTCCACCTCTTTTACGGGACAACAATGAAAGTTACCAAGGTTATGTGGGTAACCAAAGACCCTTTAACAACCTCAAGCAAAATAACCAAGGCAACTTCAACAACAAGCAAGGGTTCCAACAAGGGAACTTCAATCAAGGTGGTTTCCAAGGAAACCAAAATTTCCAAGGAAACCGGAACTTTCAACAACAACAAAACCACAATCAAGGCCTTAGTCAAGGCAATTCTCATGGGTTCCAAGGGAACCATCAACAACAAGCAAATCAAAGTCATCAACAAAAAAGCAAGCCTAGGAGTCGGTCTCCTATCCATGACTATGGTACTCCGTTAGCCCTCACCGATACTCCACATAATCCATCATCTCCACCACGGGCTTTCGACGTACAAAAGTACATGATGGATATGCAAAGGAGTAATCAAGAGATGGCAAGAAATCAACAAGAGTTCTTTGCTTACGTTCAAAAGGACAACCAAGCAAGAGATGCTCATGCGAAGTCGATGGAAACCCGAATATCTCAACTTGCTTCGGAGATCTCTACAAGACAAATGGGGCAACTACCTCCTCAAGGCGAAACACCAAAATTTGAGCATGTAAATGCTATTACTACGAGGAGTGGTACATCCTATGAACCCCCTTTTTCACCTAGTGAGCAAGAACCAAGACAAGAAGTCATACCCCCCTCTCAAGATAATGCAAGCTTTGACATTCCAATTGAGGAGCAAGTCTTATGGGAGGCCGAGAAACCCCAAGAAGACGACCCTCCCCCTCTTCAAGAGAAAGACAAGGGAAAAAGGAAAATGTCCTTTGAAGAGTCCACCCCAATTGATCAAAACAAGTACCAAATCAAGTTGCCTTATCCATCAAGGCAAATGAAGACTAAGGTGGACACTCATTACGACAAGTTCCTTAGTATTGTGAAGAAATTGGATGTTAGTGTCCCATTCACCGAATTACTCACCCAAATCCCGGCATATGGAAGATTTATGAGAGAAATTTTAGCTAGGAAGAGATCCGTCGACAAGGAAGAAACCGTAGCGTTCACGAGGGTGGTGAGCGAGCTTATCCAAGGTTCCACGCTTCCGAAGTTGAAGGATCCGGGTAGTTTTTCGATCCCTTGCACCATAGGCAACTTCTTGATCAAGAATGCGTTATGTGACTTGGGCGCGAGTGTGAGCATCATTCCATATTCTATTTGTTGCCGACTCGGAATGAAAGAGTTGAAATGTACGTCCCTCACCCTCCAAATGGCCAATAAATCATTCAATCGACCATTAGGAATGTTAGAGGACGTACCGGTACGAGTGGGGAAATACTTCATTCCGGTCGACTTCATTGTGCTTGACATGCCGGAGGATGCCAACACTCCCATTATTCTTGGGCGCCCATTTCTACACACCGCGGGTGCCATGATCGATGTGAAGAACGGTAGGATCACATTTGAGTTACGCAAGGAGAAGATAGTGTTTGACCTCCAAGGCAACACTTCGCCTACTAGCGATGAGACATGCAATATGATCCAAGCCAAGAAAGACATCGATCTAGGGGGTGAACCGGAACAAAGCTTGAAGAAGTACTCTTATGTACTTGAGGATGACGACTCCGATATGGAGGAAGATGAGAGCCCAATTCATGGGCTTGATGACAAGTTGAAGAGCAATGACAAGGAAGAAGATGAGCCTCCCTTGGGGCCGCATGAGATCCGGTGGACGTTTGGGTATATCCCCAAGGACCAAAAGTACAAGTTCAAGTCGTTGAACTTGGAAGAGTGGGATGCCCCGGGAACGTCAAGGCAAGGCCATGAGGAGCCTTGGGATGTGGTCGGTTACATTACGAGCTTGATTGAAGACTTCTCTAGGGCCTTCAACTTGTTCTTACGTGCCCTTGATGGAGATGGAACTAGTTTTGGTTGTTGAAAAAGATTGAAGAAAGCACCACCTTGGTTTGACGGAGTTCCACAAGAACTGTCTCATTGTATATATCTCTTTCTTGTAGTTAGTTGGATTTTTGTGAATTCTTGTTATTTGGTTTGATTGATGAACGTTGTGAGGGAGAGAGTTTGATGTGTGTTTGAGTATTGTTTGATAGGTGAAGTGAGAGCGCTCCTAGAGAAGATTGGCTATGATTTACTTTGGGTTGTAGGCACGAGGATCGGGTTTTTGAAGCTTGGAGCAAGCTTTTGGGGATTGTGGAAGTTGAAGAAGACCCATCCCGACCGGGATGAGGTGTCTCGACCGGGAAGGGTAAGGGATCCTGACCGGGAAGGAGCCGTCCCGATCGGGATGGGTGCGCCATATTTAGAGCTTCCTGTGAGTCCGTCCCGACCGGGATGAGGGCGTCCCGACCGGGACGGGTGTGGCATCCCGACCGAGAAGGAGCCGTCCCGATCGGGATGGGTGTACCAAGGTTTGAGCTCACTGTGGGTCCGTCCCGACCGGGATGAGTTCGTCCCGACCGGGACGGGTGAGCTAACCCGATCGGGATCAATCTTCCCGACCGGGAAGGTCCTCTGCTCCCCCTTTGTGATTCCTCTTCGCAAATCGAGTCCACCCAACCGTTTTATGCCCCCTCCCAACCTCCCTAGATACCCTAGCCTTATCATATGCCCCATGTACTTCATTGTCGTGCCCTCACTCCATTTCCTATCCTCTTTACACCGACTCTCGCATCAAATCCCATCCCCTCACACCATTACTACCCCGACCGTGAGTTCTTCTTGAGTGTGAAGCGAGATGGCACCCGAGAAGACAAGCGACGAGCCTTCAATGATCATCGAGACGATGGAGCAAGTGAGTTACTAGCCGCTCGGTTTGGTAACTATCCTTACTTTTCCGTCTTTTTATCGCTTGTTTTTCATTGTTTGCCCCCCCTTCCCTTGAGTCATGGGATCTTAGTGGCCTTTGAGGCCATAGTATGGTTGCTCCCGACTCCCGACGACGTGATTACGTCGAGAGTCAATCGATTAGTCCAAATTACAAGATTTTCACCCCTTTTTAGGCGTTAGTCGGATTTGGACGGAATCCGGGCTAGGTGACTTGATTACACCTAGCCCTCCCCTCCCATTCCCTTTTATTACTTTCTTTTTATTTTTCTTCCCCCTTCCATATCTTTTTCTCGTCTCGGCCCATGGTGACTTGACTACACCCCGGCCGGACACCTACCTTTTCTTCATCTTCATTTTTGATTTTTAGTTTTATTTTCGTAGTTTCTTTTTCTTTCTTTTGTCTCTCCGCACCCTACGATCGAGCATGAGGACATGGCTCGATTTAAGTGTGGGGGGGCGATATTCTATCGTAGTTAGTTTTATTTTTCCCTATTTTCTAAAAAAACCTTTAAAAATCCTAAAAAATTGAAAAAAATTCCAAAAAAATCAAAAAGATTTTCTCTTTTGCGTTTTCATTTTGTGTCTATTGTGTCGTATATTTGTTTGTGTGCGTGTTTTGCCTCCCCTTGTCCTTATAGGTTGCTTTAATCGCCAATGACTTTGGAAAGCTCTAAAGACATCCGGTAACATCTTCTAACCCTCTTTCCCTCTTTATTCCTCGTGATGTTTGGAGAAGGTTGCGTTGAGGTGTGCTCGGGTGGAGCTTGTACATTCTTGTGGTGGATTTGGTGACTTGTATGGTTTATCGGGGTGGTGTTTGTTATGTGTTTGTTTTGTTTTGTTTTGTTTTTGTTGCCTTTGTTTCTTTTTCTTCTCGTTTTCGTCATGTCTTTAGTTTTGTGTTTTGTTGTGTGTCTTGTGTGTAAACCATTTTCGAAAACCCGGTTTAGAGGCTAGTGTGCGAGTGCTTACTTTCCCTTCCTAGTAGTGTAAATCGAGTCTTGGACTTTAGCCTAGTAGAATGACCCTAAATCAATGAATTCGTTGGTCCTTTACCTTGAGTCCACCTAGCTTCTAGGGATTTACTGCGGGATTTGCATTTTGACCATTATGACCACCCACGGTGTGAAAAGGCCTTGGTTACCGAGTCTCGTCCCTTAGGTGACCGTGTTTAGGATCGTTTGATTAGTCCAAGTTCTCCACTTTTTGTGGGTTTGAAGGGAAGGGCCCGTCCCGACTTACCCATTCACCTACCTCCTACACATTTCCACACAATAAATTGCAAATTGTTGACTTCTATATTTCTTGTTATACAATGAAAATGCCAAAAAGCCGAATCTTGTCAAAAAGGGCAAAGAAAAGAAAAGAAAAGAAAGAAAAATGAAAGAAAGAAAAGAATGAAGAAAAAGAAAAGGCACAAAAGCCAAAAAGAAAATAGAAAAGAAGAAAAAGAATGGCATGGCAAAACAAAGCGAAAATGCAAAAGAAGAAAGAAAATGCCAAAAGAAAACCCGTCTCACAAAAAGAAATCCCCACAAAAATAAGCCTTTTTCCGACTTTTGCCGTGAATAGCCTACCAAAGGACCGAGTCCCGAGGAAGGATGATAGCGGCATTAGTCGGTCTTCCCTCATTTTGCAATATTATCCACCTTTTTACTTGGACTAGTCAGGCGGTCTTGGACACGGAACGACCCTCTTGGCTCACGCTAAAGGGGGCGGGGTCTCACTTATCTACAGTGTCGACTAACACCGTGGTTCCTCACTTTTCCACTCCGCCGATCGTCCCGTAGTACGTTTTTAGAAAGTTAGGAGGACCTAGGTAAGTTACCAACGTTTTTATTGCTTTACCGTCATACTATTAGGGTTTAGTTCACCTCGGTTTGTATTGCTAGCTTGGGAACGTTGTCACTTACCTCGAGTCCTAAACCGGTGTTTCATTCACCGCTTTTAGAGGGAAGCAGTATTTCTTTTGTTTTGGGTGCAACCGATTAGGTGTTTGTTGTGTGCTTGTTTGTTTATGTGTTTTGTGTCCGGTTGCATCCACAGTTTTGTCGCAAGACCCAACTTGCCTTGCGGAGTGCACTTGTCCTCTAAGTGCACTCGCGTGAGTTGAAGAGGCGTAGGGTGCGCTAATACCCATTCGGCTAGTTTAGTAGTTAGTGTGTGCTTACTCGAGGGCGAGTAAGGGTTAAGTGTGGGGGAGTTGATAAGTGTAGTTTGTAGTGCCTATTTGTTGTGTTTTGGTCCCTCTTTTCCTTGTGAAATCGCTCCTTTGGAGCGATTTATGGGCTTCTTATGCTTCCTATAGTTCGTTTCAGGTTCCCGAGACTGATTTGGAAGAGTTGGAGCGATTCCGACTCTATACATACACATTTTGGAGCCAACGAGATAAAGGAACGATGACTCGAGGCCTTGGAATCGACCCCGAGACCTTGGGACCCAATCCCGAGCCTCCGAGACCCGATCCCAAGTCCCGAGAATCGGTGGGAAGCCCATGAGAGGCAAGGAAGGACCAAAGAGTGTTTAAGGAAGGCATACAAGACCCATCCCGTTCGGGATGGCCTCATCCCGTTCGGGATGGGGTGCTACATTAAGATGGCTGCTGTGAGCCCATCCCGGTCAGGACCATCCCGTCCCGGTCGGGATGACTGGGCCGTCCCGATCGGGAAGCTACAGAGGCAGCACGGGCTTCTTCTTTTCTTCTCCTTCATTCTTGTACCCATATATATACTCCCTTCTTGTAATTTTAAGACATCTTATCTTACCCTAGATTAGTTTAAGCCTCCAAAACCCTAGATTTACTCTCACTCATTAGTTTTAATCTCTCTTTAATCCTTAGTTAATCATTGTAATTAATCTTGTATTAAGAAGATTCTTGAAGATTATTCCAAGATTGACAACCTTGGGGTTCTATTTTGGTTTCTTATATATACAAGTTCTCATCTTTTATTCATCTAGTATTGCTATAATCATCTCTACTCTTGTTCTTAGTTTATTTAATCTTGTTTGAATCTTTTCATATTGTTATTGTTATTATTCTTGTTATTTATTATGGATGCTTGTTTAGTGGTATTGATTTCTTTTATGATTGTTAGTTTGTTCTTTATCATGAGTGAGTAGTCTTCTTTGTGGGGTTAGTAGGGGGATTAGGGGTAGATTATGGATGATTAGGGTTGACTAAGGGGAAAAGGTTATATCTTTGTTGTTAGTCACATTGTAGGCACTCTATGTGTTTGTTGATATGCTTGTGTGAGTTGTAGTGGCCATGCTTCCCATACTTGTGTTCATCTTCTCATTGATTGTTTATGATGCGGAAATGTTGAGAATAGTTTAGTCGCGAGAGCGCGGACTAGGGTCTAAGTTGCGAGAGCCCGGATCCACCTTGACATCGGTCTAAGTTGCGAGAGCCCGGACCGACTCTAGCGTTTAGGAGACACCTATACCCTTGATCACCCCTATTACCCTTCTGCTCCTATGAACCCGACCTACCCCACTTCTTTCCATATTTGATCCATCGTCTTAGTTAGTCATAGTTCTTCTAGTTTATTTATTAGCTCGATCATTAGGCTAGTTCTTACTCCTCCTCCTTAATAGTTTTCCATTCATCGCTTCTTTGTGTTTGTTTGGTAATTTAGTCTCGTTGTAGGCCGACATAGTCTAAACCTTGATATACCGTCCTCGTGGATACGATCCCGACTTACCCTAGCTACTCACTAGGTTAGTCGGTGTTATATTGATCGGCTAGGGACGTAACAAATCCCTACCATCAGTCTTGTGTGTAAATGGTTTCCGAAAACCCGGTTTAAAGGCTAGTGTGTGAGTGCTTACTTTCCCTTTTTAGTAGTGTAAATCAAGTCTTGGACTTTAGTCTAGTAGAATGACCCTAAATCAATGATTTCGTTGGTCCTTTACCTTGAGTCCACCTAGCTTACTAGGAATCTACTACGGGATTTGCACTTTTGACTATTATGACCACCCACGGTGTGAAAAGGCCTTGGTTACCGAGTCTCGTCCCCTAGGTGACCAAGTTTAGAATTGTTTGATTAGTCCAAGTTCTCCACTTTTTGTGGGTTTGAAGGGAAGGGCCCGTCCCGACTTACCCATTCACCTACCTTCTACACATATCACACAATAAAGTGCAATTTGTTGATTCTCTCTTTCTTAATTGTCGAGAAATGCCAAAAAAGCCAAATCTTGCCAAAAAGGGCAAAGAAAAGAAAAGAAAGAAAAAAATTATAGAAAGAAAAGAAAGAAGAAAAAGAAAAGGCACAAAAGCCAAAAAGAAAATAGAAAAGAAGAAAAAGAAATGGCATGGCAACAAACAAATCAAAATGTCGAAAATAAAGAAAATGCCAAAAGAAAACCCGTCTCACAAAAAAGAAATCCTCACAAAAATAAGCCTTTTTCTGACTTTTGCCGTGAAGAGCCTACCAAAGGACCGAGTCCCGAGGAAGGATGATAGCGGCATTAGTCGGTCTTCCCTCATTTTGCATGTTTTCCACCTTTTTACTTGGACTAGTTAGGCGGTTTTGGACACGGGACGACCCTCTTGGCTCACGCTAAAGGGGGCGGGGTCTCACTTACCTACAGTGTCGACTAACACCGTGGTTCTTCACTATTCCACTCCGCCGATCGTCCCGTAGTACGTTTTTAGAAAGTTAGGAGGACCTAGGTAAGTTACCAACGTTTTTGTTGCTTTATCGTCATACTATTAGGGTTTAGTTCACCTTAGTTTGTATTGCTAGCTTGGGAACATTGTCACTTACCTCGAGTCCTAAACCGGTGCTTCTTTCACCGCTTTTAGAGGGAAGCGGTATTTCTTTTGTTTTGGGTACAACCGTCTATGTGTTTGTTTGTTTATGTGTTTTGTGTCCGGTTGCATCCACAGTTTTGTCGCAAGACCCGACTTGCCTTGCGGAGTGCATTTTCCTCTAAGTGCACTCGCGTGAGTTGAAGGGGCGTAGGGTGCGCTAATACCCATCCGGATAGTTTAGTACTTAGTGTGTGCTTACTCGAGGGCGAGTAAGGGTTAAGTGTGGGGGAGTTGATAAGTGTAGTTTGTAGTGCCTTTTTCACTATGTTTTGGTCCCATTTCCTTGTGGAATCGCTCCTTGGGAGCGATTCATGGGCTTCTTATGCTTCCTTTAGTTCGTTTCAGGTTCCCGAGGCCGATTTGGAAGAGTTGGAGCGATTCCGACTCTATACATACACATTTTGGAGCCAACGGAGTAAAGGAACGATGACTCGATGCCTTGGAATCGACCTCGAGACCTTGGGACCCAATCCCGAGCCTTCGGGACCCGATCCCGAGTCCCGAGAATCGGTGGGAAGCCCATGAGAGGCAAGGAGGGACCTAAGAGCTCTTAAGGGAGGCATACAAGACCCATCCCGTTCGGGATGGGGTGCGACATTGAGATGGCTGCTGTGAGCCCATCCCGGTCGGGACCAACCCGTCCCGGTCAGGATGACAGAGCCGTCCCGATCGGGATGATCCGTCCCGGTCGGGAAGCTACAGGGGCAGCACGACTCTTTTATTTCATTCTCCTTCATTCTTGTACCCATATATATACTCCCTTCTTGTAATTTTAAGACATCTTATCATACCCTAGACTAGTTTAAGCCTCCATTAACATTTAAAACCCTAGATTATTGCTACTCTCATTAGTTTAATCCTCTCTTTTATCCTTAGTTAATCATTGTAATTAGTTCTTGGATTAAGGGATTCTTGAAGATTGTTCCAAGCTTGACAACCTTGGGATTGTATTTGGGTTTCTCATTAATGCAAGTTTTCATCTTTTCTTCATCCTAGTGTTGGTATAATCATCTCTACTCTTGTTCTTTGTTTATTCAATCTAGTTTTATCTTTTTATATTGTTATTGTTGTTAGTTGCTCATAATGAATGCTTGGATGTTTAGTTTGTTTTCTCTTGTTATTGTTATGGGTAATTCGATAATGAGTGAGTAGTACTCTTGTGGGGTTAGTAGGGGGATTAGGGGTAGATTATGGATGATTAGGGTTGATTAAGCGGAAAAGGTTACATCTTTGTTGTTAGTCACATGGTAGGCACTCTATGTGTTTGTTGATATGCTTGTATGAGTTGTAGTGGCCATGCTTCCCATACTTGTGCTCATCTTCTCATTGTTTGCCTATAATGCGGAAATGTTGAGAATAGTTTAGTCACGAGAGCGCGGACTAGGGTCTAAGTTGCGAGAGCCCGGACCCACCTTGACATCGGTCTAAGTTGCGAGAGCCCGGACCGACTCTAGTAACTAGGAGACACCTATACCCTTGATCACCCCAATTACCCTTCTACTCCTATGAACCCGACCTACCCCACTTCCTTTCCATATTTGGTTCATCGTCCTAGTTAGTCATTGTCTACTTTAGTTTATTTGTTAGTTCGATCATTAGCCTTGTTTAGCATTGTTAGTCTAGTTATCTCTTCTCCTCCATCATAGTTTTCCATTTATCGCTTCTTTGTGTTTGTTTGGTAGCATAGTCTCGTTGTAGGCCGACCTAGTCTAAACCTTGTTATACCGTCCTCGTGGATACGATCCCGACTTGCCCTAGCTACCCACTAGGTTAGTCGGTGTTTTATTGATTGGCTAGGGACGTGACAAATCCCTACCATTAGACGTGTGTCATGTACTTTTGGGGCGTCCTTGGCAGTTCGATCGAGATGTCGTGCATCGGGGAAGGAGCAATGAATATGTATTGAAGGACAAGAACAAAAAAATCGTATTAAAACCCATGTCCTCTCAAGATATTCGGTCTATGAGCATAAAAAAAAAGAGAAGACTGTCTTGTTGGCTAAGGAGCATGAGATCGAGCAGGCCATTGTTCACGGTGAGCACGTTTTTATGCTCATGATTAAGGAGGAGTCTGGTTCAGATAGGAGGTTGGCAGAGGACAGTCCCATTGCTAAACTACTACACGAATTCAGGGATGTTTTTCCCGATGAATTGCCGCCGGGTTTGCCTCCTATTAGGGGGATAGAGCATCAAATTGATCTTGTTCCTGGAGCACCGTTGCCTAATAGAGCTGCCTACAGGTGTAATCCCGAGGAGTCTAAGGAGCTTCAACGACAAATTATTGAATTAATAGAGCGAGGTTATGTGTGTCGTGGCGGATGTGTGTCGATTCTAGGGCGGTCAATAATATCACAATTAAGTACCGGTTTCCAACTCCGCGACTTGACGATTTACTAGACGAGCTTCATGGCCGTATGCGTGAGGGTGACGAATGGAAAACAGCATTCAAAACAAAGTACGGGTTGTACGAATGGACTTCATGCCCTTTGGTCTCACTAATGCTCCGAGTACATTTATGCGTTTAACGAATGAAATGTTAAAGGCGTTTTTGGGTAAGTTTGTGGTCGTATACCTCGACGATATTCTCGTCTATAGTCGAAGTATAGACGATCACTTTGGACACTTGAGGCTCGTTTTCAAGACAGTTAGGAAGCAAAAATTATATGGGAAAAGCGAGAAGTGTTCGTTTTTGGAGGATAAGGTGTTATTCTTGGGATACGTGGTGTCGGGCGACGGAGTGGAGGTGGATCAGGCCAAAGTCGAAGCAATACGAACCTGGCCATCACCAAATTCTGTCACGGAGGTCAGATCTTTTCTGGGTCTGGCTTCTTTTTATCGTCGGTTCATTCGAGATTTCAGTACTATTGCAAGTCCAATGACGGAATGTTTAAAAAAAGGTGCGTTTGTGTGGAGTAAGGCAGCCCAAACGTCGTTCGAATTATTGAAGGATAGGTTATATAAGGCACCCGTGTTAGCTTTACCCGACTTTTCACAACCTTTCGAGGTTGAGTGTGACGCTAGTGGGGTCGGGATTGGAGCTGTGCTGAGGCAAGGGAGTCGGCATGTGTCCTTTTTCTCGGAGAAATTGAGTGGTGCGCGATTGAATTATTGTACCTATGACAAGGAATTTTACGCCATTGTGAGAGCACTCATGTATTGGAGTCATTACTTGCGACCGAATCATTTCATTCTGCATTCCGATCATGAGTCTTTAAAATACATCAACGGGCAACAGAGTTTGAGTCCTCGCCATGCCAAATGGGTTGAGTTTTTACAAGCTTTTCATTTCTCTGCCAAATACAAGAATGGCAAATCTAATATCGTAGCGGATGCATTATCGCGACGGTATTCTTTAATTGCCTTGCTTAATTTTCGTTTACTTGGTTTTGAAATGTTAAAGAACTATTATGTGGATGATATGGATTTTGGGGAGATATTTAGCAAGGGCACGGCTGGAGAATTCCTTGTCCATGACGGGTTTCTATTTAAGGGAAATCGTCTTTGTGTTCCGAGGCATCCGATTTGAGAACTATTGGTTCGTGAAGCTCATGGGGGTGGTTTGGCGGGTCATTTCGGTATAGCAAAAACAATGGAAGTATTAAAAGAGCATTTCTTTTGGCCTAAAATGTTCGGGGATGTGACGAGAATTGTGACTAAATGTGTGACCTGTAAAGTGGCCAAGAGTACATTTAAGCCCGGACAGTACATTTCATTACCAGTTCCCATAAGACCATGGGAGGACGTGGCTATGGATTTTATCATTGCTTTACCTCGTACTCAAAGGGGCAAAGATGCTATTATGGTGGTTGTGGGTCGGTTCTCAAAAATGGCCCATTTTGTTCCCTGTCACAAGACTAACGATGCTTGTAATGTGGCAGATTTATATTACAGGGAGGTGGTACGTCTACACGGTATTCCCAAGACCATAGTATCCGACCGTGATTCAAAATTTTTGAGTTATTTTTGGAATACATTGTGGCGTAAGGTGGGTACGAAGCTTTTATTTAGCACCTCGCACCATCCACAAACGGACGGGCAAACTGAAGTAACCAACCGAACTTTGGGTACTTTGTTGCGTGGGTTAGTAAGTAAGACTCAAAAGGATTGGGATATCAAGCTTGCTCATGCCGAATTTGCTTTCAACCGCTCTCCTACCTATGCTACGGGTAGGTCCCCTTTCGAAGTAGTATATGGATTGAATCCTTATGTCCTTCTTGACCTAATTCCGTTACCCAGTGGAGAACTCGTTCATGAAGATGCAGACTCCAAGCTAAAATCTATGTTGAAACTCCATCAACATGTTCGTGACCGAATTGTTGAAATTAATGCGGCTTACCAACGAAAGGCAAACAAGCACAGGAAGTCGCATGTTTTCGAAGAGGGTGATTTGGTTTGGGTCCATTTGAGGAAGGAACGATTCCCAAGTAAACGGAAAAATAAGCTCATGCCTAGAGCCAAAGGACCATTTAAGGTAATTTCTCGCGTTAACGACAATGCTTACAAAGTCGAGTTGCCCGGAGATTACGGTGTTCATGCCACTTTTAACGTGGGTAATTTTTCTCCTTACTTTGATGATGACGGTCTCACTGAATTGAGGTCAATTTCTTTCGAGGAGGGATGGAATGATGCGGGTGTTGAGGCGGAAGTGGACTCTCGGAGCATGTTTTTGGCATTGGAGGTCAATAATCGAGTTTCGGGCTCAAGGGTTTGTGGGGTTTGTTTATTATCCTACCTGGGATCCATCTAAAGAAATACTTATCAAAAGTCTTTAAGTTTTAAATTGTTTCAATAGAAGGGGTGTAAGTGTCGGTGGTTATTGTCATTCATAGTTATCAAGTATTCATGTCTTTTGGGTTTGTCTTAAGTGTGGTTTCAATAGGCTATTATTTATAGTCTTGAAAATTGTAATTTTCATTCATTCAGAAATTATATTTTAAGTTTCGTTTCTATTCAAATACGTTTGAATATTAACTTGATCGTACTCAATAGGTCTTGAGTTCGTTCGTCGTTGTCGAATTATAGGTCTAATTCTACAACTGTATTCGCTACCAACAAATCATACTCGAACTTCGTTCATATAATTTGTTTTTTTAATTCGCTTCCGAATATTATCTCGTATCAAACAGTCATCTTGAAAACGTCGTATGACAGAGATATAAAGAGTACATGTTTGATGCAATTTCAACAATAGAAACTGTAACCTATGCAAAAATGTTATTGTGGACGCCTAAGAAGCTGCTTGAATCTTTTGTATACTAATTATTGTGATTTTTGTATGAAGTAAAATAGTTTTGAATTGAGAGAACTATGGTTTGAGTAATTGTATAAGAACAAAGGTCTTGATGTCTACTCAAATATCAGGGGTCAAACTAATGTATGTCACAATCATCATCAAACGTTTATTTTATAGTTTTAATGGACTGTTATTGTTTGTAGAATGAAAGTTTTGAAGAACCGGTGGATGGCTTGAAAGGACTACTGTCGAGATATTGAGATTTTTGTTCGTGCTCATCTGGCCTGATGGCTGGAACTTCAATGATGTTATCGTAAGTCCCAATTTTTCATGTTCATAGAAATTGATTACAGTTTAGTACAAGTAATTTTTTTACGGTACTCTGGTTTGATAAACTTTCATATTTATTCAACTTTTAATGTATATAATGAACTTAACCTAACCCTCTTTCTCTCTATTGTCTATACTCATTAGACGTCTTAACCAAAGAAAACATTGCTGAATCCATGCGCGATATTCGAAGAGCACTGTTGGAAGCAGACATGAGTTTCTAGTCAGCTCTACTACCGACCCTTTTCTATTGCATATTTACACCTTTATCCTCTAACATCTGTGGTTTACCACATCAGCCTCCCTATTGTGAGAAGTTTTGTTCAATCTGTGACTTATCAGACCGTTGGAGTCGATTTGATTAAAGGAGTGAAACTTAACCAGCAATTAGTAAAGGTATTTTTGCTGAACTGTTTTTTTTTCTTTTAATAAAAATGCTTGTTCACTCATCCAGCTTAAAATGTCTTATGTACAATCACTTTTCATCTTACACCCATCTTAACTGAAGGAATAAAATTATTCCCCTGAAAAGTAAAAACCTAGGAAAATTCCACCCTTGATACAGAAGCATCGCACTGATCATAAACTACTAACTTTGTACCGACAAGTTTTTCTTGTTGTGAATAAAGAGAGACTAAAATTAGGCCTTCTTGTAACAAATTATATCCTATTGTTCACTAGTAACAATTAGTTGTCACTCCATTTATCCTAACAATTAGTTGTCACTTCAATCCTAAAAAGACCTTAGGCTAGTGTTGAGCAAGATGATATGGTAGGACCCGCCTCGACGGGATCAACCCTTGCCCGCTTGACGCCTTGTGGGCCCCTTACGACCTCCTCCAAACTCCCTACAATCGTGACTAGGTTCTTATTCGGGTTTGTTTTAATAATATAGAGAAGTAACTAATTAACTCTCTATTGGCACTTTAAAGTTTAAAGTCGGAGGGAGTAGTATAGTACTGTTTGTTTGAATTGACTATATGTATTGAAAAGGAGTGGAAGTAACATAAATGTTCTAGTAAGGGTAAACTGTAAAGAGTGTGATGAAAAAAAGTCGAGAAATACGCTTATCAATCTTATGCCATTTACCCTTTTTTACTTCTGTCACTACAACAAGTGGGTTCCATGGGAGGGAATTCAAGAGGCGGGAAGCTTGAGTGGAAATGTGTAAACAGGCACGAAGTATGGACTACTACAAAATTATGTTTTTCTTGTTTCTACTGCATTGAAACATAGTTATCCACCTTCCCATCCCACTTTTCGATTTTGCCATTGAGTTCCTCTCCATTTAAATTAATTAGTTGTAATATTTAGAAGTATTTCAATTCCTCTCCATTTAAAGTGTGAGTACTTATAATAATACCTCCTTTTTCTCCTTTAGCTGAAGTGAAGGATGAAAAGATGGGTACTGGTTCACAATGGCAACGTGTGGACTTAACAAAGACGTTCCTATAGAAGATGAAGAACTAGAAGGTAAAATATTGGAGTTCGGACATACTTTAGAACCAAGGAACTGGTAGGCTTTGCTGAAATCCATTGTTTTGAGGGTAGAGAGTTCGGGTGTTTTAGTTAAATGGGGTTTTCAAGGGGATTTATATGAAGAGTTAGGACTAACATAAAGATGAAAAGGAATGCACACCTAATTTACTTCCTCCGGAAAAGTTGTAAGGTATTTTAAAATTTAGTTATATAGGTAAATTTTATTATAAGAATTGTGTTTGTGCTCTCTTTATCTTCCTCTGCAGGCTCCAAAAATTAAAGATCATTGGAAATTTGTTGCTTGTTGATCGAAGATTAATTGCTAAATAAAAGCCTACAATGTAAGTTCTCTCATTTTTTACCCCTTGTCTTAAGATAGGTCAACTTAAATAGGGATTTGCTGGTGTCTTTGAAGTATATTTGCTTAAATTCTATTTAGTTCGGTGTGTTAGATAGTAATTAAGTTGGTAATGATTTGTAGGCCATGCAAATTTGTTTATCCTTCATTTACATGGGCAATGTCCTTGTTTCTGATCCAATGTCGCGGGTGCACAAACTCCCCTCGAAATTATAATTGGTAGGAAATTATTTTTTGTGGGCTTGTAGGTTTAAGTAACAGTCATGAGTCATTTGCGTAAGCTAGATATTTGTACGTTCTCTTGTCGTGTGACATACTGGTAAATAATCATGTTGGAGTCTTCTACTTTGTTGCCATAGTTTTAATTTACGGTCATGATTTGAATAAAAAATATAGAGCATGATTTCCTATCAGAGAAAGTCTCTCCTAAAGTGCCTATATGAGAAACTTATCTCCAAAAGTTCTTAAGTGATATTTATAGGACCTTTTTGTTTTTCTTTAAGAATGCATCATCCTATAATAAGATTCATAGGTACATCGTAGTTGATCATATCGTCGGATTAACATTTTATATTTCGCTTGTTTTTATAATGTTCCTATATTATGATTATATTATGGCATTTTGCTATGTCACTGAGTATACGTGATTCGTTTTCCTTACACGCTAGAAATGAATAAAAATTCGGACTGACTTTGCATATATTGCTTTTTATCTTTGTTCATTGTAGTTCGTGAGGCACATCTAGTTTATGCAATACATGAGTTGGAGTTTAGCTTTACCGGCCGAAGACGTAGTAATTGTTCTTAGGTTGAAAATTGTAATTTTCACCTTCTTATGGATTTTTTTTATATAAATTTAACTTGGTCGTTGTTGGATATATTCCATGTATAAATTTTTGGATTTTATAGGTAATATATTTCATTACAAATTAGGTGGCAAATATTTCAGTACAAAAAGATGACATATTACATCATGTGATACAACTGACACAAAAATGACACTAATTGCGTTGCTTCAAACAAAAAAATGGCACAAAAATGCGTCAGTTCTAACAAAAAAAGGATGCAAAATGTCACTAAATGCATCGGTTCATTTGATATAATCGATACAAAATAGTCACTAATTGCGTCGCTTGTAACAACAACGAAGCTAAACCACACATAATGCATCGGTTAAAAATATTTTTTTTGTCGACAAAATTATCAATTGCATCGCTACTAACAAAAACGACGCAAAAAACTTATCGAATGCGTCGGTTGTAGTACTTTTTGCGGCGGTTGCTTGAGTACAAAGCGACACATAAAATAAGTTTATGCGTCGTTTCTGCCTTTCTGGATAAGAACCAACGTAAAAATTAATAACGATCCATCGCTTCAAACCGACGCAAGGTAAAACGTCCCCTTGATATGCATCGCTTCAATAACGATGCAAAAAGGCCATTTAGAATCAACGCGGTAGGGGGTTTTACTACTAGTATTGTTGTGTGGCATTTACCGTTTTCTAAATGAATCAATATCCTAAAACAACTTCGACATATTTAAGACGTATTAAATGACGTAGTTAAACACGTATTTCACATGCATAGCTCAAAACAATGTTTGCATATCATTTCACCGTCTTACTAATACGCGTACACGAGCACCAATCGATATCCTAGTAGAGGCCGCTAACTGCGAGCGGGGTTGGGTGTCCTTCCTGGGCTTCCCAACACGTACCCTCACCCCTTACTTAGAACCTTCGGTTTCCGGATGCCCGAAACCGTGGGCAAACGAGAGTCATTCGATATACGATATTCGGTAATTCGACATCGATATCGTTGTGCAAAGGGACGAACCCCCATAAGCTCTAGTACTAAAGCGAACCGTGCTTTGTGCGCGATATGCCTAAGTATAGAGTGGGTTCGAACGGGTCCGAACTCCCACACAGTTCAATGGCGACTCCAACTTCGATTTAAATCTCGACCCGAGAACAATCTTATCACGAGATTCATTCACCTACCCAAACCCGCGCGTGGCCACGTCGGGGTGGACCTATGTCATGTCCACAATTTGGCAACTTCGCTAGGAATACATGATGTACTACTTGTCATCGGGAGGGTAAGACTCAAAGAGAAATCGATCGGTTATTAATGTACGCGTTTTACTTCGATGGTTCATGCATAACCCAATTTTGCCCGGGCCGGTTACTTGTGACCGACGTCCCACTATACTGCGTTGCATTCCTACATGAGTGCGTTAAAGACATCTATGGCCGAACTCGTATGGGTTTCGCGGCATGATCTAAGTCCAATTCGGCTTAAGAAGTCCTTCCTGATTTACGAGAGAGCCATCAGTGTTGGTATAAACCCTATTTGACCGATCGAGACTTAGTATAAAGCATGCATGCTATCGTCACAATGCTTGTTTTTCTACGTGCTACTTGGTTTCCGTGTCATTTTCCAAAAAACCAAAATTTCGAAATGCATCTCTTCAAAACGTCAACTTTTCAAAAACTTGGAATGCTACCGAAGTATATACTTAAGATTTGACTCAAAATTGCCAATTTTTGGCCGGTATGCTGCCCATTTCGAAACTTGAAAACACTCGATTAAAAAAAAAAGTAGGTCTTGTCGGTTTGCTGTCAATTTCAAAAGTCGGGACCGTCCTATGAATTTTTTAAAATTCAACCCTTTTAAAAAAAACCTTCCTTATTATAGCAACTACCGTAATCCGCGTGTCAGGTCTTTGCATAGTACGTCGAAGGTCTATATTGTCGAAACTCTGTCAATCCTACATCACGGGTTTCCTCCCCATCCCAAGTCTGCCTTGTCTTAAATGTATGACCAACCCGCGTAGGGCATACCCCTACAAAGGAAGGTCCGTCTAGGCACTCGAGTCCAAAGTTTGGGGAAATCTCACGTGGTCCTCCCTTCGAACAGGACTCGGCCCACATAGCCATATCCTAAGGGAGTCACACCGCCCATGTATGGGTCACCCGTTTAGTCGTCCTTTCCGAGTCGTTTTCCCTCGTTCTGTCCTTCTTTGCTCGAGATGTTTTGATTCCAAAATCTGGGCCCAAGGTTTCTGATTACGTGGTATTCTTTTAGACAAGCCACCTTCAACTAGGCTCAAGATGGAACAACCTATAGGGGAACTGAAGGCCATGATGGAGGCCATGGTCAACAAACAGACTGATGTTGAAACTCAACCGGTAGCCATAAGGGCTGATCAAGCGGCTACGAATGCTCGTCTGACTGTTGTAGAGCAAGGGAATCCTAACTTCTGGCTCGAAAACACCGTACCTATGGTTAAACTAATCAGCGCGGTGCGCCGGTCAGAGGAACAGGTCCACCTGTCCGGGGGTAATAATATTCATAGGGAAAACTCCCGTGATTATTCTCCGGTGAATGACAAGCTGCCCGCAAGCCTGAATCTCACGGGTTTGCCAATGTTCGAGGGATTGAAGACCCGTTACTACATGTACGGGCCTTCAAAGAGTTTATGGCTATCAAGGGGGTAGATTCTAGTATGTTCAAGAATCTGTTTGCTGCGTCCCTCGAGAAACACCCAAGGGCTTGGTACTACAGGTTAGACCATAAGAAATACCCGACATCAGATGATGTGGCCACAGAATTTGCTCAAAATTATGCTGACAATACCGAGATCCAGACCACTATGCGCTCCTTGGAGGTTATGGACCAAGAGCTCAACGAAGGGTTCACCAAATACCTTCAACGCCGGAGGGCCGAAAGTGTTAAGCTGGTTGATAAACCCAGCGAGAAAACTTTGGTGGAGGACTTCGTGAAGAACCTCCTCTCCTCGTACCGGGTCCACCTCCGGTATGCTGTCATACCCAATTTCACTACCCTCACTGAAATGCATATGAGAATTGAAGACGACGTAAGGCTAGAGGGCCTAACCAAAGCCTCTAGCAAGGGTTACCAAGGGGCCTCCTCCTCTACTAAGGCCCCAGCTGCAACCCGTAGCATTTTTGATGAGGTTAATCTACTTGATGCCTCGTCCAAGAAGAATACCCCACCCCGGGTATTAACCGGCATAGGTACTAGCTATACCTACGCCTTGTATAGGCTCTCTTCTTTTTCAACCCTCATTTTCACCACCTTAGAGTTATTCATACTCACACACGCACACAACCATTCCCGAGACCTAGCCTCCCAAAAACCGAGAACACCGTCTCCCTAATCACACACCCTAACTCACCCTACATACTCGAACCGCTCCCGTTCCTACGACGACACTCTACGAGCCTGTATTCCGAGATCATTAACATGTAGGTTGAGGGAGCAGCACCAAATCCCGTTTTTCTAATCTCTAATTCTTCTTTCATTTTTGTATACTAACACCTAACATTTACATTCTCGTTACTAACAACTAACATATAACATTTATATTATCGTACTACTAACATTTTTTATCGCAATCTAAAATTTTCATTATTGTTCCCAACAACACTAAAATTTATTTATCGATTTTTTTTACATTTAGTTCATATTAATATCGGGTAAATTACGATATAACGAAAACTATTTTCAAATCAATTTGAGCAAATGTGCAAATGACGCTAAATCGATCATCGTAGGCATTAAAAGTCAAACTACGACATCAAAATGCAAAGGACCTAATATTTGTGATGAGAAATCAAATATTGCTCTGAAGGCATAACCGCCGGATTATATTGTGATCGTGGTAATTCGTTATCGAGCGTATTCAATGTCTTTTTCAAAATATCACTCTAAAGGCCCGATGTCGATTCCATAATCGAATATCGTGCGTAAAAGAGCTATCGACAATCAAGTTAGCATGGAACCCAATGACGTCGAACCGATAGTCGTATGGTACATAAGACCCGACAACGACATCATGCCGAGGAGGGATTTGAAATTCATTCTACCTCGATTATTTTCGATTCCATTTAAATTGCTCTAAAATGTTCGATACCGATTCCATAATCGAGTGTCGGGTATGACGAGCCATCGAGAGTTGTATTAATGCAAAACCTAATGACGTTGAATTGATCGTCGCATGGTCCACGAGACCCGACAATGACATCGTGACACGGAAGGGTCCGATATTTGCATTAGTTCGGTCATTTCTCGATTTAAACGACAAAATCACGAAATGGGTTGTTTTGGGCAAAACCCACACCCGTTACTGAGGGCACTCGATCATGTGACCCCCTCAAAAAAGGGCAGGGATTTTTTTCGTCAAGAACACTCGACCGAGTCCCTTTAATGACTCGATCGAGTGACCCCTATAAGCCTCCAACGAGTTTTAAAGACGATATAAAGTTCCTTCGAGTCACATTTACGACTCTAAGCCAACACGTGTTAAATCAATCACGTATTTGTCTTCTAAAAACCCATACACATTATGTCTTTCTTTTGCGACTTTGAGTAAACGTCTCTTATGATTGATACTACTACATCGATGACTCTTTAGTCGTATCCGATATGTGATCAGTTGAGACATTCCCATATGATAAGTCGGGACAAGACTCTGAGGCCCGAGATCAAGCTAGAAGTACGCTTTGGTCCCGTACGCTAACGCGTATTAAAGCCTTCGTCCTCGGGTGAATACACAACGTAATGTGTAAGTGGTCGGAGTTCGTCCAATTATTCGATTTACAGTTTCAATTACATTTTCTATTTACAGGTCCGTTTATAGTTTACATTTACCGTTGCTAATCCGTTTATTATTATCGCAATTTGTTCAAGTATTATGAATTCCGGGTTGTATTCCGCCCGTGTAATTTTTAATTTAATTTCGAGTTGTTTATTTTCGTTGCGTGGCATTTACCGTTTTAATAAACCCACATGCTAAACCCACATGCTAAATCAACTTCAAAATATCTAAAACGCATTAAAAGACGTGCTAAGCACGTATTTTACATGCGTAGCTCAAAACAATATTTGCATAACATTTCACCGTCTTACTAATACGCGTACACGAGCACCGATCGATATCTTAGTAGAGGCCGCTAAGTGCGGGTAAGGTCAGGTGTCCTTCATGAGCTTCCCAACACATACCCTCAGTCCCTCACCCTTTACTTGATCAGAACCTTTGGTTTTCGGATGCCCGAAACCGTTGGCAAACGAGAGTTATTCGATATACGATATTCGGTAATTCGACATTGATATCGTTATGCAAAGGGATGAACCCCCAGAAGCTCTAGTCCTAAAGTCGGCCGTGCTCTGTGCGCGATACGCCCAAGTATAGAATGTGTTCGAACGAGTCCGAACTCCCACAAAGTTCGGAGGCGACTCCAACTTCGATTTAAATTTCGACGTGGGAACAATCTTACCACGAGATTCATTCGCCTACACAAACCCGCGTGTGGCCGCGTCGGGGTGGACATATGTCATGTCCACAGATCCTATCTAGGAAGGATATCAAATATGTTACTATGCCATATGTTCTTGAACACTGTACCTGAATTTTGATTCAATTTATTAATACACTTACCTTTTACAAAAAAAAAGCACTTTGAAAGCAAGTTCAAATTCCCACGGAGCTATAATTGTCAAGATAGGTATGATCCTCTACTTATGGCTGGCGAGCCCTTCACGCAAGTCTAATGTACTATAAACGACACGACCGGAATACTGCCAGGTTGTAATTCTAGATTGGCCTGGTGGCTACTCTGACTTTCGCCTTGTCCAAGCCTCAGTCAGAGTGGGGCTATGTAGACACCCGCATTTTATCTGCTCCTGTCTGTAGCAGTCTCCAACAAAACACCCGACTATGATCGGACGTGAACATGCATCAATACGCTCGAATATAGGATTGGATTCAATACTAAACGACGTGGACACTTAGCGGAGTACAAATCTCTCAAAACTGACATCAAATCCAGACTTAGTGGGTCATTTCCATTAAAACAAAGCTACTTTGAGGTAAAAGCGCCACCGGGGACAAAATCATCTTTGTCGACCGAGTCAAACTCGGTCAAAGTTGAAACCCGAAAAAAAATTTAGCCAAAAAAGATTCCAAGTACGCAAACAAACCAAATGAAAACAGAATCTGAAATTGCCTCGAATAACGCGAATATCAATCCATATTTTGAGAAACTTTCGATACACGCGAATTCAATCATGTGCATCCCCGCGCCTCAATATTGAGTCGCCCTAAGAAAAACGCCTCAGAATTGAGGCAGTGTCCTTGTCGTGCCTGAATATCGAAATCAGAAGTTAGGTTTCGGCGCTCAGACACATTTCCAAGCCTTCCTAACACTATAAATACTACCCTACCTCGGCCATTTTCAAGGGGAAGCATTTCGGAACCAAAAAATACCCTCCTTTCACCATTTCAAAGACTAAAAGACCGGAATAAGAAAAGGCTTTGTCATTCTGATACACAAAAACCCGAGACAAATCTCTTCATCCTCTAAGTTTGCTCCCTTCATTTGACAAGGGTTTGGCAATCTCAAAACTTAAACACACCTTAACTCCACGTACATACATCAAGGTGCTTCCCATTTCTACCACGATACTCTGCGAGCCAGTACTTTGAAGTATTTGACATGTAGGATGAGGGTGTAACAACTCCATTTCTAACCTATTCTTTTTGTTTCTTTTTATTTCATTTACTAACATTTAATTTTCGTACACTAACATTTCTAACATTTATACATATCACTTCAACACTAATGTTCGCTAACTAAGCATTTACAACGGTTATACAACCCTGATGGCAATGAGAATTTTTTAGCATCGATTGTTAACAAAGTGATGGCAATGAGTTTTTTTTGGCATCGGTTGTTAAGAAAGTGATGCAAATAAGAATTTTTTTGGCATCGGTGGTGAAGAATCGATGCCAAAGGGAATTTTTAACATCGTTATTAAGAAACCGATGCCAATGAGAGATGTCAATTAGTACCACCAATAATTTACATCATTTCTTTAATAACAAACGATGTCAAAACTGCTCTTCATATTTTAGCGCCAAAGAGTAAGACCATTCACATCTCTTCCATAAGGAATTGATGTCATTGTGTCGGTGTCAATGGCGTTAAATGTACTAGTGATAATGTGCAACCTTAGCTCCAACTAAGTCCAAGACATCCAAGGCTAACTATAAATAAATCAATCAGAAATTTGAGTCCCAAAACTATTGCAGGACAAGTTTAGAAAAGACCACGTTTCCCCTTTTGGTGCAGACAGTTTATGGAAGACCTACAATATTTTTACTTTGCTACCACCAGTTTTGGAATCAGCTAAACAGAGAGCCGAGAACAGCATTATTAATTATTTCGAGCCATGAAAGAACAAAAACCTGCGCAGTTCGTGCCCGTCACCTATGCAGTCTGCGTATTCACAGTTCCCGATCCGTGCTATTTCCCCATTTGCACAATTCCACTTAAACCCAGATTTCTCCGTTATTTTGCAGGTTGTTTTCACGAAAGCCCACTGCTATACCTTGGGTATAAATAGCATGACATTAGGGTTAAGTTGGTATCTTTTGTGGAGATCAATTTTTAGATTAGGTTTTTGTTTTTCTTAGGAGGTTAGGAATCCATTAGGGATCTAACCTTGTTATTTTAGTTCTTGTTTTGGGAGAAAACTATTGTAATTGGGTAATTATGAGAACCTAATCCATTTATCTTGGTGTAATTCTTTCTCATGCCTTGATTATCTACTTTGTAAGATTCTCATCTTTATCATATTTTTAATCTTTTGGTAATCCTAGTTCTTAATGCTTAATGTCAAATATTTGTGGTGATTAGAATAAAGCCTAGTCTATCTGTAGACACCCACGTTTTGCCTGCTCGTGTCTGTAGCAGTCTCCAATAAAACACCGGATGATGATGGGACGTTAACATGCATCAATACGCTCGAATACAGACTCGAAGTCAATAGTATTCGACGTGGGCACTTAGCGGAGTATAAATCTCTCAAAAATGACCTAAAATCCAGACTCAGTGGGTCGGTTCAAATAAAATAAAGCTACTTTGAGCCTAAACAGTCACCGGGGGCAAAACCATCTTTTGTCGAACGAATCAAACCCGGTCAAAGCCGAAAACCCAAAACAAACAAAATTTCAAAAAGTGTCTAAATACACTGAAAATCCTAGTCAAAAAGGAATCTGTATTTGCCTCAAATAAATCGGATATCAATCCGTATTTTGAGCAACTTCCGATACGCGCGATTCCAGTCGCCTGCATCCAGGTGCCTCAGAACTGAGCCACCTCCACTGGGGAGCCCCAATACCAAGGCGCTAGCCTCCGGGCGCCCGAATTCGGAGTTGAAATGTTTCGCAAAACTCTATAAATACACCCTTACGTCCATCGTTTCAAGGGTCAACATTTTTCATTCTTGAAACGTTTAATCAGAAAACCGAGAGCATTCATTCCTCTTTACACACCCTAACTCCACTTACATATATCGAATCGTTGCCCGTGACTATAACAATACTCCGCGATCCCGTATTTCGATGCATTTGACATGTAGGTTGAGCGTGTTCAAACCCCATTTTCTAATCCTTTAACTCGTTTATTTATTGTATACTAACATCACTGACATTTTATTTACCGTAGAGGTGATCATGAGCTGGGTTGGGCCGGGCTTGAAGTAAAAAACAGCCCAAGCACATGGGCTGGGCTGGGCCGGCCCATTTGATTGGGCCTTCTTAAGGAGCCCATACCCGGCCTAGAGGGCTTTTGATGGGCCTCTGGGCCAAATGGGCTTTTTGGGCCATGTTATTTGCATTGGCATATTGTTAGTTTTTTTTACCAAACATACCAATTTATAATACGGTTTTCTAACGATTGCCCACTAGGCGCACGTTAATAAGCTAATTAAAGCAACATTTACATGGATATTATCATGATAAATTGAAATATTAAGTTCTATTTACCATACTTAGACGATATCTACGTTAATGTTGCTTTAATTAGCTTTTAACGTGTGTCCACTGATAAAGTAGCAATTTGACTTCTCGTGTATCACTCTCGGTACCATAAAAATTAATAGAGTAACAAGTATTAGCAAGTTAGTTGAAAAACTAACAAGTAAAGTAGCAATCTGACTTCTCCTTACCATATTTCAATACATTATAATAATATAATATGAATCTCGGATGGGCCTTAGGGCCTTAAACACGGTCCATATCCACCCCAATTTTTAGCATGGGCCTTTGGTGCCGGGCTTTGGGCTTTTATGAGCCTTAAATTAAAGCCCAAGCCCTCTTAAATATAGGGTCGGGCCGGGTTGGGCTTATGGGCCTGGGCTGTTTGATCACCTCTAATTTACCGTATACTAACATTTTACTTTTCGCATCAACATTTTATTTCTCGTTTGACAATAAAATACATGCCTTTAACGTGCCGAAAATAAAGGGTGACGAGATAAGGAAACACGGACACAAGAGTACCGCACTCGCGCCGACAGTCGCTTATCTCGCTACCCCGCTTAATTGGCTGTCTAGGGCGGGTCCACCCCCTAAAACGTCTTTTTACATTTCCGTCATATTATTACCGCGTATACTACTATAACACTATTTTCAAAACTCGATTCGAGCAAACGTTCGATGACGCTAAATCGAGCGTCATAGGCCTTAAAGGCCAAACTACGACGTCGAAATTGAAAGGCGTAACGTTTGCGACGACAAATCGATCATTCCAATCGAACGTATTTGATAACCGATTATACCTAAATTCCGTAAACCCTCAATCAAGACGCACGGAAGGTCGCGCCTGAGGGTTAGGGCGCTTTATGGCGTGCCTGACCCATCGGGTTATAACACAATCGCAGAAATCCCTTGTCGAGTGCTTTTGATATAATTTTCAAATGTCGCTCTAAATCTTCGATGTCAATTTTGTAATCGAATGTCTCACGTGAAGAGTTATCGATAATCGAAGTAGTACGAAACTCAATGACGTCAATCCGAGAATCATACGATCTACGTGACCCGATAATGTTATCGTGAAACGGAGGGCTCCAATATACATATTTATTCGGTAAGTTCGACCTAAATCATAAACCGAGACGATTAAGGACAATGTACCATATTATGGTCAAAATGAGATATCGTAAACTTTTAGTATAGTCCACAACGATACAAATTTCGCCCAGGGAATAACGGTTGTGACGTTAGTCGACGCTTCTTAATCCACCACGGGTCTCCTTTATGAATCCACATTTCATATTCGTTTTTACCCTATTACGACTTTGAGCGAACATCTCATTATACAAGTCTTATAACGATGACTCCCTAGTTTGACTCGGTATACGATGGATCGATACGGTCAGATTTCACTAGGATAAGTCAGGACGAGATATCGAGGGTTCGGGATCAAGCTAGCATCCCGCTTTGGTCCCGAACATTGCTTGTCCGAGCGCCTAGGGTTAGGTGCCCGAACATCAGGCCGCCTCCCCTCAGGCGCCTGAGTTCCAGGCTGCACCATTTCGTGCATCCGAGCCTCTATCCTCTGGTAAATACGTAGCTGATTAGAGTCTCTCCAATCATTTGGTTTACGGGTTCAGCTTATGTTTTTTTTATGAGTTCGTTTGTAGTTTACGTTACCATTTCTAACTCGCTGTTAATCTTTTCTTGTCGTATTGTGAATTCCGGGTTGTATTCCGCCCGTGTAACTTGCAATCTATTTTCAAGTTATTTAATTCATTGTGTGGCATTTATCGCTTTTAAATGAACCCACATGCTAAATTCAACTCCTACATATTTTATGGGCATTAAACGACGTATCAAACACATATTTCACATGTATAGCCTAAAATAATGGTTGTCATACATTTTCACCATCTTACTAACGCGCGCACTTAAACATCGATCGATAAGTAAAGGCCGCTATGTGCGGGGGAGGGGGGTGTCCTTCGTGGGCTTCCCAACATGTACCTTCACCCCTTACTCAGAACCTTTGGTTTTCCGGATGCCCGAAACCATTGGTAACGAGAGTTATTCGATACACGATATTCGATAATTCGACATCGATATCGTTATGCAAAGAGACGAACCCAACAAGCTCTAGTACTATAAGACAAACCGTGCTTCGTGCAGGATACGCCTAAGTATAGAATGTGTTCGAACGGGTCCGAACTCCCACAAAGTTCGGTGGCGACTCCAACTTCGATTTAAATTTCAATCAGAGAACAATCTCACCACGAGATTCATTCACCTACCCAAACCCGCGCGTGGCCGCATCAGGGTGTACCTATGTCATGTCCACACTATCTTATGTTTTATAGATCCTTAATGTTGGGTGAGGTCGGTCGATTGACCTAACAAAACCTTAAAGCAACCTCCTTTCACTTGTGAATTTGATATTTGAAGCTTGTGATGAGGAGAAGATATTACCTTGGTCTTTGAAATGGTCATGAGTTATTGATCAATTATAGATAGCACCATCTAGACTTATTTGTTTTAGGTTCATGGTGATTGCTTAAATGAATATATACGGACGAATGAATGAACATGTATATGTGTAATGTTATTGTCCATATATGTCCCAGGTGGTGGGATGATTGTTGATAACTGATGTTTGTTTTGCATTATAGTTGATTGAGCATGTTGGTCGGATTATGCAAAGTTACCTTCGTACCATTTGTTTATCCCTTTGTTTTATTTTCCTTAGTTCTAAATCAACCATCACCCCCCAACCCCAACCATTAGCGTGTTAACGTGTTTAGCGTGTAAGCGTGCAATGGAACAAAGCAGCTATTTGAAAACGTGCCAGGTGGATCAGTGCTAATCAGAATAAGTTGTGGGTGTAATGGGTGCACCATGTTCACTTAAAAAGCAAGACATGGGACTACTATTGTAGATACCCACATTTTGACCGCCAGGTGTCTATACTAGTTCCCGCCAAACACCCGATGATGATCGGACGCGAACATGCTTTAATGGACTCGGATATGGACTCGAAATCATGGACATTTGGGTTAGGCTTATTACGGAGTACAATTCTTACTAAACCAACCTCAAATCTAGGTCCAGTAGGTCGTTTCGAGTCAAATAAGACTAATTTGGGTCGAATCCGACACCAGGGGCAAAACCGTCTTTTAACGACCTGGTCAAACCCGGTCAAAGATATTTTTTCCAGAGATACACGGACCAGCCGTGACACCACACGTCCGGTTTGGACTCAAATACTACAAAAAATCAGCTTCGAAAATATTAAATAAACCCATTCAAGGATAGAATTCGATCTCAAGTAGGAATTCTATCCGAAAACCAAAACAATTCGCCGACCGAGCTCAAACACTCGGCCAAAGCACCCCAAAACAGCCGAGATTCTCGGCTTCCTCGCCAAGAAACGGAACTCTCGCTCCCTTTCAAACTCTTACGTTTCCTATCCAAACCGGTATTTCTTGTCACCTAAGCAAGAGTACCTCTCCTAGCTCCTATCGAGGACCTCTCCTATAAATAGGGCCCTCTCGTCACACTCAATACAGACATCCATTATCATTCATACATCATCAACATCTAGCAAAATAATTCAAAGCAAATCCTGACATACATTCAAAAAACAGCATCGAAATACCGTCAGAATAAGCCCGACGAATCTGACCCCACAAGCCGTTCGAACCCGCTAGCCTACAGGACCCAGAACCGACACCCTAACTCACCCACATTGTCTCGACGCTCACGTGCCTAAGCCACTTTCCGACGAGCCTTTTTCCGAGAAAACAAAGCATGTAGGTTGAGGGTGTAAATCAAAACCGATTCTCTCCTTTTCTCTTCCTCTTTCTCGTCTTTTTTTTTCTTTTCTGCGTCGTGTCGTCGGTCCGCTTTCAATTATGGGTCGGTGTCGCGTTTTTTATTATTTCTAATAAACGATATTTCGAAAATATTTTCATAAAACGTTTTTCTAAAAAAAATCATTCTAATTATTCGATATCGATTTCATAATCAAATATCGAATACGACGAATATCGAAAATATAAATCGAGTATAAATTAATCCATATTTACACGCGATTTATAAAAATTACCGATTTTTGAAAAACAAGTGAACCGGGACAGCAGCCCACGCGAGTCGCGTCCCTCACAGGCGACTCGCGCGGGGGGCTGAAACCCGCGCCCTTTTTTTGTTGTTTTCGCTATTCTTTTTAACATCGTTTCTTTTAATTCTACAAAACGATTTTCTCAAAACCCTTTCTTTTCAACTTTTCTAAAATTATTCCGAATATTTGATATCGATTTCATAGTAAAATATCGAATATAACGAATATCGCTAAATTAAGTCGAGTACGAATTACACAATATTCGTACGCGGTTTAATAAAATTATCGATTTTTTCAAAAAAACCCGACCCCGAGGCAGCCCCTCACGCGACCCGCCGACATGCCAGGCGAGTCGCGCGACCCTCGGGAATAGCGATACAATATCGTTCTTTTTTCTATTTTTTCGAGCATCGTATTTACATCTTTATTTAATTCATTCAATCGTTACTAACTCGTTTTCTCGTGTTTGTAGCAATTTATTTCTTTCTTTTGTTTTATTAGACTGAAACAAACTTCACATGCTAAAACAACTTTGACGTTATTAGTTTAACATGCATTAAACGACTTAGCAACCCATTTAATTTTTCTCACATGCTTAGGGAAAATAATGTTTGCATATCATTGAACCGTCGAACTAACGCGTGTACACCAAAAACGAACGATATCTTAGTAAAGGCCGCTAAGTGCGGGCGGGGTTGGGTGTTCTTAGTGAACTTCCCAACACGTACCCTCACCCCTTACTCAGAACCATGGTTTCCGGATATCCGAATCCATTGGCAACGAGAGTCATTCAATACACGATATCCGATAATGTCGGTATCGGTATCATAATGCAAAGGGACGAACCCAATAAGCTCTGACATCGGAAATGGGCCGTATTTTGTATATGGCCCACAACGACATAGAGTGGGTTCGAACGGGCCCGAACTCCCACAAAGTTCGGTGGCGACTCTTACTTCGATTTAAATTTCAATTTGACCATCTCATATGGAGATTCATTCGCCTCTCCAAACCCGCGCGTGGCCACGTCGGGGTGGACCTATGTCATGTCCACAATTTGGCGACTCCGCTGGGGATCAACTGATGAGTCACTTACCATCGGCATCCTCAGGGTGAGACTCGAAAAGAAATCGTTCGAATAGTAATGTACACGTTTTAGTTCAATGGGTCATGCATAACCAAATCTTTCCCGGGCCGGTTACTTGTGACCGACGTCCCACTATACCACGGTGCGTTCCTAAATGGGCGCACTAAAGACTTCGATGGCGGAACTCGCATTAGTTTTACGGCAGGTTCTAAGACCAACTCGGCTTAGGAAGACCATCCTGATCTGCGAGAAAGCTATCGTCGTTGGTATAGACCCTATTCGACCGATCGAGACTTAGACTAAGAGCATACATGGCGTCATTATACTGTTTCCGTGACTACGTGCTACTTGATCCATGTCTCGTCTTTTCAAAAACCGTCGTTTTCAAAAACTTGCATCTTTTTCGAAAATTATCCATTTTTCAAACCCGGAAAGCTACCGAATTTTCTAGCCTATTTTCTAGCCGGTATGCTGTCCAAACCTTTTCAAAAATCCAAGATCTCAGCCCGGTAACGTTTTTTTTTATTTTCAAAAAAAAATCGGGCCATCCTATCCGAATTTGCTCGGTTTTCAAATCCAAATCCTCTTTTCAAAGCTTTCTTCTTCTTAGGACTTTCCGTATTTAGCAGTGTCGGGTCTTGTCATAAGTTGTTAGAGTCCATAGCGTCGAAACTCCGTCGATCTTACATCACGAGTTTCTACCCCATCCCAAGTCCGCCTTATTTGTCAAGGCACAGCCCACCTACGTAGGACAAACTCCTACAAAGGGAAGCCCACTTACACTTTAGGGTCCAAAGTCTGGGGAATAGCTCACACGTAGGTCTTTCTTCACACAGGATTAGGCCCATTTTGCCAAAATCCTAAGGAAAGCCTACCACTTACGATTCACCCGTCTAGAAGTCGATTTTCGGTCTTCTATCTGAGTCTAGTCCTTTTTCTTCTTGCTCGGGATGCACTCTTCAATCTGGGTCCGATTCTGATTACACGGTGTTCTTACAGACAGGCCACCTTTCACCCGAACCATGACTCAACAAGCCATAGACGCACTAACCGCCTCGTTGGCTAAGATCCAAGATCAACTGGCACAGATGAGGGGAGACCAAATCGCCATCGTTACCCGAGTAAGCGCCATGGAGCAGGATAGGCCGAGGGACAAAGACGAAACTAAGGGGCCACTAGCCGAATTGACCAGCGCAGTCCTCAAGCTGCAAGAGCAGGTCCATCTGTCGACCCACAACTCGATTCATACGGAGAATGCTCGGGCCTATGCACCCCTAACCGACGATTTGCCTGCCAATCTCAACCTGACGGGCCTCCTAATGTTCGACAGAACTGAAGACCCGGTATTACATATCTGGGCTTTCAAGGAATTTATGGCCCTTAAGGGGGTTAAGTCAAACATGTTCCAACATTTGTTTGCCTCCTCTCTCGAGAAGCACCCGAGAGCCTGGTTCTATAGGCTCGATTCCAAGAAATACAAGTCTTGGGATGACGTGGCGATGGAATTCGCTCGGAACTACGCCGACAACACGGAAATCCAGACCACGATGCGTACCCTGGAGGTAATGGCCCAGGAACCCAAGGAAGGATTTACAAAATACCTTCAACGCTGGAGGGCTGAAAGCATCAAACTGGTCGATAAGCCCAGTGAAAAAGTACTGGTTGAAGCCTTCGTCAAGAACCTCCTTCCTGCCTACCGGATCCATCTTCGGTACGCCATCATACCCAGTTTCGCAGTCCTAACTGAAATGGGGACGAGAATCGAAGATGATCTAAGGTTGGAAAGCCTCACTAAGGCCTCCGCCAAGGGATACCAAGGGGCCAGCTCATCAACAAGCAAGCCCACATCTGCTGCTGCTACACGTAGCATTTTTGACGAGGTAAATCTACTTGATACCCCGTCCAAGAAGAATACCACACCCCGGGTATTCACCGACATAGGTACCACCTATGCAAATGCCTTACAAAGGCTCTCATCAAAAGGCTTGATCAACCCGATAGGCCCAACACCTGAGCTCCCGGTCGAGCGTTGCTCCAAGGCCTACGACATCCAGGCCTACTGCCAGTACCATCGAGGCAAGGGACACGATACCGAGAAATGCTGGAAGCTAAAGCACCTGATGGGTAGGATTTGTCGTGAATCCCAACCATCAAATAAAACCGGCAAAACCTAACTAGGGTAGCTAGGGTAAGTCGGGTCGAATCCACAGGGACAGGAGGTCGGACTAGGGTATGCTACGGTCTAGGACTAGGTTCGAGACAAGCTATTCTAAGGAGGGGGAGACTAGGACTAAGCTAGGTCTAAAGCAAGAAAACAATCAAAGGAAACGGGCTAGGATTAGGTCGGGGTCAAAGGGGTAATGGAATGGTCAAGGGAGAACTAGAGTGAAGGAGGTAGTAGGGTAATCTAGGTAATGCCCGGGCTCTCGCAACTTAGACTCACCTAGAGGTTCCACCTAAAACCCACCTTGGCGACACAAATGACACACGGGGTTACCAGCGTAATATCGGGGCCTAGGTCGCATCCGGGCTCTCGCAACTTAGACCGACCTAGGGGTCGTCCTCACCGGGCTCTCGCAACTTAATGAGGGAACCAAACCCACAAACAAACTATCACCCACAAGAGAAAAGCAAGAAAAACAAGCATATGCACATACTAGTCATTCAAGCATTTCAACAAACCAAGGGGAAACCCAAATCTTCCACCAACATCTCCAACAATCCCTTAATCATCCAATTAACACCCTAATCACCTTTCTAACCCTAGCAAAGATCTACTCTAACATATCTATTCTATAACTAACAAGAGCAAGATGAATCAACATAATAAAACAAAACAAACATATACAAACTAACAAATATGAAGAACAAAACAATAAACGAGAACTAAAGATTCAAACTTGAATAATAAAACAAAGATTAAGAGAATGGAAAAGAGATTATACCAAACTAGAAGATGAAAGGAAGAAGGAAACTTGCATAAATGGAAGAACCCAAAACAAACATCCAAGTTTGTCAAGCTTGGTGGAGATCTTGAGGAATTCCCAAATTACAAGCACTAATCTAAGATTAACGATAATCTAAAGACTACCCTACACTTATCTATGCTAAAACTATCTAGGGTTTAGTGTAATATCAAGAACATAAGCTTAACATAACAAGGGAAGGGTATATATAGGGTTTAAGAATGGAAGGAGGTGAAAGGAAGTAGGCGCGGGTGAGCTGCAGCCCATCCCGGCCCGGAAGGGGTGGACCCGGTCGGGACGGGGTCGGTCCCGGTCGGGAAGCCATGCTCCCGGTCGGGATGGGCCCTGGACAGGAGCCTCCTCTTTTGTGCACCTCAAGCGGGACCGGTTGAGGCCATACCCGTCGGGGATGAGTCTTGTAGGCCTCCAATAGGAACTTTTTGGTCTCTCCTTGTTTCTCATGGGTTTCTCGTCGATTCTCGGGACTCGGGGTCGGGTCTCGGAGGCTCGAGATTGGGTCCCAAGGTCTCGGGGTCGATTCCAAGGCATCAAGTGATCGTTCCTTTACTCCATTGGCTCCAAAATGTGTATGTATCGAGTCGGAATCGCTCCAACTCTTCCAAATCGGTTTCGGGAACCTGAAATGAACTAAAGAAAGCATAAGTAGCCCATAAACCGCTCCCAAGGAGCGATTCTACAAGGAAAATGAGACCAAAACACTACAAAATAGGCACTACAAACTACACTTATCAGCACCTTATCCAGGATCTCATAGAAAGTGGGAAGATCCCCTTACCTGGAGGCAAGCCCAGCAACAAGGATAACCCGTTGGCCACTCACGCCATCTTCTCCGGGGAAGTCATGGACTGTTCATATCTCATTTCCCCGTTTGTCCCGCACATAAACGGGATCTGGTGCGACGACGAAGACGACGTCTATCTCACCAAAGGGGAAGCTGTCCCCATCACACCCGAGGAGATCCAGAAGGTTAAGTCCAAAGCCTTAACCAGCAGTCACGCCCTCATCGTCACCGAGCCGCCACCTAGAGTGGAGGTCGCCCCGGAAGAGCTAACTACTGAAAAGGCTCTTGTGAAACAGCTGAGCAGGACTCGAGTTGACCTCTCTATATGGCAACTCCTAGTTAGCTCACAGGAACATCGAGAGGCACTCACTAAGGCCCTCGACCAAGTCAAGATCGACTCTACGGCTACTCCAGCTGAAATGGTAGCCACGATTCTGCCCCACCTAAAGGGGAAAGCTAAAGAGGAAGGCCCACTAATTACCTTCTCCAATGCTGATCTACCACCATTTGGGCTTGCCCACAACATGGCCTTCTACATCACGATAATCTGCCGCGGGAAGTACCTGCCCATGACCCTAATCGACGACGAGTCCGTAGTCAATGTCCTCCCCTTGAGGACCGCCAAAGCCCTCGGCATCACCGAGGCCGACTACATTCCCACAGCTCAAACCATTCAGGCTTTCGACGGAAGTCCAAAGTCAGTAGCGGGGGCCGTAAAACTTACTTTCATAACAGGCCCGATAGAAAAAGAGCTGGAATTTCAAGTGATCGACGTCACTTCTTCCATTAACCTATTTTTAGGAAGACCTTGGATCCACGCAACCAGGGCTGTATCCTCTACCTTGCATCGGATAATCAGGGCTGTATCCTCTAGCTTTGCACGATACCGTCATCACTCTAGAAGCCACGCCTATGACTGTGGCTAACTGCAACACCTCGGGCCGCACCGATCTCTGGGGGTTCGACTTCATAGGGGCCATCGAAGAAGAGTACCTTTTCCGACCCTACATCACGGTAAGCATTGACCGGATGCTGCAGAATCTGGGCTTTCTACCGGGGGCTACATCCAGGCCCAATCTCCCCGCAGGGAAAATCCTCGAAGTCCTTGATAACGGGAGGACTCAAACCGGTCTGGGTTACACCATAACCCCAGAAAATATGGGCCAAACCGGAGCCAGCAAAGTTACCTTTGTCACTCCAGTGTTCGAGTCCGTCCAGACTGGCCTATATCGGCCCAATACTACGCGCCCTGGGACCCACTTGGCCCAGGACTGTAACTACATACCAGACGACATCTTCGCTCTCATCCAGTCCGAAGATGCTAAGAATGCTGAGCCCGTACTGGGACTACTGTTCGGAGAGGAACTCGCGGCCCCAACGCCGAAGGAGGAGCTAGTCAGCCTCATTCTCCGCAGCCGCACCTTTGACCAATCTAAGCTGATCTCGAATGTCGTATCCGGGACAGGAAAGAGAGCTTGGAGGAAAACCGTCAAATGGACTGACGGTCAAGGAAGAACCTACAAGCTAATCGCAGGAGAAGGAGAAATGCCAGAGTCTGAGTCGGAGTCCGAGTCGGAGTCCGAGTCAGAGTCTGAGATTGAGTCTAGTGAGTCCGGTGCTAGGGTCGTCCCTGTAACTCCCCATCTCCCTTTAGCTACTCCTAATGCCTCGGGGTCTGTCCCGGGCATTTTACCTATCCCGCCACTGATTAGCGATCAGATGGCAGCTCTTTTCGAGCTATTTTCCCAATTTATGAATAATAACAACCGTTCTGCTTACGACTTGTCTCATTTTCAAAAATTTCTTAATTTCAAAAATATTCTGTGCAATGACATTGAGAAACCCGACGAACAGGTATCCCTACCTCCACATCTGATCGAGCAGCTAGAGCAAAGGGAATCCCGCAATCCGGTAATCGAAGAAACCGAATCCATCAACGTGGGAACAACCTTAGAACCTCAACTGCTTAAGGTAGGGTTATCTTTAGGTCCCGAGGAGAAACAACAATTTGTAAATCTCCTTCACGAATTCAAAGACGTCTTCGCATGGTCCTACAAGGACATGTTGGGGATAGATCGCGAAATAGCCGAGCACCATATACCGATCAAGGAAGGGTTCAAGCCGGTTAAGCAGAAACTCCGACGCATGAGGCCCGAATGGTCCCTCAAGGTCAAGGAGGAAGTCGACAAACAATTCAAGGCTGGGTTCATACGAGTCTCCGAGTATCCAGATTGGGTTGCAAACATTGTATCGGTTCCTAAAAAAGACGGTAAAGTACGCGTCTGTGTAGAATTTCGGGATATTAACAAGACGAGCCCGAAAGACGATTTCCCGTTACCACACATCGATATACTGGTGGATAACACAGCTGATCATGCCCTTCTATCATTCATGGATGGGTATGCCGGGTACAATCAAATGAAAATGGCAAAAGAAGATATGGATAAGACCACCTTCATTACACCTTGGGGTACTTATTGCTATACTGTCATGCCATTTGGTCTCATCAATGCCGGGGCCACCTACCAACGAACCGCCACAACTTTATTACATGACATGATGCATAAAAAAGTGGAAGTTTACGTGGACGATATGATCGTCAAATCTAAAGACAGGGACGGTCACATCACCGCCCTGAGAAAATTCTTTACCCGATTATGCAAGTACAATATGAGGTTAACCCTTAGAAATGCAGTTTCGGGGTAACATCTGGCAAATTACTGGGTCATATTGTTAGCCAACGCGGTATCGAAGTAGATCCAGCCAAAATCAAGGCCATCACCGAGATGCAACCCCCTAAGACCGAAAAGGAGATAAGAGGGTTTCTCGGGAAAGTTCAATACATCAGCAGATTCATTTCAAAGCTAACCATGGTGTGTGAACCGATCTTCAAGAAGCTGAAAATAGGGGAACAGTTACTATGGGACGACAAGTGTCAAGCAGCCTTTGATAGAATCAAGGAAATCTTGTCTTCACCACCGGTCCTGATGCCACCTCAACCCGGTTTGCCTTTGTCACTATACCTAACCACGACAGAGACAACCATGGGGGCTATGCTAGCTCAGACGGTCAATTCGGAAGAACGGGCTATATACTACATCAGCAAAAAGTTCCTAGAGTACAAGTGTAAATACACTATGCTCGAAAAGACATGCTTAGCTTTGGTCTGGGCCACTAAGCTCCGACATTACATGCTCAACTATGAGGTACAAGTACTGTCAAGAATGGATCCGATCAAGTATCTTTTCGAAAAGCCCATTCTCAACGGCAGGATATCAAGATGGACTCTAATGTTGGCAGAATTCGGTCTAAAGTTCGTACCATTAAAAGCCATCAAAGGCCGAATAGTAGTCGAGTTTCTCGCCGACAGTCCTGTAATCGAAGAAGGACACACCGACACTTGGTCCTTCCCGGATGAAGATATTTTCCATACCGACACCGAAACATGGGATTTATACTTCGACGGGGCGTCCAACTTCCGAGGATTAGGAGTCGGAATTCTCCTAATCTCGCCAAAAGGGGAACATACTCCCGTGTCCATCAAATTAGACTTTGACGTCACCAATAATGCCGCTGAGTATGATGCATGTATCCACGGGCTACAAGCCGCCGCCGATTTAGGGGTCACAAACCTCCGAGTACACGGCGACTCATCTCTGGTCATTAACCAAGCGCTCCAAAAATGGAAAACCCGAAATGCTAACCTTGTGGCCTACCAGGCACGAGTAAGGCATCTCGAGAAACAATTCCAAAAGGTAGAGTATATATACTTACCTCGGGAGGAAAATCAGTTCGCAGATGCACTTTCAAAACTGGCATCTTTACTAAACATTCCCGATCATATGACCAGCATGCCAATTTGTGTCGAAAGACGATCTGAGCCAGCATATATCCACGACATCGAAGATATCGAGATACCCGATCCCGAGCCGTGGTATAAGGCCATCCAAGCATACTTGACGAACGGGGAGTATCCACCCGAGGCCGACAATCGAGCCAAAAAGGCCTTACGTAGGCTAGCAGCCCAGTTCGTCCGTACCGACGACGGACAACTTTACAAAAAGATGTCGCAGGGGGCTCTCCTTTTATGTGTTGATAAGGGTAACGCCGAAAAGGTCATGGCCGAAGTGCACGACGGTGAGTGCAGTCCGCACATGAACGCCCAAATGCTTGTCCGGAAGATCATGAGGCTCGGATATTACTGGAATAGCATGGAAACCGACTGCCAACTCTATGTCAAACATTGTCACAATTGCCAGATTTTCGCTAATGTGCAGCATATGCCGCCATCCCTGCTGTACACTACGACATCACCTTGGCCGTTTTCAACATGGGGGATCGATATAATCGGAAAGATAAACCCCTCGGGAACCGGAGGACACTGCTTTATTTTGGTAGCAATCGACTATTTCACCAAATGGGTCGAAGCAGAGTCTTATCGTATTCTCAACGCCAGTCATGTTGCCAAATTTATCCAAAATAGGATAATATGCCGGTACGGGATCCCTCATGAATTCATCAGTGACCACGGGACCCATTTTCAAGCGGAGACGGCAGCCTTGTTAGCCAAATACAAAATTCAAAGACATACGTCTTCACCCTACCAGCCCCAAACCAACGGAGCGGTAGAAGCGGCTAATAAAACAATTGTCACCATACTCAAAAAGATGGCTGATAATTACCGGGACTGGCCCGACAAGATACCATTTGCACTTTGGGGATATCGGACCTCGATTCGTACTGCGACCGGGGCAACACCGTATTACCTTACATACGGGATGGAAGCGGTCCAACCTGTTGAGTTAGAGGTGCCGTCACTCAGAATCCTTCTCGAAAGTCAAGTACCCGAAGCGGATTGGATTCGAGCACGATATGACTCGCTAGTCCTTTTAGACGAACGACGATCTCGTGCCCTCAATAATATACAAATATATCAGAAGAGGATCCAACGGGCCTTCAATAAAAGGGTAAGGCCCAGGAACATCAAAGAAGGAGATTTGGTTCTCAAGTCTGTTCGAGCTTTATTACCCGTAGATCCAAGGGGAAAGTTCAAACCTAACTGGGCCGGACCTTATTTGGTAAAAAGGATTCTATCAGGCGGAGCAGTGATGCTAACAGATCTGGACGGGAATGAGTTTGTCAACCCAACTAACCTGGACCAGCTGAAGCGTTACTACCCTTAACCCATTTCTCTCAATGTCATTTGTAAAAGTTTATCAAAAAACATCTTTTCAAAATAAATTTTCAGAGACAAGTCAAAAGTTAGAATTACTTATTCTACTGTTATAAACATCTTGAACCAATAGTCTTGATGTATTTCGAAATTGCAAATTAAGTCTGAACTACGTTTGGTTTGATTCCGCTAATTGTGGATACGTATGCAGCCCCTCAAAAGGGCACAACCACTGCAATCGGAAAAAAAAAACAGGAACGGTTTTTAATAAACTCCTTTATTTATTTCAAAAAAAATAAAATCCGATAAACTCGGAAAATTAAAAATTGCAAAAAAAATCCAAAAAAAAGCACACATAAATAGTACTAATACTTAAATAATAAAAACTAAGGCATTTTCTCTTTCTTTTGTCCTTAGCTTCTTTTTCCGTCCATCGGCGTCGACGCGGAGGTGAACGCTCCCTAATCACCAAGGGAACCTCCTTAACCCAGGCTCGTTTCTTCAAACTTGATTCCCCGCTCACCTCGGTCGGCCCTAGCCGGGCCCTTACCCTCTCGGGTAACCGGTCCCGCGGCCCCAATCTGTCTCGGACCACTAGTTTTGGTCCGAGTCTTCATCTCTCCAAATCACTAGCATCGGTCTCTTTAACTCGAGTCTTAGTTTTTGACTTAGAACCCGATTCCGGCCGGACAAGGGTAGTTGGGATTTCTTCTTCGTCAAAAAACCACATATTGTCTTTTACCGATTCTCAACGGGCCAAGTCAAAAGCCTCATCAGTCTTTAGGGCTTTACGGGCTTCTTTTGATTCTTCAGAAGTCCATTTGCGATATGCTTCCGAGACCCAGAAAGATTGACAGGGGCGAGGTATAGTCCATATGATACGGGTAAACCAGTGTAACCACGTGTCACACATAGCGTCCGTCAGTTGGAGCGAGACCCTAATTATTGCTTCAGTTTTGGGGATCTGCTGAAACAAACCGAACTGTCTCAGAATGCGATCCGGATAGATATGGACGGTCCGATCCAAAGACAGGATTACCAGATATCGGGCTTTGTCTCTCTTAGCTATCCCCGTCAGTTTCGAGAGGAACCACCAGATGACAGTCCTTCTAATCAAGGGCCCACCGTGGAATTTTAGCTCTTCATCCCAGTAATTCCAATTTATGTGATGACTCGAGCTTATACGTCGAGACCGTGAACCTATCTGACAGCTGCTGTATCTGGATATGCTCACCGGGGGCTCTATGATCGATAAGCGTTCGGATAACCAAATCTGTCAAAAAAAAAATTCGAAAAAAAAAAACGAAATTTTCGGAATATTCAAAAAAATCAAAAATTCGAAATTTTTGGAAAAATAAAAAAAAGAGAAGAAATTCGAAAAAAAAAATCGGAAAAAATTCAAAAAAATCGGAAAGCGGAAAAATTCGAAAAAATTCGAGAAAAACGCGGTCCAATACCTGCAAAAGCCGAATGCTTCCCGTCAATTGCCGATCCGGGTCAAGTCTTCTAGCATCCAGGCCCATAATGATCTCCCCAGTTATCAGCCAAGCCGGGCTGTGACCTGTCTCCATCTGGTCCACTATGCTGATCAGCCTAATTTCGCCTAAGCATGAGTCAGCGTCCATCCGACCTTCGAAGGCATATCGATGCAGCATACAAAAGGCAAAGGCCCTACGCCTATGGGTAAAAATAATTCTTGCGCCGTTTGGATTCATTAATTTCTCTGCCAGGTCAAACAGGGAGACAGAATTCCCCTTTACCATACGAGCTGTCTCCGCATGAGACAACCCAAGAAAATCCCTCAGTCTCCTCCTTGGGTCAGGATAAAAGGGAGGAATAGCAGGACAAGCATTAGGGCACCAACCCCCTATAGCTGCAATTTCTTTAGGAAGGGGACATATTTCTCCCCGAGGAAAAGCAAAAACATGGTGGGTAGTATTCCAAAAGGATAGGCAAGCATCCAAGAAATGTGAATCCACCTTGAGTCGCTGAAGCGGGAATAAGGCAACAATTCTCATTTGAGTTAGCTGAATTTTATCTTCGTCTCGAAAATTCTGGGCCCACGCCTGAAGCATCGCGGTCAGATGTTCGATACCCATACCAAGAAGTTTTTTTGTCTTAAAAGTCTAAAGGATTTTAAGATAGAAGAAAAGATTTGGGTTGGAATATGAAAAGATTAGAAGCAAGAACTCTCTATTTATAATAGAGAAAATCCTTTTCCTAGTCACCCCAGGAGTAGGAATTTTTATGATATTCCCTACTTCATCTAGGCATACAGGCAGGATCTGATTAAGAATCAAGTCATCCCAGGCATTCCTGTTTTAAAAAAAAATTCAAAATTTTTCAGCATTTCTTCTTCAAAAAAATCAATCAATCAAAAAATCATTTCTTCCCCAGCGTGAGTCGGTGTTTCGCCTAAATGCTACATACAAATTGTTATGTGTCAACAGACAGGTGTACCCAAGACTCCCGAAGAATTCTCAAAAACTCCCCAGTGGAAGCTCAGGCAACATTTTTACTAAGGAATCGGGATGTATCTGTAAGCAGATACACCCAGAGCTTCCAAGGCAAGCTCCCACGCAACTCCAAGATGGGATGTGTCCGTAAACAGACACACCCATGGCTTCCAAGGCAAGCTCCCGCGCAATTCCAAGATGAGATGTGTCTGACGCACCCAAGACTTTTCAGGCAAAGTCCCCGCAACATTATTGGCGTCTATCCAGGTATGATTTCTATCTTATGGTTGGCGAGCCCTTCACGCAAGTCTAATGGACTATAAACGACCCGATCGGAAGTCTGCCAGGTCTTAATCCTCGATTGGCCTAGTAGCTACTCTGACTTTTGCCTTGTTCAAGCCTCAGTCAGAGTGGGGGCTCTGTAGACACCCACATTTTGACCGCCAGGTGTCTATAGTAGTTCCCGCCAAACACCCGATGATGATCGGACGCGAACATGATTTAATGGACTCGGATATGGGCTCGAAATCATGGACATTTGGCTTAGGCTTATTACAAAGTACAAGTCTTACTAAACCAACCTCAAATCTAGGTCCAGTAGGTCGTTTCGAGTCAAATAAGACTAGTTTGGTTCGAATCCGGCACCAGGGGCAAAACCGTCTTTTAGCGACCGGGTCAAACCCGGTGAAAGATATTTTTTCCCGAGATACACGGACCAGCCGTGACACCACACGTCCGGTTTAAACTCAAATACTACAAAAAATCAGCTTCGAAAATATTAAACAAACTCATTCAAGGATAGAATTCGATCTCAAGTAGGAATTCTATCCGAAAACCAAAACAATTCGCCGACCGAGCTCAAACACTCGGCCAAAGCACCCCAAAACAGCCGAGATACTCGGCTTCCTCGCCAAGAAACGGAACTCTCGCTCCCTTTCAAACTCTTACATTTCCTATCCAAACCGGTATTTCTTGTCACCTAAGCAAGAGTACCTCTCCTAGCTCCTATCGAGGACCTCTCCTATAAATAGGGCCCTCCCGTCACATTCAATACAGACATCCATTATCATTCATACATCATCAACATCTAACAAAATAATTCAAAGCAAATCCCGACATACATTAAAAAAAAAAGCATCGAAATACCGTCAGAATAAGCCCGACGAATCTGACCCCACAAGCCGGCCGAACCCGCTAGCCTACACGACCCAAAACCGACACCCTAACTCACCCACATCGTCTCGACGCTCACGTACCTAAGCCACTTTCCGACGAGCCTTTTTCCGAGAAAACAAAGCATGTAGGTTGAGGGTGTAAATCAAAACCGATTCTCTCCTTTTCTCTTCCTCTTCCTCGTTTTTTTTCTTTTTTGCGTCGTGTCGCCGGTCCGCTTTCAATTATGGGTCGGTGTCGCGTTTTTTATTATTTCTAATAAACGATATTTCGAAAATATTTTCATAAAATGTTTTTCTAAAAAAAATCATTCTAACTATTCGATATCGATTTCATAATCGAATATCGAATACGACGAATATCGAAAATATAAATCGAGTATAAATTAATCCATATTTACACGCGATTTATAAAAATTACCGATTTTCGAAAAACAAGTGAACCGGGACAGCAGCCCACGCGAGTCGCGTCCCTCACAGGCGACTCGCGCGGGGGGATGAAACCCGCGCCCTTTTTTGTTGTTTTCGCTATTCTTTTTAACATCGTTTCTTTTAATTCTACAAAACGATTTTCTCAAAACCCTTTCTTTTCAACTTTTCTAAAATTATTCCGAATATTTGATATCGATTTCATAGTCAAATATCGAATATAACGAATATCGCTAAATTAAGTCGAGTACGAATTACACAATATTCGTACGCGGTTTAATAAAATTATCGATTTTTTCAAAAAAACCGACCCCGAGGCAGCCCCTCACGCGACCCGCCGGCATCCCAGGCGAGTCGCGCGACCCTTGGGAATAGCGATACAATATCGTTCTTTTTTCTATTTTTTCGAGTATCGTATTTACATCTTTATTTAATTCATTCAATCGTTACTAACTCGTTTTCTCGTGTTTGTAGCAATTTATTTCTTTCTTTTGTTTTATTAGACTGAAACAAACTTCACATGCTAAAACAACTTGACGTTATTAGTTTAACATGCATTAAACGACTTAGCAACCCATTTAATTTTTCTCACATGCTTAGGGAATGTTTGCATATCATTCAACCGTCGAACTAACGCGTGTACACCAAAAACGAACGATATCTTAGTAAAGGCCGCTAAGTGCGGGCGGGGTTGGGTGTTCTTAGTGAACTTCCCAACACGTACCCTCACCCTTTACTCAGAACCATGGTTTCCGGATATCCGAATCCATTGGCAACGAGAGTCATTCAATACACGATATCCGATAATGTCGGTATCGGTATCATAATGCGAAGGGACGAACCCAATAAGCTCTGACATCGGAAATGGGCCGTATTTTGTATACGGCCCACTACGACATTGAGTGGGTTCGAACGGGCCCGAACTCCCACAAAGTTCGGTGGCGACTCCTACTTCGATTTAAATTTCAATTTGACCATCTCATATGGAGATTCATTCGCCTCCCCAAACCCGCGCGTGGCCGCGTTGGGGTGGACCTATGTCATGTCCACAACTATCAACCAACAGAAGATACTAGCTCGGTTTGGAGGAAAATCTTCCAGGCAAGAGACATTCTACAACCTGGTTTTGCAGCTAAACAGTGGAGCTTGCAGGGGGACTAACTGCTACACAATAGCTAAAGGCTACCACTAGCTTAGAAGGAAAGGGGATTTACTGCAATGGCATGGATTAGTCTGGAATCCCCGAACTGTTCCAAAGCACAGAGCTCATGCTTGGATGGTGAAGCATTGGGCACTGAACATGAATGAAAAACTGTGCAGACTGCGTATTACAGAAGATGATAACTGTTGCATTTGTGCAGCAGCAGTAGAAAATAATCTGCATCTTTTTCAGGAATGCTCTTATGCTGAGAGGCTTAAGCAATCAACTTTGCAGGTATTAAAATGGTCACGCAAGTTGATTTTGGAAATGACAAGAGGCAGAGAATGAATGAGAGGCACTAAACTACAAAGAGCAGTGATGAATGGATTTATTAATGCAATCAGCTATCACATCTGGATGCAGAGTAACAAAAGCAGACTTGAATCACAAATATAAGACCTGAAGTTCTTGCTTTTAGGATTGTCAATGATTTTAAATTGTATTGTAGTGAAAGTGGTAATCAAAAATTCAGTACAAGGGATTCAAAATTTCTATTTAGCCTTTAGAGGCCATCCATTTAAATGATTTAGTTTGTAACTATCATTTATTAATATATGTACCAATTACCACAAAAAAAATCTCACTCGTTTTTTCATTATTTAGTAGTGAGTCAATCTCTGTGGTTCGACTCTTTACTTGCTTATATACTACTCCCTCCTACTTGAATAAGCCTCATATTTCTTTTTTGGGTATTTTTTTAGGTTAGCCGCATTTCTCAATAAGGCAAAATATTTATAATTTTTTGACCATATTACCCTTAGCAACTTTATTGTATTACACTTAATCTACCCTAAATTAAAGAACCAAAATACACCAAATACACTCACCTTTTCTTCTTTTCTTAATCTTTGTACGCAACCCCAATGGGGCTTATTCAAGAAGAAGGAGGGAGTACGTTATTGTATGCTAATTTTGGGTATCATAAATGTTTTTTGCATGATAAGATTTGCCTAGTACGACATATTCAAATTCTAGTTATCACTTACTCCTGCATCAGAATAGGTCATTGTTCAATTGTCGGGACTCAGGCGCTTGAGTATTAAAACGCCTGTAACAGGTGCCCGAGCATTAGAATGTCTGGTGTCAGGCACCAAATTAAAGCTTTTGCTGGTTGGCGACTTCGAATTGATTATTGTCTATTCTCTACAAGTAATTAGATTAATTTACATCGCTCGATATCGATTTTGTAATCCTAAGTCGAGTTGAGATTAATCAAATCGCGCTTTATTCGTTCAGGACGACGACTCAATTCTCGTTCCTACACTGATACAACATTCGCTCGACCCCCATTCTAAATCAATATATGAAATTCAATTGTTTCTAAGATTTGATTCTCGATACAAGGAAGGTCCAATGACATGTATTCGATTACATTGGTTATAGCAAACCAATACTCCTCTTCGATTTTGTTTTAATTCAAAATCAATTTTGCCACGTGAATCGATCGCCATAAACAACCACGTCTAGCCACACATGTTGATTTTGCCATGTCCACAATTGTTTCCATCATACGAATACAAATTATTACACTCCATTCTATCCAAACAAAACTTTACCTGGACTCACTTTTTCTCCACAGTACAAAAAATGTGGACCCGTAAAAGATTTTTTTAATGGAAGAGAGTATAATTTTTCTATGTTACTATAGACAACACGACATCACAAGATTCACAACCTCAAAGATATAAAGACTTTCAAACAAATTAGTGAAATTACATTTAAGTATTAATTTTCATAATTAAACTCAAACATACACGTGAAAATAATGATTACGAAAAATAGTTGAGAATAAAAAAATTGTTCGAATGTTCGTTACTTCAAAATTCTACAACCAATACACGAGAAAAAAGTGTCAAGATCTAAATCCAGAAAAATTCTACGACAAATCCTTAACCTATAGAAAAAGGGAGTAGTGATTTGCGTAATTTCCCATCTTCCCCTTTTACCCCCCACTCACAATTTATATTATAATAATATGCATAAATTACACACTACTCACAACTTATTACATTACATAACATGCATAAAGTAGGAAGCAATACCTCATCACCTTATGAATACCATGTGTAAAGTAAAGATTTTACTGGATCACATGAAGTTGTTTCATCTTCTTTACTGGGTACTTGGGTAGAAATTCGTGCACAGTGGATATTTTTCTCCACTTACTACTGCGATCCGAAGGTACTTTTCCACTCATTCGTAAGTACTTCTTCTTCTAAATAGTAGATTACTCCAACTTCTATAATTTACAAAGTTGCCAGTATTATACTTATGATTATGTTATCTTAAGCAATATTGCTCCATTTTTTTACCTTAATCCCTTATTAGCTATTACCTTAAATCATTTACTTATAAATGTTTAATATTTTAATTTTCATATTTTTTTCAATTTGAACAATTAATTTTCTTAATTATTCTCGGTTTGCCGTGCTTTTTATTCCACAATATAAGTACTCGTGTGATATGCGGTTATGTAATACGAGTATTACGTTTAGTTGTTAACATTGGGTAAAAAAATTGATCGCAAAACATTTGTAGACACTTATTGAATCGAAGAGTGTATATATTTCTTTTCAGTCATTCGTTTACCTTTTAATCTTTTATGTTCTTTGTGATTAACAATTGATTGAAACAAATGGAGTAAATATGGCAATGCGGATTAATTTAAAAATTATCGTTTCACTGTTTTGAATCATGATTCTTAAAAGTTTGATCCATTATAAATAATGTATGTGAAAATGTTTTAACAAAAGACACTATATATAACAATATATAATACTCCGTAACAAAATGGTTACTAACAAATTATAAGGAGTGAAGAAAAGATAAGAAATAAAATGAAACATATATTAATGTAGGCAATATATATTTCTGTAAGAAAATTTTATGCTATAATAGTATTACGGGATATGTAATATATCTTCCTTATTATTATGGTAATATTTCTTCCTCGTAATAATGGTCTTATTGGAAATCGGGATCTTATAGAGATATGCTATCACAATAATATCGGACTAAATAAGGAGTTTTTCCATATTTACTCAACCTTGATGGAAGGTCGAGATTACCGTAATCTAAAACCCTAATAGGAATCTGGTCCTCTCTCTGCCTATATAAAGACGTCTTTCCCATCAGAAACTTCATACAAAAATTAAGAAACACAACACTTATTATTATAGGAAAAGAGAGAGAAACCGACCTATTATTATTATTTGAAGACTGAAAATTATTTGAAGTCGTCTTATTTTTATTTGGGGTCATATTATTATTATTTGAAGACGTCTTATAGAGATCTAATATCGTTCGTATTAGGTCTCGACTTATTCCACAATGTCAGGAGGTATGTCTTATCTCTCATAATTGATCTTTTGTGACCTTCATGTTGTTCAAAGATTTATGAGAATTATGTTTTATTTATGTCATGTTAATAATATGCTAACATGTGGTATCAGAGCTTAGGTTATTGAACTCATAATTATCCATTAAAAACATTGTTTAAGAGTGACGAGTTGTCTAATTACGTATGGTTTTTTATGCTTTTCTCCATGTTGATAAATCATAATAATTGAAAATCTATGTCTTAGTTTATCTGATGATATTAAACTAGGTTAGGCAACCTCATGCTAAGCCAATTGATTCAAATGCACGTTTATGTTGCGCCTAGTGTTTCATTGGACTTAAACACGTCACAATTTTGTAATTAAGTGGAAGCTTGCACAATTAGATTTTGCTTCAATGCAAATTTACCGTCAATCTTAAAAATTTTTGGGAAACATTATGTTGTTTAATTTATTTACTTTTATTTACTAATTACATAGTATTGGATAAAAGTTTGAGTTTTTTGTACTAATAATAATTTGGACTTAGTTAACGAGCTTGATATTGATGAATTGTTCAATTTACGGTTATCTTTGTCATTAATTATTATCATTGTTATGATGTACGGAAACTTTGATACGCATAATATTATGACCTAAAATTTTATTACTTGAGGTATAATTCCATGACAATTTGATTATGATATACATACTCCATATGATTATGATTTGTTTTCACCGTATTATTTATGCTCATTCAATATAATTATTCGTTTGAGAAATAATGATTTATGATAAAATATAATTTCATATTTTTCGGTTTTAGATGATGTTAATATGAAATTTTTATGGTTAAATTTCACCGCAGTGAATTTTTAACTTAAAGTTTAATTTTGACTTACTATAGTCATAATATCGTTCACACATATAAATTATATATTTACCCGCAGCTAGATTATATTGTCTTGTGTAACACTTTATTTAATCTTTTAGTGACTACCCACAGCAGCACTAATAAATATGTGGTGTTTCATATTGAGGCCTTATTATTTATTTTGTCTTGTTTTAAATCACAGCAACATTACCTAATCATCAAGTGCAATCATATGTTAAATCTGTTGTTCAGCTTAATGGGACTAACTACTCTGAATGGAAAGAGCAAGTTGAGTTCACTTTAGGGTTAATGGTACTGGATACTTGTCTTCGCAAAGACAAGCCAACTGCCTTAACTTATGAAAGTACCGCTGCTCAAATATCTCTCCATGAAGCTTGGGAGAGATCTGACAAACTATGCATTTTATTCTTATGTTGGACCACTGCAACCAACATTAAGACCTCCCTACCTAAAGTCGAAAGTGCAAAGAAGTACCTTGAGGACATTGAAGAACGATTTAAGACTGCTAATAAATCCCTTGCTGGAAAATTAATTGCAGAACTTACAACCACGAAGTTCGATGGTACTCGCAGTATGCATGATCATGTTCTTGAAATGACCAACCTTGTGGCCAAACTAACGAGTTTAGGAATGACGATGGACGATTCTTTTCTAGTCCAATTTATCCTAAACAGTTTATCCTCCTCTCCTGCATACGAACCATTTCATGTGAATTATAGCACTCTCACTGAAAAGTGGAGCTCTAATGAATTAGCCCACAAATTGCTTCAAGAAGAGGCTAGGCTGAATCAACAGGGTATTAAAGCAGCTCATTTCATTCAAGGAGCTGGATCTAATAATGTTGGAAAAAGCGACCACAAAGGAACGAAAAGGGAATCATCCAAAATTATTGAGGCTGACCAACAACCCAATAAGAAAAGGAAAACAAACTGCAAGTTCTGTAAGAAATCTGGACACTTCCAGAAGGATTGCAATAAACGTCGAGAATGGTTCGAAAAGAAAGGTAACCCAATGGGTTTCGTAAGTCATTTTGAATCAAATCTCAGTTATGTTTCCTCTAATGATTGGTGGATTGATATCGGTGCTATTGTCCATGTTTCAAATTCCATGCAGGGATTCCTTACGACCCAAATCACAAACCCAAGCAATAACTTTCTTATTATGGGAATTAAAGTCAAGGCACCAGTGAAAGCTATTGGAACTTTTCGTCTTATTTTAGATAGCGGTTTTTAGTTAGACTTATGTCAAACTCTTTATGTACCGTCTGTTTCTCGTAATTTGATTTCCGTTAGTGAACTTGATAAAGTTGGATATTCATTTGAATTCGGCAAAGGCAATTTCAGTTTATTTAAGAATTTTAGTCCTATTGGTTCTGGAATTTTAATTGATGGTTTTTACAAGCTTAGTCTGGATAAACAGTTTGCTGAAAATCACCTTGCTTTGCATGTTAATACTGAAACAAAACGACACTCGTCTAAAAACAACTCATATTTCTTGTGGCATAAAAGGTTGGGTCATATATCTAGTGAAAGAATTAAAAGGTTAGTAAAAGATGGAATCCTTCCGACTCTAGATTTTACTGACAATAAAGTGTGTGTAGATTGTATTAAGAGTAAAACAACAAAGCAAACAAAGAAAGGAGCCACAAGAAGTACACGACTTCTTGAAATTATACATACAGATATTTGTGGACCTTTTGATGTTCCATCTTTTGGCAGAGAAAAGTATTTTATCACTTTTTTTTTTGGGAAAATGTAAGTTGTATATAAATGAATGAATCAATCAAATATACATTATGTATCCATCATTCTAGAGATGAAGGTACCATCTCTAGTGGTGAGTTTTCCTTTCTGAACACTATTAAAATACATTTGCAGTTCTTTAATAATGTTACTACTTACTACTTGAGGCCTTATTAGCACTCCTTCCATTCTACACTTGTTTCTTTGTTCCCAAATGTAGTATATGGATGCATTTATCACACTATTGATCATTGCTCGTTGAAGTCTGTTGCCTTTCATCCTTCCCACTGGACGCTTTTGAGTGTACCGCTGCAATCTTGACCCATCCATTCACCTAAGCTCTTCAAAATGCTGCTGCTATATTCGCACTCCCAAAACAGATGCTTCCTATCCTCCGGTTTCTCATTACATAAGCAGCATAGTTCATCAATTGTCAGGTTGAGTCGGTACAATTTGGTTTTCATGTTCATCGCATCATGCTGGTACATCCACACGATTACTCTATGCTTCGGTATCGTCCATTTATTCCACACAAGCCTATACCAATCCACTTTTATCTCCTTATCTCTGATCCAATTATACCCTTTCGCCGTGGTATATTGCCTGTCTCCATTCTATTCTCTTCCTTCTAAGCCTGCTTTGAATTTCTCTTAAATTTTGCAAATACGTCTCCATCCCCATCCCACATTAGACGGAGGACTGTATTGCATCCAAGGCTGCCCTTTCAGATAGACTCAATTGACCCAAGACACCCAAAGTTTGTTCGGGTCTTTCGTTATCCACCAAACCAACTTCCCAATCACGGCTTTGTTCCAGTTTCAGCATTGCGTTAGGTTTAATCCTCCTTCTTTGTATGGTACACAAATCTTCTTCCAAGCAACTAGTGAATATCTAGTATAAGAAGTTCCACCTTCCCACAGATATGTCCTACACATTCCTTCAATTTGTTTGATGATTCCCGTCGGGAGTAGAAAAATGCTCGCCCAGTAGTTATGAAGCGTAGAGAGAGAAGATTTAATCAGGACCAATCTTCCTGCATAAGATAGATTTCTAGCCCCCGATCGTCTAATTCTTTCAGTTATATTATGCACCAGTGGCTGACAGTCTTGAATCGTAAGCCTAGAGGATTTTATTGGGACACCCAAGTATTTGAACGGAAGCACCCCGACTTTGTAACCCGATACAGCTAGAATATCCTGCTGCGTCTCCTTCTTCACTTCGTTAAAATAAATATTCGATTTTCCTTTACTGAGTTGGAGCCCATAAGCCTTTGAGAAAGTCGCAAAGGTACGCAGTAGCACCATCATTGAGGGAATATCTCCTTTACTGAATAATAATAAGTCATCAGCAAACATCAGGTTCACTAGCTTCAATTGTTTACACATCGGATGGTACCTGAATTCCATTGTTTCTGTAGTATACTTAAGCAATCGAGTAAGGTACTCCATACAAATTGTGAACAATAACAGAGATAGAGGGTCTCCATACCTCAAACCTCGCTTACCATGGAAGAATCCGGAAGCATCTCCATTAAGGTTAAGATAAAATGAGGTCGTGGTCACGCATTGCAGCAGCAAATTACGGACAGAGTCAGGAAAATTCAGGTGCTGTAACATTTGGTCCAAGAATTCCCATTTCACCGTGTCATACGCCTTCTGCATATCCATTTCACCGTGTCATACGCCTTCTGCATATCCATTTTAATCATGCATCTTGGGGATACGGCTTTTCTCGAGTATAATCGTACTAAATCTTGGCATATGAGAATGTTTTCCACTATACTTCGTCCTCGAACAAACCCCCCTTGAACAGGCGAGATAATATCAGGAAGGACCTTTGCTAGTCTAGCGCAAAGAATTTTCGATATACATTTGTAGACCGTATTGCAGCATGCTATCGGTCTAAATTGAAGAACCGTAGCAGGCCTCTCAATTTTGGGAATAAGAGTGATGCCAGTAGTGTTAAGCTGTTTCAGAAGACGCCCGGAGGCGAAGAAATCCGAGATAGCAGTACATACATCATCTCCCACAATGCTCCACGCGTCTTTGAAAAATTTGCTTGAATACCCATCGGGTCCAGGGGCCTTATCATTCGGAATGCTAAAAATTGTCTCCCGTATTTCATCTCAAGTGACCGGAGAATTAAGAATCTCCCAGTGATCGGAATTGCATATCGGCCCCTGATGCATGACATGCTCCACAACCTTTGCAGTATTCTGCCTTTCGCCCAAGAGGCTTTTGTACTAGGATAGAAAGGCCTCTTGAATTGATTCTGAATTAGTATGTAGTTTGCACTGACTGTCATCGATTTGATGCACCGAATTCCTCGTTATCCTAACTTTAAGAGACCCATGAAACGCAACAGTATTGGTTTCTCCTTCTTTAAACCAATGCAACTTAGCTTTTTGTCGTAAGTAACTCATTCTAGCCTTGTCCAGTCGCCTGTAATTCTCCATTGCCTCAATTTCCGCTTTGATCAGCTCATGGTTCCCCACATTATTGATTAAAGATTTCTGTATATCGAGTAATCTGACCTGTGCAAGGTCTGTCTGTTGTTCGATTTCAGCAAAACAGTCCTTATCCAGCGGCTTCAGTGGTTTTTTTAGCCTCTTAAGCTTCGTTACTAGCCTGAACATCTTCGTCCCCTCCACTTCCTGATTCCAAGACGATGCAATAGTGGCCTCAAATTTAGGAGACTGACTCCACATGTTGTAATACTTAAACGATCTATTATGCATTGTTTGTCCTCCCGCTCTCCTGATCACGCAAGGATTGTGATCATACAGTCCCTCCTGTAAGAAATGGGCCCTGAAACCCACGAACGCATCCGACCATTCTTGTTTGATTAACACTCTACGTAATTTGCTGTATACTCCGTCCTCCGGAGGTTGCTTGTTATTCCATGTATAGTATGCTCCAGCCGCCGGACAATCCATTAACTCACATTGGTTGATACAATTCTAACGGGAAAGCTTCATTTAGATCAAAACCCCCACCCAATCTTTCCTCAGGAGTAAGGACATAGTTAAAATCTCCCACTACAATCCAAGCCCCTTGCACACTGCAGCCAACCTGAAGAATGTCACTCCACAAATTCTCTCTATCCGCTATCGAATTGAATGCATACACAAATTTGATATTATATACCACATTCCCCACGTTATCCTGAACAGTACAGTGAATCAATTGTGTTGTGTACTTGTGGAACTGAACCAAGCACTGTTTAGGATCCCAGACGATCCAAATTCTTCCTCATGGATGCATATGACTATTTGTGAAGATACTCCACTTATTAAAACTATGGCTTATCACCTTATTCACATTCTGTGTCTTAATCTTGGTCTCTAGTAAACCAAATAAGCCAATATTATTCAAGTGTAAGAATTTATTTATATCACACTGTTTCTTCAACCTATTCATCCCCCTCACATTCCAAAAACTAATATTCATAGGCTATTTTGAGATGTGAGAGTTACCTTATTACCTCCTCCAGAGGCCTGCTTCCTTGTGAGAATTTGCTTGAAAGAAGAGCTTTTACTCACTTCAGTATCACTAGTTCCAGCCTTGGCTTTCACATTGATAGTCTGCTCAATCCCCATCTCCCCCGTCCCATTCTCTTTCATGTTGGGCTCAATACTATTCTGCACCTTTTCCTGATCAACACCCTTCTTGGGCATATCAGGATAATTAATAATGGTTACAGCTGGTTCAATTGTGTCTTTTGTACTCTCCTGCCCATGACTTTTCTTTTTTTCAACTATCTTCCACACCCTCTACTTCTTCTCCACTGGCTTATTCAATTGGGCTCTACATTCTTTCGTTTCATGTCCCATTTTCTTACAATTGTCACAAAGCGTGGGCTTCCAGTCATACTCAACATTAACCTTCAGTAAGGTCCCGTTCTCATCCTTTTTTTTGGTAAAAGGTAAGTATATAAATATGTGTAACTTTTTACAGGGATATGGCTACATCAAAGTATGCAGCCATCGTTCGTCTTTCGAACTAAGCGGATATTTAAGTTTACATCTTATTCGACATCTTACATCCAATTGAATCAGTTTAACTATATTCTGTGGATGTTGTACCATTCCTTCTAAACGATAAATATTCCGCTGCCTCTATATATGATAGATTGCCGCATTGATCACAGCCCGAATTATGTTGCATTGTAGCTTAGAACCCCGCATTTTAGTCGCCCATATCAGTCCGCATGCACTCGGGATGTGCTTCTTCGTCCAATCACCCAACATACGTATGATTCGCGAGCTCCAAGAACACCCAAAGAATAAATGTTCACCTTGAATTGCACATACTCAGGAAGTCGTTGCCCCAATGTAATTTCTATTAGAACTCTTGCAAATTCGAGCCGTGTTTTCTGAGAAAAATGGCCTCATCCCTTTTAATCATTGGACCAATGATCCCCGCAATCTTACTGAGACTTGCACCCTAGAATTTTAATGGCAGTTTGTGAAGGCGGATCCACGTTGGCATCACTTTCACTTCCTCCTTTTCCAAATCAATATCTGGTAACCATTCCTTGATGATCACAAGCTTGTTATCAAACAGGTGATAACCTGCCTGTAGTACAAAGTTCTTGATGGCTTCCGTAGGAAACCTCACCAGAAAAACTTCATTCGGAAAGAACGAAATTTTGTCTATGTTATGGTTCTTCCATATCCTCCCCAAGTATCCTTCAAGCACTTGCCATGGAGAGTTCGCCCCTACAACAAATCCATAAATACAGGATCTCCAGTAATCTATCTCAGGCTGTACATCGTCCACCAACAGTTGCAGAATCTCTTCATTGATCACCTGTACTGTTTTATTACGTTGCTTGGTAAACCATGGTCCTTCTTCATCATCTTGACTCTTTTGGATATCCTCATCAGCACCAGTTCCTTGCTCATCAATAATTTTATCCTCAGCATCATCGTCCTGAAAATCATCCTGGATATCATATGGAGGTATTCCCAGAATATCCTGCATGGATTTCTCACGTAGTGGTACATCCATGGTCGGGTTCTTCTCAGCTGCGCTGCTATCGTTATAGTTCTCACGATCCATATATAGAGTGCTTCTTCTGCCTTCGCTTGGTAATGTTATTGATTGCCGGCGATCCCGGCGAAGACGACCGGACCATCGTGTCGCAGCCTTCCAACCAAATCGCCTTCCTTTCACTTCACGATCCATAGGGTTTTATTTTATCACTTTTATCGATGATTATTCACGTTATTGTTACTTGTACTTATTGCATGAAGATGCTTTACAAGTGTTTATTACTGAAGTTGAAAGACAATTAGACAAGAAAGTGAAAATCATAAGGTCAGATAGAGGTGGTGAGTTTTATGGAAGCTATGATGAAACAGGACAACATCATGGACCTTTTGGAAAACTTCTCCAAAAGTTTGGAATTGTAGCTCAATACACAACTCCTGGTTCACCCTGGCAGAATGGTGTAGTTAAAAGGCGTAATTGTACTTATATAGAAATGGTTAGATCAATGATGAGTTATGCAAATTTACCTATATCATTATGGATGGATGCTCTTCGCACAATTGTTTATATATTAAATCGAGTTCCCAACAAAGCAATTCAAAAGACCCCTTTTGAAATGTGGAAAGGCTGGAAACCCAGTTTAAAACATCTCCAAATTTGGGGATGTCCAGCTGAGGCAAGGATTTATAATCCAAATGAAAAGAAATTGGACTCAAGAACGATAAGTGATATTTTATTGGTTATCTCGCGAAGTCCAAAGGATATTGAATTTATCGTCCTAACCATACTACGAGAATTGTTGAAACCGGTAATGATAGATTCTACGAGAATGGCGATGTTAGTGGGAGTCATAAATTTAAAGATGTGATCATAAATGAAATAAGGGCAAATATCCCTATGCCTTTTATTTCGAAAGCCAGTGAGACTACTCCCGTTGTTGAGCAACCTAATGAGGAGATATTACTGGATGATCAAGAACCACCTAATGAAAACATCGTAAATGAAAATGAACAATTATAAGAAGCGACATTACGATGATCTTCTAGAGATAGAAGACCTTCAACGCTCATTTCTAATGATGATTATTATTTTTATCAAGTAGAATCTAATCAAGGGAAAATAAAGGATCTGGTCACTTATTCACAAGCCATTAAAGAATGTTAATTCAAGTAAGTGGATTGATGCCATGAAAGAGGAGCTGAAATCTATGGCTGAAAATGAAGTTTGGGACGTAGTTCATTTGCCTCAAGGACACAAAACAGTCGGCTGTAAATAGGTCTTTAAGACTAAGTGCGACTCTCAATGCAATATTGAACGACATAAAGCCTGACTTGTTGCCAAAGGTTTCACTCATAAAGAAGGTATTGATTACACTGAGACCTTTTCTCCCGTGTCAAGGAAGGATTCTCTTAGAATTATCATGGCTCTAGTAGCTCATTATGACCTCGAGTTACATCAAATGGATGTGAAAACTGCCTTTCTTAATGGAGACTTAAAAGAAGAAGTATACATGTGTCAACCTGAAGGTTTCATTATTGAAGGTCAGGAAGACATGGTCTGCAAACTTAAGAAATCATTATATGGACTGAAACAAGCATCGAGATAATGGTACTTAAAGTTCGATGAAATCATTACTAATTTTGGTTTCAAAAAAAATATCGTTGATCCTTGCATATATCTCAAGATCAGTGGGAGTAAGTTCATATTTTTTATTCTGTCTGTTGTTGATATTTTATTAGCCAGCAGCGAGCTTGGTTTATTACATGCAACCAAGACTTATCTCTCTAAGAACTTTGAAATGAAAGATATGGGTGAGGCAACCTATGTCAATGGAATAGAAATATTTCGTGACAGGTCCTTAGGGATTTTGGGTCTGTCTCAGAAAGCATATATCGATAGAGTTTTAGAAAGATTTGGTATGCTGACATGTTCTTCTAGTCCTGTACCACTGCAGAAAGGAGATAAACTTGACCTCACGCTGTGTCCACAAAACGAGTTAGAACGTATTGAAATGGCTAAATATCCTTACGCATCTCTGGTTGGGAGCTTAATGTATACTCAGGTTTGCACTCGACCTGACATTAGTCATGCAGTTGGTATGTTGGGTAGATTTCAGAGTAACCCAGGAATCGCTCATTGGAAAGCTGCAAAGAAAGTGCTGAGATATCTTAAGGAAACAAGGAATTTCATGCTCACATATAGAAAACCAGATCACCTAAAGGTGAATTGTTATTCTGATTCAGATTTTGGGGGATGTTCTGACACAAGGCACTGTACTCTTGGATTTGTTTACCTCTTGTGTGGAGGTGCAATATCATCGAAAAGCCAGAAATCACAGTTGCTTTATACCTCCACCATGGAAGCTGAATATGTGGCTTGTTACGAGGCTTCAATTCAAGGAGCATGATTGCGTAATTTTATCTCGGAGTTTGGACTTTTGAATTTCATCTCTAAGCCAATTTCTCTTTATAGTGATAATGAAGCTGCAATCTTTTTCTCCAAGCATGATAGGATATCTAAGGGATCAAAACACATGGACCTTAAATACCTCTCACTGAAGCAAGATGTTAGATTACAGAAATTTGTCATTACACATATAGGAACGTGGCTGCAGACATCTTTACAAAAGGATTGTCTCCGAAAGTTTTTCAGGGACATACTCTTCGTTGGGTCTTGAAGACAGTCACCGATTACGAGTCTGTACCATTTTATATTTATGTTCTTATGTAAGACATTTATTGAGATCTCCCAACAATTTCTACACTAGCTATATAATATTATTTTTGTTTCTCCATTTTGTACACATTTATTATTGGATGAATGATAACAGATATTATTTTTAGACATTATGGGACCATTACGTTAAACTCCACTTATGACCTAACTGTTTCAATCGTTGATGTAGTGGTACATGGAAGTAAACATGTTGCAGATTGACATGTGCACGCCATGACTCTCTTTAACGGTTGCATTAGTCAAGGTGCTTATGAACAACGATTTAAAATATACTTATGTTTTAGCATAGTATGCACAACTTATATATTCTCTAACGAACATTACAGATATTCCAATCGACCAAGTGGGAAACTGTAAGAATATTTTATGCTATAATAATATTACGGGATATGTAATATATCTTCCTTATTATTATGGTAATATTTCTTCCTCATAATTATGGTCTTATTGGAAATCGGGATCTTATAGAGATATGCTATCACAATAATATCAGACTAAATAAGGAGTTTTTCCATATTTACTCAACCTTGATGGAAGGTCGAGAATACCATAATCTAAAACCCTAATAGGAATCTGGTCCTCTCTCTGCCTATATAAAGAAGTCTTCCCCATTAGAAACTTCATACAAAAATTAAGAAACACAACACTTATTATTATTATTACAGGAAAAGAGAGAGAAACCGATCTATTATTATTATTTGAAGATTGAAGATTATTTGAAGTCGTCTTATTATTATGTGGGGTCATATTATTATTATTATTTGAAGACGTCTTATAGAGATCTAATATCGTTTGTATTAGATCTCGACTTATTCCACAATGTCAGGAGGTATGTTTTATCTCTCTTAACTGATCTTTTGTGACCTTCATGTTGTTCAAAGATTTATGGGAATTATGTTTTATTTATGTCATGTTAATAATATGCTAACAATTTCATCAAAACTAAGACCAATAAAAACATTGTTCTTGGTTATCATTTTATACGGCGTCAGTATTGTTTTTTTATCCTGCGAAACACTATCTAGCTACTATTGTAGCATAGTACCTTCACCTTAGTCACTAGACAATGACAACTACGATTATAAGTATTGGGTTAATTTACCTTTCACACATATGCATGAGTCGTTGTATTGATCCGTTCAAATTATTTATTAATCCGTATTTGCTATTTTTACGTAGTATGTATTACTCATCATGCCAATTTTTATTTATGTTTCTAATAAAATATAAAAAAAGGTTTGGTATTGTGGACATGACATAGGTCCACCCCGACGCGGCCACGCGTGAGTTTGGGGAGGCGAATGAATCTCCATATGAGAATGGATCGAATTGAAATTTAAACCAAAGTTGGAGTCGCCACCGAACTTTGTGGGAGTTCAGGCCCGTTCGAACCCTCTCTATGTCGTAGTGGGCCATGTACAAAATACGGCCCATTCCGATTTCAGAGTTTATTGGGTTCGTCCCTTTGCACTTGATATCGATACCGACATTATCGGATACCGTGTATTGAATGACTCTCGTGCGCCAACGGTTTCGGACATCCAGAAACCGAGGTTCTGAGTAAGGGGTGAGGGTACGTGTTGGGAAGTTCACAAAGAACACCCAACCCCGCCCGCACATTAGCGGGCTTTACTAAGATATCGTTTGATTTTAAAATACGCGCGTTAGTAGAACGATGGATGTTATGCAAACATTGTTTTCCCTAAAAATACGAAAAATTGAATGGGTTGCTAAGTCGATTTAATGCAACTAAAATTAACGTCAAAGTTGTATCTTAGCATGCGAGATTCGTTTTAGTCTAATAAAACAAATAATAAAAAAGAAATTGCTACAAACACGAACAAACAAGTTAGTAACAGTTTGTAAATAATAAGTACGATGATATGAATGATAATATGCATGGTTTTGAAAATATAATTCGCGTGATGGATTAAGCACGCGTTGACCGAGGTCAAGAAAAATAAAGTATGTCGAGAAAACCCGTTGTTTCGTTAAAGAAACGATGTTCGAAAAATTGGAACGAAATCGATTTATGTCGCGTTTTCAGGGGATCGCGCGACTCGCTCGTGAAGAGCGCGACTCGCCCGGGATGCACGTGACTCACGTCCCGGGCTATTTTCGAAATTGTTTTTCGGAAAATTTATAGCTTTATAGCATGATTTATACTCGATTTAATTTTGCGATATTCGTTATATTCGATATTCGATTATGAAATCGATATCAAATACTCGGAATGATTTTTTAGAAAAGAAACAAAAAAGGTTTTGAAAATCGTTTTGTAAAATTAAACTAAAAAAATGATGTTTGATTCTCTCTGCGTTAAAAATCCTCGTGTTTTGTCTTATGAAACCATGTGACAATTTTTTAGCATCAATGAGACTAATTTAGTTCTTTTTTGATACGATATTCGACTAGAGAATCGATATCGTATTTTTAAGAATGTTTTGTTTATATGAAAATAGTTTTGTAATATCGTTATTATAAAAAAAATAAGAGATGCGATGATGACCCTTAATAAAACGGACGACCGACGACGACAAGACGAGGAAAAGACGAGAGAAGGGAAGAGAGAAAGGAGAAGTCGGGTTTGATTTTACACCCTCAACCTACATGCTTTGTTTACTCGGAACGGGGCTCGTCGAAATGTGGCTTAGACACGGGAGCGTCGAGGTAATGTAAGCGAGTTATGGTGGTACGGGACGTGTAGGGTGTCGGGTTTAGGTGGCCGGCTCCTTCGGGTCTCGGGTTATATTATCGGTTTTTCGATGCTAAGTGTATGAGTCTCGAGGATAATGAATGTGTGTGTTTTTTTGAATCGTAGATGTCCATCTTATTGTGTTGTGAGGGAGGGTCCTATTTATAGGAGAAGTCCTCAATTGAAGCTAGAATAGATACTCTTGCTTGGGTGATAAGAAATACCGATTAAGATAGGAAAAGTAAGAAGTTGTGTGGAATGAGAATTCCGTTTCTTGGCGGGGAAGAAACGAATCTCGGCTGGAATGAGGGTGCTCGGCCGAGTATATTGTGCTCGGTTGAGTGTTTGATCGGGTATTCGGATAGAATTCCTATTTGAGATCTCCTTAACGGAATTGTTTAATATATTTTTGCAGCTGATTTTTGTTGTATCTGAGCACAAACTGAACTCATGGGGTGACACGGCTGATTTGTATGTCTCGAAAATATCTTTGACCGGGTTTTGACTCGGTCGCTAAAAGACGGTTTTGCCCCTGGTGTCGAATTCGACTCAAATTAGTCTTATCTGACTCGAAATGACCAACTGGGCCTGAATTTGAGGTTGGTTTTGTGAGATTTGTACTCTGTAAAAAGCCCAAGCCAAATGCCAATGATTTTGAGCGCATATTCGAGTTACGTTAAAGCATGTTTGCGTCCGATCATCATCGGGTGTTTGTCGGAAACTGCTATAGACACCTGGCAACCAAATGTGGGTGTCTACAGAGCCCCCACTCTGACTGAGGCTTGGATAGGAGTCAGAGTAGCTACCAGGTCAATCAAAGATTAAGACCTGACAGACTTCCGGTCTTGTCTTTTATAGTCCAGTAGACTTGCATAAGAGGGCTCGCCAGCCATAAGTTGGAATCATACCTGAGCTGATGATGATAACTCCGTGGGGAATCGGACTTGTCGTATAAGTCCTGGGTGCGCCTATATGTGGGCCCATCCTGTTAAATGCCGCTGGGGAGTTAGTTGTAAGGTTTTGCTTGAATCGTCTTGTACATGATTTATGCAAGACTTTGCATGTAACATTTTAGGAGAAATGACTCGCACTGGGGAATAGAGTTTTTTGAAAAAGACTCCGAATTTTTTAATTTGAAGAAACTTTAAAGAAATTTTGAAAATTAGAGTATTCTTTTTTTACTTAGAAACGGAATTGGAATGCTCAGGATAACTTAGCTAGATCCTAGGATAAGGCCTATATGCTAAATCCTCTGGGATTAGGAATCCTAAAGCAAGGAGGAAAGTCTGGGTTTAATGCTATAAATACCCTTTCCCTGCTTTTAATTTCCTCACAATTCTCACAATTCCTCTCTTTCTTAAAGAGCAACAAGCCTTGAGAAACTTATTCTTCCTTCTTAGAAATCCAATTATGGGAATCGACCGATTAATTGGAATGCTGCAGGATTCGTTGATGCGCGCTGTCGCTGACATGCATGCAAACAATATTTTTAGTCCCAACTTACTACTATGTAGTAGCGGCAAGTCAAGGTCGAACCACAGGGAGGCGGTTAAGTGCTATCGATCAAGTCTAGTGTTGACTGTGATTGGGGTTGAGATGGAGGTTTTGGGACGAGAAGATGGGGGTTTTGGGACGAAAAGAGTTGAACTAATGTGAGCGAGTTAGACGGCTAAGCTAGAAACTATAATGGGAAAGGTGTTGGGGAGAGTCGGGATTCAGAAATGGAGTCTAAGAATCTCGGAATCGAGTTTTAGTCACAACGCTGATAAGGGAGAATGCCACCTTTCGGTTTCTTCACCCAACCAACCTATACCCGCTTTCGCGGCGAAAGGGTAAGTCTCAAGTCAAGGTAACTCCTACCCCGAGTTTCCCCATATTGACAAGAGTGAGTCAAGGTCGACCTAGCCGTACGCTCTAAGTCAACAAAGACACAAAAACATCGAAATTGATAAATCAACAAGCAAACAACCCACCAACATCCCTCAATTCAAATAATCTAAATCCTCATCCCTAAATTCCCCAACAAGAAATCTATTCACTATTCATTATGGAGAACATCAAAACACTAAGGAGAAGAAATAAACTACCACACAAACTATGGAGAAACTAACTAAAGAGAGAGAAAAACATAAACTAACTAATGGAGAAAGGGAAAGGAAAGAAACTACCAATTATGGAGAAGACTAAAGGAGGAAGATGAAGATTACATAAAGATTGAATCTTGAAAGGGATAATACAAGAACTTGTCACCAATCCTTGCAATACTCTTCAATCTTCAAAATAAAGACCAAATCTTCAACAAAGATGATAACTTGATTGCAAATTATAGAGTAAATTTAATCTAAACTAAGAGAGTTTTCTAAATCTATGGAGTTTTTCTACTATGTGAACTACTACTACTACTACTACTATTACTACTACCACTACTACTACTAGTACTACTAAGGATCCACTACACTACTCCTACCCTAAGGAGGGAGGCACACTTAAGGCACAAGTTGGAATGAAACCCTAGGTGTAGTATATATAGTGGTTCTTAATGGGTCACACAATCTTCAAGCCCAAATCCAATTCCTCTTCTTTTAAGCTAGACCTCCACCCTTTGCATCTTCATGGGGCAAAACTTCACCCTGCGGTTGACGAGCTGACACCACCGGGTGAAATTTCACCCGGTGATATTTTCTTCTCATTTTGCGATTTTTGGCGCTTTTCTCCATCGGGCGAAATTTCACCCGGTGGGCGAAATTTCGCCCTGTCAACTCGTAGGGTGAAATTTCACCCATGAACTTTTTGAACAAAATGGCAATCTGGGGAGGAACACCATCGGGCGAAATTTCGCCCGGTCAAATTCTCATCGGGTGAAATTTTGCCCTGTGACTTCAGAGGGCCATAACTCTCTCGTTTGAACTCCGTTTGGCGCGTGTGATATGTCGTTGGAAAGCTAAGAAGATAAGCTTTCACCTGAAACTAGAATCGCTTTGATCTGAGGTCTATAACTCTAGATATTATCATTTGAAGTTCGACCTCTCCGTTGAAGATGCCCGATGGACTTATAGTTTTTCCTTTTCGCTCAAGGTTTCACCTCTTGGGTTTGGACTTTGGATTTTGAGTTGCATTCTTTTATTTTCGGACGGTTTCCCTCTCTCTCATGCTCATAGGAGCTCAGACACGTTTTTGGTCAAAAATCCTATCAAAATAGACAGAAAACTACCAAAACACGTAAAATGCAAAACAGAGACTCTAATGCGAGAATTACTCAAAATACGGCGATAATCGCACTCTATTCTCGCAAAATAGAGGAAAAACGGGTCTAAATGGGAGGAAAAACGGTCCAAATTTGACACACAACAATTCCCACTACAAGAAAAACGGAGCTTAGCAACCGATTTTTACCGACTGTTAAAATAATAGTCGGTAAATAAGAATACCGACCGCCAACAGTCGGCAATAAGAAGTTCAATCGGTAAATTACCGACCGATATGAAAACAATCGGAAAATTGGAGAAACGGTCGGTATTTAGCCTAATTACCGACCGATTTACGTAGATTAACGACCGATTTTCTATCAGTCGGTGACTACTTTTAATTGACGCTCCCCCTTCATTCAGTACTCATTTGCTCCCATCTGAAAGAAACTAAAACCCCAAACCTCCCTCCCCTCGCGACCCATTCGCGATTTGCCCCTAAACCTCCCTCCCCTCGTCGGACGTCAGCTTCGCCGGACGCCGACCCTGCGCCGGACCTCCTCTTCGCCGGCCGCCGTTCCCGCCGTTGCCGGACCCTCCTCCTTTTTCCTGAAAATCCCCAATTTCAAGTTAGGGTATGATTTTTAATTGAATTTGTTGTTTAATTTTGTTTAGTTTTGCTTTATTGTTGTTGTATGGTTGATGAATTCAACCTAGGTTAGTTTAATTCCGAGTAAATTTGTTTGTTAGATTAGGGTTTAATTAGATTTAGGGTTAAATTAAATTTCAGGTCGGTGATTCAAGTGTTGTTTGTGTTTGCTATTGTCATTATAGCAAATTGGTGAGATTAGTTATAAACGCACTTGTACTATCTTGTTGGTGTGGATATACGAATCTTACGATTATGTTAGTGTGAACAATTGATTGGGTTTTGGTGTGGATATACGAATCTTGCTATATGAAAGTTGTGTTAGTGTGAGCAATTGATTAGGTTTTGTTGCGGAAATTCTGTTGTATGGTGATATGAATTGTGCGAGTATGAAATTTTGCAGCAAACTGTTTAGGATTGTGTGAGTACCGGACTACGTTAGATGTGAAATTCGTTGTACTTTGCGAGCCTAATTAGGTTTTATGGGAAACTTGTTTGGTAAGCGGAGATAGTAGAAGATTATGGAGTGAATTCGAGGTCTTATGTACATTTGAGCTTGTGTGAGTGTGTGACTGATCATATAGGTTTTGATGTCGATACTATTTACTAGAGTGTGATAAGTGAAGAGTATGCAGTATGTAGCAGATGTTGGTGCTTATGTGATATGAGTAGGATGGAGATGAGGTATGTTTGAGTACTAGAGGGGGTAATTACTAATTAGAGCTGCACGGGAGTGGGAAGGTTAGCAAAATGTTGGTAAGCAAGAGATAGTAGCACATTGTAGGTATAACCTTACAAATTACATGGTACCTAAGAAGAGTATGCAGTATATGTATATTTTGCAAGTCACAAATAAAAATAATAATTTTGAGTAGATATATATGTGAAAGAGTTGTCAAAATGAAAGCTTATTAAGCGTACAGTATTATTCATCAAGTTGTATATGTATATAGTAATAGAGTCTTGAGTTAACATAGTTATCAAATAAGAAAGATATAAAGAAACAGAGTATAAATATTCTAACTCAAACAAAAAAAAAAAATTGTATATCAAACTATCAACAATATAGACTCAATTAGTCCCAAGTTGGGGTTTCAACAATATAGACACACACACACATGCATATATATATATATATATATATATATATATATATATATATATATATATATATATATATATATATAATGTGTATACATACGTTGTCAAATGTAAATACGTTTTCATTTTTTTGTTTTTATAGAAAATCTAATAATGACGAGTACGGAAAGAAAATGGATGTATGAAAGGGTGGACGATAGAAATAAAGTTACATATGAGTTTATAATTGGGGTGGAGGATTTTATTCTATATGCAAAGGAACAAGATGAATTCAAGAAATCACAGATTCTTAGATGTCCATGTGTGAAGTGCCAAAATTTGAAGTACTTGGATGAGTTTATGTGAAAGAACATCTCATTAGCAAAGGGTTTATGCCTGGTTATAAAAATTGGATATGCCATGGAGAACCCTTTTCTTTTACTAATAATCCTACTAGATCACCAAACACTAATGCTTCCATCAACCAACCTTATCGAGAGATGTTACTAGATGCCTTCGGTAACACAGTGTTCGATCGTGTTGAGGATTCTCCTATTACTGAAGAAGAAAGCCCACACCCTGAACTGAAGGATTTTTTTGAAATGTTAGAGGCGGCCGAGAAACCTTTGTATCATAGATGTGAGGCATCATTGCTAGAAGTAGCTTCGAGGATGATTAACATTAAATGTGCGGAGAACATATCGCAAAGATGTCTTGATAAGATTGCTGCTTTGATTGAGGATATCATTCCAAGAGATAATTTGATGACTCGCACATTTTATGACACTAAAAAATTGCTTAGGGGCCTTCAAATGCCTCATCATAGGATTCATTCATGTCAGGACGGATGTATGTTATTTTGGAAAGAAGACTCTTTGCTCGATAAATGTAAAAAGTGTGGAAAATATAGGTATAAGAAAAAACTTTTAGTGGGGCAAACATACCTTTCAAAGTGTTAACCTATCTCCCTATAGCACCAAGATTGCAACGTTTTTATGCAACCAAGAACATTGCAAAATAAATGAGATGGCATATTGAAAATCCACGTGTACCAGGGACCATGGCTCATCCAAGTGACAGTGAGGCTTGGAAGCATTTAGATAATATGTTTCCGGAGTTTGCTAGCGAGCCTCGTAATGTTAGACTTGGACTATGCACAGATGGTTTTACACCATATGGTCAGTTTGGTAAGTCTTATTCATGTTGGTCGGTGATTCTCACTCCTTATAATCTACCGCCTGGGTTATGCATGAAAAAACAATTTATGCTTCTATCCTTGATCATTCCGGGACCTAAAAATCCTAAGAAAAACTTGGACATATATATGCAACCTCTTATTGATGAGTTGAAAGAGTTGTGGGACACAGGAGTGGGCACCTACGATGTGTTCAAGAAACAAAATTTTCGGCTCAAAGCATGCATTTTATGGACCATCAATGATTTTCCGGCGTATGGGATGCTTTCTGGGTGGGCTACTGCCGGTAAACTTGCATGCCCATATTGTATGAAAGACACCAAGGCATTCTGGCTTCCACATGGAGGTAAAATGTGTTGGTTCGATTGTCACAGACAATTCCTACCACTACATCATGCATTCCCTTATAACAAGACCGCCTTTAGTAAGGGTAAGTATGAGAATGACGAACCACCTCCAACATTGTCCGGTTTTGAAATTTGGGAGACGGTTTCTGATTATCCTACGGTCGTTGATGGTAGTGATAGTGAACTCAAAGAACTAAAAAGGTTGAAAACAGGATGGTTCAAAAAAAGTATATTATGGGAGCTACCTTATTGGAAGCATTTGCTGATTCGGCACAACTTGGATGTCATGCATATAGAAAAAAACTTCTTTGAGCAATTAATTCACACAATCATGGATAATAAAAAGAAAACAGCTGACACCCATAATACAAGGAAGGACTTGCACAGATTATGCAGTAGAGGCCACCTACACATTAAGGACGGTCGCAAACCAAAAGCTCCATACACTCTTGATAAAGTTCAAAGAAAGTTATTGTGTGAGTGGATTTGCAATTTGAGGTTTCCAGATGGCTACGCATCAGACTTTAGTCGATGTGTGGACCTACACAGTCTTACACTTCATGGTATGAAGAGCCACGATTGTCATGTATTCATGGAAAGATTATTACCCGTTGCTTTGAAACATTTGTTGCCAACTAATGTGTGGAATGCAATTACTGAGATAAGTCAGTTTTTTCGTGATCTGTGTTTGTCAACCCTCACGAATGAAAATGTAGAGCGGTTGGAGAACGACATCGCGGAGATTATCTGCAAACTTGAAAAAGTGTTTCCACCATCGTTTTTCAATTCGATGGAACACTTACCTATACATTTGCCTTATGAAGCAAGGGTTGGTGGCCCTGTACAATATAGGTGGATGTACCCTTTCGAGAGGTAAATTTCTGATTATATTCAATTTAATATTGTTTCGAGAGGTAAATGAGATATTAACACTAGGTCAATCTGTAGGTTTCTTAATCACTTGAAAAAAAAAGTGGGTAATAAGGCACGGGTGGAAGGTTCTATTTGCAATGCTTTCTTAACTGAAGAGATATCAAATTTCTGTTCTCTGTACTTTGAAGAGCATGTAGATACAAAGGCTAAAGATTTGGATGTGGGCACAGTAGATGTCAATGATTCATCTTTACCTGAGCTTTTCCAACAACACAAAGGTAGAGCATTTACTAAACCAAAACATAGATACTTGGACGAACAAGAACACGATCGTGCCCACCTTTATGCCTTATCAAACTGTGAACTACTAGGAGAATATGAACGGTACGTAAACACTAACAAAATTATTTAAACCTTTGAAAATTATTAATGTACACATAACAACTAAAATTGGAAATTACAGCATATTTGAAAAGTTCATTCTAGAGCAGCATCCACGAGCAAAAATGGATGAAGTTTGGACGACATATGAGAAGTTATTTCCAAATTGGTTTAAAAGATATGTAAGTCTCATTTCTAATATATTAGAGTAAAATAAACTTTGAGTACGTCACAGATCTAATAACACTACTACGAAATAGGTATCTGAGATGAATGTCGAAGATGATTTGATTCAAGCCTTAGCAACAGGTCCTTCTAAAGAAGTAAACACTTGGAAAAGATATTCGATAAATGGGTTCAATTTTCACACCGTGAAATATGGAAAAAATAGAGCTAATATGAATTACGGTGTTTGCGTAAGTAATGTTGAAGGAGATGATTACTATGGCACTTTAGAGGAGATTATTGAGTTGAGGTATTGTGGGGAGAAAAGAATTTATAATGCTATCTTGTTTAAGTGTTCTTGGATGGATAATTCCGCAAATGGTACAATTGTTCATGGGCTTTATAAACTTGTAGAAGTTAATAGTAAGAGGAAATATGGAAAATATGATCCTTTTGTACTTGCACATCAAGTTAGTCAAGTTTATTATGCTCCATACCCAAATCCGAAAAAGGATAGACAACATTGGTGGGCGGTTTTCAAGGGTAGGGCGAAATCACAATTTAATGCACCGGTGGATGTCACAGTATTTCAAGAAGATGTGACATGTACTCCATTATTATCTACGCTTGGCGACGACGATGTCGTAGAAAATATAAATGAAGGGGAGGATGACGAAGAGATGGATGAGTTGGGTGATGACATGGTTGTGGAAGAGGAGGAAGAGGTGGAGATGGACGAATTTGAAGATGAATTTGAGGATGAAGAGTCAGAATTAGAAGAAGAAGAAGAAGAAGAAGAAGAAGAAGAAGAAGAAGATGATGATGATGATGATGATGATGATGATGATGATGATGATGATGATGATGACGACTTGTATTTTATTCCATAAAAAAATGAATAATATTTTATGTGAAAGAACTTGTTAAGAAACTTTTTGTCAATGTGCACTTATTTCATATTTGTTGTTATTTGTATCTGTTTCTCTGTTTTTTCATTCAACAGATCATATTAGAAAGATGGTCGGACGGGGTGAAGAACGTGGCCGTGGACGTGGACGTGGACGTGGACGTGGACGTGCACAAGAACAACGACAAGCGATGGAAATGGATGGCCTGGAAGAGGAAGAGGAAGAGCAAGAGCAAGAGCAAGAGCACGAGCAAGAGCAAGAGGACGATCAAGAGCAAGAGCAAGAGCAACATGAACAACCTCATGGGCGAAAAAAATTAGCACGTGGCAAGCTTTAGTATTGTTTATTCAGTGTTAGGTTTAGTATAATATTTTTTTCACCAAAATTCTAATTTATTGTTCTTGTTTTATTGAAGGTTTGATGACTCAGAGGTGGTTAGAAAAATCACCAGATCAATTAAAGGTTTCTACCACAGTCCACACATGAACTATAGGGAGACCCCTTCATCGGTGAAAACTGAATGGTTTAATAATTTTAGGGTATATATTCACTTGTCTATTCGTGTAGTTTGTTATATATATTTATATTTATATCTATTCAAGTATACATACTTGTAGTTATTCGTCATTACTTATATTGGTTTTTTCAGGGGTTTTTTCGTTGGGAGCCTGAGATCGAAGATGAAGTCAAAAGAAATTTTGACGTCAATGCTCGGAAGCGTCTTAAGGACACAGTGAATGAAATTTGCGAGCTTAAGAATGGAAAACAAAAACCTTGCCCTTGATGGATGATTCCTCAAGTCTATAAGGACTTATTGGATAAACGCAAAACTAAGGCATTTCAGAAGAAATCGAGACAAGCGGCTGCAAACAAGAGTCGTGCTGCGCCTGGCCCTACACATCACTTGGGGTCGATTAAGGCAACAAAACACGCTTCAAGGATGGTGATGACACAATACATTTACCTTTTTTATCGTCCTTATTCGATTAGCCAAATCCTTATCTGTGTTTTTTTAACAATGAATCTTTGTTTTTTAAGATGTCGAATATGGGTGGCAAAAGACCCACAGCGCCAGAGCTTTTTCAAGAGATCCACAGAAAAGATATAAATGGCAAAAAAGAGTTGACGAATCAAAAGGCAAAAGCTGTTTATGTAAGTATTATTCTTAACATTTTAATCCATTGCTTGGACGGTGTTCAAGGGTAATTAATTTACAATTAATTTTCTAGCATTGTTTTTCTGTTTCCTAATGGTATACAGGAACGTTACGAACAACTGAAACACCAAAACCAAGAAAAAGGTAAAGAAGTAACAGACGATGAAGTATGGTTTGAAGCTGTAGATGGATTCAAGAAGGGGAGTGTTTATGGATTGGGAACCGCAGCACTATTATACTTTTCATCTTCTGTGACCACGAGGGGTAAGTCCTCTGGAGCTCCTTATGTTCCCGGTATTCTAACTCAGGTCGACAATCGGAATGCTGAATTTGAAAGGATTATGGTGGAAGCATTTAATAAAGAAAGGGAGGAAAATCGAAAATTTAGAGAAGATCAGCAAAGGCAAGCTCAAGAGTCTCGGGCTAGAGAGGAGATGTTATTGAAACAACAAGAGCTCCTTAGTCAACAATTGGCCCATATGTCTCAAATGTACCAAACTCAAAATTGCAATCCGAACCCCTTTACGAACATTCGAAACCCTAATGGTGATAATTCAGGAGGAGGTGGAGTCGGAGGAGCCGGCATTGGTTTTCAAGTGTAGGAAATGGAAACTCAAGTATGGAGTAGTTGTATGGAAATTCTAATTTAGTCGTTTAAGTTGTTTGAACTTTGGTTACACTTTTAGGTTGTTTAATTTAAACGTTAGTACTCTTTCAAGTTAGTTAAAAAATTGTAGTTTACTAAGTAGTTTAAACATTTTAGAATGTTTGTTGAAGGTTGAACTTATGTGAATGGATGATATTCAAGGTTCAATTATGTGAACGAATGGTTGAGAAGTCGAAGTTAAATGAATGAATGAATGAATGGCGTTGAAGATTTGTTGTTATTGGGTTTTATGAGTTTGGTGTAGGTAAATATGTTGCAAATGGGAGGACAACAAAACAAAGGAAACATATTAATGTGTATTTGCTTACCGACCGACAATGACGTTTTACCGACCGAGCTCGTCATGAATCCGACCACAATAGAAACCACGCTACTGGTTTGTTGTCAGTCGGAAAATGATACCGACCGCAGGAAACGGTCGGTAAAATTAATTTACCGACCGTATTACCGACCGACTTCTTGCACTTACCGACCGATAGAGTTAGTTTACCGACCGATGGGCTGCGGTCGGTATTCCCAATTACCGACCGATTTCATATTTGCCGACTAAATGCCTCGTCGGTGATTGACGACCGATGTTATCGGTCGGTAAATTATATTTACCGACCATAGTTTCCGACCGACATCGAACGGTGGAGAGAGATTTTAAAATGGTCGGTAATCTCATTTACCGACCGATATAAAGGGTTTACCGACCGATTTTGTCGGTTGGTAAATAGATTCATTCTTGTAGTGTCCCCCACACTAAACCGTTGCTCGTCCTCGAGGAAAGACCCAAAAAGAAATTAGCTACTACTACTAAGCTAGACTATGCTAAGCCGATACGGGGCAATTAACGGGCTCGCTCCGTCCCTTCAACTCACATGGAAATACCCATGAGGTAGAGTACTCCCATGCAAGGCAAGTTGGGGCTTGCTCAAAATTGGGGATGCGACTAACACACACAAACACACAAAAACAAATAAGACACACAAAAATATAGACGCATCCAAAGAGAAAATAAATCACCAAATCCCTCATCGAAGCGGCGGAGAAAGCACCGATTTTAAACTCAAGCCAAGCGAGAACACTACCAAGTTAGTCACCCAAATTGACATGGACAAAATCCTAATAGGATGACAATCAAACAATAAAAATATTGAAAATTTACCAAGGTCCTTCTAATTCCACTAAAGATGTTTACAACGGAACGATAAGTGGAGTGGATAAGTGAGAACCATGGAGTTAGTAAGCCTGTAGGTAAGTGTTATCCCGTCTCCTAAGCTAAGCCTAGAGGGTCGTCCCAAACTCGAGAAAGCCAATTAGACCAAACAAAAAGTGGACAAGTGTTTGCAAAATGGTAAGGATCGACTAATCACCGCTATTTTCCTTCCTCGGGACTCGGTCCTCTAGTAGGCATTTCACGGCAAATAATCGACCAAGGGATTATTTGGGGTTTGGGAACGATTTTTGAGATTTTGAATTTCTTTTCGGTTTTCTTTCTTTCCCCATTATTTCGATTGAGGGCCTTTTTTTTTCATGCCCTTCTTCTTCATTTTTCCTTTTTTCTTTCGAGTAGCCCATATTTGGCTAGATGGTACATTTGAGATCAAGCATATTTTTGCGAACTTATTTGTGGTAATGGGTGAATGGTAGAGAAATAGGCTAGTCAGGTATGCATCCCCTCCGAACCCACAAAAAGATGGAAATTTGGAATAAAGGACGGCTTCTCAAGTAAGGTCACCTAAGAGAACGGGAAACGGTAACCAAGGCCTTATCACTCCATGGGTGGTCAAGGTGGTCAAATGCAAATCCCGATGTAGACTCCTAGTAGAAAAGATGGACTCATGATAAAAACTCATTGCAAAAATTGGTTCAAGGTCATTCTACTAGAACAATGTCCAAAATTCAAAAAGGGTTTCTAACAAGGGAGTAGTAGACACTCGGCCTAAACTCAAAATCGGGTTTTCGAAAACTTTACCTAGACAAACTATACACAAATGAAAAAGAATACAAAAAGGACAAAAACACGAGAAAAACAGAACAAAAGCACAAATATAGCCAAGCACTCCAAACTCCATCAACTCAACACAATCCACAACCACCAATTCCAAAATGTTCACCAAGTGAACCTCCAAATAGCATATATGCTCATACTCCCAAACATTAAGGGAAGGGGATAAAACGAAGGTAGAAGATATTACCAAGCGGTCTTCAATTTCACTACCTTACGTACCCATGCTAAATGGTTGGTGGTGTACCTACAAGAAGGAGAATGCAAGGCAATACAAGTAACACAAAAACGAAAATAAAAGAAAAGAAAACTAAAATGAAGAGGAAAAGGACAAAAATTTGGGTTTTTGATTTTTTTTAAGGAAAAATGAAAAAGAAAAGGAAGAAAGGGATAGTAGATCTCTCCCCCACACTAAAACTGTGCATTGTCCTCAATGCACGAATAGGGGAAGAATCGAAAAAGAAGAAAAAGAGAAAAATTGGAGAATGTTTTTGATTTTTGTGGTTTTTCGAATTTTTTTGTGTTTTTCAAAAATTAGGGGAATAAAGAAAATGAAAGTGAAAAACAGAAAAACCGAGAGGGAGAAAAAAAAAGGGCGTAGGTGTAATCACGTCACCTCGCCCCGATTCCGCACGAATTGGGAAAAATAAGAAAAAGAAGTTAAAAAATTTGGATTTTCCATTTGGTCTTGGTACGATCAAATCACCTAAGACCGGGAGCATACAATCAGGTCCTTCTCTCATCAAGGCCGCCTGCATAAAACCTCACGTCTGCAACGACCCAAGTAAGGCCACAGAGGGGCTGACAACTTCCTCAAACCAACAAAAGTATTATCACAACAATAACCAATCAATAATCACCAAATGTCAAAACTAGCGTAGCAGAAACTGACAAAATTTACTGAGAACAGGAGAAATATGACTACCGACAACCAACACCCGACACCCCCCCCCCCCCCCCCCCCCCACTAACACTGACAACACTCAACCACTCATACAGGACTCGGGGGACGAGGTGGTGGGTAGTAAGACCCAGGCGGAGGCATACCGAAAAATTGATCAAAATAGTGTTGTTGTTGTTGCAACATCCTCTGGTTTTCCTCCGCCGCCAACCTCGCTGCATGGGCATCCCTAGCAGCGTCCCTGGCCATCTCGAAGTTGTTCCGGGCGTACTCAAGGCCATCTCTAGAGTAGGTGTAAGAGTCATGCGCAGTATCGCGCGCATCCCGAGCTACGTTATAAGCACTTTGGGCCAAGTTGTGGGAAGCGGTCAAGTTCTCCCAAGTCTGACGTGTACGATCATAGACTTCTCCCCATTGGTTATAAAACACCTCCGATCCGAAGAACGAAGAGTTTTTGGAGGACTCATATTAATGTCCTCCTGAAAACCTGGGGTAGACTGGGTGAAAGTGGAGTGTCGGTGCGGGGTAAAGTCAGAATAGTCGGGGGTGAAGAACTGTGAGGTCTGCTGTTCGGTCTGACGGGATGAAGAGGGTCCATGGGTTGAAGATGGTAATGTTCTCTGACCCTCATCCCGGAAGGTTTCGTTTTCCGGTTCCTCCTCTGACACATCTACTATATCGACATCATCATCACCAAAGTCAAGGGGTCCATCGGGGTAACTAAATTGATAGAACTTACCACGGGTGCTATCCCGAATGTACTCCCCTGACCTTTTCGGCATGCCGAAGTTCTCCTCAACATCAAGCCTCACCCAATCGGGGTTAGGCATTTCAATGGCTCGAAACTCAGTAATCTTATACAGAAACAAATTGTTATAATCCCCTTTTCGGGGCCAGACAAGAAAAGAGCAATAGGTTTCATCTAAGTAAATCCCGACTCCGATTACTGGTGCTAAGTCACTAAAGTCCACGTTCAAGGCTCTAGCTATTATTGTTACTACCCCACCACAAGAAATGTTCCTGCGGTTGCCCTTTGCAACCTGGGCGAAATGTGTAGCTAGGGCCTTAGACATGTCAATAGAAGGGTTTCGATTCAGAACCGCATCCTCTAACAATTGCACAGCTATAGCACTACAGTTATGGTGCGTAGCATAGCTAACGAATTGGCTATGATACGCGCCAAGTATTTGAGGATGGGGTTCCGAATGGAAAAAGAACGCATCTTACCCCCTTTAAACCAAAACTGATCACGTGCAGATTCTTCATCCCTGGTTGAACGGGCCTCGGGACAGATTCGTCTCGGGCCCCGGTCTGCTCCTCGGAACGAGAAGAGGATGTCGAACCCGAATGGCGGTTGAGCATAGCTGATAACCTCTTCCTTGCAGTTTGCTTGATTCTCTTCATATTTGATGATTTAGGTGGGTGATTATGGTGATGGAAGTTTAGGGTATGAGGTTGTCAAAAATTGTGAAGATTTCTCAAAACAAATTCCTAAAGGATGATAGGAATTCGATAAGGATGAAGAATATGGGGTTAGATTAATTTTTAGTGGAGAAAATGGGTGATTAGAATAGATTTAGGGTGGTAGGATTTGGGGTTTTTGGGGTTTATTTGAGGAGAGAGATAGGGAAAATGGTGATATGAGGAAGAAGAAGGTTGTTTAGGATATAAGGGTGACGCGGGGTGAAGTTTCACCCGGTGGTCACCATCGGGTTAAATTTCACCCGACGGTCTTCGGACCATTTTTTCGTGAATCGCGCACAATTTCACTGTCGGGCGAAATTTCGCCCGGTGAGATTCCACCGGGTGAAATTTCACCCGACGGAACTCTGTCAATTCCCAAGTCGCAGTTAAGTTCACCGTCGGGCGAAATTTCGCCCGGTGAGATTCCACTAGGTGAAATTTCACCCGACGGGTTTTCCGTCAATTCCAGTAATTCCAGCAAAAATGCCATCGGGTGAAGTTTCACCCGACGGATCTCGGGCCACAATTCCACCGGTGAAATTTCACCCGGTGAGATACTCCACTTAATATTAGCTTTTTGCTGCGAAAATTCTCCTCGACTTGGTCCAAACCAACCTCAACTCTTCGATAATACCAATCTTCTCAATCCATGTGTTAAATAAATGGAGATAAACTCTCATAATCATTGTAGAACATCCCAAAAACTCCAAAAGAAATCTTCATAATACCTGCAAGTGTCATAAGAAATAGGCTCCAAAGGAAAAACCAAAAGCTATTGTTCGAGGAAAGTAAATGGAGATAAGAATATACAAATATTTACAAGGTGGTTATTATGGACACCACCAAACCAAAGCAAATCGTTTGAGCTTAGTCGGGTTTGCTTGAGAAGCAAACCGGAGTACCATGCTTCTTACTCTTGAAGATAACGCCACATACACTCTTTCCTCAGCCTTGGTGATAAGTGTCGTTTGTAGTGCCTATTTCGTAGTGTTTTGGTCCCATTTTCCTTGTGGAATCGCTCCTTTGGAGCGGTTTATGGGCTTCTTATGCTTCCTTTAGTTCGTTTCAGGTTCCCGAGACCGATTTGGAAGAGTTGGAGCTATTCCGACTCGATACACACACATTTTGGAGCCAACGGAGTAAAGGAACGATGACTCGATGCCTTGGAATCGACCCCGAGACCTTGGGACTCAATCCCGAGCCTCCGAGACCCGATCCCGAGTCCCGAGAATCGTTGAGAAGCCCATGAGAACCAAGAAGGGACCAAAAAGATCATAATGGAGGCCTACAAGGCTCATCCCGTTCGGGATGGCCTCATCCTGTTCGGGATGAAGTGCACAAACAAGGAGGTTGCTGACCTGGGTCCATCCCGATCGGGAAGGTGGCGTCCCGACCGGGACCACCCCGTCTCGGCCGGGACGGGCCTGCTGCAGCTCCGCTTCGTTTCTATTCTTCTCCTTTCCACTTGTAACCCTATATATACCCCCTCTCTTGTATTAAGACACCATCTTATGTTATGCACTTCATTAGAGACAAAACCCTAGACTACTTTAGGTTAGATTAGATTAGATTAGTGTAGATTAGTCGGTAATTAGTAGCTGATCTTAGTTTAATCTTGTATTATTGGATCTCTTGAAGAATCCATCCAAGCTTGACAACCTTGGTGGAATTATTTGGGTTTTCTTCTATACAAGTGTTCTTCTTTTCATCCATTGTAGTTGGTATAATCTTTCCTTCCTCTTTTCCTTTAATCTTTTGTGTTTAATCATCCAAGTTCTCATCTTTGATTATAGTTCATCATTTTCACTAGTTTGTTTATGTTTGTTTTGTTTCTTATGATGATTCCTCTTGTTAGTGTTAGTTGTAGTTTGATTATGTTAGAGTAGTGTTCTTGCTAGGGTTAGTAAGGTGATTAGGGTGTTGATTGGGTGATTAGGGGATTGTTGGAGTTGTTGGTGGAAGATTTGGGTTTCCTCTTGTTTGGTGCACATCACATGTTTGATGAAATGCTTGATTGACTAGTAGTTGCAAATACTTGTTTTTTCTTGCCTTTCTCTTGTGGGTGTTAGCTTGTTTGTGGGTTCGGTTCCCTCACTAAGTTGCGAGAGCCCGGTGAGAACGACCCCTAGGTCGGTCTAAGTAGCGAGAGCCCGGATTTGACCTAGGCCACTATACCATGTTAGAACCCCGTTTGTCATGTGTGTCACCGAGATGGGTTATAGGATGAACCTCTAGGAGGGTCTAAGTTGCGAGAGCCTGGACCAACCTAGATTACCCTACTACCACCTTCACTCTAGTTCTCCCTTGACCATTCCGTTACCCCTTTGACCCCGACCTAATCCTAGCTCGTTTTCCTTAGTTGTTCTCCTTAGTCTTAGCCTAGCCTTCTCCCCTCCTTTCATTCTTTAGTTTAGCTTGTTGACTTAGTCTAGTATTTAGGCGACCTTAGTCTAGGCTATACATTACCGTCCCCGTAGATTCGACCCGACTTACCCTATCTACCCTAGTTAGGATTAGCCGGTTATATTATTGACGGTTGGGATTCCACGACAAATCCCTACCATCAATTTGGCGCCGTTGCCGGGGACGATGCTAGTTTTGACTTTGTTTTCCTAGTTACTTGACTTAGTCTTTGTGTTTGTGTTTTCTTTTTTCTTTTGGTTACTTTGCTTCTTGTGTGTGTGTGGTTTATTTCTCTTTTGTCTAGTGCCCAAAAAGCACTAGACTTCTCACGTTTGTTCTTAGTCTACAGTTTGTGCTTAGAGGTGGTGATTATCTTCTTCTTGCAACTCAGAGCCGCTTAAACGGACGGTTGCTAGGATGAGTGGTTTCCAACCGGGTATGGACTACGATTTTCGAGCAAGCATGGGGTTTGATCTAAACTCCCCACACATGGAAGCCGATATGAGCTACCACTCTTCTTCCATGAACCAAGGGTATGACATGACGTCCCCCTAACATAATCAAGCTTCTTGGGGTAATCATCAAGATGGGTATGATCTTCAAGACTATGAAAACGGCTACCAACAAGTGAACGATTACCAATCCTACGATCATGGTGACTATTACTCGAGTTATGATGTGACCCCACCATGTACACTCAAGATTCACCTTGTGGAAGCCAATACCCCCAAGACCCACAATATTACCCTCCACCCCAACCACAATATGAACCCTATGACCCACAATACTACCAACCACCCCAACCTTGCTACCAACAGTATGATGCCCCACCCTTTGGGCATCATCAAGATCAAGGATCTTTACAAGACCCCAATGATCACCTATTGCCAAACACGGAGGAGTTTAAATCGCTTCTTCAATTGCAAAAGAGCAACCAAGAAATGGTCACCCAAATTCAAAAACAACAAAATGAATTATGGGTCCAACTTCGAAGGGCAAACGAGGCGAGGAATGCTCATTTGGATGCATTATCGGTTCAAACCGTAATGTCTTTATCCCGAGCATCGTATTTAGATGGAGGGTGCCCACTTGAGAGAGAGGAGCAACCTAATCACGAAGCCGCCGATGTAGTTCCCTTTGAGAGAGAGATTTGCTTTGAAGAACCTCAATCGTCTACCCAAAAAGAGACGAATGAGGAGATGACTCTTGGTGAAGGCATCGTTGGTGAGGAATTGGTGGAGGATAGTGAGTGGGATGGTTTGGTGGAGTTTGTAGAGTTGTTGGGTGAAATTTTTAGCCTCGAGTTGCCCTTGTCCGAGAACGTGGATAGGCATCATGAGCCCCTTGCTAGTACACCGAGAGATGACTTGGAAGAGATTGAAACCGCCGGTAGAAGTTTCGATTCTCCTCTCCAAGATGATGTGGGGCCAAGTGATGAGGGCTTCCCGATCGGGAAGGGTTTATCAACCCGATCGGGACCATCCATCCCGACCGGGATGGTCCTCTTTGACTCCACCCATCCATTATACCCCCTCCCAACCTCCCTACTCCTCCTTACTCCTATCATATGACCCGTACACCTCACTTTACACATAGATCCACATCAAATCCCACCCCCCTCACACCTTTACCACCTCTACCATGCGATCTTATCGAGAATGAAGCGGGATAGCAATGATGAAGACAAGCAAGTGCCTATATGGATATATGAGACGATGGTGAGAGTGAGCTGTTAACCTATGGTACGACAACTATCCTTTCTTTTCCGTCTTTTATTGCTTGTTTTCCTTTGTTTACTCCCCTTCCCCTTATTTTGAGTCATGGTATCTTAGTGGCCTTCGAGGCCTCGGTAGTTGTTGCTCCCGACTCTCGATGATGTGACTACATCGACAGTCATTTCAAAATCCAAGTTTTTACAAGATTTTCATTTTCTTTTTTGAGGATTTAGTCGGATTTAGGCGGAATCCGGGCTAGGTGACTTGATTACACCAAGCTCTCCCCTCCCATTTCCTTTTATTTCCTTCTTTTTATTTTCTTCCCCCATCCATATCTTTTTCTCGTCTCGGCCCATGGTGACTTGACTACACCCCGGCCGGACACCTTCTACCCTTTCTTCACTCCTCTTTTTGATTTTTAGTTTTATTTTCGTAGTTTCTTTTTCTTTCTTTTGTCTCTCTGCACCCTACGATCGAGCATGAGGACATGGCTCGATTTAAGTGTGGGGGAGCGATATTCTAGCATAGTTTAGTTTATTTTCGTAGTTTTTCCGAAAAAATCTTAAAAACCCTTAAAATTTGAACAATTTCACAAAAATCAAAAAGATTTTCCCTTTGTGTGTTTTCCTTTTGTGTCTTTGTGTCGTGTATTTGTTTTGTTTTGTTGAGTTTGCCCTCTTTTCCTTATAGGTTGCTAAAATCGCCGCTAATTTTGGAGAGCTTTCATGACCTCCGGTAACATCTCTTCACCCTTTTTTCCTCTTTGTTCCTTGTGGAGTTTAGAGGATTTGTGTGTTGTGGTGTGCTCGGGTGGAGCTTTGTAAAGTTTGAGGTTGATTTGGTTACTTGTTTGGAAATTCGGGGTGGTGTTTGTGTTTTGTATGTGTTCGTTTTGTTTTGTTCTTGTTTTGTTGCTTTTGTTTCTTTTTCTTTCGTTCGTTTTCGTCATGTCTTCATTTTGTGTAGTGTTTGTTGAGTCTTGTGTGTAAAACGTTTTCGAAAACCCGGTTTAGAGGCTAGTGTGCAAGTGTTTACTTTCCCTTCCTAGTAGTGTAAATCGAGTCTTGGACTTTAATCTAGTAGAATGACCCTAAATCAATGATTTCGTTGGTCCTTTACCTTGAGTCCACCTAGCTTACTAGGGATTTACTACGGGATTTGCATTTTGACCATTATGACCACCCACGGTGTGAAAAGGCCTTGGTTACCGAGTCTCGTCCCTTAGGTGACCATGTTCGGAATCGTTAGATTAGTCCAAGTTCTCCCCCTTTTTGTGAAGTATGAAGGGAAGACGTCGTCCCGACATACTCATTTCCCTACTTCCCACACATATCCACACAATAATTTGCAACTTGTTGAATTCTCTCTTTCTTAATTATCAAGAAGCGCCAAAAAGCCAAATCGTGCCAAAAAGGGCATAGAAAAGAAAAAGAAAGAAAATAAAAGAAAGAAAAGAATGAAGAAAAAGAAAAGGCACAAATAGCCAAAAGAAAATAGAAAAGAAGAAAAAGAATGGCATGGCAAAACAAAGAAAAAAATGCAAAAGAAAAGAGAAAATGCCAAAAGAAAACCCGATTCACAAAAAAATAACCCCTACCTCTCAAAATAAGCCTTTTTCCGACTTTTTCCGTGAAGAGCCTACCAAAGGACCGAGTCCCGAGGAATGATGATAGCGGCATTAGTCGGTCTTCCCTCATTTTGCATATTTCCACCTTTTTACTTGGACTAGTTAGGCGGTTTTGGACATGGGACGACCCTCTTGGCTCACGCTAATGGGGGCGGGGTCTCACTTACCTACAGTGTCGACTAACACCGTGGTTCTTCACTTTTCCACTCCGCCGATCGTCCCGTAGTACGTTTTTAGAAAGTTAGGAGGACCTAGGTAAGTCACCAACGTTTTTGTTGCTTTATCGTCATACTATTAGGGTTTAGTTCACCTTGGTTTGTATGTCTAGCTTGGGAACGTTGTCAGTTGCCTCGAGTCCTAAACCGGTGCTTCTTTCACCGCTTTTAGAGGGAAGCGGTATTTCTTTTGTTTTGGGTGCAACCGTCTATGTGTTTGTTTGTGTGTTTGTTTGCTTATGTGTTTTGTGTCCGGTTGCATCCACAGTTTTGTCGCAAGGCCCGACTTGCCTTGCGGAGTGCACTTTTCCTCTAAGTGTACTCGCGTGAGTTGAAGGGGCGTAGGGTGCGCTAATACCCACTCGGATAGTTTAGTAGTAGTATGTGCTTACTCGAGGGCGAGTAAGGTTAAGTGTTGGGGAGTTGATAAGTGTCGTTTGTAGTGCCTATTTCGTAGTGTTTTGGTCCCATTTTCCTTGTGGAATCGCTCCTTTGGAGTGGTTTATGGGCTTCTTATGCTTCCTTTAGTTCGTTTCAGGTTCCCGAGACCGATTTGGAAGAGTTGGAGCAATTCCGACTCGATACATACACATTTTGGAGCCAACGGAGTAAAGGAACGATGACTCGATGCCTTGGAATCGACCCCGAGACCTTGGGACTCAATCCCGAGCCTCCGAGACCCGATCCCGAGTCCCAAGAATCGGTGAGAAGCCCATGAGAACCAAGGAGGGACCAAAAAGATCATAATGGAGGCCTACAAGGCTCATCCCGTTCGGGATGGCCTCATCCCGTTCGGGATGAAGTGCACAAACAAGGAGGTTGCTGACCTGGGTCCATCCCGATCGGGAAGGTGGCGTCCCGACCGGGACCACCCCGTCTCGGCCGGGACGGGCCTGCTGCAGCTCCGCTTTGTTTCTATTCTTCTCCTTTCCACTTGTAACCCTATATATACCCCCTCTCTTGTATTAAGACACCATCTTATGTTTTGCACTTCATTAGAGACAAAACCCTAGACTACTTTAGGTTAGATTAGATTAGATTAGTGTAGATTAGTCGGTAATTAGTAGCTAATCTTAGTTTAATCTGGTATTATCGGATCTCTTGAAGAATCCATCCAAGCTTGACAACCTTGGTGGAATTATTTGGGTTTTCTTCTATACAAGTGTTCTCTTTTTCATCCATTGTAGTTGGTATAATCTTTCCTTCCTCTTTTCCTTTAATCTTTTGTGTTTAATCATCCAAGTTCTCATCTTTGATTATAGTTCATCATTTTCACTAGTTTGTTTATGTTTGTTTTGTTTCTTATGATGATTCCTCTTGTTAGTGTTAGTTGTAGTTTGATTATGTTAGAGTAGTGTTCTTGCTAGGGTTAGTAAGGTGATTAGGGTGTTGATTGGGTGATTAGGGGATTGTTGGAGTTGTTGGTGGAAGATTTGGGTTTCCTCTTGTTTGGTGCACATTACATGTTTGATGAAATGCTTGATTGACTAGTAGTTGCAAATACTTGATTTTTCTTGCCTTTCTCTTGTGGGTGTTAGCTTGTGTGTGGGTTCGGTTCCCTCACTAAGTTGCGAGAGCCCGGTGAGGACGACCCCTAGGTCGGTCTAAGTAGCGAGAGCCCGGATTTGACCTAGGCCACTATACCATGTTAGAACCCCGTTTGTCATGTGTGTCACCGAGATGGGTTATAGGATGAACCTCTAGGAGGGTCTAAGTTGCGAGAGCCCGGACCAACCTAGATTACCCTACTACCTCCTTCACTCTAGTTCTTCCTTGACCATTCCGTTACCCCTTTGACCCCGACCTAATCCTAGCTCGTTTTCCTTAGTTGTTCTCCTTGGTCTTAGCCTAGCCTTCTCCCCTCCTTTCATTCTTTAGTTTAGCTCGTTGACTTAGTCTAGTATTTAGGCGACCTTAGTCTAGGCTATACATTACCGTCCCCGTGGATTCGACCCGACTTACCCTATCTACCCTAGTTAGGATTAGCCGGTTATATTATTGACGGTTGGGATTCCACGACAAATCCCTACCATCACTTGGCAAACTCATAAGGCGAGCTACCTCCGGTAGCATCCCCCACTCATTAATAACTTCTTCTTCGGGAGCTTGACCAAGTATAAGGAAGATGTCATTGTTGATCGAACAAGGTATGAAGAAGCTACCGGGGTCACCAAATTTAGTAGGAATGGTAATTTTCGGGGTGACCCTAGGTAGTGTCTGAATTTCCTTCTTCATGGTAGAATTCAAGATCATGTCCCTCAAATACTCGGTCGGAGATGGCATGGAGGGACTAGTTTCTAAATTCTCTAGCAATTGGGTGAAGGTTATTTGCTCTATAGCTTAACCATTCGAGGGGTTTTGAGGCTTATCATTCAAGGGTGGTACTTCCATTTTGGAGACTAAGTTCATGTCTTCTATTGGAATCTTTTCAATGATGTAGGTAAGATCTCCTACAAGGTATTTGAATGGATCCCTTATCCGTCTTTCGGTTACACCCTTGACCACATTCTCACCAAATTCATTGATTGAAGGATGAGATGTAAAAGTTTGTGGATCAAAGGCTTCTACCGATCCCTTTATGCTCAATACCTTAATAACATTCACGGATGCTTGATTGAAAGAATTGGTCGGTTCATAAGAAAATCGAGCTTGCGAGGCGGCACGTGCCTCTAAAGCTTCAAGTCTAGCTCGATTTGATGCATTTTCTTCCAATAGATACTTGATCGTTTGTTGAATGTTATAAAAAGGTTGAAAGAGTCCTTGAGAATGCCTTGGATGACCTTGATTATGTAGAAGATAGATTCCAAAAGGAGGACTATAGCTAGTTTGAGGTGGTCCTTGAGAATAAGAATAACTTTGGTTTAATTGATTTACAACCAAAATTTCTTCAATGGATTGTTGAGAATGGGACCCAAGTTTAGCCATACTTGAATCCTTGGATGTTTTTCAAAAATGAGGTGATGAGGAATGCAGAAGTTGGTGGAAGATAACAATATCAAGTTGTTGCTTCGGTCCACAATATTTCCAAGCGACTTGTTCTCCGAATGGGGATCAAGCAACCTAAATCAAAATTATACCTAGCAAAAACTTAACAAACGATGAGCCTCCTAGCACCTAATGGCACTAGGGTAGGAGGAAGGAAAAACAATTAACCAAACACAATCAAACAAAGACTTAATCAATTAACTAATAGCCGCCTCCCCGGCAACGGCGCCATTTTGATGCGCGATGTCGCTGACACGCATGCAAACAATATTTTTAGTCTCAACTTACTACTATGTAGTAGCGGCAAGTCGAGGTCGAACCACAGGAAGGCGGTTAAGTGCTATCGGTCAAGTCTAGTGTTGACTGCGATTGGGGTTGAGATGGAGGTTTTGGGACGAGAAGATGGGGGTTTTGGGACGAGAAGAGTTGAACTAATGTGAGCGAGTTAGACGGCTAAACTAGAAACTATAATGGGAAAGGTGTTGGGGAGAGTCGGGATTCAGAAATGGGGTCTAAAAATCTCGGAATCGAGTTTTAGTCACAACGCTGATAAGGGAGAATGCCACCTTTCGGTTTCTTCACCCAACCCACCTATACCCGCTTTCGCGGCGAAAGGGTAAGTCTCAAGTCAAGGTAACTCCTACCCCTAGTTTCCCCATATTGATAAGAGTGAGTCAAGGTCGAGCTAGCCGTATGCTCTAAGTCAACAAAGACAAAAACATCGAAATTGATAAATCAACAAGCAAACAACCCACCAACATCCCTCAATTCAAATAATCCAAATCCTCATCCCTAAATTCCCAAACAAGAAATCTACTCACTATTCATTATGGAGAACATCAAAACACTAAGGAGGAGAAATAAACTACCACACAAACTATGGAGAAACTAACTAAAGAGAGAGAAAAACATAAACTAACTAATGGAGAAAGGGAGAGGAAAGAAACTACCAATTATGGAGAAGACTAAAGGAGGAAGATGAAGATTACATAAAAATTGAATCTTGAAAGGGATAATACAAGAACTTGTCACCAATCCTTTCAATACTCTTCAATCTTCAAAATAAATCCCAAATCTTCAACAAAGATGATAACTTGATTACAAATTATAGAGTAAATTTAATCTAAACTAAGAAAGTTTTCTAAATCTATGGAGTTTTTCTACTATGTGAACTACTACTACTACTACTACTACTACTACTACTACTATTACTACTACTACTACTAAGGATCCACTACACTACTTCTACCCTAAGGAGGGAGGCACACTTAAGGCACAAGTTGGAATGAAACCCTAGGTGTAGTATATATAGTGGTTCTTAATGGGTCACACAATCTTCAAGCCCAAATCCAATTCCTCTTCTTTTAAGGTAGACCTTCACCCTTTGCATCTTCATGGGGCAAAACTTCACCCTACGGTTGACGAGCTGACACCACCGGGTGAAATTTCACCCGGTGATATTTTCTTCTCATTTTGCGATTTTTGGCGCTTTTCTCCATCGGGCGAAATTTCACCCGGTGGGCGAAATTTCGCCCGGTCGTTTCGCCCGGTCAACTCATAGGGTGAAATTTCACGCTATGAACTTGTTATCCAAATGGCAATCTGGGGAGGAACACCATCGGGCAAAATTTCGCCCGGTCAAATTCTCATCGGGTGAAATTTTGCCCTGTGACTTCAGAGGGCCATAACTCTCTCGTTTGAACTCCGTTTGGGGCGTGTGATATGTCGTTAGAAAGCTAAGAAGATAAGCTTTCATCTCTAACTAGAATCGCTTTGATCTGAGATCTATAACTCTAGATATTATCATTTGAAGTTCGACCTCTCCGTTGAAGATACCCAATGGACTTATAGTTTTTCCTTTTCGCTCAAGGTTTCACCTCTTGGGTTTGGACTTTGGATTTTGAGTTGCATGCTTTTCTTTTCGGACGGTTTCCCTCTCTCTCATGCTCATAGGAGCTCAGACACGTTTTTGGTCAAAAATCCTATCAAACTAAACAGAAAACTTCCAAAAACACGTAAAATGCAAAACGGAGACTCTAATGCGAGAATTACTCAAAATACGGCGATAATCGCACTCTATTCTCGCAAAACAGAGGAAAAACGGGTCTAAATTGGAGGAAAAACGGTCCAAATTTGACACAACATTGGTCCCGATACTTTAGAGGCGCAGATAAAGTTGTTCTGAACCAGAATGGTGTTACTCAATTGTTCATGATCCGTCAGATGCAAGTGGATCGTCACTTCCTGGATGCTTGCTTGTCCTATTGGGACGATACTTATCATGTTTTTGGCTTTTCTCGAGACGAAATTTGCCTTATTTCTGAAGAAATTGCTGCCGTAGGAGGATGGAATCCCATACTCCGCCCTGCTATTCCGTTTTCGGTCCATGACCCAAGGAGAAAATTACGGGAATTTTTAGGGCTTTCTCATATGGAGGTATCACGTATTCTGGAAGGAGATACGGTTTCTTTGATCGATTTAGCTGAAAAATTCATGAAACCACATGACGTTCGGGTCAGGCCGGTCCATAGCCGTAGGGCCTTTGCTTTTTTTTTTGCTCCATGTTTATGCCTTCGAAGGTCATATGAATCTTTTATCTTGTATGGGCCATGTCCGACTCTTCACCGTGGTTGACCTGATGGAAACGGAGCACAGCCCGGCTTGGCTGATTACGGGAGAAATTATCCAAGGCTTGGATAATCGTAAAAGGGACTCGTCAACCCGGTTGACTGGGAGTACCCGTCTTTTACAGGTATATCGATTTTTCTGATTTTTTCGATTTTCCCGATTTTTCCGCAATTTTCCGGCTTTTCAATTTTTCCGGTTTTCTCGATTTTTACCGTTTTTCGCGGTTTTCTCGATTTTTCCGATTTTCTCGGTTTTTGCGATTTTTTTTTTTTTTTGTGATTTTTGACTTTTTGCAGGGTGACACGAAGTAGCCCCCGGCAGGTAGCCCAAGTTCTGCAGCATCGTGTCGATGCTAGTAGTGAAATAGGGCTGGAAAAGATATTCTTCCTCGATCATTCCCACGAAATTGAAACCTCGTGGGTCGGTTGGGCCTGCCGTGTTGCAGCTTGACATGGCTATGGGGGTAGCTTCGAGAGTGATGACCCCGTCTTGTAAAGGTAACTTGACCTTCCTGTGGAGGGTGGAGGATACGGCTTTGACCGGGTGGATCCAGGGCCTTCCAAGTAGCAGATTGAAAGTTGAGGTGACATCGATCACCTGGAATTCTAGCTCCTTCTCGATCGGGCCTGTTATGATCGTTAGTTTAACGGCCCCAGCAACTGATTTTGGGCCTGGATAGTTTGTGCAGTGGGAAGGTAGTCAGCCTCGGTAATGCCAAGGGCCTTAGCAGTCCTTAAGAGAAGGACATTTACAGCGGACCCGTCATCAATTAAGGTCATGGGGAGATATTTGTCCCGGCAGATCACCGTGATATATAGGGCCAAGTTATGGGTGGCTCCAAACGGTGGAAGGTCGGACTCGGAGAAGGTGATAAGTGGGCCTTCTCCCTTGGACTTGCCTTTAAGGTGAGGCAAAATAGTGGCTACCATTTCGGAGGGGGTAACCAATGAGTCAACCTTGATTTCATCGAGAGCCTTAGTAAGTGCTGCCCGATGCTCTTGAGAACTAACCAAAAGCTGTCATATAGTAAGATCGGTTCGGACCCTCTTTAGTTGTCTGACTAGGGCCGTGACAGCGTTTGGTTCTTCGAGTGTAGGTTCCGTCCTGGCAGGTTCAGTGACGGTTCCCGGGGTAGAGAGGTCGGCCGTGATGACATGTGTACTGGCCAAGGCTTTGGTCTTAGCCTTCCGGATTTCTTCGACGCTGATGGGGACAGCTTCCCCCTTAGCCAGGTAAACGTCATCTTCATCGTCATTCCATATCCCGTTGATTTGGGGAATGAAAGGGGAAATGAGACAAGAAAAGTCGACTACTTCTCCAGTAAAAATGGCGTGAGTACCAAGGGGGTTATTTATGTTACTCGGCTTATCACTGGGTAGCGGTAATGCGGTATCTTCCTACTTTCGATTAGATCCTGAATGAGATGCTTCAATTTCCAGAATTTCTCAGTGTCGTGCCCGTTGCCTCGGTGATAGTGGCAATAAGCCTGGATGTTATAGCTCTTTGACCGTTTTTCGACGGGGACTTCCGGAGTCGGGCCTATCGGTTGGATCAGGCCCTTAGAAGATAACCTTTGTAAGGCGTGAGCATAGGTAGTCCCTATGTCAGTGAATACTCGAGTTGGAGTATTCTTTTTGGTCGAGGTATCTAGTAGATTAACCTCGTCAAAGATGCTACGGGCCGCAGTTGTAGCTGCGGGCTTGCCGGAGGACGAGCTGGCTCCTTGATATCCCTTAGCAGAGGCCTTAGTAAGGCTTTCTAACCTCAGGTCGTCTTCGATTCTCGTACCCATCTTGGTTAAGGTGGCGAAATTGGGTATGACGGCGTACCGGAGATGGATCCGGTAAGAAGGGAGGAGGTTTTTGACAAAGGCCTCCACCAAGACTTTTTCGCGGGCTTGTCCACCAGCTTGACACTTTCAGCCCTCCACCTTTGAAGGTATTTGGTGAAACCTTACTTAGGCTCTTGGGCCATGACCTCCGGAGTACGCATGGTAGTCTGGATCTCGGTGTTGTCCGCGTAGTTTCGGGCGAACTCCGTTGCGACATCGTCCCAAGTTTTGTATTTCTTGGAATCAAGCCTGTAGTATCAGGCCTTTGGGTGCTTCTCAAGGGAAGAAGCGAAGAGATGCTTGAACATGGTCGATTTGACCCCCTTAACAGCCATAAACTCTTTGAAAGCCCGGTATGGAGTACCGGGTCTTCAGTCCCATCAAACATTGGCTAGCCCGTTCAGTTGAGATTGGCGGGCAATTCATCAGTTAAGGGCGAAAAAGCCCGAGCATTTTCCGTGTGGATGGTGTTGTTGGCCGTCGTGTGGACCTGTTCCAGCAGCTTGCGGACCGCGCTGGCCAGTTCAGCTAACGGCCCATCGGTTTCAACTCCACTGTTAGGAGTTCCTTGTTCGACTGCGCTTACCCGAGTAAGGATGGCGATCTGGTCCTGCCTCATCTGTGTCAATTGATCTTGTAGCTTGACCAACGAAGCTGTCAACTCATCAATGGATTCTTTCGTCATGGTTCAGGTGAAGGGCGGCATGTCTGTAAGAATACCGCGTAATCAGCAACTAAGCCCAAATCCTAGAACGAAAGTATATCCCGAGCAAGGGAAAAGAAGACTAGGAAAGAAATGACTCGGAAAAGGACACCTAGATGGGTGACTTGTGAATGGTGGGCCTCTTTTAGGATCCGGCTGTGTGGGCCGGGTCCCGTTTGAAAGGAGGTTCACGTGAGACATTCCCCAGACTTTGGACTCGATTGTGTAAACGGGCCCTCCTCTGTAGGAGTATGTCCTACGTAGGTGGGTCTTGCCTTAGCTAGATAAGGTAGAAATAGATTTTTTTTGAAAGCCCGAGAAAATTCGGGGGAAGGTCCGGCCTTTTTCGAAAAAAACGGAAAAGGTGAGCCGGGTGACGGTTTTGAAAGTTTCGAAAATATTTTCGACTTTTGAAATTGGCATAATACCGGCTAAAAATAAGCTATTTTGAGTAAAATCGTAAATCCTAAATTCGGTATATGTCTCGGGTTTTGAAATTGGATATTTTGAAAAGGATGCGATTTTTGAAAATGACGGTTTTTGAAAAAGATGTAGATCAAGTAGCACATAGCCTATCCGAGAATCGGGGCGGACTTCCTAAGTCGAGTTGAGCTTAGAACATGCCGTAAAACCCATACGAATCGACTATGGACACCTTTGACATATCCAATTTGGACTACATCAATAGTATAGTGGGACGTCGGTCACCAGTACCGGCTCGGGAAAATATGGGGTTATGCATGAACCGTAAAACTAAAACGCATATTGTACTAGTCAAACGATTTCTATTCGAGTCTCACCCTGAGGATGCCGATGGTAAGTCACGCATCAGTTAATCCCCAGCGGAGTCGCCAAATTGTGGACATGACATAGGTCCACCCCGACGCGGCCACGCGCGGGTTTTGGGAGGCGAATGAATCTCCATATGAGAATGGATCGAATTGAAATTTAAATCGAAGTTGGAGTCGCCACCGAACTTTGTGGGAGTTCGAGCCCGTTCGAATCCTCTCTATGTCGTAGTGGGCCGTGTACAAAATACGGTCCATTCTGATATCAGAGTTTATTGGGTTCGTCCCTTTACATTTGATACCGATACCGACATTATCGGATACCGTGTATTGAATGACTCTCGTGCGCCAACGGTTTCGGACATCCGGAAACCGAGGTTCTGAGTAAGGGGTGAGGGTACGTGTTGGGAAGTTCACAAAAAACACCCAACCCCGCCCGCACATTAGCGGCCTCTAATAAGATATCGTTTGATTTTAAAATACGCGCGTTAGTACTTAGTAGAACGATGGATGTTATGCAAACATTGTTTTCCCTAAACATACGAAAAATTGAATGAGTTGCTAAGTCGATTTAATGCAACTAAAATTAACGTCAAAGTTGTATCTTAGCATGCGAGATTGGTTTTAGTCTAATAAAACAAATAATAAAAGAGAAATTGCTACAAACACGAACAAACAAGTTAGTAACAGTTTGTAAATAATAAGTACGATGATATGAATGATAATATGCATGGTTTTGAAAAGATAATTCGCGTGATGGATTAAGCACGCGTTGACCGAGGTCAAGAAAAATAAAGTATGTCGAGAAAATCCGTTGTTTCGTTAAAGAAATGATGTTTGAAAAATTAGAACGAAATCGATTTATGTCGCGTTTTCAGGGGATCGCGCGACTCGTTTGGGAAGAGCGCGACTCGCGCGAGAAGGCGACTCGCCCGGGATGCACGCGACTCGTGTCCCGGGCTGTTTTCGAAATTGTTTTTCGGAAAATTTATAGCTTTATTAAATCGCGTACAAATATTGCATGATTTATACTCGATTTAATTTTGCGATATTCGTTATATTCGATATTCGATTATGAAATCGATATCAAATACTCGGAACGATTTTTTAGAAAAGAAAAAAAAATGGTTTTGAAAATCGTTATGTAAAATTAAACTAAAAAAACGATGTTTGATTCTCTCTGCGTTAAAATTCGTCGTGTTTTGTCTTATGAAACCATGTGACGATTTTTTAGCATCAACGAGATTAATTTAGTTCTTTTTTGATACGATATTCGACTAGAGAATCGATATCGTATTTTTAAGAACGTTTTGTTTTATATGAAAATAGTTTTGTAATATCGTTATTATAAAAAAATAAGAGATGCGATGATGACCCTTAATAAAACGGACGACCGACGACGACAAGACGAGGAAAAGACGAGAGAAGGGAAGAGAGAAAGGAGAAGTCGGGTTTGATTTTACACCCTCAACCTACATGCTTTGTTCACTCGGAACGGGGCTCGTCGGAATGTGGCTTAGACACGGGAGCGTCGAGGTAATGTAGGCGAGTTATGGTGGTACGGGACGTGTAGGGTGTCGGGTTTAGGTGGCCGGCTCCTTCGAGTCTCGGGTTATACTATCGGTTTTTCGATGCTAAGTGTATGAGTCTCGAGGTTAATGAATGTGTGTGTTTTTTTGAATCGTAGATGTCCATCTTATTGTGTTGTGAGGGAGGGTCCTATTTATAGGAGAGATCCTCAACTGAAGCTAGAATAGGTACTCTTGCTTGGGTGATAAGAAATAACGATTAAGATAGGAAAAATAAGAAGTTGTGTGGAATGAGAATTCCGTTTCTTGGCGGGGAAGAAACGAATCTCGGCTGGAATGAGGGTGCTCGGCCGAGTATATTGTGCTCCGTCGAGTGTTTGATCGGGTATTCGGATAGAATTCCTATCTGAGATCGAATTCTATCATTAACGGAATTGTTTAATATATTTTTGCAGCTGATTTTTGTTGTGTCTGTGCTCAAACCGAACTCATGGGGTGACACGGCTGATTTGTATGTCTCGAAAATATCTTTGACCGGGCTTTGACTCGGTCGCTAAAAGACGGTTTTGCCCCTGGTGTCGAATTCGACCCAAATTATTCTTACCTGACACGAAATGACCCACTGGGCCTGAATTTTAGGTTGGTTTTGTGAGATTTGTACTCCGTAAAAAGCTCAAGCCAAATGCCAATGATTTTGAGCCCATATTCGAGTTACGTTAAAACATGTTTGCGTCCGATCATCATCGGGTGTTTGTCGGAAACTGCTATAGACACCTGGCAGCCAAAAGTGGGTGTCTACAGGTATTATTAAAACTTGTTCATTCTTTCTTTTTTTCTTGAATATGAATACAAACACAGATCTCATGTATCATAAAGATACAATATTTTCTTATTGTGTTTCCTAATCTTTCATACAATATTGTCCTATTGTTTTTTCTAAACCATTTACACAATATTGTTCTATTGTGTTTTTCTAATCCTTCACACAATGCTCCTATTGTGTGTTTCCTAAACCTACTCGGATACCGTACTATGGTATCCTCTATTAGCTGCAATATAGATTTATGCTGATATTTCTCTTTGTTTTCATTGATAATAAAATATTGAGTAATAGGCTAATTCTTTCATAATTGGAAATATTTGTCTTTTAATCAGTTATCACAAATCATTTTATCTATATATGCATAACAAATAATGTACATATTCATGAAAACAATAACTACATGTTTAATAAGATAAGAAACACATCGAATGTGAAAATCAAGTTTCACTATATATATATATATATATATATATATATATATATATATATATATATATATATATATATATAGAGAGAGTCAAGATCCGGTGAGAACCACAACTCGTTGAGAACCGTGAGAACCTCAATAAAAATTCAATTATTATTTTTTTCGAAAATTTAGATGACTAATTTACCCATAGCTTAATTTATTCAAATGTTTTATTAGGCATAACTAATCATATTTTATTAAAAATATTAAGAAAATTGCTATTTATTCACGAAAAGTTAAAAGGGTACACTGAAATGCAATTTAGGTACACTAAAAGTGCAATAAGGTACATCAAAAAAATTAGGTACACTAAAACGAGTATTAGGTACACTAAAATTATATGTTTCCGTTTCCGTCACTAAACAAGATTTTTTTTACCGAAAAATATGTTACCCACCCATTAAATTTTACGACGAATTCAAATATGTCATTAAATTTCGAAAAAAATAATAATTTAATGGAGTTCTCAAGGTTCTCATAAAGTTGATGGTTCTCACATGAACTTATATATATATATATATATATATATATATATATATATATATATATATATATATATATATATATACCAACATCATTAGAAGACGATCATCATGAAAATTTAATTCGAAGAAAACTTGGACATTATGGCCCAACATTGCTGGGCTCAAAAACTAGTACTCCTTATAAGAAAAAAGACATAAGGGCAATAGCAATGGGGTTAAATAAGAAGTTCCATACATCTTAAGGAACTCCTTATCCATAGTTTCACTAAATAAGGAATTCCTTATATGAACTTGGTTTCTAAAACAAAGAAACAACTTCATAAGTTGATATTTGTACATAATTGAATAAAATAATGAATAAAATAATAATGAGTCTCACTAAAAAGTTGAGATGAAACTTCAACCATTGAGGAGAAAATAAGGAGTTTCATACTTGATAGAAAATAAATTGATGTGACTATAAAAAAATATGGTAGGAAACTTCTACCATTACTATTGTGCTCAAAAAGATCTCAAAAGATTCAAGATTCACAAGCAATTCTCAATTATACATGTTCCCGATTCCGCTCACTGGGTTCAGTAGACCATTCACCATGTCTAGCCTTAACTAGTAAGGCAACAATTGGTACCCAATAATCCAACCTAAATTTTTGTTTACGACGGAAATATTCGTCATATACTCATATTAACCTGACGAGTCAAATAATGTTTATTCATATACAAAAAGACAAGAGCTTATCACATGGCTCATACCCAATACTTTATCGTTATCTATCTAAATGATTCATTATTGATCTATTTTAACGATAAAACGGATAATTCCGACCTAAGAAAGACTTAATAGTCCAATACCCATACATCATCGAGTCCAACAATAATAATCCTCGAAAAAACTAGAGTCAACAATTGCTTGGTCATTCTTGAAAAAGATGTTTGTAAGGAGCCATTTCGGAGCCCTAACAAACGCAAAAAGACTACTCGTACTCACTAGAGTCGGTAGTCATAAGTTGAGATTCCTCAAACTCCTTGATCAAATCAGGATCAACATTCTCAAGGGGCTCCCAAGTAGGCTCGTCAACATCGACCCACTTAACCAAAAACTCAAGCACGCCGTCGTCACCAACCCTCTTCCCAAACACACCCAAAGCCTCTGCGTACTCTAACCCCTCCTCAAAATCCTTAACCAAATCCTCCGCAATGAACCCCGGCTTCACCCACTCGTTCTCCCCGCCATCCCTGAACTTAACCAAATACTCCACATTTTCATCATTTCCTCTCTTCTCCAACACCCCCTCAACCTCCGCGTACTCGTACAACTCCCCTTCCAACACCCCTATCACCTTCTCCAGCCCCACCCTCCTCCCGATCTGCATCAGATTCCCTTTTGGCGTAACCCCCAATATTTCTCTCGCGATGTCCAGGGGCGTCCGCCATTGCCTCTCCACCGCCTCGGGGTCCGCCCCCGCCTTCAGCAGTGCCTCCGCTGCCTCCGCCCTGGCGTACCCTGCGGCCATATGCAGCGGGCTCATCTCCCCTGCCTCGTCCGCCTTGTTCACGTCCGCGCCGGCCTCCACCAGGACTCGGATGCACGCCTCCGACCCCAGCCCCGACACGAAGTGGAGTGCCGTTCGTCCATCCGAGTCGACCGCGTTGGGGTCCCGCCCTGGAACGGATTCTAGGAGGCGCTGGAGTGCGTCAGCATCGGCTTTCTTGGCCGCAGACCACCAAGGGGATTCAAAGTCGGAGAGCACGTCGGAGGCGATGAAGTTAGACGGGACCCATGTCGGGGCATGGCCGTCATTCCACTCGATGAGGTATTCCATGCTGGTTGGCAACGTGGCAGAGATACGGCTACCAATTATTCGGCTAACTTCGCCGTATGTTTCTCCGTCGTCGTAGTTTTGAAATTGTTGTTGGTTGGAAGTGTTGGAGACGAGGTGGGGAGTCAGAGAGAGGCGTCGGTGTTGGCGGCGGCGGTGCGGTGGAGGAAGGAAGGACTGAGTTGGTATTTGCGATGACGGTGGGAGCTTGGAGGAGGTGGGTTTGAGATGGGAGAGATGGGGGGCTAGAGATAAGGTGTCCATGGCATGGAGGGATTATCTATTTGTTTATGAGCGAGGAAATAGGGAAGGGGTGGGAGTGTATACAAAGTATTGATGGATAAGAAATCATATCCATTATTCGTAATTATGTAAACGTTGTTTTATTCCCCAATATGAGAATAGGATTATATACCTGTGTTGAGTTGTTGAGGTTTTTGTATACTTTCTTCGTTCCAATAGATTCTTTACATTTGGTTTTTGGGCATTATTTATAAGTGAGGGGAATTATCGATATAACTTCTGATATATAAGATAAAATATAGTCATGTGAGATCTTGTTTAAATTGTCTAATCGAGTACGTTATAAATATCAAATTTTTATAATATTTAGAAATGTGTAACTAACGATATAGACAAAAGAAAATGTGCATTGGCAAGTGTGAAAAAGCAAACGTAAAGAATCAAATGGAACGGAGGGAGTATATATTTACCGAGTTGATGCAAATTTCTGAGCTAGGTTGTAAGTTTTTGAACTTAAATATTTATGTGATTTAACTCGATAAGTTTATACTACGGATATTTCCCACAGTACCCTCGAACTTTGACACATTACACATGGTACCCCTCATTTTAAGTTTTTTCCTGTGCCCATGTGTAGACACCCACATTTGGCTGCCAGGTGTCTATAGCAGTTTCCGACAAACACCCGATGATAATCGGACGCAAACATGCTTTAACGTAACTTGAATATGAGCTCAAAATCATTGGCATTTGGCTTGGGCTTTTTACAGAGTACAAATCTCACAAAACCTACCTCAAATTCAGGCCCAGTGGGTCATTTCGAGTCAAATAAGACTAATTTGGGTCGAATCCGACACCAAGGGGAAAACCGTCTTTTAACGAACGAGTCAAAACCCGGTCGAAGATATTTTTCCGAGGCATGAAACCAGCCGTGTCACCCTACGAGTCCGGTTTGAGCTCAAACGCTACAAAAATCAGCTACAAAAAATATTAAACAATTCCGTTAAGGATAGAATTCGATCTTCAGTATGAATTCTATCCGAATACCCGACCAAATACTAAACCGAGCACAAGCATACTCGGCCGAGTACCCAATTCCAGCCGGGTACATTTCTTCCCCGCCAAGAAATGGAATTCTCATTCTCTTCAACTTCATACTTTTTTTAGACACCCACATTTTGACTGCCAGATGTTTATAGCAGTTTCCAAAAAAACACCCGATGATGATCGGACGCAAACGTGTTTCTACACGCTCGGATATGGGCTCGAAACCATTAGTTGTTGGCTTAAGCATTTACAGAGTAAAAATCTCACAAAATCAACCTCAAATTCAGGCACAGTGGGTCGTTTCCAATCAAATAAGACTAATTTGGGTCAAAACTGACACCGGAAATAAAACCGACTTTTAGCGATTGGGTCAACCCCGGTCAAAGCCGTTTCCGAGACACATAAAAACGGCCACATAAACATCAAAAGTCTAACCCAAATACAAAGCCCACAAAATACCCAACTCGAGGTCCAAAATACCGGACCCGTGCGATCCAGCTGACCCACTCGATCGAGTGTCAGCCCCACTCGATCGAGTGGGCCTTAAGCAAGCCCGACTGCAGTCGCATTGGGCCACTCGACCGAGTCAGCGGCATACTAGGTCGAGTAACCCTAGACGGGGGTGCATAGCTTGGCCTATATATACACCCTCATGCATGCAAATCAACACAACTATACAGACATCTAAAAACCCTAATCAAACCCTAATCTCACACTTGCAAACCCTAACCCTAGCATCTAGTAATCAAAACCCTAACCACCGTAACTTAGCCTACATCTCGATACTCACGTGCAAGCCACATCTAACGACTCCCGTCCGAGAACAAGAACATGTAGGTTGAGGGTGCCAAATCCCGCTCTTCTCTCTTCTCTTTCTCTTCCTCGCATCGTTCGTTGTCATAGTCGTTTTTTTTATGTTATTGTCGCGTCTATAATATCGCATACATCGATTTCTAAAACCCTTTTTTTTATTATTCACATTTTTATTCAAGTTGAGTCGAGATCTTTTGATGCGGATCCGACATCAAACAATTCGCAAGAATTAATTATGATGTCGGGATGCGGAGGGAATCAAGTCGAGTTTTTTTTAATTCAAGTGTCGATCTATTAGATTCGATACCAATTCAATATTTGGATGTCGAATCTAACGATTTAGTCAAATATGTTAACTAACACGATTTCTCGTTGATGCTAAAATAGATGTCATCTAATTCGACAAGAATTAATACGACACTATAAACGCGAAGGGAATTTATATCGTTTTGGTTAATTTAAAACGACTTATAACAATTTTTTATTATTATTTCGCTCTAATATCTGATGTCGATTCAATAATCGCGTGTTGGATACGACGAGTATCATACACACGAATCGAGCATAAATTATACAATATTTATGCCCGATTCAACAAATTAAAGATTTATCAAAATCCGAATCGAGCATAAATCATATAATATTTATGCCCGATTCGGCAGAATCAACGATTTACCAAAATCGAAAAGCAATCTCGCAATCAATAATAAATTGCAAACGAACCCTAGTTCGTACAGGGGGCACTCGATCGAGTGCTTAGCCTACTCGGTCGAGTGACACCTCAAAGACCGAGACAGAAAGGTTTTTTCGACCTCCACTCGGTCGAGTCTCATAATGACTCGGTCGAGTGGTAGCGTACTCGGTCGAGTTCGTCAATAACTCGATCGAGTAGGGTCTAAAATACGGGACAGAAGCCTTCTTCCGAGGACCACTCGGTCGAGTCGTCATATGACTCGATCGAGTGGCCTTATCACGACAAATACCGTGAGTCCCATATCGCGTTTTTAGCCTCAATAATGTTTTTTTATCACTTAGGTCAACACGTGTCAAATTAATCACGTGTCTTACTACTTTTCCAAAACCGTGCATCATGATTACTTTATTTTATATCGTTATATATTGTCGCAAACCGTTATTATCGTTATACCGTTACTAACAAGTTTGTTATTTTTCTTATCAATTTATTTTGTTTATTTTATTGTACTAAAATGAACCCACATGCTAAGTTTAACTTTGACGTTAGAATTAGTTGCATTTAATCGTTCTAGAAACCCATTCAATTTCTCACATGCTTAGGGAAAATAACGTTTGCATATCATTTAACCGAACTACTAACGCGCGTATTAGAAAATCATTCGATATCTTAGTAGAGGCCGCTAATGTGCGGGTGGGGTTGGGTGTCCTTTGTGGGCTTCCCAACACGTACCCTCACCCCTTACTCAGAACCTCGGTTTCCGGATGCCCGAAACCGTTGGCGCACGAGAGTCATTCAGTACACGATATCCGATAATGTCGGTATCGATATCAAATGCAAAGGGAGGAGCCCAATAAACTCTGAAATCGGGAATGGGCCATACTTTGTGCATGGCCCACTACTACATAGAGTGGGTTCGAACGGGCCCGAACTCCCACAAAGTTCGGTGGCGACTCCACTTCGATTTAAATTTCAATTCGATCCATTCTCATATGGAGATTCATTCGCCTCCCCAAACCCGCGCGTGGCCGCGTCGGGGTGGACCTATGTCATGTCCACAATTTGGCGACTCCGCTGGGGATTAACTGATGCGTGACTTACCATCGGCATCCTCAGGGTGAGACTCGAATAGAAATCGTTTGACTAGTACAATACGCGTTTTAGTTTTACGGTTCATGCATAACCCCATATTTTCCCGGGCCGGTACTCGCGACCGACGTCCCACTATACCGTGATATACTCCAATATGGATATGTCAAAGGTGTCCATAGTCGATCCGAGTGGGTTTCGCGGCATGTTCTAAGCTCAACTCGACATAGAAATTCCGTCCCGATCAACGTCTAGACTATGTGCACTGGTATAGACCCTTTATAGACCGACCGAGACTTAGTATAAAGCATACATGGTGTCGTCATAATGCTTGCGTGACTATGTGCTACTTGGTTTCCGTGTCGTTTTCAAAAAACCGTCATTTCAAAAAGTGCATCTTTCCAAAAATATTCAATTTTCCAAAAACCCGGATGCCACCGAAATTAGGACTTACGATTTGACTCAAAGTAGCCTATTTTTAGCCGGTATTCTATCCATTTCAAAAATTTCAAAAATTCCTGACTTTTAAAAAAAAAAAATCGGACCTGACGGCATTTTTGCCGATTTTTTAAAAAGTCGGGATCCTGCTATCGATTTTCAAATTTTCGGAAATTCATTTTTGATATTCAAAATTCCGAAATTCCAAAAATGCATCTTTTCAAAAAATATCCAATTTTCAAAAACTCAGAAAGCTACCAAAATTTAGGACTTATGATTTTACTCAAAATAGCCTATTTTCTAGCCGACATGCTGTCCATATTAAAATTCTCGATCCGGGAAGTGTACCGAAATTAGGACTTATGATTTTACTCAAAATAGCCTATTTCTAGCCGGTATTCTGCCCATTTCAAAACCCGGGACGTATACCGAATTTAGGACTTATGATTTTCCTCAAAATAGCCTATTTCTAGCCGGTATTCTCCCCATTTCAAAACCCGGGACGTATACCGAATTTAGGACTTATGATTTTACTCAAAATAGCCTATTTCTAGCCGGTATTCTGCCCATTTCAAAACTTGGAAATATTTTCGAACTCTCAAAATTGAGGCCCAATACATTTTTTTTCTAATTTTTGAAAAATCGGGCCCCCCTCCACCGAATTTCTTTCGGATTAAAAAAAATCCTTTTCAAAATCTTCCTCTTCTTTGGACTTCCCGTATTTAGCATGTGTCGGGTCGTGTCATAAGTCGTCGAGGTCTTTAGCGTCGAAACTCTGTCGATCTTACATCACGAGTAGAGCCGACAAAAAATGATACGACACGAAAACCCGACACGAACCCGACATGAAATAAACGGGTTTGGGTTGGGGGTTGATGACCCATTTATGTATGTGGGTCGACACGAACACGACACGAGATTTAATTGGGTCGGGTTTGGGTTGAGATCCCAAAACACGAAACTGACACGAATAACCTGTTTATTAAAGTAGTGTAAATATTTTTAATTATTTTTAACGTAAATATGTTAATACTTTCCAAATATGGACATGACACGAAAACCCGACACGAAATAAATGGGTTTGGGTTGAGGGTTGATGACCCATTTATGTATGTGGGTCAACACGAACACGACACGAAACCTAAATGGGTCGGGTTTGGGTTGAGGATTTCGTGACCCGTTTAACAATGTCACGAACACAAACACGACACGACCCGATCTGTTTGCCAGGTCTAATCACGAGTTTCTTCCCTATCCCAGTCCGCCTTATTAGACTAAGGCAAGGCCCACCTACGTAGGATATACTCCTACAAAGGAGGGCCCATCTACACATTCGAGTCCAATGTCTGGGGATATCTCACGTGGACCTTTCTTCAAACAGGGCTCGGCCCACCCGCCGAATCCTATGGAAGGCCCACCTTTCGCAAGTCACCCGTCTAGGAGTCTTTTCCGAGTCAACCTTTTACAAGGCATAGCCCTATAACAAAAGGTTTGTGGTCCTTACGTCTAAGGGTCACTCGTCTAACACTCGAGTCTTAACAAAATTATCGATCCCACTTGGGGGATACCCTTCAGCAGAGCGATCAATCACGGTTGCTCTAAGGGTCATGTCTTACTCGAGTCTAAGGATCAATCACGGACCCCACTTTAGAGTCACTTAGATGTCACACCATCTGAGTCCTATCTGAGTCCTTAACCTCACTTGGGGGCTATTCTCCGACGGAGCGATTAATCACGGTCACTCTGAGGATCGTACCCTACACATTTGTCTTAGGAGAGTCTAACCCGAGTCAAACTAGAGTCCTCTTACCTCCCGCGCTATTTCCTATGCCTTGGTGAATTTGAGTTCCGAAGCAACTTTTCTAATTACGCGGTATTCTTACAGACAGGCCACCGATAACCAGACGCCAGAAAATGCAAGAAACTTTGGACCAATTGGCAGCCTCCCTAGCTAAGCTTGAAGCCCAATTGACGGCTATCAGGACCGACCAAACAACCCTTGCCACCCGTTGGAGTGCCCCTGAGAAAGGGACTCCTAATCCTGGATCTGAATCCACTGGGCCCATAGCTGAGCTGATCAGCGCCATTCGCAAGCTTGAAGAACAGGTCCATTTATCAACAAACAACTCGATCCATACGAAAAATGCTCGCTCCTATTCGCCTCTAAATGACGAGCTACCCGCCAACCTCAACCTTACGGGCATACCAATGTTTGAGGATACTGAAGACCCGGTCCACCACATTCGAGCTTTCAAAGAATTTATGGCTGTCCAGGGGGTGAAGTCCACCATGTTCAAACACTTGTTCGCTTCTTCCCTCGAAAAGCACCCCAAAGCCTGGTACTACAGGCTCGATTCCAAGAAATACCCGACTTGGGATGACGTGGCAACGGAGTTCACTCGGAATTATGCTGATAATACCGAGATCTAGACTACGATGCGTACTCTGGAGGTTATGGCCCAAGAGCCCAAAAAAGGTTTCACCAAGTACCTTCAAAGGTGGAGGGAAAAAAGTGTGAAGTTGGTAGACAAGCCCAACGAGAAGACACTACTGGAGGCGTTCATCAACAACCTCCTACCTTCCTGCCGCGTCCATCTTAGGTATGCCGGCATTTCAAACTTTGCGGTGCTTACCTGATAAGTGTAGTTTGTAGTGCCTATTTGTTGTGTTTGGTCCCGGTTTCTCTTGTGAAATCGCTCTTTGGGAGCGGTTTCTGGGCTACTTTTGCTTCTTCTAGTTCGTTTTAGGTTCCCAAGACCATTCATGGAGAATTGGAACAATTTCGACTTGTTTCCTACACATTTGGAGCCAACGAAGAGAAGGAACGATCACTCGGTGCCTTAAATTTGATCCCGAGACCTTGGGACCCATTCCCGAGCCCCTTAGACTCGATCTTGAGCACCAAGAGTCGATGAGAAGCCCATGAGAAGCAAGAAGGGACCTTTATGATCATATTGGAGGCCTACAAGACCCTTTCCGGGCGGGAAGAGTAGCCTTCCCGGTCGGGAAGGAGTGCATGAATGAAGAGGCTACTGATCTGGCCGTCCCGACCGGGAAGAGCAATAACACCGCCTGGTGTTATTGATAACACAGCCCGGTGTTATGCTTGATCCCGACCGGGAAGAGAGCTTCCCGACCGGGAAGGATGGCCCATCCCGACCGGGACCATTCCTTCCCGACCGGGAAGAAGTGCTGTAGCCGCGTGACTCTTCTTTTCTTCTCCTTCACTCTTGTAACCCTATAAATACCCCCCCCCCCCCCTCTTGTAATCTTAGGGAATGTTAGACATTATTACCCATTAAACCCTAGATTACTTTAGCCTAGATTAGTGTAGATTAGTCTTTAATTAGTCCTTAATCTTAGTTTATTCCTTGTATTATTGGAATTCTTGAAGATCTCTACCAATCTTGACAACATTGGTGGATGTTTGGGTTTTCTTCTATGCAAGTGTTCATCTTTTCTTTTCTTGTTTAGTTGGTATAATCTTTCTTCTCCCTTTACTCTTTTTCTTCATTTGTTATTCAAGTTTTAATCTTTGTTCATTGTTTTGTTCATTGTTCATAGTTTTTACTAGTTTCATTATGGATGCTTTGTTGTTTGTGTTGATTTCTCTTGTTATGGTTAGTATTAGTTTCACTATGTGTGAGTAGATTTTTTGTGGGGTTAGTAGGGGGATTAAGTGTTGATTATGGATGATTAGGGTTTGATTGTGGGTAAAGGTGGATTCTTTGTTACTAGTCACATATTATGCACACCATGTGTTTGTTGAAATGCTTGTTAGAGTAGTAGTTGCAAATACTTCTCTTGCTTGTCTTTCTCTTCTCATTGTGTGATTGATTGACGGTTGAATCCTTGTGTATTGGGTAACACTTGCATAAGTATTCGGGTTTTGCAAATACTCCCTATCCCGCCACTGACAAACGATCAGATGTCCGCTTTCTTTGAGCTGTTTTCAAAATTCACTATCAATAATAACGATAACCGTTCCGCTTACGATTTGTCTTATTTTCAAAACATTTCCAAAAATCTTACTTGCAATGACATTGAGAAACCCGAAGAACAGGTACCGCTGTCTCCGCATCTAATCGAGCAACTCAAACAAAGGGAATCCCGAGATCCGGTAATTGAGGAAACCGATTCCATAAATGTAGAAACCCCTTTAGAGCCTCAGATGCTTAAGTTAGGTTTATCCCTAGATTCCGAAGAGAAGCAACAATTCACGGATCTCCTCCATGAATTCAAAGACGTCTTCGCTTGGTCCTACAAGGCCATGCCGGGAATAGACCGGGAGATAGCCGAACACCGTATACCCATCAAAGACGGGTGTAAGCCGGTAAAACAAAAACTCCGAAGAATGAGGCCTAAATGGTCTCTCAAAGTCAAAGAAGTCGACAAGCAATTCAAAGCGGGCTTTATTCAAGTGTCTGAATATCCAGACTGGGTTGCAAACATCGTGCCAGTACCCAAGAAAGACGGCAAGGTACGGGTTTGTGTAGATTTTCGGGACCTTAATAAGGCCAACCCAAAAGACGACTTCCCGTTACCACACATCGACATACTCGTGGATAACACGGCCGATCATGCCCTTCTATGGGTATGCCGGATACAATCAAATCAAAATGGCGGAAGAGGACATGAGTAAGACCACCTTCATCACACCTTGGGGTACTTACTGTTACACCGTTATGCCATTTGGGCTTATCAATGCCGGTGCCACTTATCAACGAACCGCCACTACCTTATTACACGATATGATGCATAAGGAAGTAGAGGTTTATGTGGACGATATGATCGTCAAATCCAAAGACCGAAGCGGGCACATTTCGGCCCTAAGAAAATTCTTCACCCGGTTACGCAAGTACGACATGAGACTAAACCCTCAAAAATGCATTTTTGGGGTAACATCGGGCAAATTACTGGGCCATATCGTTAGCCAACGCGGCATCGAGGTTGATCCAGCCAAAATCAAAGCCATTACCGAAATGCAGCCACCCAAAACCGAAAAGGAGATAAGGGGGTTTCTCGGGAAAGTCCAGTATATCAGCCGGTTCATTTCAAAGCTAACCATGGTATGTGAGCCCATTTTCAAGAAACTGAAAATAGGGGAACGAACACTGTGGGACGATAAATGCCAAATGGCTTTCGATAAAATTAAGGAGATTCTGTCTGCACCGCCAGTATTAATGCCACCTCAACCTGGTCTACCTTTGTCGTTATACCTAACAACGACCGAGACAGCCATGGGGGCTATGCTAGCCCAGACAGTCGATTCAGAAAAACGGGCTATTTACTACACCAGTAAAAAGTTCCTAGAGTACGAATGTAAATATACAATGCTCGAAAAGACGTGCCTAACTTTAGTTTGGGCCACTAAAAAGCTTCGACACTACATGCTCAGTCACGAAGTGCACGTGTTATCCAAAATGGATCCTATCAAGTATCTATTCGAAAAGCCCATCCTCAATGGCAGGATATCCAAATGGACTTTAATGTTAGCTGAGTTCGACCTCAAATTCGTACCATTAAAAGCCATCAAAGGCCGGGTAGTAGCCGAGTTCCTTGCCGATAGTCAGATATCCGAGAAGGGACACACCGATACTTGGGCCTTTCCGGATGAAGATATATTCCATACTGATACCGAAACATGGGATTTATATTTCGATGGGGCGTCCAACTTCCGAGGATTTGGGGTCGGGATTTTGCTGATCTCACCACAAGGAGAACACACCCCGTTATCCATAAAAATGGACTTTGATGTGACTAACAACGCAGCCGAATATGAAGCCTGCATTCACGGGTTGCAAGCCGCCGCTGATTTAGGAGTAACGAACCTCCGGGTCCACGGTGACTCGTCTCTAGTCATCAATCAAGCCATGAAAAAATGGAAAACCCGGAACGCCAATCTTGTAGCTTACCAAGCACGAGTAAGGGTTCTCGAAAAATAGTTCCAAAAGGTAGAGTACATCTATATACCTCGAGAAGAAAACCAGTTTGCAGATGCGCTTTCCAAATTAGCATCCTTACTGAATATCCCAGAACACTTGACTAGCATGCCCATTTGCGTCGAAAGACAATCCGAGCCGGCATATATCAACACTATCCAAGACATCGAAATAGCTGATCCGGAACCTTGGTACCAGGCTGTTCTGACCTACCTAACGTCGGGAGAATATCCTCCGGGATCTGAAAACCGGGCCAACAAAGCCCTACGAAGGTGGGCAACCCAGTTCATCCGCACAGACGATGGACAGTTATATAAGAAGACGGCACATGGGGCTCTACTCCTATGCATTGACAAAACGCGAGCCTGTAACACCCCTCATTTTATAAAATAAATTAAATTAAATTTATATTTATATTTATATTTTTACGATTTAACTCGTAATTCTTAAAATTATTATAAAACGAATTTATTTTTTAATCGTTTCAAACTCCTAAAATTCTATTTGTCTTGGAAACTCTTATTCTATTTAAAACATATTTTTATGTCTGTTTCGATTCATTTTATACATTTAATTTAATTCTTATCGAAAGTTTATTTCGACGATTTAAATTCTAAATTCTTTTTATTTATATATATTAAGCTCGAAGCTCATTTATTTTTATTTTCGTCAAAATATTTATTTTCTTTCCTCGAGAATTCAATTTAATTCACTTTGTCAAAAATTTATTATTTATCGGGAAATACGATTTCATCGTCTAGATTATTTATAAGCCTCGTTTTCGTCCCGAATACTTTATTTACTCATTTTATTTGATGGACCGATTATTTATTAATTTTATTATCTCGTTTTAATTCGATTCTTGGGTCAGTCAACCTGTCGTTACGGAATTCGTTTAACTCGTATTCCTAATCTGATTCATTTAACTAATCCGTCTTCTTATCCAATTAATTAACGTAATTGTTAAATCATACCCGAGTTTTACTAAATCATACCCTAATTTTCATTTTTTTCCCTTCCCTACCCTTCCTCTTGAAAAAGTAGTCTCTCTCCTTCTTTCTTCCTAAACCTAACAAATTCCATCTTTTCTCTTCCTCAAAACCCTACCAAATTGTTCAATAGCTTTTCGACCATGGATCATAATTCGGACGTGGAACAAGTAATTTTTTTTATTAATAATTTTTTAGTTAAGCCCTAGTAGGATTATTCTATAATAAATTTTGTTGATTTTTTCAATAATTTTACTTTTTAATATTCCGTATGATCGTTGAATGTTACACTATTAATTAACTAGTTCAACCTTAATTCGACGTCAATAACTGATCTAATGACTACTCTGTGTCACTGTGCATGCTCTTTGCCGAAGTTTATTTCTTTGATGCCAATTCGGTGTTTTCATTTTTTATCACATATTTGAATTTATTTAGTTTACTGTAAAATTTAATGCTCAATTTATATTGTTTTCGTTCTTTGTATTGTAGGAAAATGTTCATTTGGAAGAATATCCGGAAAATTTGATTGATACGACATCTATATTCATTACTCATAAGTTGTTCGAAAATCGCACGAAGCTGATATCAGAGGTTAAAGAAATTGGTTTACTGCATAATATAGATATTCGGGTAGGACGTTATTATCCGGATCGTGGTTTTGGAGAACAATGGTTTAAGTGTGACCGATCTGATAGATATCAATGTCGATCGAAATCGAATGTTTCATCTATAAGATCAAACACGGGGACCAAGAAATGCATGTGCCCATTTAGATTAAAGTGTTATAAACAGGAAAATGGTACATGGGAGATGCGGGTCATTAACGGGAATCATAACCACTACATTGTTGAAAAGAAACGCTCTCTGAGTGCGGCAACCAAAGAGCATATTAGACAAATGACTGCAAGTAAAATCAGTGTGTCTAATATTTTGATTGAGTTGGGTAATAGGAATATTAAAGTTGTTGCTAAACAAGTGTATAATGTCCGCTCCATATCGAGAACGAAGTCAAGAGAATATCGTACAACATCAGAACAGTTATTGAAGCTTGCTGGTGATCATGGTTATGTAACATTTCATCAAACAATCCCTTCGAAAAAAAAGGTAGTTGTGAGCTAACGACGTGTTATTTGCTAATCCGGATTCTATTAACCTTCTGAAATATTATCCCTATGTTCTTATTGCTGATTGTACCTATAATACCAACAAATATAAGATGCCGTTGTTAGAAGTTATTGGAGTAACCCCAGTGCATAAGAACTTTTCGGTTTTTTATGCATTCTTGCAAAATGAGAAGGAAACGGCATATGATTGGGCTTTCAAATGTATGACGAAGGTGTTAAATTCAAATGAGCGTATAGTTTTTGTCACTGATAGAGATACGGCATTAATTACTGCCATTGAAACGCATTTTCCACGTGCTTCACATTTATTATGTAGACGTCATACTCAGAAGGACGTGGAAGCATGGGTTAAGAGAAGGACGAGAAATGGTTTACTTGGCGATTGTTTTGGAAAAGGAAAGTGGACACAAATGGTTCGATCGACAACCGAGAAAGAGTTCATTGAAAACGAGAAATTGATGTACACCACTTTTAAGACGGTAGGTGGCTTGGAAAATTATTGTAAAAGGACTTGGATTAACAAGTACAAGAAAAAATTTGTTTCTGCTTGGACTAATCAAGTGCTACATTTTGGAAATGTTACCTCCAACAGGTAATTATGATTTTTTGGACTAATCAAATGCTACATAAATTAGTTATTTTAATTGTCTTATTCGCCTAATTAAACGTCATTTTAATTTTAATGTATATACATTGTCGGAATGTAGGGTTGAAAGTGCGCATTCATCGCTGAAACGACTTTTGCGAACATCCGTTGGTGGTTTCGACACTGTGTTTGAAACAATTCATCAATCGGTGACTCTTCAAATACGAGAAATTAAGTCCGAATTAGCAGAATCCTTGACTAAAGTGCTGCATGTTGGTCCGACTATGACTGTGTATCGTAGAATGTCTTACAATGTAACCCAACATGCAATTAAGACAATAGATCGTGCATTCTTGGAGGGTAATTGTAATGGTTGTTCAATGAAGACAACTCATGGTCTTCCTTGCGCTTGCGAAGTTGGTCGTCTTCTGAATACAGGTACTTACTATTTATATTAATAATCTTACTGTTATTGTATTATTATTATTATTATTATTATTAATAATAAAAATGTGCATATGCAGATGGATGTATTGAACTTGATTCCATTCACCCATTTTGGAAGACTATACACATTGAGGCCGAATTGAGGGAACACGTTGCTAATACGCGTTTAGAAGAGAATAATAGATTACGTAAACTTGTTGATGTGGTACTAAATGGCGGCGATGTTCAAATGATGCGACATGTCTCTGAGTATATAGAGAATATCTTGCATCCAAAGACTATAACTGACCCGACTGTAAAAAAGACACGTGGTCGACCAAAGAAAACTTCGGTGTCAAGAGAACCGTCAAAACATGAACATATTGTGAAGCAGTATCCTACAGCGGGTCGTAAAAGAGCAAGAATGAATAAAAATGTGTCGCATAGTGCCGCAGCATCTACGTCGTCACGAGTAAGGAACTGTTTTATTTCAAATTAGTGTATAAAATTGTAGTTAATAACGATTGACTATTTGACAGGTACCTAAACATTTCCCGTTTAATGAAGCAATTCAGGATTTCATGGTGCCTTATATAAGTGACTGCGTGAATGTTATAGCAGATGGGAATTGTGGGTTCCGTGCAATTGCTCATGACATTTACGGAGATGAAGGTGAATGGGTAAGAGTGAGACGCGATTTGTTGGCTGAGTTAACGGATAATAGAGAGTTTTACGAAGATTTGTATGGCGGTCAACGAGAGCTCGATTCTCTCTGCCTTAGACTTTGTCATTGGAAGGGGAGTGCACCAAATGATAAGTGGTTTGACATTCAATACTTACTTGCTACGGCAAATCGTTACAATGCAATTTTTGTGTCTTTGTCATTATCTCAGGATGTGACGTTTTTACCAACGAAGGCGACAAATATAGAAGAATGCGTCCCAAAAAGAATCGTGACCGTAGTGTTAATTGAAGTACTAGAACATTTTGTTTGGGTAAGTTTAAATACTTGCATTTGTTTTTATTTTCCCTATTGATTATCCGTCTCGCAAAGTTGTTTGATACGAGTAATAATCTATATTAATTGTTTTCGCAGGTGCGTCTTGGTAATGACTCTCCGTTACCAAAACTTTATCTAATTGGTATTGCTTCTTATCGAAATCAGATTGAAGGAAGACTAGCGCTTTACCAAACTCTCTTCCGACCTAAACAGAAGAACAATGAACCAACGATTGTGTTGGATGACTCGTAATAATATATTTCTGAGTGTCGTATTGTCCAATTATCTCAACCATGCTAGACTATTTATTACTCCGTAGTTACATGTTCATTTTTGTCTTTGTATACTTCACATCATGGGTGACATTGCTTAACCATCCTTGTGTGGTTTTGTCAGCGTCTTTTTTAATAATCCACCTGCATTTACTCCATTTCAGTCACTAATTACTACTCATCTTATTTCGGATGTCGCTAGACTGTGAAAAATTGCTCTATTATTATGTCTAGATTATCTTCCTTTGGCAGATGATAGATCATAGAGTATTTGTAAGTCATGTTTAAATTAAATTTGATTTAAACATACAGTGTGGAACTGAGTTGATCTGAAGACATCAATGTAGGCAAAATTGTTCTTGTATTAGCAAGTAATAAGAACTATCTATCATATACAGTATGAATATTTCTGTACAGAAACTATATTCTGAATCTAATAACTAAAGAATTAAAGATGTTGAGCAGAGTTGCCCTGGTTTTAATAAGATTCCTAAACAAACACTCTAATGCTTCGTCAAGACTCAAGATCTTGGATTTCCGTCTCTAATCTTGAAATCTGACTTCTCAGCTCCTCTATTTTCGAAGAAGTAAATCTGCTTTTCTTCTGATTGATCATCGAGCTGAGAGTTGTGTCAACAACACTTACAAAATGTTCATAAATACAGGCCGCTCCACTAAAGTATGGTATGACCAGCCAGCATGTCACGATTAGCTTGGCAAATGACCAGAAAGGGATCCTGCACATCCAAACACAGAAAAATAGTATCATAAGTGAGATTAACCTGTAATTATCAAAGTATAGCTACACAAATGGATGACAGTCTAAATATTGTATGCAAATTACACATAAATACTTTTTATTGGCAAGTCATTCATTAACACTCGAAGAACAAAGAGAAAAAAAAAGGATTACATATCATTCCAAAATCACTTTTGGTTTCCACATTATCTTTGTTGATCAATTTCGCGAGAACAAACCATCCATTTTTCTGTGAACCGGCAATGTCAGTCACCAAGGCCTTCAATGAATCGGCTGTCATTACTTGAACATCATTTAGCAAGTTGACAACTTTCCAATTGGGAAACTCGGGTACACGAATTATATTAACAAACCCATATTAAAATCAGAGAAACTAAATTAACAAACCCATTTGATATATAAAGTATTACTCCGTACATGATGGACGTTGGTGTGCGAGGAGGGGCGTCGGTTGAACCGGTGGTCGTCGGTTGAACTGGTGGTCGACTGGGGAGGACGTCGTTTGGCGGCCAATGACGGACGGTAGGGCAGCGATGAATTGTAGGGGGAACACGGTGGGGAGATCTGAGGAGCTGGGTGCTGTAATTGATGGGGGTGATGGTGAGTTAATTAATTGGGGGAATGACTTAAGAGAGAGAAAAGGATCGAGGGAAGGAAAATATGAGAAGGGTAATTTTGGAAAAAAGGGTATGATTTAGTAAAAATGTGGGTATGATTTAGCATATCATTCATCTCACATTCACTCCCCTTACTCCACCCCTTCATTTTGTTTTCCCCTCTTGCATCCCCTTTTCTCTTCTTTCATTCTCTTTATGCAGCCTTGTCCGTCTCCCTGCTTCTTCTTTTTTCTTCTGCGGCTTCTCGATTCCTCTGTTTTTTTTCCTCTGTCCTTTTTCTGCGGCTGCTGCTGCGTTTGTCGGTCGCCCATTTGCCTTCTTCGATCGCTGCTGCCGCTTCTAACCTAAGGTCCCTCTTCTTTTCTTCTTCCTCCTCTTTTCGTTCAGGTTGTTGTCGATTTTCGGGGTTGTTTTCTGCTGGTTGTCCGATCGTGTTTCTGTCCTGCTGTGTGCTGCGTTTGCCCATTTCGTTGCTGTTTATTGTTGTCTCCGTTTTCTTCTTCCCCTTCTTCATTCGGTTTGTTTTACTGCTTCGTTTGTCTTCTTTCAGTCCGTTTTTCTCCTTCGTCTTTGTTATGGTATGTTGCTGCTGCCTGTTGTCGCTGTTGTTGATTCTCGTACTGGTTCTGCTATTTTTCTTTTCTTCTTCCCTCCGTTTTCTTGTGCTTATTTTCGTCCTTGACATCATTATTGCTGTCGTGTTGTGCGCTGCTCTCTGCTGTGCGTATGTCTTCTTCTCCTTATTCTTCTTCCTACTTGTTGCCTTTCTCGCTGCTACGTTTTGTTGTTGTCGTTAATCTGTTTTCATTCCTTTGTGCGCTGCTACTTCTAGTTGTCGATCTGGGTCCTCATCCTTCGTTCTCTCGGTTTGTTTTGTCGATTTTTCTGTTTTCCTCGTCGGAATGCTGCTGTTGGGCGTTACGTTCACTGCTACTATTTTCGATCCATTATGCTGCTCACTTTATCCGACTTCGTTCCTGGTCTCTTCGTTGTCTCCCTTTTTCCCCGTTTTCTCTCGTTCTCGGTTTCAGCTTTCGAGTCTGTTTTGTCCCTCTGCGGTCTACTGTTGTTCTGTTTGGTTCGGTTCCGTTTTATTGCTGCTTAACTTTCTTCTTTTTCCTTTTCTTCTCATTTTCTTTCCATAATTTTACTTCCTTTGTTGCTGCTATCATCTTGTTGTTTTTGCTTTTACTATTTCCGTTGTCAGTTAATTCATCTGCTGCTTGAACCATGCCCCTTCGTTCCTCTATTCTATTATTTCTTTTTTCTGTTCTTGTGGCCAAGTTGTGCCATTTCGTTTGTCACTCCTTCATTTCAATGTTGTTATTATCGAGCTCAATCCTTTGTCTCGATTCAGAGCCTTATCCTTCCTTATCTCGATCTCGATTCCTTCTCCCTCTCCTTTGTCTCGCTTTGTCACATTTTCCATGCTCCCTCCGTTCCTTTCCAATCTCCGTTAACTCCGACTCTTTTGTTTATGTTTGTGTATATTCCCGATTCTGTTGGAGTATGAAGTTTTACTGAAGTACAAGTGCTCGAGACAACTTTTGAGATCGTGAGTGGAGCTTGGACTTATCATGGGCGAGTACGTGTTCGTTTTGGCTGTCGACCGAATGTAACTTTAGGACGTTCACTACTACAATTTTGATATTAGAAGACGTCCAAAATAGGATGTTAATATAAGGAACCGTCCTCTATAACATGATAAATTTTGGCTCCCCATGACCTTGGTTAAATAGCACGGTTCAACAAAAGAACCATCCTCTAATATTTATTATTAGCACGGTTGGTCAATGAAACCGTCCTAATTAATGTAAAAGCACGGTTATAGGTTAAACCCATGCTATTAAATATAATTTAAAAGCACGGGTATATATTACACCCATCATATTAAATATATGACCCGTCCTAATTAATATAAAAACACGATTATAGGTTAAACTCGTGCTATTAAATATAATTTAAAAGCGCGGGTATATATATTATACCCATCCTAATAAATAGTGATAATATTGCAAACAAAATTGATTCCCTACATTTCATTCCATTTCAATTATTTGAATCAAACTCTCTCTTAAAATCTTAATCAAATAGACCCGACCAAATAACTCGATTCGACACCCGAACTAAAGATCTAGTTTGAGCCATCACCCCAAATGGCCAAATTGACCAAACTTAGCTCGAATTTTTGTTACCGTCAACGAATCAATATTCCTAATGACGAAACCCGAAAGTGACCAAAATTCTAATTGGCCCAACCCAACCCAAAGTTGTGTCAATTTATTCTGACTCAAGAATGATCGGCTAACCGATCCAGTTGACCCGAGCCAATTCGAGTAAATAGTTTATGTACTACTCGTACTAGTGTTACTTAAGGCTAATCAAGTCAAATTGGGCAAAATAGCGAGTCTACCAATTACACCAACCACCAAAGTAGAGCAACAACGGAGAAGAATCGAGTCACAAAAATGGCGGCCTAAGCTGAAGACGGCAGCGGATATGAACTAGCTAAAAAGCTTGAAAGCCATGGAGTATGGCGGACTTGGCTAGGCGACTCCCTCTACTCGTCCCTCATCCCCTCTCTATCTTCTCCTTCTTCATGCACTCCTTCTTCTCCAACCTCGACCTCCATCTACACCTCCAGCTTCGTGTTCGCGCTCTTCTCTTCGACAAAGCTTCTATCTCTCTCTTCTCACCTTCCTCTTCTTCGTCTTCGTCTTCTCTCACCTCCATTCTCAATCCTTCGTGTATGTTTGCTCCTCCATTTTGACCTAATTTTATTGATGTTCAGTAATTATTGCAGTTTCCGATTTTGTGTGATTCGTAGATTTACAATTGCATGCTGCTGATGTTTATTTCACTCTCGAAGATCCTGCTCCGCCGCCACGAGATTCCAAGGTTCGTGATTTTCTCAGTTTTTATTAGATCAATTTTGCGCGGATTTGGTATTTTTCTTCTTATATGAATTGAACCGGATTTCACAGCGAAACTTGTGGTTAATTGCTTATACATTGAGTTAATGAAGATCAATATAAGTGGATTTTGGTTGTTTTGTCTTACTTTTAAACTTGTAGTTTACATTGGATGTTGGTTGTTATTAGCCATCCGAAAGTAAAGTGTATTGGTGTGAGACAAACATTGGTGTTATTGGATGTTGGCTCTTATATTGATGCGAGGAGTATTTTAATCGAAGACAAACAAATGAACGAGACGGAGGGAGTATGTGTCTAGGGAGTAGTTAGGGGTGGGGCTTTGGATTGGTTATTGTTTTTAAAGTGAGAATTGTTGTTTAATTGGGGGAGAAGGATGTGTATGTGAATATGTGATGTTTTGTTTATTTGTTCATGTTTGGACTGATGATAATAGGTCAGTATTTTGATTTTTGGAGCAGGCAGAACATGTCCAACGATCAAATCGTAGAATTTGAATACATGGCTGATGATCAGGATGTGGTTGATTTGGTTGATGAAATGGAGGAAGAGTATTATGGTAGAGATGACGGGAACGTGGAAATGGATGAGTATGATTTGGTGTGTGAACTATTTTTTCATGCAAATATGTTTGTATCTTACTCTTTCCATCTTAGTAGTCATCTGTTTATCTTTTATATTATTTGTAACGAGTATTTTAAAAGGGTTCATTGATTTGACCAGCTTACTAAGGTGACGGATACCTCAGCTGCCAACACACGACAAGGCAAAGATATACAAGGTATTCGGTGGGATAGATTGAATATAGCAAGAGAGAAGTACAGGTTAACTAGGCTGGAACAATATAAGAACTACGAGAATGTGCCGACATCTGGAGAAACTGTGGATAAGGTTGCTTATTTGACTAAAGTTGATATCCGTAGTCACTTTATCATATACTAAATTGTGGTTTTTAATGCTGTTCTTTCATCCTGGTGACTAGGAATGGAAGTCAAAGGAGAAAGGTGCAAACTACTATGATTTTTTTCTACAATTCAAGAATAGTGAAGCCTACTATTTTGCATTTTCAGGTACGTGTATTATCTCGAAGATTGTTTTTTTATGTTGCTATATTTTGTTTTTATCCCACAAGTAAGATTATTCAACTTGTGTGTTCCACTTGATGATCATTGGTTGTTTTATCGGAGTCCATTTGCATGCTTTGAAATCAGAAAATTCAAAGTCTTTTTCACAGCAGCCTCTCCAAAGAACTTGGGTAGTATAGCCTTATGTAAATCCAGATGTGCCCAAATAATGTCTTGGTGAAACTTGTATGATTTTCTTTTGTTTGAATGATGATCACAGAAAGTGGACGTCTTTTTTTTTCCGAGCGAGTCTTGTTTGAGTCTTTATCTTATGTGAGACAAACACAAATACTCATGTGTTTGTTATCCGATCTCCTGTTCTCTATACGAACAGTCAATCTTACAGCTGATGTTTGGCATTAATGTAAGAAGTTTGAGAACTAACTCAAACGATGAGATGTTTGGATATGTGTTGGCAGTTCGTCCGTTGTCTGTTGCAAGCTTTTGAAACTGTTTTGACATGTTCACAGCTAAGGAACCTTGTTTGGGCCTCTTCAAAACACGATGTCTATCTCATGTCCAACTATCAAGCTATGCATTGGTCGTCATTGTCTCGAAATTTGTCAGAAGTTGTCAACTTTGCTGATCTTGTAGCCCTCTCCGAGGTACCCACATTTCTGTCATGTTACTTTGATATTGATTTATTGCATTTCCTGCTGCTTTTGAGGATGAGTAGAGAAGTTCTTCAATTTTTACTTGCATATGATTGAATGAATTCTTAAGCGGCATTCTTTGTGGCTTGCTGCAGAAACACAAAGGTAGTTTTGGAGTCTATGCCGTGTTTTGGAACCTAGAATTTGAATTTTATTTCGCAAATTGAGTGTGCATTGTGTGGTTTATTGCAAGAGTTCGAGCTAACACTAGATGATTTGTCAAATTATGCTGAAGTTTGTCTATATATCTAGACTCGGAATTAGATTTTTGCAAGTTGGAGTAATGAAGGTGGCATATGAAGCAACAGTGAAGCTGATAGTTGGTTTTCTTGAAAAGAACCTGTTGCTTGATGCTCACCCGCCTCCTCTTGGCCTCCCTCCTACGTTCCGGTTACAAGCCCTCCACTGATGCTCAGCTCTCCGATCTCCTCCTCTTTGCTCACTGTATGTATCTACTCTCTCTCTCTCTCTCTCTCCCCTCCCCCCCCCCCCCCCCTCTCCCTCCCTCTCCCTCTCCCTCTCCCCCCCTCTCCCTCTCCCTCTCTCTAACCTTACTAATATTACTTGCAGCTTTGACAGAAATGCCAATAGCAATTCAAACTAATAAAGAAAAAGAACAGCATTATGAGCTTCCTACTTCCTTCTTCAACCTTGTACTAGGACAGCATCTCAAGTATAAGTACTATCGCCTTCGTTTCATATTCTTAAGAACCGTAGTTAGTTGATCATTTGTATGCTCTGCCTCTTTTATTGGTTGTTTGCATTAGCTGTTGTATAACTTGTGTGCGTCTTTTATAATGGATTTGGGTGAGGCTGCTAGATTTTGACATTGACCAGGTTATATCTGGCTTTCATGCGATTCTCATTTTTTGTCTATAAAAACATGTAGTATGTTCATGTCTTATTTCAAATTGAGGTGAATATATACAATAGATGTTTTGGCCTATTTAGGATTACCACTCTTTGAGCATGTGCGTGCGCGCTGAGATGTATAGCGGTAAGGGGTAAATAAATGCACAAGGCTGTATATATTCTGACTTCACTGTCTAGGCTGTTAGAAACTTTGATGCCGGGCTCATTAGTGCATGCTTAAAAGTTTGAAATAATTATCTCTTTTGGTTCAAATGTTGCTCAAAAGTACATTAGTTTTGGTGAATGCTTTGGTGAACTGTGTGGTTAGTTTTGAGATACGTCTATATGACTATACCTTTATTTCGTCCTTACAGGTGATATCGAGCATGAGTCTTAATGACAGAAAACTCTAATAATGCAGTTGGCAATTCCTTTTTGTTAGACGACAACTGTAGGTATAAGCATCACTCTGCCCGTTCTTGGGTATTTTGTTGTGTCAGGGATGTCAATTGATACTATCCGATCATATGTTTTCATTCTTTAAGAAAAGTTTGTCGTATATCTTGCAGATACTTGTAGCTAGACTTACGAGAACCAACTGTCATTCGACGTGTCGTGAAGTATACCATCCTTTTTTAGAAACGATTACTTAATTCTGTCCTTTAGTTCACAAATTTTTGCAAGACCTTCTGTAATTAAGCTAAGTGTATAATGTTTGCAAATTTATGATTTATGAATATTGGTTGGATTATTGTGCTTGGTTTTTTGCCCACATTATTGTGCTTGTTAAAGTATATATATATATATATAGTATAATTTTTTTTAAAATTTATGAAGTGTATTAAAAAGGACGGTTTAGTTGAATAACCGTCCTGTTTGTAATTCTATTAAACAGCACGGTTTTGTCTCTAAGTGTGCTATTTGTAAACAATTTAATAGGACGGTTCCGCCTTCAACCGTCCTATTTGTAATCAATTAAATAGGATGGTTTGACCTTCTTGGAACCGCGCTATTTGATTTAATAGGACGTCGACCTAAAGAACGGTTCCTTATCTAATATAGGATGGTTAGGAACCATCCTCTTTAATCTTAATTGTAGTAGTGGTTACTCGATTTTATATCGTATGTTTGACTAGTAGTATGTAGTAAATATTTTTAACTTCGGTTTTCTAATTTAGCTATTTATTATTTGCTAATAAAATTATTCTTTTAAATTTTTTATCTTATAAATATTTTACAAGTTTTCGATATCGTTTACAAATCGTTAGTAATTTAATTATTTACGATCGTTACAATATTTTGTTGGTTATCGTGACACTAGTAACTAAACAATAACGATTTCATATTTTCTTCATATTTCGTTAAACTATAATTTTAACTCAAAATCGTAATTTTTATATTATAATCGAGATTTGTATACTTTTTTTTATAAAATAATTTCGTTTTACGACTTATATTAATAAATGAGAAAGTAGTCGATTTTGGTTTAAATACATTTTTAGTCGAGACTATTTTCCCTAATAATTTTTCATTTGTCTATGATTGATTATTTTTAGTAAAATCAGTACTCCTTCCGAGTTCCAGTGTTCTTCCCCTTTCTTTTTTGGGTGGAAAATAAGGTGGGAGTATTATATTATTAAAAGGGGAGAAGTGAAATAAAAAGTAAGAGAGAAATATTATATTAATTAAATGAGTTAAAGTTATTGGAAAAATATGAGAGATGAATATTATATTAATTAAATATGGTAAAGTGTGTAAAAAAGTTTTTCCATAAATGGAAATAGGGAAGAAGAACAAACCCAGCCCAATAAAGAAAGAGGGAAAAACACTAAAACTCGGAGGGAGTATTATTTATTGATAAAATCTATTTGCTAAAACTAATTTGAAAGCTTTATAAAATCTCGATTAATTTATAAAATTCCTCGACTCAATTAATTTTGATATCGTTTCTCTTAAAAAAAAAATCTCTTTTCTAAAATTTATAGTTTTAACTAGATTTTCTAATTATTTATAAAATACTATATATTGACTTATTATATTTTATTTATATTTTGAGTAACGAATTTAGAAATATAATAAAATTACGATAACGAAGATAATAATAAAATGTTAATTTCGTTAGAAATGCTATTTTTAATAGGGTTATTTAACAACAATAATACCAACTATAAGGCGTCTTCCCAAAATAATATCAATTTTAATAAATCTGAGAATAATACGTATTGGAGTGGTTAAACAAAAGTAGTATAGGTGACCGGTTACCTGTAGAACCCTTCCACCTTCCTTTTTCATCTTTAGTTTTATTTAACGACAATAATACCAACTATAGAACGTCTTCCGAAAATAATTTAAATTTTAATAAATCGGAGAATAATACGGATTTTTGGAGTAATTATTACACCAAAATAGTATAGATGATCGGTTAGCGGTAAAACTCGTTCTCCTTCCTTTTTCGCCTTTAATTTATTTCAAATTACTTAACTCCTTTTCACTTAGTGTACGGGGAATTAAATGTCATTCATGTCCTGCGTCTTCCTTTTCCTTCAAGTTTTCAACTTCACCAAATCTAGCTAACAACACAATCCAATACAAAAATCAACATGTTAATATAAACGAAAAATATAGAAAAAAACTAAAGAAGGATGAACGGTAATGGAGAGAGAGAATGAAGGAGAGAACTAAGGAGAGACAGACCTTACAAAATTGACCCGACCCGAATAAGCCAAACTGATCCTAACCCGACACCTGAATTGAAGACTTGATTTTGACCCGTAATCCGAATTAACCGAGCTAACTCGAAACTGACCCGACTATTATTATAGAAAACAAATCGATATCCCTAAAAAAGTTGAAAACAACAAATCCGAAAATGACTTGAACCCGAAATTATCCAACCCGATCCGAAGTTAACCCGATTATTATGACACAAAAGTGGTCCGACCCAAAGCTGACCCAACACGGTTCACCCGTTATCCAGGTCTAAGTAAGAGGATGAAGGATAAGTAGCAGGTTAAATATTAATTAGGTGACCTGATGTAGCAGGTTATAAAGTCACTTATACTACTCTTGTTTAACTACTCCAATAATACGTATTATTCTCAGATTTATTGAAATTGGTATTGTTTTGGGAAGACGCCCTATAGTTGGTATTATTGTCGTTAAATAACCCTTTTTAATACATTTCACATATTTTAATAACTTACGTATTTTCTATAACGAAATTTCTATTTTAAGCAAGTTTCTAAAATTAGTAACTTTCTATTTATAGAAAGCTTGTCTTTTTATATAAAATGTTTATTCCTTTCATCCTCATATTATTCATATTGATTATATTTATTCTTGAATATCGATAATGGCTTGTTTTGGAGTTATGGAATAAGGACAAGTGTGAGTTTTAGAGTAAAATATTCTGGGGTTTATGTTTTTGCCATCAACTATAAAGCTGGTGCGTCTTTATGGGGCACAGTGGTTGTTGAACCGAGCATATATTGTGTTCGGGAGTGTGTGTACATTTTGACCTTAAACTCGTGCCTCGCAATGTAAGACGCCGTCGGGTTGAACTGAGTATTTATGGTGCTCCGGAGGGGTGTGCATATTATCTTAAACTAGGGCCACGCATTTGTAAGTTGCCGTCCTATTATGGTTGAGTAGCCTAGTTAGAGACCGAAGTTTGATTTGTTTGAACTAAGTTCTCGAAGCTAGTTTTTAGTATTCTCCTAGTGAAAGTCTAGCCTTCATCACTATTCCTATCCATAACGCCATTTTGAATATTTTTATTATTATCGATACATTTTGATTTGCAGGTTGGCAATGTTTGAAGTTTTCTTCTGAAAACTTGTTCTGATTTTATTGTTCCAGTATTTTGAGTTTTCTCCGAAAGCTTATTTTTGTTATATCATTTAATGTTTTCCATTTTAAATATTTTGATATAATAATATTATTATTTTTCCATATGATATAATATGGCTGGGAGAACGTCCGAGTTACTCCCCACTGACGTGGCTGTTATGTTTATAACATGACAGGTATTTGTTGGTGGGTTTTGGGTGTGAGCTAGCGAGTAGCGTGGATCCTACTCTACCTTCATTCATGTTTATTTATGGATTTGTATAAACCCGTTTGGAGATTTTACTTTTAGCCCTTTTGTAAAAAGAGGCCTTTGTATTTGACTTACCATTTATTTTTATAAGATATAGTTTTTCAGTGTGTTTAATCCCAAATCTACAGTGTTTCCGCCACTGTATTGCGTTAGAATTTCTAGGGGATTACAGAGCCGAAAGGGTCATGGCCGAAGTACACGATGGTGAAAATGGTCCGCATATGAACGCCCATATGTTAGCCCGAAAAATCACGAGACTCAGATATTATTGGAATAGCATGGAAATCGACTGCCAGTCATATGTCAAACACTGTCATAACTGTCAGATTTTCGCCAACGTACAACATATGCCGTTATCCCTATTATATACCATGACATCGCCATGGCCATTTTCGACATGGGGAATCGATATAATCGGGAAGGTGAATCCTTCCGGGACGGGGGGGTCACTGTTTCATTTTAGTGGCCATTGACTATTTTACCAAATGGGTCGAGGCCGAATCGTACCGGATTTTTAATGCCAAGCATGTAGCCAAGTTCGTCCAATACAAGATTATATGTCGATACGGGATCCCGCACGAGTTCATCAGTGATCATGGGACCCATTTCCAAGCTGAAACCGCTACTTTACTAGAAAAATATAAAATTCAAAGGCATACATCTTCGCCTTACCGTCCCCAAACAAATGGAGCGGTAGAGGCAGCTAATAAAACGATTGTCACCATACTTAAAAAGATGGCCGATAATTACCGGGACTGGCCCGACAAAATTCCTTTTGCCCTCTGGGGGTACCGAACATCAATTCGCACCGCAACCGGAGCAACTCCATATTATCTGACATATGGGATGGAAGCGGTCCAACCAGTCGAGCTAGAAGTACCATCCCTTAGGATTTTACTTGAAAGCCAAGTGCCCGAATCAGATTGGGTACAAACCCGATATGACTCGCTAGTTCTTTTGGACGAACGGCGATCCCGAGCCCTCAACAATATCCAAATATACCTGAAATGAATACAACGGGCTTTCAACAAAAGGGTTAGGCCCAGAAATATCAAAGAGGGCGATCTAGTCCTAAAGTCCGTCCCGGCCTTGCTACCAGTCGACCCAAGAGGAAAATTCAAACCCAATTGGGCCGGGCCATATCTAGTAAAGAAGGTTTTGTCAGGAGGAGCGGTGATGCTGACAGACTTGGACAGAAACGAGTTCGTGATGGTAGGAATTTGCCATGGATCCCCACCGTCAAATAATAACCAACTAACCTAACACGTAGATAGGGTAAGTCGGGTCGAGTCCACGGGGACGGTAAGAGGTGTCTACACTAGGTCTACCTAAACACGAGACTAAGTAAACGAGCTAAGCTAAAAAAACAATGATAAGAAAGGGAGAAGACTAAGACTACGACTAAGGTAACGACGAAATCAAATAAGGAAAGGGTAGGGTTAGGTCGGGTTCATAAGTGTAGTAGGATAATTGGGAGATCGAGGGTGTAGGTTTCACCTAGTTACTAAGGTCGGTCTGGGCTCTCGCTACGTACACCTAGAGCTGGCAGTTAGTCGGGCCGGGCCGGGCTTCGTGCCGTGCCCGGCGGGCTTCGTGCCTGGGTGGGCCGGCCCGGTCGTGCCTAGACCCGGGCTCGTGCCGTGCCCGGCACGGAGCTCTAGCCGACCATGCCGCCGAGGCACGGCCCGAGGCCCGGGCCCGGTCGTGCCGTGCTCGGGCCGGGTCTCGTGCCCGGTCGTGCCCGGTCCGTCGTGCTAGTTTCATGCTCGTGCCCGTGCTTCGGTTTTCGTGCCGGTTTTCGGGTCGTGCCTCGATCTATTTCGTATTTAATACTAATTATATTAAAATTACAGTATTTTGTATTATGTTATTTAGATTAGTAATAATTTTTATAACTTTTATATATATATATATATATATATATATATATATATATATATATATATATATATATATTAGTTATAAAAATTAGTAATAATTTGTAATAACTTATACAAGTATTATATTATATATACATATATTACAATTTAGAAATGTAGAGTATTGGGATTTTAGAAGATTAGTAAGAATGATTAGTAATTTAGTAGATTAGAAGAAGAGTAGAATGGTTTTTGTGAATTGAAGATGATGAATATGGGTATTTATAAAAAAAAATGGAAAAAGAAAAAAAAAAGAAGGAAAAGAGACGTTGGAGCCTTGGAGGCTGCAGCATGAAGCAGACAGCAGCACAGCACAGCACAGCAGACAGCCGCACAGCACAACAGGTAGCACATCGTGCCTGGCCGGGCTGGACCGTGCTTCGGGCCCGCCGTGCCCGGGCCAGTCGTGCCTGGTCGTGCCAGCCCGCGTGCCTGTCAGCGGGCCTGCAGCGGGCCGGACCGTGCTGGGCCCGTCGTGCCCGTGCCTGGCACGGGCTTTTTGCCCACTTCGTCGCCGTGGCCCGACCCGAGGCACGACGGCCCGTGCCCGTGCCAGGCCCGATTTCGCACTCGTGCCGGGCCGTTCGTGCCAATTTTCGTGCCGGACCGGGCCGGCGGCGGCGGCCCGGCCCGAACTGCCACCTCTACGTACACCAATGTCCGCACTCACGTGTCAAAGACAAAACCCGAATACTTATGCAAGTTGTCACCCAATACACAAGGATTTAACCACAAATCAATCACACAATGAGAAGAGGAAGACAAGCAAGAGGAGCATTTGCAACTACTACTCTAACAAGCAATTCAACAAACACATGGTGCTCTTTATATGTGACTAGTAACAAATGATGGTAAGATTTGTCGTGGATCCCAACCGTCAAATAAAACCGGCTATACCTAGTGGGTAGCTAGGGTAAGTCGAGTCGAATCCACAGGACGGGAGGTCGGACTAAGGTATGCTACGGTCAAGGACTATGTTCAAGACGAGCTATTCTAAGGGGGAGGCTAAGGACTAAACTAGGTCTAAAACTAGGACTAAGGGAAGCTAGGATAACACTAAGAAGGAAGACTAGGGTTAGGTCGGGTTCATGGAGTGATGGGATGGTCGAGGAGAAGCTAAGGTGAAGGGGTAGTCGGGGAATCTAGGTGTAGTCCGGGCTCTTGCTACGTAGACCGACCTAGAGGTTCTTGATAGGACCCATCTTAGCGACACACAAAACAATCGGGGTTACTAGCGTGCTATCGTGGCCTAGGTCGCATCCGGGCTCTCGCTACGTAGACCGACCTAAGGGTCGTCCTCACCGGGATCTCGCTACGTAGTGAGTGAAACAAACCCGCAAGCAAACTATCACCCACAAGAGAAAAGGCAAGAAACGCACAAGGATTTACATCAATATGTCATTCAAGCATTTCATCAAACATGTACCATGCATCAAACTAAGAGGAAACCCAAAACTTCCACCAACATCTCTAACAAACCCTTAATCATCCACAATCACATCCAATCACCCTAATAACCCTAGCAAGAGTCTACTCTAACATATCTATACTAAAACTAACAAGAACTAGAGAAATCAAAGCAAACAACAAAACAAACATAATGAAAGTAGTGAAACAATGAACAATGAACGACAAAATCAACAAAGAATCAAACTTTAATGATAAGACAAAGAATAAGAGAAGAGAAAAGAAGATTATACCTACTAACAAGATGAATGGAAGAAGGAAAACTTGTATAAAAGAGAAAACCCAAATACATCAACCAAGGTTGTCAATCTTGGTTGGATTCTTCAAGAATTCCCAAATTACAAGAGTTAAACTAGGATTAAAGATTAACTAAGGACTAATCTACACTAATCTATGCTAATCTATGCTAAACTAGGCTAGGGTTTATGGGTAATGTCTAACATAACATAAGATTGCCAGAGGGGGGGTATATATAGGGTTGTAAGAATAAGGGGAATGAAGTGACAAAGTGCGAGGAGAAACAGGGGGCTCACGGCCATGATGAGGGGGCTCAGGACCATGAGGCACCCCCGTCATGGCCATGATGGTCATGGGCGTCATGGCCATGACGGCCTGCAGTAGCTTGCTTTTGCTTGTCCTCTTCATCCCGACCATGATGGCTCTTACCTCGACCATGATGGGTCTTGTACGCCTCAAATATGATCTCAAGGGTCCCTCCTTGCTTCTCATGGACTTCTCATCGATTCTCGGTGCTCGGGATCGAGTCTAAGGGGCTCGGAAATGGGTCCCAAGGTCTCGGGATCGAATCCAAGGCATCAAGTGATCGTTCATTCTCTTCGTTGGCTCCAAAAGTGTATGAAACGAGTCGGAATCGTTCCAATTCTCCATGAATAGTCTTGGGAACCTAAAACGAGCTATAGGAAGTATAAGTAGCCCGTGAAATCGCTCTAAAGAGCGATTTCACAAGGAAAAAGGGACCAAAACACAACAACTTAGGCACTACAAACTACACTTATCATAATGGTTGGGTGGACTCAAATGTCGAAGAAAAGGCACAAAGGGGAGCAGGGGACCATCCCGGTCGGGATGGATGGTCCCGGTCGGGATGCCTCACTCGTCGCGGTCGGGACGCCCTCATCCCGGTCAGGACAGACCTCCAGTGAGCTCGAAAATGTGCACACCCATCCCGATCGGGATGGCTTCCTTCCCGGTCGGGATGCCGCACCCTTCCCGATCGAGAAGCCTCTTCCCGGTCGGGATGGGTCTTCTTGACCTTCCAAAATCCCAAAAGCTTACTCCAAGCTTCAAAAACCCGATCCTCATGCTTACTATCTAAGCTCTATCATAGCCATTCCTCTCTAGGAATCGTCTTCACTTCACCTATCCACAAAGCTCAAACACACATCAAGTTCTCTCCCTCACAACGCTCATCAATCAATCCAAATAATAAGAATGTCACAAAACTCAAACTAACTACAAGAATGAGATATATACAAAGAGACGGTTCTTGTGGAACTCCGTCAAACCAAGGATGGTGCTCTCTTCATTCTTTTCCAACAACAATAACAACTAGTTCCATCTCCATCAAGGGCACGGAGAAACAAATCGAAGGCTCTAGCAAAGTCTTCAATCAATCTCGAGATATAACCGTCCAAATACCAAGGCTCTTCTTGACCTTGCCTTGACGTTCCCGGGGCATCCCTATCTTCCAAGTTCAATGGCTTGAACTCGTACTTTTGATCTTTCGGGACATACCCAAACGTCCACCGATCCTCATGTGGCCCCAAGGGCGGCTCATCTTTCTCCTTGTCATTGCACTTGTCATCCAACCCATGATATGGGCTCTCATCCTCCTCACTTTCGGAGTCATCATCCTCAAGTACATAAGAGTACTTCTTCAAGCTTTGTCCCGATTCTTCCCTTAGATCGACGTCTTTCGTGGCTTGGATCATATTGCAAGACTCATCGTTGGTGGGCGAAGTGTTGCCTTGGAGGTCAAACACTAACCTTTCTTCCCCCAACTTGAAGATGATCCTACCGTTCTTCATGTCGATCATAGCACCGGTGGTGTGTAGAAATGGGCGCCCAAGGATAATGGGAGTGTTGGCATCTTCCGGCATATCGAGCACGATGAAGTCGACCGGAATGAAGTACTTCCCGATTCGTACCGACACGTCCTCTAACATCCCTAATGGTCGGTTGAATGATTTATCGGCCATTTGGAGTGTAACGGACGTACGCTTTAGCTCCTTCATCCCGAGTCGCAAACAAATGGTGTAGGGAATAATGCTAACACTTGCACCCAAATCACACATAGCTCTCTCAATCGCAATGTTGCCTATGGTGCATGGGATCGAGAAACTACCCGGATCCTTCAACTTCGAAAGCGTGGAACCTTGAATAAGCTCGCTCACCACCCTCGTGAACGCTATGGTCTCTTCCTTGTCGACAGATCTCTTCCTAGCCAAGATTTCTCTCATAAATTTTCCATATGCCGGGATTTGGGTAAGTAACTCGGTAAACGGGACACTCACATCCAATTTCTTCACAATACTAAGGAACTTGTCGTATTGAGTATCCACTTTAGTCTTCATTTGCCTTGATGGGAAAGACAACTTGATTTGAAATTTGTTTTGCTCAATAGGGGTAGACTCCTCAAATGACACTTTCCTTTTACCCTTGTCTTTCTCTTGAAGTGGGGGAGGGTTGTCTTCTTGGGGTTTTTCAATTTCCCATAATACTTGCTCCTCCATCGGATTATCAAAGCTTGACTCTCCTTGAGTTGGAGACACAACTTCCTTCATTGCTTGTTGCTCACTAGGAAACACGGGAGGATTATAGGTAGCCCCGCTCCTTAAGGTGATGGCATTGACATGCTCAAAATTTGGAGTTTCACCTTGAAGAGGTAATTGCCCCCTTTGCCTTGAAGAACTCCCCAATGCAAGTTGAGATATTTGAGTCTCAAGCATCTTCATATGAGTTCTTGTTTCCTTGTTCTCATTTAAGATTTGAGCTATGATCTCTTGTTGTGACCTTTGTGTCTCCAATTGACTCCTTTGCATTTCTTGAGTACTCCTTTGCATATCCATCATTTGTTTTTGCATGTCGAAATCTCGAGGTGGAGATTGTGGATTATGCGGAGTGTCGGTGAGGGCTAATGGAGTACCATAATCATGAATAGGAGACCGGCTCCTAGGCTTGCTTTGTTGATTGCCTTGTGTTGCTTGTTGTTGTTGACGGTTCGCTTGGAACCCATGAGAATTGCCTTGATTAAGGCCTTGATTGTGGTTTTGTTGTTGTTGGAAGCTTTGGTTCCCTTGGAAACCACCTTGATTGAAGTTCCCTTGTTGGAACCCTTGATTGTTGTTGTGAAAGGTTCCTTGGTTATTTTGCTTGAAATTATTGGAAGGGTCTTGGATTACCCATATAACCTTGGTAACCTTGATTGTTGTCCCTTAAGGGAGGTGGAACATAGGGACGAGGTTGCATAGCTTGTTGTTGAGGGACTTGATTGGAAGCATGGTATTGATTAGAGTAGGAGGCACCTTGCTTGAACGCTTGAAAGGCGTTCACTTGCTCAATACTTCCCCGATAATGTATAGGATCATGACCAACGATTCCACAAGTATCACACATCCCATAATAAGGCAAAGGAGGTGCAAATCCCAAAGCATTCACTTCTTGAATCGATTGATGGTTGGAGGAACTAGTGCCTTGGACTTGGTTGAGGTGGCTTTGGAGCTTCTTGTCAATAGTCTCCATGTGTGTTTTCAATTGAGCTCCAAGGTCAATGCTTAACTTAGTGATATCATCGACCTCATGCATACCTCCTTGATGTGCCTTCCTAGGCCTAGAGTATTGCGAATTATGCACCGCCATCTCTTCGATTCTCGCCCAAGTTTGGTCGTCATCGACCTCGGCGAACCTACCATTGGAGCCCATATTAAGTATAGCTCTCGAGTCCTCATAAAGACCATTCCAAAATTGTTGAACCAAGAACCATTGTGAGAGTCCATGGTGGGGGCACGATCTCACCAAAGATTTAAACCGCTCCCAAGCTTCATAAAGGCTCTCTTCATCCCTTTGTTGGAAACCGGTGATGGAGGCCCTAAGCAAATTAGTCTTCTCCGGAGGGTAAAATTTTTGGTAGAACGCCAAGGCAAGCTTCTTCCAAGTGTCGATACCCATGGTTGCCCTATCGAGACTCTTGATCCATTGCTTCGCTTTTCCAATAAGAGAGAACGGGAAAAGTACCCAACGAATTTGATCTTGAGTAACCCCGGTTTGAGATATAGCGTCACAATAATCGGAGAAGGTCTCCATGTGTTAGTGCGGGTCTTTGGTGGGCAAACCACTAAATGGGCTCCTCTCCACAAGTTGGATAAATTGAGTCTCTGCCACAAAATTCTCGGTATAGGCTTCCGGTAATGCACTCGGTCCCGGCAAGACATCCTCGGTAAAAGTGGAGTGAGATGAAAACTTCGGCATGGTTGGTGTGGACATGACATAGGTCCACCCCGACGCGGCCACGCGCGGGTTTGGGTAGGCGAATGAATCTCCATATGAGAAGGATCGAATTGAAATTTAGGTCTATGTGGAGTCGCCACCGAATTTTATGGTTATTCGGAACCGTTCGAGCCCACTCTATGTCGTAGTGGGCCGTATACAAAATACGGCCCATTTCCGATGTTAGAGTTTACTGGGCTCGTCCCTTTGCATATCGATATAGATGCCGACTTGAGCGGTTAATCGTATATTGAATGACTCTCGTTCGCCAACGGTTTCGGGCATCCGGAAACCGAGGTTCTGAGTAAGGGGTGAGGGTACGTGTTGGGAAGCCCACAAAGGACACCCAACCCCGCCCGCACATTAGCGGCCTCTACTAAGAACTCGAATGACTTTCTAATACGCGTGCTAGTAAAACGGGAAAATGATATGCAAAGATTTACTTTCCCTAAACATGCGAATGGAATTGAAAAGTGGGTTTCTATGTCAATTTAATGCAACTAAAATTAACGTCGAAGTTGTATTTTAGCATGCGGGTTCATTTAGTACAATAAACGAATAATAATTAAATTGACAAAAGAAACAAAAAAACGCGTTAGTAAACGATGTAAAGAAACGAATAATAACGGTTTGCAACTATTGAATTGAATTAAAAAGATGCAAATATGAAGATGCACGATTTGAAAAGATAGTATACATGTGATTAATTATACGCATGTTGACCTAAGTCGTAAAATACTATCGAGTTTGAAAAATAGAATAATGTACGACTTGCGTTTTAGTCGTTATGAGGCTACTCGATCGAGTGGTCGATGGACTCGATCGAGTAGGCCTGTAAAAAGTGATTCTGTTTTGCATTATGGACCGTACTCGGCCGAGTTATTGACCAACTCGGTCGAGTACATGGCCACTCGACTGAGTCACTGTGAGACTCGATCGAGTGGTGATCGTGATTAGCATTCTGACTTGATTTTGAGGTGCCACTCGACCGAGTGGGATAGGCACTCGGTCGAGTGCCCTCTGTACGAATTAAGATTCGTTTGTAAAATTGTGTTTTATGTCAAAAATCGTTTTAAATTGATTATTGAGATGTGATTAAATTTTCTCCGTGTTAATAATGTCATAATTCCAAAGAATTGTTTTGACAATTATTTAGCATTAACGAAAATTGCCCTAAGTTGATTTAATGCGATTTAGAAAGATTGACTCTTTGATTAAATAATAAAAGAACCTGATTCCCTCGACTTCTCCGACATCGATGAATCCCTAGAGATCGTGATGTCGGATCCGTGTCAACGGGTTTCGACCCTTATTAAAATTGGTTTTAGAAAATTCGATGAATGCAATATTAAAGATGATAACGACGAGAAATAATGACGAATTCTTGTTTAAGTTGGCTCATCTCAATAGTCAAATAATCGGGGTACCGGGATAAGCGGCCGTCAACGCTGTGTGCAGTACACTTGTATGTTCATGTTTTCTTATCCCGATATCCTTCTTACTTGACACAAATCAATGAGTATTTTAATATTTTGATACTAACGATATTACCGATATTATGACGCAATAATGATAACGAGGTAAATAATAATAATAATACTAATCGTAATAATAATAATAATAATAATAATAATAATAATAAACATAAACATAATAATAATAATAATAATAATAATAATAATAATAAACGTAATAATAATAATAATAATAAGCGTAATAATAATAATAATAATAATAATAAACGAAAAAAAACGGGAAAGAGAGGAAGATGACAACGCAAAGAAAAAAAGAGGAAAAGAAAGAGGTTTGTCACCCTCAACCTACATGTTTTTGTCTCGGACTAAGGCTCGTAAACGCGGCTATGACACGAGAGTCTTCGAGGTATATGGAGGCTAAGTTGTGGTGGCTCGGGTTGGATTCCTAAAACTAGGTTTAGGGTTTGCTTAATGTCGATTTGCTAGGATTTTGCTTAGGGTTCGTCTAGGGTTTGTAGAAGACGTAGTGTAGGGTTGCTCTAGGGTTTTTTGTAGATGTGAAAAGATGTGTTGTAGGGTGTTGCATGGGGTGTATATATAGGCTAGGCTAGGGCATCGATTTAGGGCTACTCGACCGAGTAGGAGGCCAACTCGGTCGAGTGGCCCGTTATGCCAGCCGCCGGGCTCAAAGTTGGCCCACTCGATCGAGTGGATAGGTCACTCGATCGAGTGGCCTAGATGGGTCGCGCGGGTCTTGTTTTGGACCTTGACCTCGATTTGCTTGATGGGTTTTGTGTTTGACCTGGACTTTTGATGGTTGTATGGTTGTTTTGTGTGTCTCGGAAATGACTTTGACCGGGGTTGACCCAATCGTGAAAAGTCGGTTTTATTTCCGGTGTCGGTTTTGGCCCAAATTAGTCTTGTTTGACTCGGAATGATCCACTGGGCCTGGATTCGAGGTTGATTTTGTGATATTTGTACTCTGTAAGTGTGTTAGCCAGCGATTAATGGATTTGAGCCCGTATCCGAGCGTGTGGAAACATGTTAGCGTCCGATCATCATCGGGTGATTTTTGGAAACTGCCATAGACACCTGGCAGTCAAAATGCGAGTGTCTACAGAGCCCCCACTCTGACTGAGCCTTGGACAGGGCGAAAGTCAGAGTAGCTACCAAGCCCGTTTAGACCTGGTAGACTTCCGTTCGGGTCGTTTATAGTCCATTGGACTTGCGTGAAGGGCTCGCCAGCCATAAGGCCGAAATCATACCTGTGCTTGATGATAGTGTTCCCGTGGGGAATTTGGACCTGTAGCGTAAGTCCTGGGTGCGCCTGTGTGTTGGCCCATCCCGTGTCATCCTGGGGAAATGCTGCTGGGGAGATTTGATTGGCTTGCATGCCTTGCTGGAGTCGTACCTGTATAAGTTACACAAAATGCATGCAACACGTAGGTAGTAAAAATGACTCGTGCTGGGGAAAATGACCTTTTGAATTTTTGAAAATTTGACATTTTGAAATTTTGAAATTTTTGAAATTGACTCTAAAGAAATTAGGAAAGTTCGGGATGATTATTTTCACATTAGTATCGAGACTAGGCTTGTGGCTCGATTCCGTTTGCAATTAGGAAACTTTCCTAAAAGTGATATGGAAAGGGTGTGCAAGGCTAATGCTATATATAGCCCTCTATGCCCTTGGTTTTCTTCGTAATTCCCATCACAAATCAACCTCTTAAAAAGAAATTCTCCTTATTTCCCTTAAGGCAAAAAGAAAGTCTCTTTATCCTTTTAAGAAATCCAACATGGGAATCGATAGGTTGAGCGCTATGTTGCAAGCATGGTCCCGACAGTTTAGGGATGCCGACAGGGTGGTTTTGAACCAGACGGGTATAACTCAGCTGTACCCGTTCCGTCAGATGGTGGTAGATCGTTACTTCTTGGATGCTTGCTTGGTTTACTGGGATGACATATACCATGTCTTTGCCTTCCCTCGAGGCGAGATCTGCCCTTTACCTGAGGAGATCGCAGCTATAGGAGGATGGAACCCGATGCTTCGGCCCGCCGTCCCGTATTCAGTCTACGATCCAAGGAGGAAGTTGAGGGAATTTTTAGGCTATCCCATAACGAAGTGTCCCGTATGATGGAAAGTGGCGACATTTCTCTGATCGACTTGGCCGAGAAATTCATGAACCCGCATGATGTCCGGGTAAGGTCGGCCCATAGCCGTAGGGCCTTTTCTTTCTGCATGCTCCATGTTTACGCTTTTGAAGGTCACATGGATTGGTTATCTTGCATGGGTAATGCCCGTCTCATAACCGTGGTGGATTTGATGGATACTGAACATAGTCCGACTTGGTTAATCACGGGCGAAATCATCCAAGGATTAGATAATCGCAAAAGGGACTCGTCCGTTCGTCTCACCGGAAGCACCCGTTTGTTGCAAGTAAGTCGGTTTTTTTATTATTTTTTTTTGATTCCTCGATTTTTTGAATTTTTTTTCGAGAATTCGGCTACTGCAGTGGGCACTCGATCGTGTGCCTTCGTAAAAAGGCTTCCTGTTTGCTTCCAGTGACGCCACTCGATCGAGTCGCCCTAGCACTCGATCGAGTGTCGTCTGCTTCGTCTCGAGATCTAATGCTTTTGTTTTCTTTTTTCAGATTTGGCTTTATGAGAGGCTATCGGTGATAGATCCTCCACTTGATGCCAGCAATTACCGCCATAACCAGTTGATGACGAGGAGACGGGCCATCGATTTTTCTCGCTTGATTAGCCAAAAATATTGGGATGAGGTGTTATCAATCCATGGTGGGCGGTTGATTCGATGGGTCGTGCCATGGTGGCCCATCCCGGCTTGGTCAGGTTTGGACCCGAGGGAGAGGGCCCGTTACCAAGTGATCTTGTCCTTCAACCAAACGGTTCATCTCTACCCGGATCGCATACTAAGGCAGTATGGACGAACTCAGCGGATACCAGAAATAGAGGCCATTGTGAGTGATCCTACCCAATTGACGGATGTGATGTGCGACACGTGGATGCAAAGATGGTACACCCGACACACTTGGCCCTTTTCCAAATCTCGGCATTCGATCTGGGTTTCAGACTTATATACCAAGGGGACTAAAGCAGGTGATGCTAAAGCCCGAGCTGCTTTGAAGGTTGATGAAGCCTTTGACCTGCTGAGGAGAGAACAGGCTAAAGACAACATGGGGTTTTTTGATGAGGGAGACACTCCAGCTACCCTAGTTCGTCTAATGTCAGAGCAAAAGAAGAAGGCTAAGACTCAAGCTAAAGGGTCCGGTGCTAAAGGTGCTCGGGGGAAAGTGAGCCTCCAGACAAACTTGGAAAGGAGACTGGGCCCTAAGCTAGCCGTGCAGGACCGACTTGGCCCACGGGATAGGCTATCCGAGCGTGTGCGGGCTCGACTTGGGCCGAAGACTGTGATTGAAGACCCGTCGTCAACGAAGCGGGCCCGTGCTAAGGAGGTTCCTCTTGTGATTAGGGAACACTCATCCCCACCTCGACGACCTCGGGCTCCACACGACCCGAAGGACAAGGGAAAGGGGAAGATGCCCGGATATTAGTCTCCGTATTTTATTATTTGAATATTACTATTTATTTTCTGGTGTGATTTTTTTTTTGTATATGCCGTGTTTGGCGTTTTTTTTTTTTTTTTTTATTAATTCCCGAGTTTATCGAGATATTAATAAAAGACATATTATTTGAAATCGTTCCCGTCTTTTCGATATTGCAGTGGTTGTACCCTTTTGAGGGGTTGCCTACGTATCCACAACTAGCGGAATCAAACCAAACGTAGTTCGAAATTTGATTTGATTGATTTGATTTTTTTTGCAATTTTCGAAATACATCAAGATCATTGATTCGAGATGTGCGACGGTAGAATAATTAATTCTAACTTATTGACTTGTCTATAATTTTGAAAATTTATAAAAGGACAAAGTTTTAAATTTTTTTGCAAATGACATTGAGACAGGGGTTTATGAGTAGTAGCGCTTCAGCTGGTCCAAGTTGGTCGGGTTGACGAACTCGTTGCCATCCAGGTCCGTTAGCATCACCGCTCCTCCTGATAGGATTTTCTTGACTAAATATGGCCCAGCCCAATTGGGTTTGAAATTTCCCCTTGGGTCCACCGGTAGTAAGGCACGAACCGATTTTAGGACCAAATCACCTTCTTTGATTTTCCTGGGCCTAACTCTTTTCTTGAAGGTCCGCTGGATTCTCTTTTGATATACTTGAATATTGTTGAGGGCCCGGGACCGTCGTTCGTCCAAGAGGACTAGCGAATCGTATCGGGCTTGGACCTAATCTGCTTCTGGTACTTGGCTTTCAAGTAGAATCCTTAGGGATGGTACTTCTAACTCAACCGGTTGGACTGCTTCCATTCCATATGTCAGGTAATATGGAGTTGCTCCAGTTGCAGTGCGGATTGAAGTTCGGTATCCCCATAAGACAAAAGGTATCTTGTCGGGCCAGTCCCGATAATTCTCAGCCATCTTTTTAAGTATGGTGACAATTGTTTTGTTGGCCGCTTCTACCGCTCCGTTTGTTTGGGGTCGGTAAGGTGAGGATGTATGCCTTTGAATTTTGTATTTTGCCAGTAATGCAGTAGTTTCAGCTTGAAAGTGGGTCCCGTGATCACTGATAAATTCGTGCGGGATCCCATACCGGCATATAATCTTATTTTGGATAAATTTGGCCACGTGCTTGGCGTTCAAGACACGGTATGACTCGGCTTCTACCCATTTGGTGAAGTAGTCGATGGCCACCAAAATGAAGCAATGTCCTCCCGTCCCGGAAGGATGTACTTTCCCAATTATGTCTATACCCCATATCGAAAATGGCCATGGTGATGTCATGGTATATAATAGGGAAGATGGCATATGTTGTACATTACCGAAGATCTGACAGTTATGGCAGTGCTTGACGTATAACTGACAGTCTGTTTCCATGGTGTTCCAGTAGTACCCGAGCCTCATGATTTTACGGGATAGCATATGGGCGTTCATATGTGGACCGTTTTCACCGTCGTGGACCTCGGCCATGACTTTTTCGGCTTGAATTTTGTCGATGCATAGGAGGAGAACCCCCTGTGCCGTCTTTTTATACAATTGCCCGTCATCAGTACGAACAAATTGGGTTGCTAATCTTCGTAGGGCCTTTTTGGCCCGATTTTCAGCTCCCGCGGGATATTCCCCCGTTGTCAAGTATGTTAAGACGGTTTGATACCAAGGTTCTGGGTCAGTTATCTCGATATCCTGAATGGCATGGATATAGGCCGGCTCTGACCGCCTTTCAACACAGATTGGCATGCTGGTCAGGTGATCCGGGATGTTCAGTAAAGATGCTAATTTGGAAAGTGCATCTGCAAACTGATTTTCTTCCCGAGGCAGGTAGATATATTCTACTTTCTGGAATTGTTTCTCTAGAACCCGTACTCGCGCTTGGTAAGCCACGAGATTGGCGTTCCGAGTTTTCCATTTTTGGAGTGCTTGATTGATGACCAATGATGAATCACCGTCGACCCGGAGGTTTGTTACCCCTAAATCAGCGGCGGCTTGCAACCCGTGAATGCACGCTTCGTATTCGGCTGCGTTGTTGGTCACGTCGAAGTCCAATTTGATGGATAAGGGAGTGTGTTCCCCTCGGGGTGAGATTAATAGAATTCCGACCCCAAATCCTCGGAAGTTGGATGCTCCATCAAAGTACAGATCCCATGTCTTGGTATCGGTATGGAATATGTCTTCGTCAGGAAAGGCTCATGTATCAGTGTGGCCCTCTTCGGATATTGGGCTGTCAGCGAGGAACTCGGCAACTATCCGGCCTTTGATGGCTTTTAATGGTACAAACCTGAGGTCGAACTCAGATAACATTAAAGTCTATCTTGACATCCTGCCGTTGAGGATGGGCTTCTCGAATAAGTACTTGATTGGATCCATTTTGGATAACACGTGTAACTCGTGACTGAGCATGTAATGTCAGAGCTTTTTAGTGGCCCAAACCAATGCTAAACACGTCTTTTCGAGCATTGTGTATTTGCACTCGTACTCGAGGAACTTTTTACTGATGTAGTAAATAGCCCGTTCTTCTGATTCGACCGTCTGGGCCAGCATAGCCCCCATGGTTGTCTCAGTCGTTGTTAGGTATAACGACAAAGGCAAACCGTGTTGAGGTGGCATTAGTACTGGCGGGGCAGACAGTATCTCCTTGATTTTGTCAAAAGCCATTGACATTTGTCGTCCCATAGTACCCGTTCTCCGATTTTTAGCTTTTTGAAGATGGGCTCACATACCATGGTTAACTTTGAAATGAAACGGCTGATGTATTGGACTTTCCCGAGAAACCCCCTTATTTCCTTTTCGGTCCTGGGTGGCTGCATCTCGGTAATGGCTTTGATTTTAGCTGGGTCGACCTCGATGCCGCGTTGGCTAACGATATGGCCCAGTAATTTGGCCGATGTTACCCCAAAACTGCATTTTTGTGGGTTTAGTCTTATGTTGTATTTTCGCAGTCTGGTAAAGAACTTTCTTAGGGCCGTGATGTGCCCGCTTCGATCTTTAGACTTAACGATCATATCGTCCACATAGACCTCCACCTCCTTATGCATCATGTCGTCTAATAAGGTGGTGGCGGTCCGTTGGTAAGTGGCTCCCGCATTAACCAGCCCAAATGGCATGACAGTGTAACAGTAAGTACCCCAAGGTGTGATGAAGGTAGTCTTACTCATATCCTCTTCTGCCATTTTAATTTGATTGTATCCGGCATACCCGTCCATGAATGATAGAAGGGCATGGTCGGCCGTATTATCCACCAAAATGTCGATGTGTGGTAATGGGAAATCATCTTTTGGGCTGGCCTTGTTTAGGTCCCAGAAGTCTACGCATACCCGCACCTTGCCGTCCTTCTTGGGTACCGGCACGATGTTTGCAACCCAGTTTGGATATTCAGACACTTGTATAAAACCCGCTTTGAATTGTTTATCGACCTCTTCCTTGACTTTAAGAGACCATTCCGGCTTCATTCTTCTGAGTTTTTGTTTAACCGGTTTGCACCCATCTTTGATGGGTATTCGTTGTTCTGCTATTTCTCGATCTATTCCCGGCATGTCCTTGTAGGACCATGCAAAGACGTCTTTAAATTCTAGGAGGAGGTCTGTGAACTGTTGTCTCTCCTCTGGATCTAAAGATTGGCCCAACTTAAGCATCTGGGGCTCTAAACTGGTTCCCACGTTGATGGACTCGGTTTCTTCGATTACCGGATCTCGGGATTCCCTTTGCTCGAGCTGCTCGACCAGATGTTGTGGTAGAGGTACCTGTTCGTCGGGTTTCTCAATGTCATTGCATATAAGATTTTTGAAATTGAGAAAATTTTGGAAATAAGACAAGTCGTAAGCAGAACGGTGTTCGTTATTATTATTAATGGTAAATTTTGAAAATAGCTCGAATAGAGCTGCCATCTGATCGTTGGTCAGTGGCGGGATAAGAAGAGGTCTTGGGACAGACCCCGAGACCTCGGTGGCTAAGGGAAGAGGGATTACAGACTCGACTCCAGCACCAGACCCCCTAAACCTGGACTCAGACTCCGACTCTGACTCAGACTCAGACTCGGACTCAGACTCGGTATCCGGCATGTCTCCTTCGCCGGCGGTTAGCTTGTAGACCCGTCCTTGACTGTCGGTCCATTTTATAGTCTTCCTCCAAGCCCTCGTCTTGGTGTTGGTGCCGACCTCGGTAATGAGCTTGGTTGGGTCGAACCAATCGTTGCGGAGGATCAAGTTGACCAAGTCATCTTCGGAGCAGGGACGGTCTTGTCTTCTGCAAATAAGAGTCCCAGCACGGGCTCAGAGTCGCTTTCCCTTTTCTCGGACTCATCCTGGATAACGGTGAATATGTCATCGGGGATGTAGTTGCATTCCCGAGCCGTTTTGGTCTCGGGATATGTGATGGTGGGTCGGTAGAGGCCCACTTGGATGGCTCTGAAGACTGGAGTGACAAATTTGATTGCAGAGGCCCGGCCCACATTCTCCGAGCTTATAGTGTATCCCAATCCGAGTCGGGATTCTGCATTGTCTAGGACCTCGATGATCTTCCCTGCCGGAAGATATGGTCTTGAGGTAGCTCCGGGTAGGTAACCCAGATTTTGTAGCATCGTGTCGATGCTTGGGGCGAAGTAGGGCTTGAAAAGATATTCTTCTTCGATCATACCCATGAAATCGAAACCTCGTGGTTCGGCCCGGCTCGTGGCATTGCAGCTAGCCACGGTCATCGGTGTTGCCTCCAGTGTTATGATACCGTCTTGAAGTGGCATCTTGACTTTGCGGTGGAGGATAGACGACACGGCCTTGACTGCGTGGATCCAAGGCCTTCCTAGTAAGAGGTTGAATGATGAGGTGACGTCTATCACCTGAAACTCCAACTCCTTTTCGATTGGGCCTGTTATGATCTTCAGTTCAACGACCCCAGCTACTGGTTTTGGGCTTCCATCGAAAGCCTGAATAGTTTGCGCTGTCGGGAGATAGTCGGCATCAGTGATGCCGAGGGCCCGGGCGGTCCTTAGTGGTAGGACGTTCACGGCTGATCCATCGTCGATAAGGGTCATTGGAAGGTACTTACCCTTGCAGATGACCGTGATGTATAGGGCCAGATTGTGATTGGGCCCAAATGGCGGTAGATCAGCTTCAGAGAAGGTTTTGAGTGGGCCTTCTTCTTTGGATTTGCCCTTAAGGTAGGGCATGATAGTGGCTACCATTTCAGCGGGGGTAGCTTCTGAATCAACCTTGATTTCATCGAGAGCCTTAGTCAGTGCTTCTCGATGAGCCTGTGAGCTAACCAATAATTGCCATATGGTTAAGTCAGCTCGAACCCTCTTCATTTGTTGGACCAAAGCCGTGTCATTGTTTGGTTCTTCGAGGATAGATTCCATCCTGGCAGGTTCAGTGACGGGTGTAGGAGTGGCGCGCCCAGCAGTGGCGAGGTGGCTGGTGGCTAAAGCCTTGGATTTTGCTTTTTGGACCTCTTCGAGGGTGATGGGGACATGTGGACATGACATAGGTCCACCCCGACGCGGCCACGCGTGGGTTTGGGTAGGCGAATGAATCTCCATATGAGAATGGATCGAATTGAAATTTAGGTCTATGTGGAGTCGCCACCGAATTTTGTGGTTATTCGGAACCGTTCGATCCCACTCTATGTCGTAGTGGGCCGTATACAAAATATGGCCCATTTCCGATGTCAGAGTTTATTGGGCTCGTCTCTTTGCATTTGATACCGATACCGACGTTATCGGATATCGTGTATTGAATGACTCTGTGCGCCAACGGTTTCGGGCATCCGGAAACCGAGGTTCTGAGTAAGGGGTGAGGGTACGTGTTGGGAAGCCCACAAAGGACACCCAACCCCGCCCGCACATTAGCGGCCTCTACTAAGAATTTGAATGACTTACAATACGCGCGTTAGTAAAACGGGAAAAATGCTTATGCAAACATTGTTTTTCCTAGGCATGTGAATGAAATTGAAAAGAGGGTTTCTATGTCAATTTTAATGCAATTAATTCTACGTCAAAGTGGAATTTTAGCATGTGGGTTCATTTAGTACAATAAACAAACAATAATTAAATTGACAAGAGAAATAACGAACGCGTTAGTAACGATGTAATAATATAACGAATAATAACGGTTTGTGCAAATATGAGATGAGATGAAAAGATGCAAATATGAGATGCATGGTTTGAAAAGGTAGTAATACACATGATTAATTAAACACGTGCTGACCTAAATCAGAAATCACTACCGAATTTAGAAAATAGAAGAATGTACGACTCATTGTTTTGGTCGTGATGAGGCTACTCGGTCGAGTGGTCGATGGACTCGACCGAGTTGACCTGTAAAAGACGATTCTGTTTTGCATACTAGACTGTACTCGGCCGAGTTATTGACCAACTCGGTCGAGTACGTAGCCACTCGATCGAGTCACTGTGAGACTCGATCAAGTAGGCGTCGTAAAAGGCTTTCTGATTGGATTTTAGGGTGTCACTCGGTCGAGTGGCACCTGTACGAATTTGGTTCGTTTGCAATTTAATTTGATTTTTGATAATTCGACGGTTTTACCGAATCGGACATAAATATTGCACAATTTATGTTCGACTTGGTGATAAGTGTAGTTTGTAGTGCCTATTTGTTGTGTTTTGGTCCCTTTTTCCTTGTGGAATCGCTCCTTTGGAGCGATTCATGGGCTTCTTATGCTTCCTTTAGTTCGTTTCAGGTTCCCGAGGCCGATTTGGAAGAGTTGGAGCGATTCCGACTCTATACATACACATTTTGGGACCAACGGAGTAAAGGAACGATGACTCGATGCCTTGGAATCGACCCCGAGACCTCGGAACCCAATCCCGAGCCTCCGAGACCCGATCCCGAGTCCCGAGAATCGACTAGAAGCCCATGAGAGGCAAGGAAGGGCCAAAGAGCTCTTAAGGGAGGCCTACAAGACCCATCCCGTTCGGGATGGGATGCACTTGGAAGGAGGCTGCTGTGAGCCTATCCCGGTCGAGACCATCCCGTCCCGGTCGGGATGACAGGGCCGTCCCGATCGGGATGATCCGTCCCGGTCGGGACCGTGATGCTGCTGCACGACTCTTTTTCTTTCTTCTCCTTCATTCTTGTACCCATATATATACTCCCTTCTTGTAATTTTAAGACATCTTATCTTACCCTAGATTAGTTTAAGCCTCCAAAACCCTAGATTTACTCTCACTCATTAGCTTTAATCTTCCCTTAATCTTAGTTAATCCTTAGTCAATTATTGTAATTAGTTCTTGTATTAAGAGGATACTTGAAGAATTCTCCAAGATTGACAACCTTGGATTTTATTTGGGTTCTTATTTATACAAGATTGCATCTTTTCATCTCCTTAGTGTTGGTATAACATTTCTTACTCTAAATCTTGTTTATTTAATCTTGTTTGAATCTTTTCATATTGTTAGTATCATTGTTCTTGTTAATCATTATGGATGTTTGTTTAGTGATAATATTTTCTCTTGTTATGGTTGTTTTATTCTTGATAATGAGTGAGTAGTCTTCTTGTGGGGTTAGTAGGGGGATTAGGGGTAGATTATGGATGATTAGGGTTGATTAAGGGGAAAAGGTTTCATCTTTGTTGTTAGTCACATTGTAGGCACTCTATGTGTTTGTTGATATGCTTGTGTGAGTTGTAGTGGCCATGCTTCCCATACTTGTGTGCATCTTCTCATTGATTGTTTATTTTGTGGAAATGTCGAGAATAGTTTAGTCGCGAGAGCGCGGACTAGGGTCTAAGTTGCGAGAGCCCGGACCCACCTTGACATCGGTCTAAGTTGCGAGAGCCCGGACCGACTCTAGCGATTAGGAGACACCTATACCCTTGATCACCCCAATTACCCTTCTACTCCTATGAACCCGACCTACCCCACTTTCTTCCCATATTTGATCATCGTCTTAGTTAGTCATCATTCCATTAGTTTTCATCGTTTAGTTAATCGTTAGTCTAGTTTCATTATCTTCTCCATCATAGTTTTCCTTTTCTCGCTTTTTTGTGTTTGTTTGGTAATCTAGTCTCGTTGTAGGCCGACCTAGTCTAAACCTTGATATACCATCCTCGTGGATACGATCCCGACATACCCTAGCTACTCACTAGGTTAGTCGGTGTTATATTGATCGGCTAGGGACGTGACAAATCCCTACCATCACTTGGTTTTTTATAAATCGCGAATTTTGTTGAACCGAATATAAATATTGTCGAATTTATACCCGATTCTAAATTTAAATACTCGTTGTATCCCATATTCGATTATTGAATCGATATGGAATATTAGAGTGAAAAAAAAACTAATTTTAGTCGTCTTAAATTAATTATCGTGATATGAACAAATCACGTTAATTAATTTATGTGACTTGATCGTTAGATTCGATATCCAATTATGAAATTGGTACCGGATCTAAAATCGACGCTTTACTTGAATAAAAAAACTTGATTCCCTCGACTTCTCCGACATCGAAATAAATCCCTAGGGATTGTGATGTCGGATCCGTGTCAACGGGTTTCGACCCTTATTAAAATTGATTTTAAAAATTGATGAATGCAAAATCGATGATGATGACTACAAAAAAAATAAAAAAATGAATAATTGTTTAAGTTAACTTATTTCAATAATCAAACGATCGGGGTGATGGGATAAGCGACCGACGACGCGTGTGCAGTACACTTGTATATGCGGTTTTCCTTATCCCACCATCACTCACATTCGACACAAATCAATAAGTATTTTAATGTTTTTCTATTAATAATATTATCGATATTATGAATGCAATGAACGAAATAGAAGTAAAAAAACGAAAAAATAGGATGAGAAGAAGATGAAGACGACGTGAGGAAGAGAAGAAGGAAAGAGAGGGTTTTGACACCCTCAACCTACATGTTCTTGTCTCGGAACGGACTCGTAACCGTGGCTTTAACACAAGAGTCTTCGAGGTGGATGGAGGTTGAGTTGTGGTGGCTCGGGATTGATTCCTAAAACTAGGTTTAGGGTTTTTGCTAGTATAGAATTGCTAGGGTTTGATAAGGGTTTGTAAAAGACGTAGTATGTGTGTGTAGGGTTGCTCTAGGGTGTATTAGGGTTGTAAGGGTTGTGTAAAAAGTTGTGTAATGTGTTGCATGGGGGTTGCTTATATAAGAAAAGCTAGGGCACCCGGTTTAGGATTACTCGACCGAGTAGGTGGCTAACTCGGTCGAGTGGCCCGTTATGCCAACCGTCGAGCTCGAAATAGGCCCAATCGATCGAGTGGGTGGGTTACTCGATCGAGTGGCCCAGCTGGGTCGCGCAGGTCGGTCTTTTGGACCTTGACTTTGGATGCTTGATGGGTTTTGTGTTTGTGTGTCTCGGAAATGACTTTGACCGGGGTTGACCCAATCGCGAAAAGTCGGTTTTAACTCCGATGTCGGTTTTGGCCCAAATTAATCTTGTTTGACTCGGAATAATCCACTGGGCCTGGATTTGAGTTCCGTTTGGCGAGATTTGTACTCTGTAAGTGTGTTAGCCAGCGATTAATGGATTTGAGCCCGTATCCGAGCGCATAGAAGCATGTTAGCGTCCGATCATCATCGGATGTTTTTTGGAAACTGCCATAGACACCTGGCGGTCAAAATGCGGGTGTCTACAGAGCCCCCACTCTGACTGAGGCTTGGACAAGGCGAAAGTCAGAGTAGCTACCAAGCCCGTTAAGACCTGGTAGACTTCCGGTCGGGTCGTTTATAGTCCGTTGGACTCGCGTGAAGGGCTCGCCAGCCGCAAGACAGAAATCATACCTGAGCTTGATGATTGTACTCCGTGGGGAATTTGGGCTTCTCGCGTAATCCCTGGGTGTGCCTGTGTGTTGGCTCATCCCGTGCTATCCCGGAGAATGCTGCTGGGGAGATTTGATGACTTGCATGTCTTCGCTTGAGTCGTACCTGTATAAGTCACATAAAAATGTATGCAACACGTAGGTAGTAAAATGACTCGTGCAAGGGAAAATGATTTTTGAAGTTTTTTTGAAATTTTGAATTTGAAATCCTGAAAGCAATCACGAGCTAGGTTTTCAAAATGGAAAGGGGTAGAAAAGAAATTCGCAGTTTAAATAGACTGAAATCTGACCTTGTCGAAAAAGAACTTTTTTCAAATGGCTAAATTTTGCAAATTTCGAAGTGGAATTTGAAGAGAGGGGCCTATCAACAGACTCGACTCTGGACACGACAGGACGAGTTGACTGACATAGACTGGACTCTCTAAGGGTTGGACCGTGACTCGATAGGGGTGTGGGCCGCCTAACAAGACTCTTAAGTTGCGCTATCCCGTAGCCTAGGCGAGTGGCAACACGGTCGCACATCGAAATGGGATAGATATGTATGGGGGGATTGCAGTAGCCTGTAATGAGACTGTTTTAGTCTGGTGCCTTTCTGGATTTCCTATTTTAGGATACATTTCCAAAGTGGGTATTGCCTCGAGTCCTGACAGATTCTTGTCTTCGACTGAGCCGAGTACTAGGACACACTACAGAAAGGAGGCTAGTTTTTGAAAGTCTTTTGGATTATGTGAGTGGAAGGAGAACTTCTGCCTAGGAGAAGCCCCCGGGACAACAAAGCTAGCTGTTAAGAACGTGATGGTGTCGTGACCGGAATGATGGCGCTTTTTGAATGTGTGTCAATGTGAGTGGTTGTGCCTCTGTTGAAAGGTTGCCTACGTAGTCACGTGTAGTGAAATCAAACCAAGCCGTAGTTCAATGAAGGAAGATGTATTATGGTGCCTATTCTAATAGGACTTCGTGTGTAACTAGCCATAATCACGGTTGTAGGCTAGGTGCATTCCCAGTGATGTCTTGATCAAAGGGCTTGAATGGTTAGGATATTAATCTTGTGACTGTGAGCGTTCTCCAGGGTAGCCCCCAGAGGTGGTGTGAACTATTTGGGCATGTTCTATGCCGACTGCAAGTTGAGTTCCCGTGTTCGGGGTTGGTAACTGGTTTGGATGGGATTTTAACGAGTTTTGTTCTCGAGATTTTAACGAGTTTTGTTCTCGGGATTTTAACGAGTTTTGTTCTCGGGATTTGATGTATTTGGGAATGTGGTGCTAGGAAGTAAATGGCCTTGATGACTCGAAATCTGGAGCTCGGTTCTGTGGAGCTAAGGCTTCGAGAGCCGGTTTGATAATGAAGTAAATGGCCTTGATGACTCGAAATCTGGAGCTCGTTTCTGTGGAGCTGAGGCTTCGAGAGCCGGTTTGATAATGAGGTAAATGGCCTTGACGACTCGAAATCTGGAGCTCAGTTATATGGAGCTAAGGCTTCGAGAGCCGGTTTGATAATGCGGGATCTGGTTTCCATATCTGGCCCTAGTGGTTAGGGGTATCCTATGGAGCTTGAATCCTCAAAATTCCGGGCTGTCTCTGGCCTGGGTCTCGGGGAGGTCTTGAGGGTTGTAATGTGGGAAGGCTAGATGTGGTGTTAGCTGACCAGCTTGATTGTCACTCCCCTATTGGATGGTATTGATAATTTTGAATTTGACCGTACCACGGTCAAAGGATTTTCACTTGAGTTGACCGTTGACCACGGTCATGGGTATTTGATTTTTGATTGACCTCGCGATCATGTGTTTTGATAATTTTGAGCGTACCCTGGTCGTGGGGCTTTCACTTGAATTGACCGTTGACCACGGTCATGGGTATTCTGAATTTTTTTGATGATGGCCTGCTTTTGTTTTGGCCTTTTTTTTTTTTTTTTTTTTTTCATTTTTTCTCATGGATTTTCGATTTTTTTATTTTTTTTGTGTCCAATTTTCTTTATTTGATGGCCTTTGTTTTGGCCCTTTCTTTCTTTTTCTTTTTTTTTTGACTTTTGATTTTTTTTTGCCGGTCAGACTAACACCTAAGGTAGGGACTGGTTAGTATTATTGGAGGGGTGTTTTATTGTGGGAAATGGGCTTGCCTCCCGTCTCGAACCCAAACTAGGAGATTACCTAGATTTGTCATAGGATTCGATACCGCTTCTGCTACGGGTAGTTATGTGGCTTTTCTATACCAGACATGGAATAGGTAAAAGGAAAACACGGGCTCGGTTTCCTGCAGTCATTATAGATGTGCCTATAATAGTCACGTGCATGTGCTCACAGTGTATGATGGTGTTCATCATGTTCTCGGAAACACGTAAGGAAAGTATATATGAGAAAGAATATTGAAAACTGATTTTATTGAATTTTGTAAAAGAGGACAGAATACGACTGACTCTGACTCTGACTTTGACTTTGAAAGAAATGGTACATCCTAGACTCGGACTCAGACTCAGACTTAAACCAAATCAGGACTCTTGGAGATGTTGTCATTAGTCGTCGCCTTCTAAGGACTCGAGTTGATGTCTGGTATAGCCTTTAGTAGAAACTTCACCCAGATCTTCATTGTGTCGAAGATCGTCTTCAATCCTAATGCCCATTTCGGTAAGTACGGCAAAGTTTGAAACGCCGGCATACCTAAGATGGATGCGGTAAGAAGGTAGGAGGTTGTTGATGAAGGCCTCCACTAGTGTCTTCTCGTTGGGCTTGTTTACCAACTTTACACTCTCGGCCCTCCATCTTTGAAGATATTTAGTGAACCCTTCTTTGGGCTCTTGGGCCATGACTTCCAGAGTACGCATTGTAGTCTGGATCTCGATATTATCGGCGTAGTTCCGAGCGAACTCCGTTGCCACGTCATCCCAAGTCGGGTATTTCTTGGAATCGAGCCTGTAGTACCAGGCTTTGGGGTGCTTCTGGAGGGAGGAAGGGAATAAGTGCTTAAACATGGTGGACTTTACCCCTTGGACCGCCATGAAATCTTTGAAAGCCCGGATGTGATGGACCGGGTCTCCAGTACCCTCAAACATTGGAATTCCCGTAAGGTTGAGGTTGGCAGGTAGCTCGTCATTCAAAGGTGAGTAGGAACGAGCATTTTCAGTGTGGATTGAATTGTTCGTCGACAGATGAACCTGTTCTTCGAGCCTGCGAACAGCGCTGATTAGCTCAGCTATGGGTCCAGTGGGCTCAGATCCCTCAACTGGGGCCGTTTTCTCCACGGTGCTTAGGCGGGTGGATAAAGTCGCTTGGTTAGCCTGGATGGCGGCCAGTTGAGTCTCAATCTTGGCCAAAGCATTTTTCAAATCGTCCATTTTGCGTTGGTATCTGGTTTCGGGTGGCCTGTCTGTAAGAACACCACGTGATCAGAAAAGTTGCTTCGGAACTCCAACTCACCAAGGCATAGAAAATAGCGCAGGAGGAGAGACGACTCTAGTTTGACTCGGGTTAGACTCCCCTAAGACAAGTGTGTAGGGTACGATTCTCGGAGTGACTGTGATTAATAACTCCGTCGGAGAATGGCCCCCCAATGTGAGACTAAGGACTCAGATGGTGTGGCATCTAAGTGACTTGAAGGTGGAGTACGTGAGACACGTGTAAGACATGACCCTTAGGGCAACCGTGATTGATCGCCCTGCTGAGGGGTAGCCCCCGAGTGGGATTGACAATTTTGTTAAGACTCGATTGTTTACGAGTGACCCTTAGACGTAAGGACCGTGAACCTTTTGTTATAGGGCTATGCCTTGTAAAAGGTTGACTCGGAAAAGACACCTGGACGGGTGGCTTGTGAAAGGTGGGCCTCCCTTAGGATTTAGCTATGTGGGCCGAGTCCTGCTCGAAGGAAGGTCCACGTGAGACATCCCCAAACTTTTAGACTCGATCGTGTTGACGGGCCCTCCTTTGTAGGGGTATGTCCTACGTAGGTGGGCCTTGCCTTAGTCTAATAAGGCGGGCTGGGAAAGGGAAGAAACTCGTGATGTAAGATCGACAGAGTTTCGACGCTACGGAACTTGACAACTTAAGACACGACCCGACACTGCTAAATACGGGAAGTCCTAGAAGAGGAAGGTTTTGAAAATTGATGATTTTTGAAAAAGGATCGAGTGGACTCGGTGAATGGCCCAAATTTCCGAAAAAGAGGACGAAAAGTCATTGAGCCACGGGTTTTGAAAGTTCGAGTTTTGATTTGGGCAGCATACCGGCTAGAAAATAGGCTATTTTGAGTAAAATCATATGTCCTAAATTCGGTATGTGTCCCGGGTTTTGAAATCGAATAGTTTGAAAAGGATGCAATTTTGAAAAGTTGACGGTTTTTTGAAAACGACTCGGAAACCAAGTAGCACGTAGTCACACAAGCATTATAACGACGCCATGTATGCTCTATACTAAGTCTCGGTCGGTCTATAAGGGGTCTATACCAGTGTACATAGTCTAGACGTTGATCGGGACGGACTTCCTAAGTCGAGTTGATCTTAGAACATGCCGCGAAACCCACTCGAATCGACTATGGACACCTTTTGACATATCCATATTGGAGTACATCAACGGTATAGTGGGACGTCGGTCGCGAGTACCGACCCGGGAAAATATGGGTTATGCATGAACCGTAAAACTAAAACACGTATTGTATTCGTCAAACGATTTCTATTCGAGTCTCACCCTGAGGATGCCGATGGTAAGTCACGCATCAGTTAATCCCCAGCGGAGTCGCCAAATTGTGGACATGACATAGGTCCACCCCGACGCGGCCACGCGCGGGTTTGGGTAGGCGAATGAATCTCCATATGAGAATGGATCGAATTGAAATTTAGGTCTATGTGGAGTCGCCACCGAATTTTGTGGTTATTCGGAGCCGTTCGAGCCCACTCTATGTCGTAGTGGGCCGTATACAAAATACGGCCCATTTCCGATGTCAGAGTTTATTAGGCTCGTCCCTTTGCATTTGATACCGATACCGACGTTATCGGATATCGTGTATTGAATGACTCTCGTGCGCCAACGGTTTCGGGCATCCGGAAACCGAGGTTCTGAGTAAGAGGTGAGGGTACGTGTTGGGAAGCCCACAAAGGACACCCAACCCCGCCCGCACATTAGCGGCCTCTACTAAGAATTCGAATGACTTACAATACGCGCGTTAGTAAAACGGGAAAAATGCTTATGCAAACATTGTTTTTCCTAGGCATGTGAATGAAATTGAAAAGAGGGTTTCTATGTCAATTTTAATGCAATTAATTCTACGTCAAAGTGGAATTTTAGCATGTGGGTTCATTTAGTACAATAAACAAACAATAATTAAATTGACAAGAGAAATAACAAACGCGTTAGTAACGATGTAATAATATAACGAATAATAACGGTTTGTGCAAATATGAGATGAGATGAAAAGATGCAAATATGAGATGCATGGTTTGAAAAGGTAGTAATACACATGATTAATTAAACACGTGCTGACCTAAATCAGAAATCACTACCAAATTTAGAAAATAGAAGAATGTACGACTCATTGTGTTGGTCGTGATGAGGCTACTAGGTCGAGTGGTCGATGGACTCGACCGAGTTGACCTGTAAAAGACGATTCTGTTTTGCATACTAGACTGTACTCGGCCGAGTTATTGACCAACTCGGTCGAGTACGTAGCCACTCAACCGAGTCACTGTGAGACTCGATCAAGTAGGCGTCGTAAAAGGCTTTCTGAATGGATTTTAGGGTGTCACTCGATCGAGTGACTAAGGCACTCGGTCGAGTGGCACCTGTACGAATTTGGTTCGTTTGCAATTTAATTGTTGATATTGAAATTGCTTTTGATTTTTGATAATTTGACGGTTTTACCGAATCAGACATAAATATTGCTCAATTTATGTTCGACTTGGTTTTTTATAAATCGCGAATTTTGTTGAACCGAATATAAATATTGTTGAATTTATACCCGATTCTAAATTTAAATACTCGTTGTATCCCATATTCGATTATTGAATCGATTTGGAATATTAGAGTGAAAAAAAAACTAATTTTAGTCGTCTTAAATTAATTATCGTGATATGAACAAATCACGTTAATTAATTTATGTGACTTGATCGTTAGATTCGATATCCAATTATGAAATTGGTACCGGATCTAAAATCGACGCTTTACTTGAATAAAAAACTTGATTCCCTCGACTTCTCCGACATCGAAATAAATCCCTAGGGGTTGTGATGTCGGATCCGTGTCAACGGGTTTCGACCCTTATTAAAATTGATTTTAAAAATTGATGAATGCAAAATCGATGATGATGACTACAAAAAAATAAAAAAACGAATAATTGTTTAAGTTAACTTATTTCAATAATCAAACGATAGGGGTGATGGGATAAGCGACCGACGACGCGTGTGCAGTACACTTGTATATGCGGTTTTCCTTATCCCACCATCACTCACATTCGACACAAATCAATAAGTATTTTAATGTTTTTCTATTAATAATATTATCGATATTATGAATGCAATGAACGAAATAAAAGTAAAAAAACGAAAAAATAGGATGAGAAGAAGATGAAGACGACGTGAGGAAGAGAAGAAGGAAAGAGAGGGTTTTGACACCCTCAACCTACATGTTCTTGTCTCGGAACGGACTCGTAACCGTGGCTTTAACACAAGAGTCTTCGAGGTGGATGAAGGTTGAGTTGTGGTGGCTCGGGATTGATTCCTAAAACTAGGTTTAGGTTTTTTGCTAGTGTAGAATTGCTAGGGTTTGATTAGGGTTTGTAAAAGACGTAGTATGTGTGTGTAGGGTTGCTCTAGGGTGTATTAGGGTTGTAAGGGTTGTGTAAAAAGTTGTGTAATGTGTTGCATGGGGGTTGCTTATATAAGAAAAGCTAGGGCACCCGGTTTAGGATTACTCGACCGAGTAGGTGGCTAACTCGGTCGAGTGGCCCGTTATGCCAACCGTCGAGCTCGAAATAGGCCCAATCGATCGAGTGGGTGGGTTACTCGATCGAGTGGCCCAGCTGGGTCGCGCAGGTCGGTCTTTTGGACCTTGACTTTGGATCCTTGATGGGTTTTGTGTTTGTGTGTCTCGGAAATGACTTTGACCGGGGTTGACCCAATCGCGAAAAGTCGGTTTTAACTCCGATGTCGGTTTTGGCCCAAATTAATCTTGTTTGACTCGGAATAATCCACTGGGCCTGGATTTGAGTTCCGTTTGGCGAGATTTGTACTCTGTAAGTGTGTTAGCCAGCGATTAATGGATTTGAGCCCGTATCCGAGCGCATAGAAGCATGTTAGCGTCCGATCATCATCGGATGTTTTTTGGAAACTGCCATAGACACCTGGCGGTCAAAATGCGGGTGTCTACAGAGCCCCCACTCTGACTGAGGCTTGGACAAGGCGAAAGTCAGAGTAGCTACCAAGCCCGTTAAGACCTGGTAGACTTCCGGTCGGGTCGTTTATAGTCCGTTGGACTCGCGTGAAGGGCTCGCCAGCCGCAAGACAGAAATCATACCTGAGCTTGATGATTGTACTCCGTGGGGAATTTGGGCTTCTCGCGTAATCCCTGGGTGTGCCTGTGTGTTGGCTCATCCCGTGCTATCCCGGAGAATGCTGCTGGGGAGATTTGATGACTTGCATGTCTTCGCTTGAGTCGTACCTGTATAAGTCACATAAAAATGTATGCAACATGTAGGTAGTAAAATGACTCGTGCTGGGGAAAATGATTTTTGAAGTTTTTTTGAAATTTTGAATTTGAAATCCTGAAAGCAATCACGAGCTAGGTTTTCAAAATGGAAAGGGGTAGAAAAGAAATTCGCAGTTTAAATAGACTGAAATCTGACCTTGTCGAAAAAGATCTTTTTTCAAATGGCTAAATTTTGCAAATTTCGAAGTGGAATTTGAAGAGAGGGGCCTATCAACAGACTCGACTCTGGACACGACAGGACGAGTTGACTGACATAGACTGGACTCTCTAAGGGTTGGACCGTGACTCGATAGGGGTGTGGGCCGCCTAACAAGACTCTTAAGTTGCGCTATCCCGTAGCCTAGGCGAGTGGCAACACGGTCGCACATCGAAATGGGATAGATATGTTATGGGGGGATTGCAGTAGCCTGTAATGAGACTGTTTTAGTCTGGTGCCTTTCTGGATTTCCTATTTTAGGATATATTTCCAAAGTGGGTATTGCCTCGAGTCCTGACAGATTCTTGTCTTCGACTGAGCCGAGTACTAGGACACACTACAGAAAGGAGGCTAGTTTTTGAAAGTCTTTTGGATTATGTGAGTGGAAGGAGAACTTCTGCCTAGGAGAAGCCCCCGGGACAACAAAGCTAGCTGTTGAGAACGTGATGGTGTCGTGACCGGAATGATGGCGCTTTTTGAATGTGTGTCAATATGAGTGGTTGTGCCTCTGTTGAAAGGTTGCCTACGTATTCACGTGTAGTGAAATCAAACCAAGCCGTAGTTCAGTGGAGGAAGATGTATTATGGTGCCTATTCTAATAGGACTTCGTGTGTAACTTGCCATAATGACGGTTGTAGGCTAGGTGCATTCCCAGTGATGTCTTGATCAAAGGGCTTGAATGGTTAGGATATTAATCTTGTGACTGTGAGCGTTCTCCGGGGTAGCCCCCGAAGGTGGTGTGAACTATTTGGGCATGTTCTATGCCGACTGCAAGTTGAGTTCCCGTGTTCGGGGTTGGTAACTGGTTTGGATGGAATTTTAACGAGTTTTGTTCTCGAGATTTTAACGAGTTTTGTTCTCGGGATTTTAACGAGTTTTGTTCTCGGGATTTGACGTATTTGGGAATGTGGTGCTAGGAAGTAAATGGCCTTGATGACTCGAAATCTGGAGCTCGGTTCTGTGGAGCTAAGGCTTCGAGAGCCGGTTTGATAATGAAGTAAATGGCCTTGATGACTCGAAATCTGGAGCTCGGTTCTGTGGAGCTGAGGCTTCGAGAGCCAGTTTGATAATGAGGTAAATGGCCTTGACGACTCGAAATCTGGAGCTCGGTTATGTGGAGCTAAGGCTTCGAGAGCCGGTTTGATAATGCGGGATCTGGTTTCCATGTCTGGCCCTAGTGGTTAGGGGTATCCTATGGAGCTTGAATCCTCAAAATTCCGGGCTGTCTCTGGCCTGGGTCTCGGGGAGGTCTTGAGGGTTGTAATGTGGGAAGGCTAGATGTGGTGTTAGCTGACCAGCTTGATTGTCACTCCCCTATTGGATGGTATTGATAATTTTGAATTTGACCGTACCACGGTCAAAGGATTTTCACTTGAGTTGACCGTTGACCACGGTCATGGGTATTTGATTTTTGATTGACCTCGCGATCATGTGTTTTGATAATTTTGACCGTACCCTGGTCGTGGGGCTTTCACTTGAGTTGACCGTTGACCACGGTCATGGGTATTCTGAATTTTTTTGATGATGGTCTGCTTTTGTTTTGGCCTTTTTTTTTTTTTTTTTTTTTCATTTTTTCTCACGGACTTTCGAATTTTTTTTTTGTGTCCAGTTTTCTTTTTCTGATGGCCTTTGTTTTGGCCCTTTCTTTTTTTTTTCTTTTTTTTTGACTTTTGATTTTTTTTTGCCGGTCAGACTAACACCTAAGGTAGGGATTGGTCAGTCTTATTGGAGGGGTGTTTTATTGTGGGAAATGGGCTTGCCTCCCGTCTCGAACCCAAACTAGGAGATTACCTAGATTTGTCATAGGATTCGATACCGCTCCTGCTACGGGTAGTTATGTGGCTTTTCTATACCAGACATGGAATAGGTAAAAGGAAAACACGGGCTCGGTTTCCTGCAGTCATTATAGATGTGCCTATAATAGTCACGTGCATGTGCTCACAGTGTATGATGGTGTTCATCATGTTCTCGGAAACACATAAGAAAAGTATATATGAGAAAGAATATTGAAAACTGATTTTATTGAATTTTGTAAAAGAGGACAGAATACGACTGACTCTGACTCTGACTTTGACTTTGAAAGAAATGGTACATCCTAGACTCGGACTCAGACTCAGACTTAAACCAAATCTGGACTCTTGGAGATGTTGTCATTAGTCGTCGGCTTCTAAGGACTCGAGTTGATGTCTGGTATAGCCTTTAGTAGAAACTTCACCCAGATCTTCATTGTGTCGAAGATCGTCTTCAATCCTAATGCCCATTTCGGTAAGTACGGCAAAGTTTGAAACGCCGGCATACCTAAGGTGGACGCGGTAAAAAGGTAGGAGGTTGTTGATGAAGGCCTCCACTAGTGTCTTCTCGTTGGGCTTGTTTACCAACTTTACACTCTCGCTTGATGGGTTTTGTGTTTGTGTGTCTCGGAAGCGACTTTGACCGGGGTTGACCAAATCGCGAAAAGTCGGTTTTAACTCCGATGTCGGTTTTGGCCCAAATTAGTCTTGTTTGACTCGGAATGATCCACTGGGCATGGATTTGAGTTCCGTTTGGCGAGATTTGTACTCTGTAAGTGTGTTAGCCAGCGATTAATGGATTTGAGTCCGTATCCGAGCGCATAGAAGCATGTTAGCGTCCGATCATCATCGGGTGTTTTTTGGAAACTGCCATAGACACCTGGCGGTCAAAATGCGGGTGTCTACAGGACAGCTTCCCCATTGGCCAAATACACATCATCCTCATCATCGAACCATATCCCATTGATTTGTGGGATAAAAGGAGAATTGAGGTGAGAGCAATCAATCACCTCCCCCGTGAATATGGCATGGGCGCTGAACGGGTTTTCTTTGTTGCTCGGCTTGTCTCCGGGCAACGGGACTTTCCCGCTCTCGATAAGATCTTGGATTAAATGCTTTAATTTCCAACATTTTTCAGTATCATGTCCGTTGCCCCGGTGATACTGATAGTAGGCTTGAGCATTGTAGTATTTGGGCCTCTTCTCTATTGGAGGCTCTGGAGTTGGGCCTATTGGTTGAATCAGACCCTTTGAAGATAGCCTTTGTAAGGCATAGGTATAGGTAGTCCCTATATCTGTGAATACCCGATTTGGTGTATTCTTTTTGGTTGAGGTGTCGAGCAGATTTACCTCGTCGAAGATGCTGCGGGTTGCAGCTGCAGGTACGGCCTTGTTTGTGGACGAACTAGCCCCTTGATAGCCTTTGGTAGAGGCCTTAGTCAGGCTCTCTAACCTTAGATCATCTTCGATCCTTGTGCCCATTTCAGTAGTGGGCCGTATACAAAATACGACCCATTTCCGATGTCAGAGTTTACTGGGCTCGTCCCTTTGCATATCGATATAGATGCCGACTTGAGCGGTTAATCGTATATTGAATGACTCTCGTTCGCCAACGGTTTCGGGCATCCGGAAACCGAGGTTCTGAGTAAGGGGTGAGGGTACGTGTTGGGAAGCCCACAAAGGACACCCAACCCCGCCCGCACATTAGCGGCCTCTACTAAGAACTCGAATGACTTTCTAATACGCGTGCTAGTAAAACGGGAAAATGATATGCAAAGATTTACTTTCCCTAAACATGCGAATGGAATTGAAAAGTGGGTTTCTATGTCAATTTAATGCAACTAAAATTAACGTCGAAGTTGTATTTTAGCATGCGGGTTCATTTAGTACAATAAACGAATAATAATTAAATTGACAAAAGAAACAAAAAAACGCGTTAGTAAACGATGTAAAGAAACGAATAATAACGGTTTGCAACTATTGAATTGAATTAAAAAGATGCAAATATGAGGATGCACGATTTGAAAATATAGTATACATGTGATTAATTATACGCATGTTGACCTAAGTCGTAAAATACTATCGAGTTTGAAAAATAGAATAATGTACGACTTGCGTTTTAGTCGTTATGAGGCTACTCGATCGAGTGGTCGATGGACTCGATCGAGTAGGCCTGTAAAAAGTGATTCTGTTTTGCATTATGGACCGTACTCGGCCGAGTTATTGACCAACTCGGTCGAGTACATGGCCACTCGACCGAGTCACTGTGAGACTCGATCGAGTGGTGATCGTGATTAGCATTCTGACTTGATTTTGAGGTGCCAATCGACCGAGTGGGCTAGGCACTCGGTCGAGTGCCCTCTGTACGAATTAAGATTCGTTTGTAAAATCGTGTTTTATGTCGAAAATCGTTTTAAATTGATTATTGAGATGTGATTAAATTTTCTCCGCGTTAATAATGTCATAATTCCAAAGAATTGTTTTGACAATTATTTAGCATCAACGAAAATTGCCCTAAGTTGATTTAATGCGATTTAGAAAGATTGACTCTTTGATTAAATAATAAAAGAACCTGATTCCCTCGACTTCTCCGACATCGATAAATCCCTAGAGATCGTGATGTCGGATCCATGTCAACGGGTTTCGACCCTTATTAAAATTGGTTTTAGAAAATTCGATGAATGCAATATTAAAGATGATAACGACGAGAAATAATGACGAATTCTTGTTTAAGTTGGCTCATCTCAATAGTCAAATAATCGGGGTACCGGGATAAGCGACCGTCAACGCTGTGTGCAGTACACTTGTATGTTCGTGTTTTCTTATCCCGATATCCTTCTTACTTGACACAAATCAATGAGTATTTTAATATTTTGATACTAACGATATTACCGATATTATGACGCAATAATGATAACGAGGTAAATAATAATAATAATAATAATAATAATCGTAATAATAATAATAATAATAATAATAATAATAAACATAATAATAAACATAATAATAATAATAATAATAATAATAATAAACGTAATAATAATAATAATAATAATAATAATAAGCGTAATAATAATAATAATAATAATAATAATAATAATAATAATAATAATAATAATAATAATAATAATAATAATAATAATAATAATAATAAACGAAAAAAAACGGGAAAGAGAGGAAGATGACAACGCAAAGAAAAAAAGAGGAAAAGAAAGAGGTTTGTCACCCTCAACCTACATGTTTTTGTCTCGGACTAAGGCTCGTAAACGCGGCTATGACACGAGAGTCTTCGAGGTATATGGAGGCTAAGTTGTGGTGGCTCGGGTTGGATTCCTAAAACTAGGTTTAGGGTTTGCTTAATGTCGATTTGCTAGGATTTTGCTTAGGGTTCGTCTATGGTTTGTAGAAGACGTAGTGTAGGGTTGCTCTAGGGTTTTTTGTAGATGTGAAAAGATGTGTTGTAGGGTGTTGCATGGGGTGTATGTATAGGCTAGGCTAGGGCATCGATTTAGGGCTACTCGACCGAGTAGGAGGCCAACTCGGTCGAGTGGCCCGTTATGCCAGCCGCCGGGCTCAAAGTCGGTCCACTTGATCGAGTGGATAGGTCACTCGATCGAGTGGCCTAGATGGGTCGCGCGGGTCTTGTTTTGGACCTTGACCTCGATTTGCTTGATGGGTTTTGTGTTTGACCTGGACTTTTGATGGTTGTATGGTTGTTTTGTGTGTCTCGGAAATGACTTTGACCGGGGTTGACCCAATCGTGAAAAGTCGGTTTTATTTCCGGTGTCGGTTTTGGCCCAAATTAGTATTGTGTGACTCGGAATGATCCACTGGGCCTGGATTCGAGGTTGATTTTGTGATATTTGTACTCTGTAAGTGTGTTAGCCAGCGGTTAATGGATTTGAGCCCGTATCCGAGCGCGTGGAAACATGTTAGCGTCCGATCATCATCGGGTGATTTTTGGAAACTGCCATAGACACCTGGCAGTCAAAATGCGGGTGTCTACAGTTGGATATAAGGGAGAAGATGGTGGTGTAGACGGTGTTGATGTAGATGAAGAGGGGGAAATGGGAGAAGAATTACTGAAGGGATTGATGAAGGTCCCTCCGGCCGTCTCTCGAGGTGACTTGCTAAAGTCGGATCCTTGAGCTTGCTCTTGATGAATATTGCTATTACCCGGTTGAGAGTGTCTAACCCGATCAATCGTCCGTTGGCGAAAGGCTCTAAAGAGTCTCTCCGGCTCTGGATTGAAGAGAAAGAAATCGCCTCCCCTCCTAGGCATACACTACACACTAGAACAAACGTGAGAACACCTAGTGCTTTATGGGCACTAGGCAACGACAATAAACAAGCACAACTAGAGACAAAGAGAAAAGAAAGAAATAAAACTAAGGAAACAAGAAAAATCTAGAAAATATGCACAAGAGATGATAGAAGAGCACAAAGAAGGGTAACTAAGTCTAACTATAAGCAAACTAAGTCTAAACAATGCACCGTCCCCGGCAACGGCGCCAAATTGATGGTAGGAATTTGTCACGTCCCCACCGTCAATAATATAACCGGCTAGACCTAACGGTAGTTAGGGTAAGTCGGGATCGTATCCACGGAGACGGTATTGCGAAGTTTAGACTATGTCGGCCTAGAAACGAGACTAAATCACCAAACAAACACAAAGAGAGCGATAATTGGAAAACTATGGTGGAGGAGAAGTAAGAACTAGACTAATGATGAACTAGCTAAAACAAGATTAAGAGAAATAACTAGAAACAAACTAAACAATGAAACTAATGGAATGATGACTAACTAAGAGGATGAACTCAAATATGAAAGGAAGTGGGGTAGGTCGGGTTCATAAGTGTAGATGGGTAATTGGGGTGATCAAGGGTGTAGGTGTCTCCTAGTTGCTAGAGTCGGTCCGGGCTCTCGCTACGTAGACCGATGTCAAGGTAGGTCCGGGCTCTCGCTACGTAGACTACGACTACTCTCGTGACTACGACTATTCTCAACATGATCACATAATAGACAAACAATGAGAAGATGAGCACAAGTATGGGAAGCATTGGCCACTACTACTCATACAAGCATATCAACAAACACATAGAGTGCCCAATATGTGACTAACAACAAAGATGTAACCTTTACCCCTAATCAAACCCTAGTCACCCATAATCTACCCTTAATCCCCCTACTAACCCCACAAGTAATCTACTCACTCATTATCAAGATGAAACTAACATAAACTAAAGAAAACAAAACAAACATCCAAACATCCATATGAACAAACAATAACAATAACAATATGTAAAGATTGAAACTTGAATAAATAACAATAAACAAGAGAAAGGAAGATTATACCAACAACAAGAAGATGAAAAGATGATAACTTGTATAAATAAGAACCCAAACCAACTCCAAGGATGTCAAGCTTGGAGAAATCTTCAAGAACCCACTTAATACAAGAACTAATTACAATAATTAACTAAAGATTAAAGAGAGAATTAAGCTAATGTGAGGAACACTAATCTAGGGTTATCAATGTTAAATGGAGGCTTAAAAGAGTCTAGGGTATGATAAGATATGTTAACAATACAAGAGGGAAGTATATATATGGGTACAAGAATGAAGGAGAAGAAAGAAAGTGATGCGCGACTGCCTCTGCTCCTTCCCGCCCGGGACGGTTTGATCCCGCCCGGGACGGTTTGATCCCGCCCGGGACGGTGTGGTCCCGACCGGGACGGCCTGGTCTCGGCCGGGACGGGCTCCTCACAGTAGCACCTCTAAATGTGCACCCCATCCCGGACGGGATGAGGCCTTCCCGACCGGGATGGGTCTTGTAGGCCTCCCTTAAGAGGTTTTTGGTCCTTCCTTGCCTCTCATGGGTTTCTCCTCGATTCTTGAGACTCAGGATCAGGTCTCGGAGGCTCGGGATTGGGTCCCAAGGTCTCGGGGTCGATTCCAAGGCCTCGAGTCACCGTTCCTTTATCACGTTGGCTCCAAAACGTGTATGTATTGAGTCGGAATCGCTCCAACTCTTCGTGGATGGTCTCGGGAACCTGAAACGAGCTAGAGGAAGCATAAGAAGCCCATAAACCGCTCCCAAGGAGCGATTCCACAAGGAAAATGGGACCAAAACACAACAATTAGGCACTACAAACTACACTTATCAGTAACCCTAGACGGGGCATGGGTGACTCGCCTATATATACATCCCCATGCACACACATTTACACACAATGATTCAATCCTAAATGATGGTAGGGATTTGTAACGTCCCTAACTGTCAATAAACTACCGATTACACCTAGTGGGTAGCTAGGGCAAGTCGGGATCGTATCCACGAGGACGGTATATCAAGGTTTAGACTATGTCTACCTACAACGAGACTAGATTACCAAACAAGCACAAAGAAAAAATAATCAGAAAACTATGATGGAGAAGAGATAAGAACTAGACTAACAACTAACTAGAAACAAACTAAACAATGAAACTAATGAGACGATGACTAACTAAGAGGATGAACTCAAATATGGAAAGAAGTGGGGTAGGTCGGGTTCATAGGAGTAGAAAGGTAATTGGGGTGATCAAGGGTATAGGTGTCTCCTAGTTACTAGAGTCGGTCCGGGCTCTCGCAACTTAGACCGATGTCATGGTGGGTCCGGGCTCTCGCAACTTAGACCCTAGTCCGCGCTCTCGCGACTAAACTATTCTCAACATTTCTACATAATAGACAAACAATGAGAAGATGAGCACAAGTATGGGAAGCATGGCCACTACAACTCATACAAGCATATCAACAAACACATAGAGTGCCCACAATGTGACTAACAACAAAGATTCACCCTTTTCCCTTAATCAACCCTAATCATCCATAATCTACCCCTAATCCCCCTACTAACCCCACAAAGAAGACTACTCACTCATGATAAAGAACAAACTTACAATCATAAAAGAAATCAACATCACTAAACAAGCATCCATAATGAATAACAAGAGTAATAACAATAACAATATGAAAAGATTCAAACAAGATTAAATAAACTAAGAACAAGAGTAGAGATGATTATACCAACACTAGATGAAGAAAAGAAGCAATCTTGTATAAATAAGAACCCAAATAGAATCCCAAGGTTGTCAATCTTGGAACAATCTTCAAGAGTTTCTTAATACAAGAACTAATTACAATGATTAACTAAAGATTAAAGAGAGGATTAAACTAATGAGAGTAGCACTAATCTAGGGTTTTGAATGTTAATGGAGGCTTAAAACTAGTCTAGGGTATGATAAGATATGCTACTAATACAAGAGGGGAGTATATATATGGGTACAAGAATGAAGGAGAAGAAATAAAGAAGTCGCGCAGTAACTGACCCTTCCCGATCGGGAAGGCTTGGTCCCGACCGGGATGGGCCATCCTTCCCTATCGAGAAGGACCTTCCTGATTGGGATGGGCTCACAGTGGCGCTCCTAATCGTGCACCTCATCCCGAACGGGATGAGACCATCCCGAACGGGATGGGTCTTGTATGCTTCCCTTAAGAGCTTCTTGGCCCCTCCTTGCCTCTCATGGGCTTCCCGTCGATTCTCGGAACTCGGGATCGGGTCTCGGGGTCTCGGGATTTGGGTCCCAAGGTCTTGGGGTCGATTCCTAGGCATCGAGTCATCGTTCCATTACTCCGTTGGCTCCAAAATGTGTATGTATTGAGTCGGAATCGCTCCAACTCTTTCAAATCGGTCTCGGGAACCTAAAACGAACTAAAAGAAGCATAAGAAGCCCCTAAACCGCTCCCAAGGAGCGATTCTACAAGGAAAATGGGACCAAAACACAATAAAATAGGCACTACAAACTACACTTATCAACTCCCCCACACTTAACCCTTACTCGCCCTCGAGTAAGCACAAACTAAGTACTATACTAACCGAGTGGGTATTAGCGCACCCAACGCCCTTTCAACTCACGCGAGTGCACTTAGAGGAAAAGTGCACTCCGCAAGGCAAGTCGGGTCTTGCGACAAAACTGTGGATGCAACCGGACACAAGACACAAAAACAAACAAGCACATAAACAAACAAACAAACAAACAAACACAAGGTTGCACCCAAAACAAAAGAAATACCGCTTCCCTCAAAAAGCGGTGAAAGAAGCACCGGTTTAGGACTCGAGGTAAGTGACAACGTTCCCAAGCTAGCAATACAAACCAAGGTGGACTAGACCCTAATAGTATGACGATAAAGCAACAAAAACGTTGGTAACTTACCTAGGTCCTCCTAACTTTCTAAAAACGTACTACGGGACGATCGGCGGTGTGGAAAAGTGAAGAACCACGGTGTTAGTCGACACTGTAGGTAAGTGAGACCCCGCCCCCTTTAGCGTGAGCCAAGAGGGTCGTCCCGTGTCCAAAACCGCCTAACTAGTCCAAGTAAAAAGGTGGAAGTATGCAAAATAAAGGAAGACCGACTAATGCCGCTATCATCCTTCCTCGGGACTCGGTCCTTTGGTAGGCTCTTCAAGGCAAAAGTCGGAAAAATGCTTATTTTTGTGGGGATTTCTTTTTGTGAGACGGGTTTTCTTTTGGCATTTTCTTTCTTTTCGAAGTTTTGATTTGTTTGTTGCCATGCCATTTCTTTTTCTTCTTTTCTATTTTCTTTTTGGCATTTGTGCCTTTTATTTTTCTTCATTTCTTTTCTTTCTTTCATTTTCTTTCTTCTTTCATTTTCTTTCTTTTCTTCGCCCTTTTGGCTTGATTTGGCTTTTTGGCTTTTCTTTGTATGACAAGAAAGAGAGAACTCAACAATTTGCAATTTATTGTGTGGATATGTGTAGGAGGTAGGGAAATGAGTGAGTCGAGGGTCGCAATCCCTCTTCAAACCCACAAAAAGGGGAAAAACTTGGACTAATCAAAACAATCCTAAACACGGTCACCTAGGGGACGAGACTCGGTAACCAAGGCCTTTTCACACCGTGGGTGGTCATAATGGTCAAAAGTGCAAATCCCGTAGTAAATTCTTAGTAAGCTAGGTGGACTCAAGGTAAAGGACCAACGAAATCATTGATTTAGGGTCATTCTACTAGGCTAAAGTCCAAGACTCGATTTATACTACTAGGAAGGGAAAATAAACACCCACACACTAGCCTCTAAATCGGGTTTTCGAAAAATGTTTACACACAAGACACACAACACACACAAAATGAAGACATGACAAAGAATGAAAGAAAAAGAAGTAAAAGCAACAAAACAAAAACAAAACACAACAAACATATAAACAACACAAACACCACCCCTATCTTCCAAACAAATCACCAAATCAACCGCAAGTATGTACAAGCTCCACCCGAGCACTCCTCAACACAACTTTCTCCAAACTTCACAAGAAATAAAGAGGGGAAAAAGGGATAGAAGATGTTACCGGATGTCTTCAAAGCTTTCCAAAATTAACGGTGGTTAAGCTACCTAAAAGGAAAAGGGGAGGCAAACACACACAACTAGACAAATATACGACACAAGGACACAAAAGAAAAAGACACAAAAAAAGAAAATCTTTTTGATTTTTGTGAAAATTTTCAAATTTTTAGGTATTTTTAAGATTTTTCGAAGAAACTAAGAAAATAAAACTAACTATGATAGAATATCGCTCCCCCACACTTAAACTGAGCAATGTCCTCATATGGTCAATCGTAGTGTGCGGAGAGACAAAAGAAAAGGAAAAGAAACTACGAAAATAAGGCTAAAAATCAAAAAGAAAAGATGGAGAAAAGGGTAGAAAGCGTCCGGCCGGGGTGTAATCAAGTCACCATGGGCCGAGACAAGAAAAGATATGGAAGGGGGAAGAAAATAAAAAAAAGGAAACAAAAGGAAATGGGAGGGGAGGACTAGGTGTAATCAAGTCACCTAGCCCGGATTCCGTCCAAATCCGACTAACTCCTAAAAAGGGGTGAAAATCTTGTACAATTGGATTAACCGATTGACTCTCGACGTAATCACGTCATCGAGAGTCGGGAGCAACCATACTACGGCCTCGAAGACCACTAAGATCCCATGACTCAAGGGAAGGGGGCAAACAATGAAAAACAAGCGATAAAAAGACGGAAAATTAAGGATAGTTACCCAAACCGAGCGGCTAGTAACTCACTTGCTCCATCGTCTCGATGATCATTAGAGGCTCGTCGCTTATCTTCTCGGTTGCCACCTCGCTTCACACTTGAAAAGAACTTACGGTAGAGGTAGTAATGGTAGAGGGTGGGATTTGATGTGAGAGTCGGTGTAAAGTGGACAGGAAATGGAGTGAGGGCATAACAATGAAGTACATGGGGCAAATGATAAGGCTAGGATAGCTAGGGAGGTTGGGAGGGGGCATAAAATGGTTGGGTGGAGTCAATTGTCGAAGAAGAAACACAAAGGGGGAGCAGAGGACCATCCCGGTCGGGATGATCGATCCCGATCGGGTTACCTCACTCGTCCCGGTCGGGATGTCCTCATCCCGGTCGGGACGGACTCACAGCATGCTCGAAATCTGGTGCATCCATCCCGATCGGGAGGGCACCCTTCCCGGTCGGGATGCCTTACCCTTCCCGGTTGAGACGCCTCATCCCGGTCGGGATGGGTCTTCTTCAACCTCCACAATCCCAAAAGCTTGCTCCAAGCTTCAAAAACCCGATCCTCGTGCTTATAACCCAAGCTCTTTCATAGCCATTCTTCTCTAGGGAGCATTCTCACTTCATACCTATCAACCAAACTCAAACTCAACATCAAACTCTCTCCCTCGCATCGCTCATCAATAATCCAATATTACAAGAATTCACCAAGAAAAAACCAAACTAACTACAAGTAAGAAGTATATACAATAAGACGGTTCTTGTGGAACTCCGTCAAACCAAGATGGTGCTTTCTTCAATCTTTTTCAACAACCATGACCAATTCCATCTCCATCAAGGGCACGTAAGAACAAGTCGAAGGCCCTATAGAAGTCTTCAATCAAGCATGTCATATAACTGACCACATACCAAGGTTCCTCATGACCTTGCCTCGACGTTCCCGGGGCATCCCGATCTACTAAGTTCAATGGCTTGAACTTGTACTTGCGATCCTTCGGGATATACCCAAACGTCCAACGATCTTATTGTGGCCCCAAGGGAGGTTCATCTTCTTCCTTGTCATTGCACTTGTCATCAAACCCATGATTTGGGCACTCATCTTCCTCCAAATCGGAGTCATCATCCTCAAGTACATAGGAGTACTTCTTCAAGCTTTGTCCCGAATCATTCCCTCGATCGATGTCTTTCGTGGCGTGGATCATATTACATGTCTCGGTCATAGGCGAAGTGTTGCCTTGGAGGTCGAACACTAACTCCTCGTCGCCCAATTGAAAAGTAATCCTACCCTTCTTCACATCGATCACGGCACCGACGGTGTGTAAAAATGGGCGTCCAAGGATGATGGGAGTGTTAGCATCCTCCGGCATGTCAACCACAATGAAGTCGACCGGAACGAAGAACTTCCCTATTCGTACCGGCACATCCTCTAACATTCCCAATGGTTGGTTAAGAGACTTATCGACCATTTGGAGTGTAATGGACGTACATTTCAACTCCGTCATCCTTAATCGCTCACAAATGGTGTAGGGAATAATGCTCACACTCGCACCCAAATCACACATAGCTCTCTCGATTTTGTAATTGGCGATGGTGCATGGGATAGAAAAACTACCCGGGTCCTTTAACTTCGGAAGCGTGGAACCTTGAATAAGCTCGCTCACCACCCTCGTGAACTCTACCGTCTCTTCCTTGTCGATGGACCTCTTCCTAGCCAAGATTTCTTTCATGAATTTACCATATGCCGGGATTTGGGTAAGTAGCTTGGTAAACGGGACACTAACATCCAATTTCTTCACAATACTAAGGAACTTGTCGTATTGAGTTTCCACCCTAGTCTTCATTTGCCTTGATGGGAAAGGCAACTTGATTTGGTACTTGTTTTTCTCAATAGGGGTGGACTCTTCAAAGGACACCTTCCTTTTTCCCTTGTCTTTCTCTTGAAGTGGGGGAGGGTTGTCTTCTTGGGGTTTCTCGACGTCCCATAAGACTTGCTCCTCAATTGGATTGTCAAAGCTTGACTCTTCTTGATTTGGAGATGTCATTTCCATTGTCGGTTCTTGCATCGGCTCTTGCTCATTAGGATATGGAGGGGGGGTTATAGGATGTACCTCTCCTTGTAGCATTTACATGCTCAAATGTCGGTGTTTCACCTTGAGAAGGTAGTTGCCCCTTTTGCCTTGAGGAGCTCCCCGAAGCGAGTTGAGATACTTGAGTCTCAAGTATCTTCATACGGGTATCTCTAATCGCGTTTTCCCCTTGAATATAAGTGAAGAGCTCATGATGGTTTCTTGATATGTCCATTTGACTTTGTTGCATATCTTGATTGCTCCTTTGTATCTCAATCAAAGTCTTTTGAATGTCAAAATCCCGAGGTGGGGATGATGGATTATGTGGAGTGTCGGTGATGGCGAGAGGAATGCCATAATCATGAGTAGGAGACCGGCTCCTAGGCTTGCTTTTTTGTTGATTACCTTGTGTAGCTTGTTGTTGACGGTTCCCTTGGAACCCATGAGAATTGCCTTGGTTAAGGCCTTGATTGTTGCCATGGTTGTAGCTTTGATAGTTTCGGTTTCCTTGGAAATTTTGGTTTCCTTGGAAACCACCATGATTGAAGTTCCCTTGTTGGAACCCTTGCTTGTTGTTGTGGAAGGTACCTTGGTTATTTTGCTTGAAGTTGTTGGAGGGTCTTTGGTTACCCACATAACCTTGGTAACCTTCATTGTTGTCCCGTAAGGGAGGTGGAACATAGGGACGATGTTGTTGTTGATGTTGAAGTGCTTGTTGTTGAGGGACTTGATTGGAAGCTTGGTATTGGTTAGAGTAGGAGGCACCTTGCTTGAACGCTTGAAAGGCGTTCACTTGCTCAATACTTCCCCTACAATTCATAGGGTCATGACCGACGATTCCACAAGTGTCACACATCCCAAAGTAAGGTGTAGGAGGTGCGAACCCCAAAGCATTCACTTCTTGAATCGGTTGATGGTGGGAGGAACTAGTGCCTTGGACTTGGTTGAGGTGGCTTTGGAGCTTCTTGTCAATAGTCTCCATGTGTGTTTTCAATTGAGCTCCAAGGTCAATGCTTAATTTGGTGATAGCATCGACCTCATGCATGCCTCCTCGATGTGCCTTCCTAGGCCTAGAGTATTGCGAATTATGCACCGCCATCTCTTCGATTCTCGCCCAAGTTTGGTCGTCATCGACCTCGGTAAACCTACCATTGGAGCCCATGTTAAGAATAGCTCTCGAGTCCTTGTAAAGACCATTCCGAAATTGTTGCACCAAGAACCATTGCGAGAGTCCATGATGAGGGCACGATCTTACCAAAGACTTAAACCGCTCCCAAGCTTCATATAGGCTCTCTTCATCCCTTTGTTGGAACCCGGTGATGGAGGCCCTAAGCAAATTCGTCTTTTTCGGAGGGTAAAACTTTTGGTAGAACGCCAAGGCAAGCTTTTTCCAAGTGTCGATACCCATGGTTGCCCTATCGAGACTCTTGATCCATTGCTTCGCTTTTCCAATAAGAGAAAACGGGAAAAGTACCCAACGAATTTGATCTTGAGAAACCCCGGTTTGAGATATAGCGTCACAATAATCGGAGAAAGTCTCCATGTGTTGGTGCGGGTCTTCGGTGGGAAACCCACTAAATTGGTTCCTCTCCACAAGTTGGATAAAATGAGTCTTCGCCACAAAATTCCCGGTATAAGTATCCGGTAATGCACTCGGTCCCGGCAAGACATCCTCGGTGAATGTGGAGTGAGAGGAAAACTTAGGCATTCTTGGATATAAGGGAGAAGATGGTGGTGTAGATGGTGTTGATGTAGATGAAGAGGGGGAACTAGGAGAAGAAGAATCACCAAAAGGATTTACGAAATTCCCTTCGACCGTCTCTCGATGTGGATTGTTCAAGTCGGCTCCTTGGGCTTGCCCTTGATGAGTATTGCTTGTACTCGGTTGAGAGATTCTAACCCGATTAATCGTCCGTTGGCGAATGGCTCGAAAGAGTCTCTCCGGCTCTGGATTAAAGAGATAGAAGTCGCCTCCCCTCCTAGGCATACACTACACACTAGAACAAACGTGAGAACACCTAGTGCTTTGTGGGCACTAGGCAACGACAATAAACAAACACAACTAGAGACAAAAAGAAAAAGAAGAAATAAAACTAAGGAAAGAAGAAAAATCTAGAGAATATTCACAAGAGAAGATGGGAGAACACAAAGAAGGGTAACTAAGTCTAGAAATAAGCAAACTAAGTCTAAACAATGCACCGTCCCCGGAAACGGCGCCAAATTGATGGTAGGGATTTGTTACGCCCCTAACCGTCAATAAACTACCGATTACACCTAGTGGGTAGCTAGGGCAAGTCGGGATCGTATCCACGAGGACGGTATATCAAGGTTTAGACTATGTCTACCTACAACGAGACTAGATTACCAAACAAACACAAAGAAACAATAATCGGAAAACTATGATGGAGAAGAGATAAGAACTAGACTAACAATTAACTAGAAACAAACTAAACAATGAAACTAATGAGACGATGACTAACTAAGAGGATGAACTCAAATATGGAAAGAAGTGGGGTAGGTCGGGTTCATAGGAGTAGAAAGGTAATTGGGGTGATCAAGGGTATAGGTGTCTCCTAGTTACTAGAGTCGGTCCGGGCTCTCGCAACTTAGACCGATGTCAAGGTGGGTCCGGGCTCTCGCAACTTTGACTCTAGTCCGCGCTCTCGCAACTAAACTATTCTCAACATTTACACATAATAGACAAACAATGATAAGATGAGCACAAGTATGGGAAGCATGGCCACTACAACTCATACAAGCATATCAACAAACACATAGAGTGCCCACAATGTGACTAACAACAAAGATTCACCCTTTTCCCTTAATCAACCCTAATCATCCATAATCTACCCCTAATCCCCCTACTAACCCCACAAAGAAGACTACTCACTCATGATAAAGAACAAACTAACAATCATAAAAGAAATCAATATCACTAAACAAGCATCCATAATGAATAACAAGAATAATAACAATAACAACATGAAAAGATTCAAACAAGATTAAATAAACTAAGAACAAGAGTAGAGATGATTATACCAACACTAGATGAAGAAAAGATGCAATCTTGTATAAATAAGAACCCACATAGAATCCCAAGGTTGTCAATCTTGGAACATCTTCAAGAGCTTCTTAATACAAGAACTAATTACAATGATTAACTAAAGATTAAAGAGAGGATTAAACTAATAAGAGTAGCACTAATCTAGGGTTTTGAATGTTAATGGAGGCTTAAAACTAGTCTAGGGTATGATAAGATATGCTACTAATACAAGAGGGGAGTATATATATGGGTACAAGAATGAAGGAGAAGATATAAAGAAGTCGCGCTGTAACTGACCCTTCCCGATCGGGAAGGCTTGGTCCCGACCGGGATGGGCCATCCTTCCCGATCGGGAAGGAACTTCCCGATCGGGATGGGCTCACAGTGGCGCTCCTAATCGTGCACCTCATCCCGAACGGGATGAGATCATCCCGAACGGGATGAGATCATCCCGAACGGGATGGGTCTTGTATGCCACTCTTAAGAGCTTCTTGGCCCCTCCTTGCCTCTCATGGGCTTCCCGTCGATTCTCGGAACTCGGGATCGGGTCTCGGGGACTCGGGATTTGGGTCCCAAGGTCTCGGGGTCGATTCCTAGGCATCGAGTCATCGTTCCATTACTCCGTTGGCTCCAAAATGTGTATGTATTGAGTCGGAATCGCTCCAACTCTTTCAAATCGGTCTCGGGAACCTGAAACGAACTAAAGGAAGCATAAGAAGCCCCTAAACCGCTCCCAAGGAGCGATTCTACAATGAAAATGGGACCAAAACACAACAAAATAGGCACTACAAACTACAGTTATCACTAAACAAACCCTAATTCATCCTTAGTCTACACTAATCCTATCTCAAACCCTAACCCTAGCATCTAGGACCAAAACCCTAATCACCATAACTCCACTTACATCTCGATACTCACGTGCAAGCCGCAATTAACGAGTCCCGTCCGAGACAAGAACATGTAGGTTGAGGGTGCAAAAAAACTCCTTTCTTTCCCTTCTCTTCTTCTTCGCTCGTCGTCCATATTGTCGTCGTTGTCCCATTTATTTTTTAATTTTTTTTTATTATCGTCATTATCATTCTAATATCATTAATAGATACTAATATAAAATCACTACAACAAATCCCTTACATTCTTGACCCTTTAGGCTCGACACTTTTATAAGTGTCGAGCATATTCTCAACCCAAATTCATATGGGCCGGATAAGTATGGGAAATCTGCACGTTTTAGGATTTTATTATTTTGATTAAAAAAAATCACGCCTAACTATACTGTCGAGGACAATTTTATTTCCCTTCCAATCAATCAAACCCTAATAAACCTACCTTCAACTTCATCTTCCTAAAAGAATCATTTGTACATCTTCTTCATCCCATCGGTATGATGTTTAACGCTCTCATCTCTGGAGAAAAGGTGGCGATTTCGACAACGACCATGTAATGGCGATTTCTAATCAAACTTCTCCAGAAATCATAGCAGGACCACGATCTGAAATCCTCCATTTTCAATCTCTTCTTATTCGCCAATGCTATAAGTAAATTCAACATATGGTGATTTTACCTTTTTTATTGTTCAATTTCAGATTTTTTTTTCTCCATTTCTAAACCCTAGTAGTTCAATTACATACATCGATTTTTGGAGTTTTAGTATTGAAATTTTGATGATTTTTTTAGTTTGATTAACTGTTAACACTCATTTATATCGGACTTCCATACGTCAAATGTTATTACTCGATTAGTTGAGATTAATTGTATGGCTGAATGATGATATTGAGACACAAAACACTAGTCATCATGTCCCAAGAGGTATTTGTGTTAATTTTTTCTCCCCTGAATGCTGAAAATATCAGTTTCTCGAAGAAATTGAGTTGAATTTTCTCAACGGTGTACTTGTTGATTTCTATAAGTATTTCCGTAGGGATGCAGTATCATGTCCCCTGTTTCTTCTTCCTGTCCATATTTTATTCTATATAGAACAGGTATTATCCGTCACTTCAATTTTAGTTAATTTATGTTTGTGAATATTCATTATTTTAATTTGATGTTATGTTAAATCAATTAAGTTATCAGGTGTTTAAAGAAAAACATTGTGTGCTTAAGTGGTATTTAATGTATAAGGTGTCTCGTGACGATGGCACATGCAAGAGCAGTTCAAAGAAAAAGCCCGCAAGTCTGAGTAAGCTTTCAGTCTGCTTCATTTTCTTGTGTTCAGCTTTCAGTTTAAAGAATAAGCTCACAACTATAAGATTAGATTTTTGTTTGTTTGTTTAAAGGGCAATTTTATAGTTTCATCTATTTTCCCTCCTGAAACATCTTACTTTTTTTATAGTAGTTTGGTATCTTTTTCTAATCTTGAATTGTTGACTATATTATCGATAATAGACAATTAGATTCAAATGCTGAGTTACTGCTTATAACATTCTTGGATTTATACTTCACATTTCATGTTTTTTTTTTCCTTTCTGTCTCAGAGCAAGACTTTCTAAGATTGTTTTGTTGAGTCATTGGCAGCTATTTACATCGTATAACAATTTTATAGGTCAACTTATTATGCAGCAACAGAAGACGTTGTAATTTTCAGATTCATGATCGAAGTTTGTTGGGCTCCTATTCTGGCTGCTTTCAGTGTTCCACTTGATCAAACTGACGATGAATTAACTATAGAGTTGTGTCTAGAAGGTTTTCGTTGTGCGATTCATGTTACTTCTTTGATGTTATGAAGACTCATAGGGATGCCTTCGTGACATCACTCGCAAAGTTCACCTCTCTTTATTCACCTGCTGATATCAAACAGAAGAACATATATGCATATGCCATCAAGGTTGATTTCATACTTGACTTTTCTTGCTAATTAGTTGAAAACTTGTTTGGGTTCCTGTTATAGCTTAGGGTGTTAGGATAAGTACTTAACTGTGCCAATGCTTGTGCTTAGAGCACTAGCATAACTACTTCACTGTATTAATGCGTACACAATTTTTTATAGTAATAGGCAACACTTATTATTGCCTGCTAAAAACAAGAGTTTTATTGCTACTGTTTTGCAATTATCAATTTGCTTCACATTCAGTTCTCTTTACAATTATTTCACATTAGTTTCTCATATATATAGTGTTTTTTCCTTCTATGCTTCCTCAGGCGATCATGACCATAGCAGATGAAGATGGGAATTATTTTCAGGAAGCATGGGAGCATATATTGACTTGTGATTCTCGTTTTGAGCATTTACACCTCCTTGGTGAAGGTGCTCCTCCTGATGCAACATTCTTTGCGATCCCTCAAAATGAACAAGAGAAGTCAAAACAGTCCAAGTCTAATATCCTTCCTCTTTCGAATAAGAGGCCTGGGAAAATGCAACTTGCAGCTGCAGCTAGCGCTGTGAGAAAAGGTGCATACGATAGTGTTTGGGGAGGAGGTCCCTGAACGTTCCTTGGGTTACGGATTGGAGATTATTATAATTAAGTATTTGTTTTCTGAATGACCAACTTGATCTTTGGGTATTATTGATACCAATTCAGTAAATGTGGAGTCGCGTTTTTTAGACTACAAAAATATGTAATAGCAAGTAGTAAGTAGTCAATTGTTGGAAATATATAAATATTATTATATTCTTATGATAAGATTCTCGACGCATTTACGATATCAAAGTGTCGATAACTAAATTTTATATTATTATTTCTCGATTCTTTTAATAGTAGAAATTCTCGCGCTTTGAAAAAAAATTGGGCGGGAAAAAAATCGTGACATAAAAAAGCGTCGAGGTTGCATATTTTAGTGTACCACGTAGTGACGCAAAAAAGCGTCTTGAATAAAATATTCAACGTTTTAATGTGTCGAGAATGGCGACATAAAAATGCGACGAGAATTCCTGACACCCAAAATCTCCACGCTTTTTGGAAGCGACGAGAATTAAATTTACGACACTTTAAAACGTCGAGAACCCACCTTTAAAGCGTCAAGAAACCAAGGATTTTGTAGTAGTGAATACTAAAATACTCGTCAATTCGTGTCGAGCGTGAGTGATGACGGGATAAGGAAAACCGAATATACAAGGGTATTGCACCCAGCGTTGCCGGTCGCTTATCCCGACACCCCGATCGCTCGATTGTTGAGACGAGTTAACATCAACCGTAATTTTACTATTTTTCGCACCATCGTTAATCACTTTGTCAATTTTGAATTTCTTCTTCAAACAATTTTTTTTTAAGGGTCGAAACCCGTTGACGCAGATCCGACATCACATAATCCCTAGGGATTAATTACGATGTCGGGAAGCCGAGGGAATCAAGTCGAGTCCGTCGTAATTAAGAAGTGTCAATCTTTTAGATTCGATACCAATTCAATAATTGGATGTCGAATCTAACGATTTAGTCAAAAAATTTAATTAACACGATTTCTCGTTGATGCTAAAGTAGATGTCAAACAATTCGCAAGAGTTAATACGACACTATAAACGCGGAGGGAATTTATATCGTTTTGGTTAACTTAAAACGACTTATAACAATTCTTTTTTTTTTCTCGCTCTAATATCCGAGGCCGATTCAATAATCGCAAGTTGGATACGACGAGTATCTAACACATGAATCGAGCATAAATTATACAATATTTATGCCCGATTCAACACAATCAATGATTTATCAAAATCCGAATGGAGCATAAATTACACAATATTTATGCCCGATTCGGCGGAATCAATGATTTACCAAAATCGAAAAGCAATCTCGCAATCAATAATAAATTGCAAACGAACCCTAGTTCGTACAGGGGGCACTCGATCGAGTGCCTAGCACACTCGGTCGAGTGACACCCCAAAAAATGAGACAGAATGCTAATTCGACAACCACTCGGTCGAGTCTCGCAATGACTCGATCGAGTGGCCGTGCACTCGGTCGAGTTTCCTCATAACTCGATCGATTGACGTCACGAAATCCGGGACAAAAGCTTTTCAGAGGCCCACTCGGTCGAGTCCCTCAGTGACTCGGTCGAGTGGCCCCTTTATCACGTCAAACCGTGAGTCCTATAAAGTCATTCGAATCTCGTTAATGCTTTTTATGACTTAGGTTAACACGTGTCAAATTAATCACGTGTCATGCTACTTTCCAAAACCAGGCATCATGATTACTTTATTCTATATCATTCCGCACCATTCTATATTAGTTATAAGCCGTTATTATCGTTATTTACCGTTACTAACGCGTTTATTCCTCTTATTGGTTTATTTATTTTGTTTATTTTATTATACTAAAATGAACCCGCATGCTAAATTTAACTCTGACGTTAGAATTAGTTGCATTAAATCGACCTAGAAACCCGTTCAATTTCTCACATGCTTAGGAAAAACAACGTTTGCATATCATTTAACCGAACTACTAACACGCGTATTAGAAAATCATTCGATATATTAGTAGAGGCCGCTAATGTGCGGGCGGGGTTGGGTGTCCTTTGTGGGCTTCCCAACACGTACCCTCACCCCTTACTCAGAACCTCGGTTTCCGGATGCCCGAAACCGTTGGCGCACGAGAGTCATACAATACACGATATCCGATAATGTCGGTATCGATATCAAATGCAAAGGGACAAACACAAAAAACTCTGACATCGGAAATGGGCCGTATTTTTAACACGGCCCACTACGACATAGAGTGGATTCGAACGGGCCCGATCTCCCACAAAGTTCGGTGGCGACTCCACTACGATTTAAATTTCAATTCGATCCATTCTCATATGGAGATTCATTCGCCTCCCCAAACCCGCGCGTGGCCGCGTCGGAGTGGACCTATGTCATATCCACAATTTGGCGACTCCGCTGAGGATTAACTGATGCGTGACTTACCATCGGCATCCTCAGGGTGAGACTCGATTAGAAATCGTTTGACTAGTACAATACGCGCTTTAGTTTTACGGTTCATGCATAACCCCATATTTTCCCAGGCCATAGTCGATTCGAGTGGGTTTTGCGGTATGTTCTAAGCTCAACTCGACTTAGAAAGTCCGTCCCGATCAACGACGTCTAGACTATGTGCACTGGTATAGACCCTTTATAGACCGACCGAGACTTAGTGTAAAGCATACATAGCGGCGTTATAATGCTTGCGTAACTATGTGCTACTTAGTTTCCGTGTCGTTTTCAAAAAACCGTCCTTTTCAGAAATTGCATCCTTTTTCAAACCATCCAATTTCGAAACCCGGGACGTATACCGAATTTAGGACTTATGATTTTACTGAAAACATCCTATTTCCAGCCGGTATTCCGCCCATTTCAAAACTCGAAAATATTTTCGAACTTTCAAAACCGAGGCCCGATATTTGTTTTGATTTTCGAAAAATCGGACCCCTCCACCGTTTTTTTCGGATTTTTTCTAAAAATCCTTTTCAAAACCTGCCTCTTCTTAGGACTTCCGTACTTAGCAGTGTCGGGTCGTGTCTTAAGTCGTCGAAGTCTCTAGCGTCGAAAATCTGTCGATCTTACATCACGAGTTTCTTCCCTATCCCAGTCCGCCTTATTAGACTAAGGCAAGGCCCACCTACGTAGGATATACTCCTACAAATGAGGGCCCATCTACACAATCGAGTCCAAAGTCTGGGGATGTCTCACGTGGACCTTTCTTCGAACAGGACTCGGCCCACCCGCCGAATCATCAGGAAGGCCCACCTTTCACAAGTCACCCGTCTAGGTGTCTTTTCCGAGTCATTTCCCTTTTCAGTTTTGTTCAAGATGTACTTTCTATTTCGGGATTTGGGCTAGATTCTGATTACGCGGTGTTCTTACAGACAGGCCACCCATAACTCGCAAAATGCAGGATTCTCTGGATCAACTGTCCGCCGCGCTGGCCAAGATCGAGACCCAATTGACGGCTATCCGGACCGACCAAACCACTCTGGCCACCCGTCTGACTGCCGTGGAGAAAGGTACTCCCACTGGATCTGAGCCCACTGGGCCCATAGCCGAGTTAATCGGCGCTCTTCACAAGCTTGAAGAACAAGTCCACCTGTCGACAAACAACTCGATCCACACTGAAAATGCTCGTTCCTATTCGCCTTTGAATGAGGAGCTACCTGCCAACCTCAACCTCACGAGAATTCCAATGTTTGAGGGTACTGAAGACCCGGTCCACCACATCCGGGCTTTCAAAGAATTCATGGCGGTCAAAGGGGTGAAATCCACCATGTTTAAGCACTTATTTGCTTCCTCTCTCGAGAAGCACCCCAAGGCCTGGTACTACAGGCTCGATTCCAAGAAATACAAGACTTGGGACGTTGTGGCTACTGAGTTTGCTCGGAATTACGCTGATAATACCGATATCCGGACTATAATGCGTACTCTTGAAGTGATGGCCCAAGAGCCCAAAGAAGGGTTCACAAAATATCCCCAAAGATGGCGGGCCGAAAGTGTGAAACTGGTTGATAAGCCCAGCGAGAAGGTGCTAGTGGAGGCTTTTATCAAGAATCTCCTCCCATCCTACCGGGTCCATCTCCGGTATGCCATCATCCCCAATTTTGCCGCCCTTACTGAAATGGGCACAAGGATCGAGGATGACTTAAGGTTAGAGAGCCTGACTAAGGCCTCTACCAAAGGATATCAAGGGGCCAGTTCATCTGTGAGCAAGCCCACACCTGCACCTGCAACTCGCAACATCTTCGATGAGGTTAATCTGCTTGACACCTCATCCAAAAAGAATACTCCAACTCGGGTATTCACGGATATAGGGACTACCTATACCTATGCCTTACAAAGGCTATCTTCGAAGGGTCTTATCTAACCAATAGGCCCGACTCCAGAAGTTCCAGTGGAAAAGAGGCCCAAAAGCTACAATGCTCAAGCCTATTGCCAGTATCACCGAGGTAATGGGTATGACACGGAGAAGTACTGGAAACTAAAGCATCTGATCCACGATCTAATTGAGAATGGGAAAATACCGTTGCCCGGAGACAAGCCGAGTAACAAAGAAAACCCGTTCAGTGCATTCTATATTCACTGGAGAGGTAGTCGACTGTTCTCACCTCATTTCCCCTTTTATCCCACAAATCAATGGGATATGGTTCGATGATGAGGACGACGTTTACCTAGCCAAAGGGGAAGCTGTCCTCATCACCAGTGAAGAGGATCGAAAAGCTAAGTCCAAAGCCTTAACCACTAACCACCTCGCCACCGCCGGACGTTCTTCTCCAGCAACCGTCACTGAACCTGCCAGGACGGATTCTACCCCCGAAGAACCAAGCAGTGACACGACTTTGGTCCAACAATTAAAGAGGGTTCGAGCTGACCTAACCATATGGCAACTTCTGGTTAGCTCCCAAGCACATCGGGAAGCACTAACTAAGGCTCTCGATGAAATTAAGGTCGACTCACAGGTTACCCCCGCCGAAATGGTAGCCACTATTATGCCTTATCTCAAGGGCAAATCCAAAGAAGAAGGCCCGCTCATCACCTTCTCTGAATCTGATCTGCCACCGTTCGGGCCCAATCATAATCTCGCCCTATACATCACTGTCATTTGCCGAGGGAAGTACCTCCCAATGACCCTTATCAACGATGGGTCTGCTGCAAATGTCCTTCCCCTGAGGACCGCTAAGGCCCTCGGCATTACCGAGGCTGATTACCTCCCGACGGCGCAGACTATCCAGGCTTTTGATGGAAGCCCAAAACCAGTGGTCGGGGCCGTTAAGCTAACAATCATAACGGGCCCGATCGAGAAAGAACTGGAGTTCCAGGTGATTGATGTCACCTCGTCCTTCAACTTGTTGCTCGGAAGGCCTTGGATCCACGCAGTCAAGGCCGTGTCCTCCACCCTGCATAGGAAGGTCAAGATGCCACTTCAAGACGGTATCATCACACTAGAGGCCACTCCTATCACCGTGGCAAGCTGCAATGCTACGGGCCAGGCCGACCCGCGAGGATTTGATTTCGTGGGCATGATCGAGGAGGAATATCTCTTCAGGCCCTACTTCACCACTAGCATCGACACGATGCTATGAAACTTAGGCTACTTGCCGGGGGCTACCTCGAGACCCTATCTTCCGGCCGGGAAGATAATCGAGGTCCTAAATGACAGCGAATCGCAATTCGGCTTGGGGTATGCTATAACCCCGGAGAACGTGGTCCGGGCCGGTATTCATAAGGCCACCAACCTCATCAAGGGTACTTACTTAGGCCCTTATAGCCCGAAATTAACCGATTACTTTGTTACTCCAGTATTCGGGGCTATTCAAGTGGGCCTCTACCAACTCACAATCACATATCCCGAGACCAAAACGGCTCGGGAATGCAATTTCATCCCCGATGATATATTCACTCTTGTTCAAACCGAGTCCAGGGAAGGCGAGAACAACTCCGAGCCCGTGCTGGGGCTCCTATTCGGGGAAGACAAGGTCGTCCCCGCCCCAAAGGATGATCTGGTCAACCTGATCCTCCGCAACAACTGGTTCGATCCAACGAAGCTGATCTCTGAAGTTGGGTCAGATACCGGGAAAAGGGCCTGGAGGAAAACCATGAAGTGGACCAAGAGACAAGGACGGGTCTACAAGCTAACCACCGGCGAGGGAGACATGCCGAATACCGAGTCAGAGTCAGAGTCGGAGTCAGAGTCCGAGTCTAGAGGGTCTGGTGCTAGAGTCCAATCTGTTACCCCTCTTCCCTTAGCCACTTTAGTCTCGGGGCCTGTCCCGAGAGCACTCCCAATCCCGCCACTGACCAATGATCAGATGGCCGCTCTCTTCGAGCTATTCTCAAAATTTACCATTAATAATAATAACGAAAACCGTTCTGCTTACGACTTGTCTTATTTCCAAAATTCTTCCGATTTCAAAATTTTTATATGCAATGACATTGAGAAACCCGACGAACAGGTACCCCTTCCTTCGCATCTGATCGAGCAGCTCGAAAAAAGGGAATCCCGAGATCCGGTAATTGAAGAGACCGAGTCCATCAACGTGGGAACCACTTTAGAGCCCCAGATGCTTAAGTTGGGCCTATCATTAGATCCCGAGGAGAGAAAACAATTCATAGACCTCCTCCAAGAGTTCAAAGACGTCTTCGCATGGTCCTACAACAACATGCCAGGAATAGATCGGGAAATAGCTGAGCACCGTATACCTATCAAAGATGGGTGTAAGCCGGTAAAACAGAAGCTCCGACGAATGAAGCCCGAATGGTCTCTCAAAGTCAAAGAGGAAGTAGACAAACAATTCAAAGCGGGCTTCATACAAGTGTCTGAATATCCAGACTGGGTCGCGAACATCGTGCCGGTAACCAAGAAGGACGGTAAGGTGCGGGTATGTGTGGACTTTCGGGACCTTAACAAGGCCAGCCCAAAGAACGATTTTCCGTTACCACACATCGACGTACTGGTGGATAACACGGACGATCATGCCCTTCTATCATTCATGGACGGGTATGCCGGGTACAATCAAATCAAAATGGCGGAAGAAGACATAGTAAGACCACCTTCATTACACCTTGGGGTACTTACTGTTACACCGTTATGCCATTTAGGCTTATCAACGCCGTGGCCACTTATCAACTGACTGCCACCACCTTATAACATGATATGATGCATAAAGAAGTAGAGGTTTATGTGGATGACATGATCGTCAAGTCCAAGGACCGAAGCGGGCACATCTCGGCCCTAAGAAAGTTCTTTACCAGACTGCGTAAGTACAATATGAGGCTGAACCCTCAAAAGTGCAGTTTCTGGGTAACATCGGGCAAATTACTGGGCCATATCGTTAGCCAACGCGGCATCGAGGTCGACCCAGCTAAAATCAAGGCCATCACCGAGATGCAGCCACCCAAAACCGAAAAAGAAATAAGGGGGTTCCTCGGGAAAGTCCAATACATCAGCCGGTTCATTTCAAAGTTAACCATGGTATGCGAGCCCATTTTCAAGAAACTGAAGATAAGAGAGCGGGTACTATGGGATGATAAATGTCAAATGGCTTTTGACAAAATCAGGGAGATTCTGTCTGCTCTGCCGGTATTAATGCCACCTCAACCCGGCCTGCCTTTGTCGTTATACCTGACAACGACCGAGACAGCCATGGGGGCTATGCTGGCCCAGACAATCAATTCGGAAGAACGGGCTATCTACTACATCAGTAAGAAATTTCTGGAGTACGAATGCAAGTACACAATGCTCGAAAAGACGTGCCTAGCTCTGGTTTGGGCCACTAAAAATCTCCGACACTACATGCTTAGCCACAAAGTACATGTGTTACCCAAAATGGATCCTATCAAGTACTTGTTCAAGAAGCCCATCCTTAACGATCGAATGTCCAGATGGACTTTGATGCTCGCAGAGTTTGACCTCAAATTTGTACCATTAAAAGCCATCAAGGGCCGGGTAGTGGCAGAATTCCTCGCCGATAGTCCGATATCTAAGGAGGGACACCCCGATACTTGGGCCTTTCCTGACGAAGATATATTCCATACCGACACCGAAACATGGGATTTGTATTTTAATGGGGCGTCCAATTTCCGAGGATTCGGAGTCGGGATTCTGTTAATCTCGCCACAAGGGGAGCATGCCCCGTTATCCATTAAACTGGACTTTGACGTGACCAATAACGCAGCCGAATATGAAGCATGCATTCACGGGTTGAATGCCGCCGCTGATTTAGGAGTAACGAATCTCCAGGTCCACGGTGACTCATCACTGGTCATCAATAAGGCGCTCCAAAAATGGAAAACTCGGAACGCCAATATCGTGGCTTACCAAGCACGAGTACGGGTTCTAGAGAAACAATTCCAGAAGGTGGAATATATCCATCTACCTCGGGAAGAAAATCAGTTCGCAGATGCACTTTCCAAATTAGCGTCCCTGCTCAATATCCCGAAGCATCTAACTAGCATGGCAATCTGCGTTGAAAGATGGTCCGAGCCGACCTATATCCACGCCATCCAGGATATCGAGATAACTGACCTAGAACCTTGGTATCAGGCCGTCCTAACCTAGTTGGCGACGAGAGAATATCCCCCGGGAACTGAAAACCGAGCCAAGAAAGCCTTGAGAAGATTGGCGACCCAATTCGTTCGCACAGGGGGCTCTCCTCTTGTGTATCGATAAAATACAGGCCGAGAAGGTTATGTCCGAGGTACACGATGACACTACCCATCGAATCAATGGGCCACCATGGCACTACCCATCGAATCAATGGACCGCCGTGAAAAGACAACACCTCGTCCCAATACTTCTGAGTAATTTGGCGAGAAAAATCGATAGCCCGCCTCCTTGTCATCACTTGATTATGACAATGGTTACTCGCGTCAAGGGGAGGATCTATCACTAATAACCTCTCGTATAGCCAAATCTGAAATAGGAAACAAAAATATGAGTTTCCGAAACACAATAGGCGTCCGCCTAAGGGCACTCGATCGAGTGACCAGTGGTACCTCTAAACACGAACATGGGGCTGTGCTCGGTCTCTATCAGGTCGACCACAGTTAGAAGACGGGCATTACCCATGCCTGACAATAGATCAATGTGGCTTTCAAAAGCATAAACGTGAAGCATACAAAAAGAAAAGGCCCTACGGCTATGAATTGGTCTCACTCGGACATCGTGCGGGTTCATAAATTTCACGGCCAAGTCGATCAAGGAAATATTGGCATCCTCCATCATGCGAGACACTTCGTTGTAAGAAAGCCCTAAAAATTCTTGAAGCTTCCTCCTCGGGTCATAAACCGAATACGGAACGACAGGACGAAGTATCGGGTTCCATCCTCCTATAGCAGCAATCTCCTCAGATAAAGGACAAACTTCTCCCCGGGGAAAGGCGAAGACATGATGGGTATCGTCCCAGGAAGACAAACAAGCATCAAGGAAGTAGCGATCAACTTGCATCTGACGGAATGGATACAACTGAGTAATACCCGTCTGATTGAGAGCCACCCTATCTGTGTCCCTAAAGCGTCGGGACCATTCTTGCAGCATCACGGTCAATCGATCGATTTCCATGGTTAAAATTCTTGAAAGAAATAAAGAGACTTTCTTTTTTGAGAAGAGATGAATTGTGAGGGAGTTGTGAATAAAATCAAAGACAAGGGAGGGTATATATAGCATCAAGGCCTACCACCCTCTTTCCATATCTTCTTCCCACAAAAGTTTCCTAATTCAAACAAGGCTTAAACATACAGGCCTAGTCTCAATACTAGCACGAAGATAGTCATCCCGAACTTTCCTAAATTTTTTTGGAGTTAAAAATTTCAAAAAAATTCAAAATTTCAAAAATTTTAAAAAATTCAAAAATTCAAAAAATCATTTTCCCCAAGTGCGAGTCATATTTGTTTACCTACATGTTGCATGCAAGATTTTATTTAACTTATACAGGTACAATTCAAGACCGCGCAATTCACATATCTCCCCAGCGGAAAGCCCAAGACGGCATTTTTCACGGGATGAGCCCACATATAGGTGCACCCAGGACTTACGCGACAAGTCCAAATTCCCCACGGAGTATTATCATCATCCCAGGTATGACTTCTATCTTATGGCTGGCGAGCCCTTCACGCAAGTCCAATGGACTATAAGCGACCCGACCGGAAGTCTACCAGGTCTTAATTGGCTTGGTAGCTACTCTGACTTTCGCCCTGTCCAAGCCTCAGTCAGAGTGGGGGCTCTGTAGACACCCACATTTTGACTGCCAGGTGTCTATAGCAGTTTCCAAAAAACACCCGATGATGATTGGACGCAAACGTGTTTCTACGCGCTCGGATATGGGCTCAAAACCATTAGTTGTTGGCTTAAGCACTTACGGAGTACAAATTTCACAAAACCGACCTCAAATTCAGGCCCAGTGGGTCGTTTCCATTCAAACAAGACTAATTTTGGTCAAAACCGACACCGGAAACAAAACCGACTTTTAGCGATCGGGTCAAACCCCGGTCAAAGCCGCTTCCGAGACATACAAAACAGCCATTCAAATGTCATAAGCCCAGTCCAAATACAAAAAATTCAAAATATCCAACCCAAGGTCCAAACAACCCGGATCTCTCGTACCAGCTGACCCACTCGATCGAGTGCTCAGCCCACTCGATCGAGTGGGCCCTCAATCAAGCCCGGCTGCAGACGCTTGGGCCACTCGACCGAGTCAAGGGGCTACTCGGTCGAGTAACCCTAGACGGGGCATGGGTGACTCGCCTATATATACATCCCCATGCACACACATTTACACACAATGATTCAACCCTAATCAAACCCTAATTCATCCTTAGTCTACACTAATCCTATCTCAAACCCTAACCCTAGCATCTAGGACCAAAACCCTAATCACCATAACTCCACTTACATCTCGATACTCACGTGCAAGCCACAATTAACGAGTCCCGTCCGAGACAAGAACATGTAGGTTGAGGGTGCAAAGAACCCCTTTGTTTCCCTTCTCTTCTTCTTCGCTCGTCGTCCATATCGTCGCCGTTGTCCCATTTTTTTATTTTTTTATTATCGTCATCATCATTCTAATATCATTAATAGTTACTAATATAAAATACTAAAATACTCATCAATTCGTGTCGAGCGAGAGTGATGACGGGATAAGGAAAACCAAATATACAAGGGTATTGCACCCAGCGTTGCCGGTCGCTTATCCCGACACCTCGATCGCTTGATTGTTGAGACGAGTTAACATCAACCGTAATTTTCCTATTTTTCGCATCATCGTTAATCACTACTTTGTCAATTCTGAATTTCTTCTTCAAAACAATTATTATTTATTTAAGGGTCGAAACCCGTTGACGCGGATCCAACATCACATAATCCCTAGGGATTTATTACGATGTCGGGAAGCCGAGGGAATCAAGTCGAGTCCGTCGTAATTAAGAAGTGTCAATCTTTTAGATTTGATACCAATTCAATAATTGGATGTCGAATCTAACGATTTAGTCAAAAAAGTTAATTAACACGATTTCTCGTTGATGCTAAAATAGATGGCAAACGATTCGCAAGAATTAATACGACACTATAAACGCGGAGGGAATTTATATCGTTTTGGTTAACTTAAAACGACTTATAACAATTCTTTTTTTATCTCGCTCTAATATCCGTGGTCGATTCAATAATCGCACGTTGGATACGACGAGTATCTTACACACGAATCGAGCATAAATTATACAATATTTATGCCTGATTCAACACAATCAACGATTTATCAAAATCCGAATCGAGCATAAATTACACAATATTTATGCCCGATTCGGCAGAATCAATGATTTACCAAAATCGAAAAGCAATCTCGCAATCAATAATAAATTGCAAACGAACCCTAGTTCGTACAGGGGGTACTCGATCGAGTGCCTAGCACACTCGGTCGAGTGGCACCCCAAAAAAAGAGACAGAATGCTATTTCGACAACCACTCGGTCGAGTCTCGCAATGACTCGATCGAGTGACCGTGCACTCGGTCGAGTTTCCTCATAACTCGATCGAGTGACGTCACGAAATCCGGGACATAAGCTTTTCAGAGGCCCACTCGGTCGAGTCCCTCAGTGACTCGATCGAGTGGCCCCTTTATCACGTCAAACACGTGTCAACACTTTATCAAGTCATTCGAATATCGTTACTGCTTTTTATGACTGTGGACATGACATAGGTCCACCCCGACGCGGCCACGCGCGGGTTTGGGGAGGCGAATGAATCTCCATATGAGAAGGATCGAATTAAAATTTAGGTCTATGTGGAGTCGCCACCGAATTTTATGGTTATTCGAAACCGTTCGAGTCCACCCTATGTCGTAGTGGGCCGGATACAAAATACGGCCCATTTTCGATGTCAGAGTTTATCGGGCTCGTCCCTTTGCATATCGATATAGATGCCGACTTGAGCGGTTAATCGTATATTGAATGATTCTCGTGCGCCAACGGATTCGGGCATCCGGAAACCGAGGTTCTGAGTAAGGGGTGAGGGTACGTGTTGGGAAGCCCACAAAGGACACCCAACCCCGCCCGCACTTTAGCGGCCTCTACTAAGAACTCGAATGACTTTCTAATACGCGTGCTAGTAAAACGGGAAAATGATATGCAAAGATTTATTTTCCCTAAACATGCGAATGGAATTGAAAGGGTTTCTAAGTCAATTTAATGCAACTAAAATTAACGTCAAAGTTGTATTTTAGCATGCAGGTTCATTTAGTATAATAAACGAATAATGATTAAATTGACAAAAGAAACAAAAAACGCGTTAGTAACGATATAACGATATAACGAGTAATAACGGTTTGCAAATATTGAATTGAATCGAAAAGATGCAAATATGAGGATGCACGATTTGAAAAGATAGTATACATGTGATTAATTATGCACATGTTGACCTAAGTCGTAAAATACTATCGAGTTTTGAAAAATAGAATAATGTACGACTCACGTTTTAGTCGTCATGAGGCTACTCGATCGAGTGGTCGATGGACTCGATCGAGTAGGCCTGTAAAAAGCGATTCTGTTTTGCGTTATGGACCATACTCGGCCGAGTTATTGACCAACTCGGTCGAGTACATGGCCACTCGACTGAGTCACTGTGAGACTCGATCGAGTGGTGATCGTAATTAGCATTCTGACTTGATTTTGAGGTGTCACTCGATCGAGTGGCACCTGTACGAACTTGGTTCGTTTGCAATTTAATTATTGATTTTGAAATTGCTTTTGATTTTTGATAATTCGACGGTTTTACCGAATCGGAAATAAATATTGCACAATTTATGTTCGACTTGGTTTTTTATAAATCGCGAATTTTGTTGAACCGAATATAAATATTGTGGAATTTATACTCGATTCTAATTTTGAATACTCGTTGTATCCCATACTCGATTATTTGAATCGATATGGAATATTAGAGTGAAATAGAAAAAAAGATAAATTGATTTTAGTCGTTTTAAATTAATTATCGTGATATGAACAAATCACGTTAATTAATTCATATGACTTGATTGTTAGATTCGATATCCAATTATGGAATTGGTATCGAATCTAAAATCAACGCTTTACTTGAATAAAATCTTGATTCCCTCGACTTCTCTGACATCGAAATAAATCCCTAGGGATTGTGATGTCGGATCTGTGTCAACGGGTTTCGACCCTTATTAAAATTGATTTTTAAAGAAATTGATGGATGCAAAATTAATGATGATGATGACGAGAAATAATAACGAATTGTTGTTTAAGTTAATTTAGCTCAATAATCAAATAGTCGGGGTATCGGGATAAGCGACCGACGACGCGTGTGCAATACACTTGTATATGCGGTTTTACTTATCCCGGTATCCTTCTTATTCGACACAAATCGATAAATATTTTAATGCTTTGATATTAGTAGTACTATCGATATTATGACGCAACGAACGAAATGAATAAAAAAAACGAAAAAAAGACGGAGAAAAAGGAGACAGACGACGAAGAGAGAAAGGGAAGAAAAGAGAGGGTTTTGACACCCTCAACCTACATGTTCTTGTCTCGGCGCGGACTCGTAACCGTGGTTTTAACACAAGAGTCTTCGAGGTTTATGGAGGTTGAGTTGTGGTGGCTCGGGATTGATTCCTAAAACTAGGTTTAGGGTTTTTGCTAGTGTAGAATTGCTAGGGTTTGTAAAAGACGTAGTATGTGTGTGTATGATTGCTCTAGGGTGTATTAGGGTTGTAAAAGTTGGTCATGTGTGTTGGCATGGGGGGTATATATAGGAAAGGCTAGGGCACCCGGATTAGGGTTACTCGACCGAGTATGGGGCTAACTCGGTCGAGTGGCCCGTGAAGCCTGCCGCCGGGCTCAAAACAAGCCCACTCGATCGAGTGGTCCAATCGAGTTGCACGGGTCCATTGTTTTGGACCTTGACTTTGGGTGTTTGATGGGTTTTGTGTTTGACTTGGACTTTTGATGATTGTATGGCTGTTTTGTGTGTCTCGGAAACGACTTTGACCGGGGTTGACCCAATCGTGAAAAGTCGGTTTTAATTCCGGTGTCGGTTTTGGCCCAAATTAGTCTTGTTTGACTCGGAATGATCCACTGGGCCTGGATTTGAGGTCCGTTTGGTGAGATTTGTACTCCGTAAGTGTGTTAGCCAACGATTAATGGATTTGAGCCCGTATCCGAGCGCATAGAAACACGTTAGCGTCCGATCATCATCGGGTGTTTTTTGGAAACTGCCATAGACACCTGGCGGTCAAAATACGAGTGTCTACAATGACTTAGGTCAACACGTGTCAAATTACTCACGTGTCATGCTACTTTTCAAAACCATGCATCATGATTACTTTATTCTATATCATTCCGCACCATTCTATATTAGTTTTAATCCATTATTATCGTTATTTACCGTTACTAACGAGTTTATTCCTCTTATTGGTTTATTTATTTTGTTTATTTTATTATACTAAAAGGAACCCGCATGCTAAATTTAACTTTGACGTTAGAATTAGTTGAATTAAATCGACCTAGAAACCCGTTCAATTTCTCACATGCTTAGGGAATACAACTTTTGCATATCATTTAACCGAACTACTAACACGCGTATTAGAAAACCATTCGATATCTTAGTAGAGGCCGCTAATGTGCGGGCGGGGTTGGGTGTCCTTTGTGGGCTTCCCAACACGTACCCTCACCCCTTACTCAGAACCTCGGTTTCCGGATGCCCGAAACCGTTGACGCACGAGAGTCATTCAATAAACGATATCCGATAATGTCGGTATCGGTATCAATTGCAAAGGGACGAACCCAATAAACTGTGACATCGGAAATGGGCCGTATTTTGTACACGGCCCACTACGACATAGAGTTGGTTCGAACGGGCCTGAACTCCCACAAAGTTCGGTGGCGACTCCACTTCGATTTAAATTTCAATTCGATCCATTCTCATATGGAGATTCATTCGCCTCCCCAAAGCCGCGCGTGGCCGCGTCGAGGTGGACCTATGTCATGTCCACAAGATGTCAACACCCAATCCCGCCAGCACTATAGCGGTCTCTACTAATCAATCGGTGGGCTGATATCCTAGTTCTTTTGTTGTGGTGGAAATGCTGTAACATCCGTTGTTTTAACCCTATACCTTTTGCTACGTCGGTTGTTTAAAGACAAGTAAGTTTTGTCGTCAAAGTAGTTGTGTTTACATTCTTTGCATGTGATTTCACGTGACAAGCAGGCTGATAAGCTAGTCGTATACCTATCAAAGATAACCAACTTAGGTCTAACTAAAAATGTAGCTAGGGAAGTCAGGATCGTATCCACAAGGAGACAAATAAATTCTACTCGCAATTAAAGTCTATCTAAGTAACCAAATCGTGGGGTTTGTAATTGGGTTAACTAAACTAAAGTAGTGAAGGAAATAAAATTAAAGGAGAAGAAATAACTAAAATAAATAGGATGAATTAAGACGAATTTATATGGAAAGAAAACTAGGATTGTCGTTTCACCATGAATTTCCTACGATCACAGTCTAGGTCTCAGGTCTATCATAGATATTGGTCTAAGGTGGAGTGAAAAGGTCCTTCCGGTCCGCTATTCACCCTAGCATGCGTCTAAAGGCTTCCGATCTTATTACGGCAAACTAATGTGTTGTAGCAGGTCTAACTTTTATCAGGCTTCCGATCTTAGGTTCAAGTTCACCAATTCAATTAATCAATTACGTCGACTTAATCAATTAATCTCAATTAAATGCTACAATTAACAACATAGACACAATATCATTGACAGATCTGTAAACTAATTAACAATCGTATTCCATTTATGGATCCCCTAAACCCTAGCAAGGAAAATTAGCTACTCATAGAAAAATTTACGACAACAATAATAAAGATGATAAATAAATTAAGCATAGTGAATAGATCTAAAGAGAAATTAAGAATAAAAGAATTTATAAGATTAAGAGAGAAATAATTAAGAACAAATAGAATAAGAAAAAACAAAGAAAGAATTAGATTACCTAGTTTAAAGGAAGAGTAGAAAAAGAATTCATAAATCTAGACTTAAAAGTTTAGGGTAGAGAGAAATCTAAAGAGATTAGTCTAAAGAAAAGTCTAAAGAGAATTAGAAGCATAAAAGAAGAGGTTTAAAAGAAGAGGTAGTCTATAAATTCTAGTCTAATAGTTTCTTAAATAATAAATTAAAACAAAATCCCAAAAGTCTTATTAACCCTAAACATTAAATTAGGAAAGTCTCGGTCTTCGGCCTGTCTCGAGAATAGTCGGCTGACTATTTTGATAGTCGTTCGACTATTATTGACCTGTTTCCGTTCTCAGCACTGCGTGCTCAACTACAAACGCTTGTCATTTCTTCGTTACTTCTTAAAATCAGGCGTATAATATACCGTTAGAAAGATAAGAAAAAGATCTTTCCAAATCAACTAGAATCAGCTCAATTGAAGTTTAAAAACTCAAGATATTCACATTTTAAGTAGACCCATTTGGAAACGATCATCCTCTTTTCTTATTTTGCAAAAGATTTCATCTTTAAGCACGATTTTTGCCTTGTTTATGCGTCCACGGGTTCAAACCTGCATAAGATGCAATATGACCACAAAGTATCAAATTCGGGGAAAAATAGTAGACAATGCTACTCGATATGCATGAAAATGTGTGCGTAAAAGACGGAATAATCATATATAAATAGCACGCATCAAACCTCCCCAAACCGAACCCTTGCTTGTCCCAAGGAAGCACAAGACAATGAAAAACATCCTAATGGACGGTATACAACTCAAATCTAATCATGCTTCTAACTCGCCTAAACCAATTTAATGCATTGCGCTTAAGGTCAGTGCACACAACCACATACAACAAGCCAAATCAGTGATAACAAAACTGAACCGTCAAACTTGCAAGACTCGTCTATGTCGAACTCTCACGGGTCGCTCATCACTCAATTATGGGAGATATTGTGAATATATGTAGAATCGGAAAGAGAAAACACTCACCTAACTGCGACCTACAAGAACATGCATGCAATCTAACATGAAACCAATCTCTACCAACCGTACATATGCATTCTATCGGGTAAAGACACGTGCCAAGGACTTACATATAGTATAAAGTGAGGCTAATCGGGTAAGAAGGGGCAAAACGATATGGATATGAGGAGGTAAAAGCCAAGCTAGCATTCCCTACACCCATCAATAATAAATATTCCGTCCTCACCAAACTCCGGCCGAAGAAATCAGGCATAGCAACAAGCGCCTTATCAAAATCGCTTGCCACTAATAACTATGAAATTAGAGAGATCAATTCTTTTCTCATAGCAAAAACACATTCTTCTTCTAGTTTCACTTCATTTTTTTCTTTATTCTTCTTTTCTTTCCATTCTCATTTTTTTTTTCTTTTTTCTCTTTTTTTTTTTCCATTGCCTTCTCAATTGTCATGATACCAAGATCAACCTGAAAAAAAAAAACAATTCTGTCCAACTAATCTAATAGCTTGAGTAGAGTAGGCAAATTATGGCATGTAGTTGATAAACAAGTCAAACAGGTCAATTTGGCTATGTGAGGCTTATGGGAATCTGATAAAAGAAAGGATTTGTCTTTTTCGCACATGTCGTAACCACGAGTAAAAAACGTACAGGTACATCAGAGACGAATGTCATGCTTATGCAATTTGATGTTACATGCCTCATAAGAAGTACTACTCTCAACCTAAATGAAACTGATCATGAATATCATCAGTTTAAGGCTCTAATTCCTTACAAATCAAAGCAGTTTGCCAACAATGAGTCAAGTTTATTCGTTCAGTAAAGTTCATCAATGACAAGAAAATGATGCATGTAATTGTATACAAAAAACGCTGACAATGCAATGCATAAGCAAGTTAATGAAGACATAAAAGCAATATCATCATTGTTATATAACCATTCCGACTCGACTACATGCAAACTGTGGACATGACATAGGTCCACCCCGACGCGGCCACGCGCGGGTTTGGCGAGGCGAATGAATCTCCGTTTGAGAATGGATCGAATTGAAATTTAAATCGAAGTGGATTCGCCACCGAACTTTGTGGGAGTTCGGGCCCGTTCGAACCCACTCTATGTCGTAGTGGGCCATGCACAAAGCATGGCCCATTTCCGATGTCATATTTTATTGGGCTAGTCCCTTTGCATTTGATACCGATATCGACATTATCGGATATCGTGTATTGAATGACTCTCGTGCGCCAACGGTTTCGGGCATCCGGAAACAGAGGTTCTGAGTAAGGGGTGAGGGTACGTGCTGGGAAGTTCACTAAGAACACCCAATCCCGCCTGCACTTAGCGGCCTTGATGGGTAAGGATTCGTCACGTCCCTAGCCAACAATATAACACCGACTAACCTAGTGGGTAGCTAGGGTAAGTCGGGATCGATTCCACGAGGACGGTATATCAAGGCTTAGACTAGGTTGACCTAAAACGAGACTAGATTACCGAACGAACACAAAGAGTGCAATAAATTGAAAACTATTGAGGAGGAGGAATAAGAACTAGACTACCAATGTTAAACAATACTAATGATCGATCTAACAAGTAAGCTAAAGTAAACGATGTCTAACTAAGAAAATGGACTCAAGTATGGAAAAGAAGTGGGGTAGGTCGGGTTCATAGAGGTAGAAGGGTAATTGGGGTGATCAAGGGTAAAGGTGTCTCCTAATCGCTAGAGTCGGTTCGGGCTTTCGCAACTTCGACCGATGTCAAGGTGAGTCCGGGCTCTCGCAACTTAGACCCTAGTCGGCACTCTCGTGACTATGACTATTCTCAACATTTCCACAAAATAAGCAATCAATGAGAAGATGAACACAAGCATGGGAAGCATGGCCACTACAACTCACACAAGCATATCAACAAACACATAGAGTGCCTACAATGTGACTAACAACAAAGATACAACCTTTTCCCATTAATCAACCCTAATCATCCATAATCTACCCCTAATCCCCCTACTAACCCCACAAGAAGACTACTCACTCATTATCAAGAATAAAACAACTGTAACAAGAGAAAATATTATCACCAAACAAACATCCATAATGATTGACAAGAACAATGATACTAACAATATAAAAAGATTCAAACAAGACTAAATAAACAAGATTAAGAGTAAGAAAGGTTATACCAACACTAAGGAGATGAAAAGATGAAATCTTGTATAAATAAGAACCCAAATAAAACCCAAGGTTGTCAATCTTGGAGAATTCTTCAAGTATCCTCTTAATACAAGAACTAATTACAATAATTAACTAAGGATTAACTAAGACTAAGAGAAGATTAAAGCTAATGAGGGAGAGTAAATCTAGGGTTTTGGAGGCTTAAACTATTGTAGGGTAACATAAGGATGTCTTAAAATTACAAGAAGGGAGTATATATATGGGTACAAGAATGAAGGAGAAGAAAAGAAGAGGCCCGTGCTGCCTCTGTAGCTTCCCGACCGGGACGGATCATCCCGATCGGGACGGCTCAGTCATCCCGATCGGGACGAGTTGGTCCCGACCGGGATGGGCTCACAGCAACCATCCTAATGTAGCACCCCATCCCGAACGGGATGAGGCCATCCCGAACGGGATGAGTCTTGTATGCCTTCCTTAAACACTCTTTGGTCCTTCCTTGCCTCTCATGGGCTTCCCACCGATTCTCGGGACTCGGGATCGGGTCTCGGAGGCTCGGTATTGGGTCCCAAGGTCTCGGGGTCGATTCCAAGGTCTCGAGTCATCGTTCCTTTATCTCGTTGACTCCAAAATGTGTATGTATTGAGTCGGAATCGCTCCAACTCTTCCAATTCGGCCTCGGGAACCTGAAACGAACTAAAGGAAGAATAAGAAGCCCATGAATCGCTCCACAAGGAAAAAGGGACCAAAACACAACAAATAGGCACTACAAACTACACTTATCAACTCCCCCACACTTAACCCTTACTCGCCCTCGAGTAAGCACATACTGACTACTACACTAGCCGAATGGGTATTAGCGCACCCTACGCCCCTTCAACTCACGCGAGTGCACTTAGAGGAAAAGTGCACTCCGCAAGGCAAGTCGGGTCTTGCGACAAAACTGTGGATGCAACCGGACACAAAACACACAAACAAACAAACACACAAACAAACACATAAACGGTTGCACCCAAAACAAAACAAATACCGCTCCCCTCTAAAAGCGATGAATGAAACACCGGTTTAGGACTCGAGGTAAGTGACAACGTTCCCAAGTTAGACATATAAACCAAGGTGAGCTAAACCCTAATAGTATGACGATCAAGCAACAAAAACGTTGGTAACTTACCTAGGTCCTCCTAACTTTCTAAAAACGTACTACGGGACGATCGGCGGAGTGGTAAAATGAGGAACCACGGTGTTAGTCGAAACTGTAGGTAAGTGAGACCCCGCCCCTTTAGCGTGAGCCAAGAGGGTCGTCCCGTGTCCAAGACCGCCTAACTAGTCCAAGTAAAAAGGTGGAAATATGTAAAAATGAGGGAAGACCGACTAATGCCGCTATCATCCTTCCTCGGGACTCGGTCCTTTGGTAGGCTCTTCACGGCAAAAGTCGGGAAAAGGCTTATTTTTGTGGGGGTTTCTTTTTGTGAGACGGGTTTTCTTTTGGCATTTTCTTTCTTTTTGACATATTTGCTTTGTTTTGCCATGCCATTCTTTTTTCTTCTTTTTCTATTTTCTTTTTGGCTTTTGTGCCTTTTCTTTTTCTTCATTCTCTTCTTTCTTTCATTTTTTTCTTTCTTTTCTTTTCTTTGCCCTTTTTGGCAAGATTTGGCTTTTTGGCACTTCTTTGTGTGACAAGAAAGGTAGAAATCATCAAATTACGTTTTATTGTGTGGCGATGCGTAGGAGGTAGGTGAATGGGTATGTCGGGATGACGTCTTCCCTTCATACTCACAAAAAAGGGGAGAACTTGGACTAATCAAACGATCCTAAACACGGTCACCTAAGGGACGAGACTCGGTAACCAAGGCCTTTTCACACCGTGGGTGGTCATAATGGTCAAAAGTGCAAATCCCGTAGTAAGTTCCTAGTAAGCTAGGTGGACTCAAGGTAAAGGACCAACGGATTCATTGATTTAAGGTCATTCTACAAGACTAAAGTCCAAGACTCGATTTATACTACTAAAAAGGGAAAGTACACACTTACACACTAGCCTCTAAACCGGGTTTTCGAAAAATGTTTACATACAAGACACACAACACAACACAAAACAAAGGCACAACGAAGAACGAAAGAAAAAGAAGTAAAAGAAACAAAACAAAAACAACACAAAATGAATACATACACAACATAAATACCACCCCGATCATCCAAACAAGCCACCAAAACAACCACAACCTTTACAAAGCTCCACCTGAGAACACCACAACACACATCTCCTCCAAACTCCACAAGGAACAAATAGGAAAAAGGGATAAGATGTTACCGGGAGTCTTGAAAGCCTTCCAAAGTTAACGGCGATTAAAGCAAACTATAAAGGAAAGGGAGGCAAAACAGGCACACAAAACAAATATACGACACAATGACACAAAAAAGGAAAAGACACAAAAGAAAAATCTTTTTGATTTTTGTGAAAAAATTTCAAATTTTAGGGATTTTAAAGATTTTTTTCGAAAAACTAAGAAAATAAAACTAACTATACTAGAATATCGCTCCCCCACACTTAAATCGAGCCATGTCCTCATGCTCGATCGTAGTGTACGGAGAGACAAAAGAGAAAGAAAAGAAACTATGAAAATAAAGCTAAAAATCAAAAATGAAGATGAAGAAAAGGTAGAAGGTGTCCGGCCGGGGTGTAATCAAGTCACCATGGGCCGAGACGAGAAAAAAGATATGGAACGGGGAAGGAAGATGAAAAGAAAGAAATAAAAGGAAATGGGAGGGGAGGGCTAGGTGTAATCAACTCACCTAGCCCGGATTCCGTCCAAATCCGACTAACTCGTAAAAAGGGGTGGAAATCTTGTAAATGGGACTAATCGATTGACTCTCGACGTAATCACGTCGTCGGGAGTCGGGAGCAACCAAACTATGGCCTCGAAGGCCCCTAGATACCGAGGCTCAAGGGAAGGAGGCAAACAATGAAAAGAGAAGCGATAAAAAGACGGAAAAGTAAGGATAGTTACCCAAACCGAGCGGCTAGTAACTCACTTGCTCCATCGTCTCGTTGATCATTAGAAGTTCGTCGCTTGTTTTCTTGGTTGCTATCTCGCTTCACACTTGAAGACAACTCACGGTAAAGGTAGTAATGGTAGGGGGGTGGGATTTGATGCGAGAGTTGGTGTAAAGTGAATAGGAAGTGGAGTGAGGGCATGACGATGAAGTACATGGGGCATATGGTAAGACTAGGGTAGTTAGGGAGGTTGGGAGGGGGCATAAAACGGTTGGGTGGACTCGATTTGCGAAGAAGAATCACAAAGGGGGAGCAGAGGACCATCCCGGTCGGGAAGACTAATCCCGATCGGGTTACCTCACCCGTCCCGGTCGGGACGGACCCACAGTAAGCCCAATTCTTGGTGCACCCATCCCGATCGGGACGGCTCCTTCCCGGTCAGGATGCCTCATCCGTCCCGGTCGGGACGCCCTCATCCCGGTCGGGATGAGCTCACAGTAAGCTCGAAAAGTGGTGCGCTCTTCCCGATCGGGAGGACACCCTTCCCGATCGGGAAGCCTAACCCTTCCCGGTCGGGACGCCTCATCCCGGCCGGGACGGGTCTTCTTCGACCTCCACGATCCCAAAAACTTGCTCCAAGCTTCAAAAACCCAATCCTCTCGCTCACAACCTAAGGTAAACCATAGCCAATCTCCTCTAGGAGCATTTTCACTTCACCTATCAATCAAACTCAATTCAAGCATCAAATTCTCTCCCTTGCCTCGCTCATCAGTAATCCAAATAACAAGAATTCACAAAAAAAACCACTATCTACAAGAAAGTGATATATACAATGAGACGGTTCTTGTGGAACTCCGTCAAACCAAGGTGGTACAATCCTCATTCTTTTTCAACAATACTTCAACCGGTTCCATCTCCATCAAGAGCACGTAAGAATAAGTCGAAGGCCCTTGAGAAGTCTTCAATCAAACACGTCATATAGCCGACCACATCCCAAGGCTCCTCATGGCCTTGCCTTGACGTTCCCGGGGCATCCCGCTCTTCCAAGTTCAACGGCTTGAACTTGTACTTTTGGTCCTTGGGGATATACCCAAACGTCCACCGGTCATCATGTGGCCCCAAGGGAGGCTCATCTTCTTCCTTCCTTAGCAACTTGTTGTCAAGCCCATGATTCGGGCACTCATCTTCCTCCATATCGGAGTCGTCATCCTCGAGTACATAAGAGTACTCCTTCAAGCTTTGTCCCAATCCTTCCCCTAGATCGATGTCTTCCGTGGCATGGATCATATTACATGTCTCGGTCATAGGCGAAGTGTTGCCTTGGAGGTCAAACACTAACTCCTCGTCGCCTAGTTGAAAAGTGATCCTACCCTTCTTCACATCGATCACGGCACCGGCGGTGTGTAAAAATGGGCGTCCAAGGATGATGGGAGTGTTAGCATCCTCCGGCATGTCAACCACAATGAAGTCGACCGGAATGAAGAACTTCCCTATTTGTACCGGCACATCCTCTAACATTCCCAATAGTCGGTTAAGAGACTTATCGGCCATTTGGAGTGTAATGGACGTACACTTCAACTCCGTCATCCCTAATCGCTCACAAATGGTGTAGGGAATAATGCTCACACTCGCGCCCAAATCGCACATAGCTCTCTTGATCTTGTAGTTGCCGATGGTGCATGGGATAGAGAAACTACCCGGGTCCTTCAACTTCGGAAGCGTGGAACCTTGAATAAGCTCGCTCACCACCCTAGTGAATGCTACCGTCTCTTCCTTGTCGATGGACCTCTTCCTAGCCAAGATTTCTTTCATGAATTTACCATATGCCGGGATTTGGGTAAGTAACTCGGTAAACGGGACACTAACATCCAATTTCTTCACGATATTAAGGAACTTGTCGAATTGAGTGTCCACCTTAGTCTTCATTTGCCTAGATGGGTAGGGCAACTTGATTTGGTACTTGTTTTGATCACTAAGGGTGGACTCTTCAAATGACACTTTCCTTTTTCCCTTGTCTTTCTCTTGAAGAGGGGGAGGGTTGTCTTCTTGGGGTTTCTCGACCTCCCGTAAAACTTGCTCCTCAATTGGATTATTAAAGCTTGACTCTTCTTGATTTTGAGATGCCAATTCAATTCTCGGTTCTTGCATTGGCTCTTGCTCACTAGGATATGGAGGGGGGTCATAGGATGTACCTCTCCTTGTGGTGATAGCATTTACATGCTCAAATGTCGGTGTTTCACCTTGAGAAGGTAGTTGCCCCTTTTGCCTTGAGGAGCTCCCCGAAGCGAGTTGAGATACTTGAGTCTCAAGTATCTTCATACGGGTGTCTCTTATCGCATTTTCCCCTTGAATATAAGTGAAGAGCTCATGATGGTTTCTTGATATGTCCATTTGACCTTGTTGCATGTCCATCAAAGTCTTTTGAATGTCGAAATCCCGAGGTGGGGAGGATGGATTATGTGGAGTGTCGGTCATGGCGAGGGGAATGCAATAATCATGAGTAGGAGACCGGCTCCTAGGCTTGCTTTGTTGTTGTTGATTTTGAGTTGCTTGTTGACGGTTCCCTTGGAACCCATGAGAATTACCTTGTTGATGGCCTTGATTGGTGCCATGGTTGCGGTTTTGATACCCTTGAAAATTTTGGTTTCCATGGAAACCACCTTGATTGAAGTTCCCTTGTTGGAACCCTTGCTTGTTGTTGAAGTTGCCTTGGTTATTTTGCTTGAAATTGTTAAAGGGTCTTTGATTTCCCACATAACCTTGGTAACTTTCATTGTTGTCCCGTAAAGGAGGTGGAACATAGGGACGATGTTGTTGTTGATGTTGAAGTGTTTGTTGTTGAGGGACTTGATTGGAAGCTTGGTATTGATTAGAGAAGGAGGCACCTTGCTTGAACGCTTGAAAGGCGTTCACTTGCTCAATACTCCCTCTACAATGCATAGGATCATGACCAACGATTCCACAAGTATCGCACATCCCAAAGTAAGGTGTAGGAGGTGCGAACCCCAAAGCATTCACATCTTGAATCGGTTGATGGTGGGATGAACTAGAGCCTTGGACTTGGTTGAGGTGGCTTTGGAGCTTCTTGTCAATAGTCTCCATGTGTGTTTTAAGTTGAGCTCCAAGGTCGATGCTTAGCTTAGTGATAGCATCGACCTCATGCATGCCTCCTCGGTGTGCCTTCCTAGGCCTAGAATATTGCGAATTATGCACCGCCATCTCTTCGATTCTTGACCAAGTTTGGTCATCCTCCACTTCGGTAAACCTACCGTTAGATCCCATATTAAGTATGGCCCTCGAGTCTTCATATAGCCCATTCCAAAATTGTTGTACGAGGAACCATTGTGATAAGCCATGGTGTGGACAAGAACGGATCAAGGCTTTGAATCTTTCCCATGATTCGTAGAGGCTTTCATCATCGCGTTGTTGGAAACCCTTGATGGAGGCTCTCAATAGATTTGTCTTCTCCGGGGGATAGAATTGTTGGTAGAAGGCTAAGGCTAGCTTCTTCCAAGTATCAATGCCAAGTCTTGCTTTATCCAACCCCTTGAACCATTGCTTCGCCTTACCGATAAGAGAGAAAGGAAATAATACCCACCGGATTTGGTCTTGAGTTATTCCCGTTTGTGAAATAGCGTCACAATAGTCCGAAAAGGTTTCCATGTGTTGATGAGGATCTTCGGTTGGTAACCCGCTAAATTGACTTCTCTCGACCAATTGGATAAATTGCGTCTTCGCCACAAAATTTCCGGTATATGCCTCTGGTAAAGTGGATGGACCCGGCAAAACGTCTTCCGTAAAGGTTGAGTGAGAAAAGAACTTAGGCATGATTGGATATAAGGGAGACGATGGTGGTGTAGACGGTGTTGATGTAGAAGAGGAGGGGGAACTAGGAGAAGAATCACCGAAGGGATTGATGAAGGTCCCTCCGGTCGCCTCTCGAGTCATCCCGATCGGGACGAGTTGGTCCCGACCAGGATGGGCTCACAGCAGCCATCCTAATGTAGCACCCCATCCCGAACGGGATGAGGCCATCCCGAACGGGATGGGTCTTGTATGCCTTCCTTAAACACTCTTTGGTCCTTCCTTGCTTCTCATGGGCTTCCCACCGATTCTCGGGACTCGGGATCGGGTCTCGGAGGCTCGGGATTGGGTCCCAAGGTCTCGGGGTCGATTCCAAGGTCTCGAGTCATCGTTCCTTTATCTCGTTGGCTCCAAAATGTGTATGTATTGAGTCGGAATCGCTCCAACTCTTCCAATTCGGCCTCGGGAACCTGAAACGAACTAAAGGAAGCATAAGAAGCCCACGAATCGCTCCAAAGGAGCCATTTCACAAGGAAAAAGGGACCAAAACACAACAAATAGGCACTACAAACTACACTTATCAGGCCTCTACTAGGATATCGAATGACTTTCTAATACGCGCGTTAGTAGTTCGGTTAAATGATATGCAAACGTTGTTTTCCCTAAGCATGTGAGAAATTGAACGGGTTTCTAGGTCGATTTAATGCAACTAATTCTAACGTCAAAGTTAAATTTAGCATGCGGGTTCATTTTAGTACAATAAAACAAACAAGATAAATCGATAAGAAAAATAACAAACTTGTTAGTAACGATATAACGATAATAACGTTTTGCGAATGACATAAAATAATATGGTATTATGTAAATAAGATGATGCATGATTTTGAAAAGTGATGTTTCACGTGATAGATTAGGCATGTGTTGACCTAAATCATAAGAAAATGTTATCGAGACTAGAAAAGCGATGTGGGACTCACGGTATTTGTCGTGATAAGGCCACTCGATCGAGTCATATGAGGACTCGATCGACTGGTCCTCGAAAAAGTAGAGATGGAGTGGTCCTCGATCGAGTGGTTCGCAAGAATTATTATGATGTCGGGATGCGGAGGGAATCAAGTCGAGTTTTTTTAATTCAATTGTCGATCTACTAGATTCGATACCAATTCAATAATTGGATATCGAATCTAACGATTTAGTCAAATAATTTAATTAACACGATTTCTCATTGATGCTAAAATAGATGTCATCTAATTCGATAAGAATTAATACGACACTATAGACGCGGAGGAAATTTATATCGTTTTAGTTAATTTAAACGACTTATAGTAACTTTTTTTGTTTTTTTATTTCGCTCTAATATTCCATATCGATTCAATAATCGAATATGGGATATGACGAGTATCCAAATTAGAATCGAGTATAAATCCCATAATATTTATACCCGATTCAACAAATCAATGATTTATCAAAATCCGAATCGAGCATAAATATGTAATATTTATCCCTGATTCGGAAGAATCAACGATATCCCAAAATCGAAAAGCAATCTCGCAATCAATAATAAATTACAAACGAACCCTAGTTCGTACAGGGGGCACTCGATCGAGTTGCACCCCAAAAAACGAGGCAGAAAGGTTTTTCGACCTCCACTCGGTCGAGTCTCACAATGAGTCGGTCGAGTGGCAGCGTACTCGGTCGAGTTCGTCAATAACTCGATTGAGTAGGGTCCAAAAATACGGGACATAAGCTTTTATCAAGGACCACTCGGTCGAGTCCTCATATGACTCGATCGAGTGGCCTTATCACGACAAATACCGTGAGTCCCACATCGCTTTTCTAGTCTCGATAATATTTTCTTATGATTTAGGTCAACACGTGCCTAATCTATCACGTGAAACATCACTTTTCAAAATCATGCATCATCTTATTTACATAAATCCATATTATTTTATGTCATTCGCAAACCGTTATTATCGTCATACCGTTACTAACAAGTTTGTTATTTTTCTTATCAATTTTTCTTGTTTGTTTTATTGTACTAACTTGAACCCGCATGCTAAATTTAACTTTGACGTTAGAATTAGTTGCATTAAATCGACCTAGAAACCCATTCAATTTCTCACATGCTTAGGGAAAACAACGTTTGCATATCATTTAACCGAACTACTAATGCGCGTATTAGAAAGTCATTCGATATCCTAGTAGAGGCCGCTAAGTGCAGGCGGGATTGGGTGTTCTTAGTGAACTTCCCAACACGTACCCTCACTCCTTACTCAGAAACTCGGTTTCCGGATGCCCGAAACCGTTGGCGCACGAGAGTCATTCAATACACGATATCCGATAATGTAGGTATCGGTATCAAATGCAAATGGACGAGCCCAATAAACTCTGACATCGGAAATGGGCCATGCTTTGTGCATGGCCCACTACGACATAGAGTGGGTTCGAACGAGCCCGAACTCCCACAAAGTTCGGTGGCGACTCCACTTCGATCCATTCTCATATGGAGATTCATTCGCCTCCCCGAACCCGCGCGTGGCCGCGTCGGGGTAGACCTATGTCATGTCCACAATTTGGCGACTTCGCTGGGGATTAACTGATGCGTGACTTACCATCGGCATCCTCAGGGTGAGACTCGAATAGAAATCGTTTGACTAGTACAATTCGCGTTTTAGTTTTACGGTTCATGAATAACCCTATATTTTCCCGGGCCGGTACTCGCGACCGACGTCCCACTATACCGTGATGTACTCCAATATGGATATGTCAAAGGTGTCCATAGCAGATTTGTATGGGTTTCGCGGCATGTTCTAAGCTGAACTCGACTTAGAGAGTCCGTCCCGATTCACGTCTAGGCTATGTGCACTGGTATAGACCCTTTATAAACCGACCGAAACTTAGTGTAAAGCATACATGGTGTCGTCATAATGCTTGCGTGACTATGTGCTACTTGGTTTCCATGTCGTTTTCAAAAAACCGTCATTTCAAAAAGTGCATCTTTCCAAAAATATTCAAATTTTCAAAAACCCGGACGCTACCCAAATTAGGACTTACGATTTGACTAAAAGTAGCCTACTTTTAGCCGGTATTCTATCCATTTCAAAAAAATTCCAAAATTCGCGACTTTAAACAAAAAAAAATTCGGACCTGACGGCATTTTCGCCGATTTTAAAAGTCGGGATCCTGCTTTCGATTTTCAAATTTTCGGAAATTCATTTTTTGATATTCAAAATTTCGAAATTCCAAAAATGCATCTTTTCAAAAAATATCCAAAACTCGGAAAGCTGCCGAAATTTAGGACTTATGATTTTACTCAAAATAGCCTATTTTCTAGCCGGCATGCTGTCCATTTCCATATTAAAATTCTCGATCCGGGAAGCATACCGAATTTAGGACTTATGATTTCACTCAAAATAGCCTATTTCTAGCCGGTATTCTGCCCATTTCAAAACCCGAGACGTATACCGAATTTAGGACTTATGATTTTACTCAAAACATCCTATTTCTAGCCGGTATTCTGCCCATTTCAAAACTCGAAAATATTTTCGAACTTTCAAAACCGAGGCCCGATATTTTTTTTTCGAATTTCGAAAAATCGGGCCCCTCCATCGTTTTTTCGGATTTTTTCTAAAAATCCTTTTCAAAACCTTCCTCTTCTTTGGAGTTCCCGTATTTAGCAGTGTCGGGTCGTGTCTTAAGTCATCGAAGTCTCTAGCGTCGAAACTCTGTCGATCTTACATCACGAGTTTCTTCCCTATCCCAGTCCGCCTTATTAGACTAAGGCAAGGCCCACCTACGTAGGACATACTCCTACAAAGGAGGGCCCATCTACACAATCGAGTCCAAAGTCTGGGGATGTCACACGTGGACCTTTCTTCGAACAGGGCTCGGCCCACCAGCCGAATCCTAAGGAAGGCCCACCTTTCGCAAGTCGCCCGTCTAGGTGTCTTTTCCGAGCCAACCTTTTACAAGGCATAGCCCTATAACAAAAGGTTCATGGTCCTTACGTCTTAGGGTCACTTGTCCAACACTCGAGTATTAACAAAATCTTCAATCTCACTCGGGAGCTACCCTTCAGCAGGGCGATCAATCATGGTTGCTCTAAGGGTCAGGTCGTACACGTGTCTCACGTACCCCACTTTCGAGTCACTTAGATGTCACACCATCTGAGTCCTATCAAAGTCCTTGGTCTCACTTGGGGGCTATTCTCCGACGGAGCGATTAATCACGGCCACTCCGAGAATCGTACCCTACACATTTATCTCAGGAGAGTCTAACCTGAGTCAAACTGGAGTCGTCTGTCCTCCCGCGCTATTTCCTATGCCTTGGTGAATTTGAGTTCCGAAGCAACTTTTCTGATTACGCGGTATTCTTACAGACAGGCCACCGGTAACCAGACTCCAGAAAATGCAAGAAACCTTGGACCAACTGACTGCCTCACTGGCTAAGATGGAGGCCCAATTGACTGCTATCCAGACCGACCAAACGAGCCTTGCCAACCGTTTGAGTGCCGTGGAGAAAGGGACTCCTAATGCTGGATCTGAAACTACTGGGCCTTTTGCTGAACTGGTCAGCGCAGTCCGCAAACTGGAAGAACAGGTCCACTTGTCAACTAACAACACTATCCATACGAAAAATGTTCGCTCCTATTCGCCTCTGAATGACGAGCTACCCGCCAACCTCAACCTTACGGGCATACCGATGTTTGAGGGTAATGAAGACCCGGTCCACCACATTCGGGCTTTCAAAGAATTTATGGATGTCCAGGGGGTGAAGTCCACCATGTTCAAACACTTGTTCGCTTCTTCCCTCGAAAAGCACCCCAAAGCCTGGTACTATAGGCTCGATTCCAGGAAATACCCGACTTGGGATGACGTGGCAACGGAGTTCGCTCGGAATTATGCTAACAATACCGAGATCCAGACTACGATGCGTACTCTGGAGGTTATGGCCCAAGAGCCCAAAGAAGGTTTCACCAAGTACCTTCAAAGGTGGAGGGCAAAAAGTGTGAAGTTGGTAGACAAGCCCAACGAGAAGACACTAGTGGAGGCGTTCATCAACAACCTCCTACCTTCCTACCGCGTCCATCTTAGGTATGCCGGCATTTCAAACTTTGCGGTGCTTACCGAAATGGGCATTAGGATTTAAGACGATCTTCGATATAATGAAGATCTGGGCGAAGCTTCTACTGAAGGCTATACTGGACATCAACTCGAGTCCTTAGAAGCCGACGACTAATGACAACATCATCCGAGAGTCCGGATTTGATTTAAGTCCGAGTCTGAGTCCGAGTCTAGGATGTGCTATCTCTTCCAAAGTCAAAGTCAGAGTCAGAGTCAGTTGTATTTTGTCCTCTTTTTCAAAATTCAATAAAACCAGCTTTCAATATTCTTTCTCATATATACTTTCCTTATGTGTTTCCGAGAACATGATAAACACCATCATACACTGTGAGCACATGCACGTGACTGTTATAGGCACATATAACATGATAAGTGTAGTTTGTAGTGCCTATTTAGTAGTGTTTTGGTCCCATTTTCCTTGTGAAATCGCTCCTTGGGAGCGGTTTATGGGCTACTTATGCTTCCTTTAGTTCGTTTCAGGTTCCCGAGACCATTTGTGAAGAGTTGGAGCAAATCCGACTCGATACATACACTTTTTGGTGCACAAAAGACACACCTTCTGACCTGGGTCCGTCCCGGTCGGGACCAGCTCGTCCCGGTCGGGACCAGCCCGTCCCGGTCGGGATGAGCCCGTGGGTCTGCTGCGCGTGACTCTTTCCTTTCTTCTCTTTCATTCGTGTAACCTTATAAATACTTCCTTCTTGTATTGTTTATGTATCTTATCTTACATTAGACTCTCTTAAGCCTCTCTACAAGATAAAAACCCTAGATTTAGAGTTCATCCATTTAGTTTAATCTTCCTTTAATCTTCCTTTAATCTTAGTTTAATCTAGTTTGTAATTAGTCTTGTATTAAGAAGTTACTTGAAGATTTCTCCAAGCTTGACATCCTTGGAGTTGATTTGGGTTCTTATTTATACAAGATTGCATCTTTTTCTTCCTTTTGTTGTTGGTATAATCTTCTCTACTCTTGCTCTTGTTTATTTAATCAAGTTTCAATCTTTATATATTGTTCTTGTTATTGTTCTTATTGTTCATTATGTATGTTTGGTTTATGATGTTGTTTTCTCTTATTATTGTTGGTTTCTTCTTGATAATGAGTGAGTAGTCTCCTTGTGGGGTTAGTAGGGGGATTAAGGGTAAATTATGGGTGATTAGGGTTGATTAGGGGTAAAGGTTGAATCTTTGTTGTTAGTCACATATTGGGCACTCTATGTGTTTGTTGAATTGCTTGTGTGAGTTGTAGTGGCCAATGCTTCCCATACTTGTGCTCATCTTCTCATTGCTTGTCTATTATGTGATTGTGTTGAGAATAGTCATAGTCACGAGAGTGCGGACTATGGTCTACGTAGCGAGAGCCCGGACCAACCTCGACATCGGTCTACGTAGCGAGAGCCCGGACCGACTCTAGCAACTAGGAGACACCTATACCCTTGATCACCCAATTACCCATCTACACTTATGAACCCGACCTACCCCACTTCCTTTCATATTTGAGTTATCTTCCTAGTTAGTCATCATTCCTATAGTTTCATTGTTTAGTTGATCTCTAGTCATTTATTTTAGTCTTGTTTTAGCTAGTTCATCGATAGTCTAGTTCATACCTCTCCTTCATCATAGTTTACCACTTATCGTTATCTTGGTGTTTGTTTGGTAATTTAGCCTAGTTTTTAGTGGACCTAGTCTAGACTTTACTTTACCGTCTGATGGTAAGGATTTGTCACGTCCCTAGCCAACAATAATAAACCGACTATTCCTAGTGGGTAGCTAGGGCAAGTAGGGTCGATATCCACAGGGACGGTAGAGTAAGGTCTAGACTAGGTCCACTAAAACTAGGCTAAGTCACACGAACAAACACAAAGAAAGCTATAAAAGGAAACAATTGAGGAGGAGGAGTAAGAACTAGACTAATGATGCTAAACAATGCTAATGATCGGTCTTACTAGAAAATGACTCAAATATGGAAAGAAGTGGGGTAGGTCGGGTTCATAGAGGTAGAAGGGTAAATGGGGTGATCAAGGGTATGGATGTCTCCTAGTGTCTAGAGTCGGTCCGGGCTTTCGCAACTTAAACCGATGTCAAGGTGGGTCCGGGCTCTCGCAACTTAGACCCTAATCCGTGCTCTCGCAACTACGATTATTCTCAACATTCCCACATCATAGGCAAACAATGGATTCATGAACACATGCACAAGGAGCATTGGCCACTACTACTCATACAAGCATAACAACAAACACCTAGAGTGCTCACAATGTGACTAGCAACAAAGATTCACCCTTTCCCCTTAATCAACCCTAATTATCCATAATCTACCCCTAATCCCCCTACTAACCCCACAAGAAGACTACTCACTCATGATGAAAGGAAGAATAACAATCAAAAGAGAAACTAAGACAAACATCCAAACATCCATAATGACAAATCCAAACAAGAACAATAACAATAACACTAAGAAAAGATTCAAACTTGTATAAATAACAAAGAACAAGGATGAGAAAGGATTATACCAACACTAGATGAAGAAAAGGAACAATCTTGCATTAATGAGAAACCCAAATACAATCCCAAGGTTGTCAAGCTTGAGACAATCTCCAAGAATCCCTTAATACAAGCACTAATTACAAAGGATTAACTAAAGATTAACTAAAATTAAGAGAAGATTAAAGCTAATGAGTGAGAATCAATCTAGGGTTTTGAGGCTTAAACTAGTCTAGGGTATGATAAGTCCATGTCCTCTTACAAGAGAAGGGTATATAAAGGGTTTAAGAATGAAAGGAATTGAAAGGAAATGAACACGGGTTGAACTGGGACAAATCCCGATCGGGAAAGGAAATCCCGATCGGGAAAGTGGAGTATCCCGATCGGGATTTTATGTTCCCGATCGGGAACACCCCACAGTAGCCGCTCCTTGCTTTCCTCTTTATTCCCGGTCGGGATGAGGCCATACCCGATCGGGAATAGTCTTGTAGGCCTCCAATATGAACTTTTCGGTCCCTCCTTGGTTCTCATGGCCTTCTCATCGATTCTCGGGACTCGGGATCGGGTCTCGGAGGCTCGGGATTGGGTCCCAAGTTCTCGGGGTCGATTCCAAGGCATCGAGTCATCGTTCCTTAGCTTCGTTGGCTCCAAAATGCATATGTATTGAGTCGGAATCACTCCAACTCTTCATGAACGGTCTCGGGAACCTGAAACGAGCTAAAGGAAACATAAAAAGCCCATAAACCGCTCCAAAGGAGCGGTTCCACAAGGAAAGAGGGACCAAAACATTACAGAACAGGCACTACAAACGACAATTATCACCGTCCCCGTGGATATCGACCCTACTTGCCCTAGCTACCCACTAGGAATAGTTGGTTATTTATTGACGGTTAGGACCCACGACGAATCCTTACCATCAATTTGACGCCGTTGCCGGGGACGGTGCATTGTTTAGACTTAGTTTGCTTATAGCTAGACTTAGTTACCCTTCTTTGTGCTCTTCTATCTTCTCTTGTGCATATTTTGTAGTTTTTACTTGTTTTCTTAGCTTTCTTTTCTCCTTGTCTTTCGATTATGCTTGTTTATTGTCGTTGCCTAGTGCCCATAAAGCACTAGGTGTTCTCACGTTTGTTCTAGTGTGTAGTGTATGCCTAGGAGGGGAGGCGATTTCTTTCTCTTTAATCCAGAGCCGGAAAGACTCTTTCGAGCCTTTTGCCAATGGACGATTGACCGGGTTAGAATCTCTCAACCAAGCGCTAGCAATACCCATCAAGAGCAAGCTCAAGGATCCGGCTTTAACGAGTCACCTCGAGAGACGGCCGAAGGGATATTCATAAATCCCTTTGGTTCATCTATCCATTCTTCTTCTCCTAGTTCCCCGTCTAGTTCTACATCAACACCGTCAACGCCATCATCTCTCGCAAATCCAATCATGCCGAAGTTTTCATCTCACTCCACTTTTACCGAGGATGTCTTGCCGGGACCGAGTGCTTTACCGGATACATATACCGGGAATTTTGTGGCAAAGACTCAATTTATCCAACTTGTGGAGAGGAATCAATTTAGTGGTTTGCCCACCGAAGACCCGCACCAACACATGGAGACCTTCTCCGATTATTGCGATGCTATTTCCCAAACCGGGGTTACACAAGATCAAATCCGTTGGGTATTATTTCCATTCTCATTAATTGGAAAGGCAAAGCAATGGATCAAGAGTCTCAATAGGGCAACCATGGGGATTGATACTTGGAAGAAACTTGCATTGGCGTTCTACCAAAAATTTTACCCTCCGGAGAAGACAAATTTGCTTAGGGCCTCCATCACCGGTTTCCAACAACGGGATGAAGAGAGCCTTTATGAAGCTTGGGAGCGGTTTAAATCTTTGGTTAGATCGTGCCCCCACCATGGACTTTCACAATGGTTCTTAGTCCAACAATTTTGGAACGGTCTTTACGAGGACTCAAGAGCTATACTCAATATGGGCTCCAATGGAAGGTTCACCGAGGTGGATGATGACCAAACTTGGTCAAGAATTGAAGAGATGGCGGTGCACAATTCCCAATACTCTAGGCCTAGAAAGGCGAATCGAGGAGGTAGGCACAAGGTCGATGCCATTACACAATTGAGCATTGACCTTGGAGCTCAATTAAGAACCCACATTGAGACTATTGACAAGAAGCTCCAAAGCCACCTCAACCAAGTCCAAGGCACTAGTTCCTCCAACCAACACTTGATTCAAGAAGTGAATGCTTTGGGATTTGTACCTCCTTTGCCTTATTATGGGATGTGTGATACTTGTGGAATCGTTGGTCATGATCCTATGCATTGTCAAGGAAGTGTTGAGAAAGTGATCGCCTTTCAAACGTTCAAGCAAGGTGCCTCCTATTCTAATCAACACCAAGCTTCCAATCAAGTCCCTCAACAACAAGCTATGCAACCTCGTCCCTATGTTCCACCTCCCTTAAGGGACAACAATCAAGGTTATCAAGGTTATGTGGGTAATCCAAGACCCTTCAACAACTTCAAGCAAAATAACCAAGGTACCTTCCACAACAACAATCAAGGGTTCCAACAAGGGAACTTCAATCAAGGTGGTTTCCAAGGAAACCAAAGCTTCCAACAACAACAACAAAACCACAACCAAGGGTTTCAAAATCACAATCAAGGCCTTAATCAAGGCAATTCTCATGGGTTCCAAGGGAACCGTCAACAACAAGCAACTCAAGGTCAACAACAACAAAGCAAGCCTAGGAGCCGGTCTCCTATTCATGACTATGGTACTCCATTAGCCCTCACCGATACTCCGCATAATCCGTCATCTCCACCTCGGGATTTCGACATACAAAAATCTATGATGGATATGCAAAGGAGTAATCAAGATTTGCATAAAAATCATATGGAGATATCAAGAAATCAACAAGAGATCATAGCCCAAATCTTAAATGAAAACAAGGAAACAAGAACTCATATGAAGATGCTTGAGACTCAAATATCTCAACTCGCTTCGGGAAGCTCCTCGAGACAAAGGGGGAAACTACCTCCTCAAGGTGAAACGCCGAAATTTGAGCATATAAATGCCATTACCACGAGGAGTAGTTCACCTTATGAGTCCCCCTAATCCCCTAATGAGCAAGGATCAAGACGAGAAGCTATACCCCCTTCTCAAGACAATTGAAGCAAGGAAAGTCCAATGGAGGAGAAAGTCTTAGGGGACATTGAGAAACCCATTGAAGACAAGCTCCCCCCACTTCAAGCAAAAGAAAAGGGTAAAGGAAAGGTGTCATGTGAGAAGTCCACCCCTACCGAGCAAAACGAAGTTCATATCAAGTTGCCTTTCCCAACAAGGCAAATGAAGACTAAGGTGGATACTCAATACGACAAGTTCCTTAGTATTGTGAAGAAATTGGATGTGTGTCCCGTTTACCGAGTTACTTACCCAGATCCCGGCATATGGAAAATTTATGAGAGAAATCTTGGCTAGGAAGAGATCCGTCGACAAGGAAGAGACCATAGCGTTCACGAGGGTGGTGAGCGAGCTTATTCAAGGTTCCACGCTTCCGAAGTTGAAGGATCCGGGTAGTTTCTCGATCCCTTGCACCATAGGCAATTTCATGATCGAGAAAGCGTTATGTGACTTGGGCGCGAGTGTGAGCATCATTCCTAATTCTATTTGTTGCCGACTCGGGATGAAGGAGTTAAAGCGCACTTTTGTTACACTCCAAATGGCCGATAGTTCATTCAACTGACCATTGGGGATGCTAGAGGATGTGCCGGTAAGAATTGGAAAGTTCTTCATTCCGGTCGACTTTATCGTGCTCGATATGCCGGAGAATGCCACCACTCCCATTATCCTTGGGCGCCCATTTCTACACACCGCCGGTGCCATGATCGATGTGAAGAACGGTAGGATCATCTTTGAGTTAGGCGAAGAAAAGCTAGTGTTTGACCTCCAAGGTAACACTTCGCCTACTAATGATGAGTCTTGCAATATGATCCACGCCAAGAACGACGTCGATCTAGGGGAAGAGTCGGGACAAAGCTTGAAGAATTATTCTTATGTACTTGAGGATGATGACTCCGAGAGTGAGGAAGATGAGAGCCCATATCATGGGTTTGATGACAAGTTGAAAAGCAAGAAGCATGATGAGCCTCCCTTGGGGCCGCATGAGGACAAGTGGACGTTTGGGTATATCCCGAAGGATCAAAAGTACAAGTTCAAGCCATTGAACTTGGAAGATCGGGATGCCCCGGGAACGTCGATGCAAGGTCATGGAGAACCTTGGTATGTGGATGCTTATATTACTACCTTGATTGAAGACTTTGCTAGGGCCTTCGACTTGTTTCTTCGTGCCCTCGATGGAGATGGAATTGGTTATTGTTGTTGAAAAAGATTGAAGAATGCACCATCCTTGGTTTGACGGAGTTCCACAAGAACCGTCCCTTTTGTATATATCTCTTTCTCTTGTAGTTCTTTTTAGTTTTGTGAAATTATTTGTTATTTGGATTGTTGATGAGCGTTGTGAGGGAGAGAATTTGATGTGTGTTTGAGCTTTGTTTGATAGGTGAAGTGAAAGTGATTCCTAGATAGGAATGGTTGATGATAGAACTTGGATTGTGAGCATGGATGTCGGTTTTTGAAGCCTAGGATAAGCTTTTGGGGTTTGTGGAAGGTCAAGAAGATCCATCCCGACCGGGAAGGGTGTGGCATCCTGACCAGGAAGGAGCCATCCCGATCGGAATGAGGGTGCCATTTATCAAGCTTTCTGGAGCATGATCCCGACCGGGACGGGTATGTCATCCCGATCGGGACCATCCATCCCGACCGGGATGGTCCCCTACTCCCCCTTATGCCTCTTCTTCAACATTTGAGTCCACCCAACCATTGTATACCCCCTCCCAACCTCCCTTCTTCTCCTTGTTCCTATCATACAACCCTTACACCTTATTTGCATGCCATCACTTTATTTCCTCTTCACCTTACACCGAGATTCACACAAAACCCAACCTCTTCACACCTACCTCAACCATGCGATTTTCTCAAGTATGAAGTGGGATGACAATGAAGACAACAAGCAAAGTGCTATTATTGATCCTCGAGACGATGGAGAGAGTGAGTTGCTAACCGATGGGTATGGCAACTATCCTTTCTTTTCCGTTTTTGTTGATACTTGTTTTCCCTTGTTTATCCCCTTCCCCCTGTACACTTTTGTGTCTTGGTATCATGGTGGCCTTCGAGGCCTTGGTATTTGTTGCTCCCGACTCTCGATGACGTGACTACATCGAGAGTCATTTTCAAAATCCAAATTTTACAAGATTTTCACCCTTTTTTTGGAATTAGTCGGATTTGGGTGGAATCCGGGCTAGGTGACTTGATTACACCTAGTCCTCCCCTCCCATTTCCTTTTATTTCCTTATTTTTATTTCTTCCCCCTTCCATATCTTTTCTTGTCTCGGCCCATGGTGACTTGATTACACCCCGGTCGGACGCTTTCTACCCTTTTCTCCGCTTTTCTTTTTGATTTTTTAGTTTTATTTTCGTAGTTTCTTTTCTTTCCTTTTGTCCCTCCGCATACTACGATCGAGCATGAGGACATTGCTCGGTTTAAGTGTGGGGGAGCGATATTCTAGCATAGTTATTTTTATTTTCTTAGCTTTTTCGAAAAATCTTAAAAATCCCTAAAAAATTGAAAAAATTTCACAAAAATCAAAAAGATTTTCTTTTGTGTGTTTTCCTTTTTATGTCTTTGTATCGTATATTTGTTTTGTTCTTTGTGTTTTGCCTCCCTTTTTCCTTATAGGTTGCTTAAATCACCGATAGCTTTGGAGAGCTTTCAAGACCTCCGGTAACATCTCCTATCCCTTTTTCCCCTTTGTCTCTTGTGGAGTTTGGAGGAGATTGTGATGTTGTGTGCTCGGGTGGAGCTTGATGCATATTTGTGGTTGATTTGGTGACTTGTTTGGAAGTTCGGGGTGGTGTTTGTTTTGTTTATATGCTTGTCTTGTTTTGTTTTATTTTGTTGCCTTTTGTCTCTTTTTCTTTCATTTTCATTGAGTCTTTGTTTTGTGTGCGTAGTTGTGTCTTGTGTGTAAAAAGGTTTGCGAAAACCCGGTCTAGAGGCTAGTGTGCGAGTGTTTACTTTCCCTTCCTAGTAGTATAAATCGAGTCTTGGACTTTAGTCTAGTAGAATGACCCTAAATCAATGATTTCGTTGGTCCTTTACCTTGAGTCCACCTAGCTTACTAGGGATTTACTGCGGGATTTGCATTTTGACCATTATGACCACCCACGGTGTGAAAAGGCATTGGTTACCGAGTCTCGTCCCTTAGGTGACCGTGTTTGATTGTTTGATTAGTCCAAGTTCTCCCCTTTTTGTGGGTTTGAAGGGAAGGCGCCGTCCCGACTCACCCATTCACCTACCTCCTACACATATCCACACAATAAATTGCAATTTGTTGAATTCTCTCTTTCTTGTTACACAAAGAAATGCTTGCAAGCTAAATCAAGCCAAAATGGCCAAGAAAAGAAAAAGAAAGAAAATGAAAGAAAGAAAGAAAAGATTGAAGAAAAAGAAAAGGCACAAAAAGCCAAAAAGAAAATAGAAAAGAAGAAAAAGAAATGGCATAGCAAAACAAAGCAAAGATGCAAAGAAAAGAGAAAATGCCAAAAGAAAACCCGTCTCACAAAAATAATCCCGACACCTCAAATTAAGCCTTTTACCGACTATTATCGTGAAGAGCCTACCAAAGGACCGAGTCCCTAGGAAGGATGATAGCGATAATGGTCGGTCTTCCCTCACTTTGCAATATTTTCCACCTTTTTACTTGGACTAGTTAGGCGGTTTCGGGCATGGGACGACTCTCTTGGCTCATCGCTAAAGGGGGCGGGGTCTCACTTACCTACAGTGTCGACTTACATCGTGGTTCATCCCTTTTCCACTCCGCCGATCGTCCCGTAGTACGTTCTTAGAAAGTTAGGAGGAATCTAGGTAGGTTGCCAACGTTTATTGTTGCTTTATCGTCATACTATTAGGGTTTAGTCCATTTTGGTTTGCATTGCTAGCGTGGGAAAGTTGTCACTTGCCTTGAGTCTTAAACCGGTGTCTTTTCATCGCTTTTAAAGGGAAGCAGTATTTCTTTTCTTTTGGGTGCAACCGATCATTTGTTTGTTTGTATGTTTGTTTGTTTATGTGTTTCGTGTCCGGTTGCATCCACAGTTTTGTCGCAAGACCCCACCTGCCTTACGGAGTGCACTTTTCCTCTAAGTGTACTCGCGTGAGTTGAAAGGGCGTAGGGTGCACTAATACCCACTCGGCTAGTTTAGTAGTTAGTATGTTCTTACTCGAGGGCAAGTAAGGGTTAAGTGTGGGGGAGTTGATAAGTGTAGTTTGTAGTGCCAATTTCGTAGTGTTTTGGTCCCATTTTCCTTGTGGAATCGCTCCTTGGGAGCGGTTTATGGGCTACTTATGCTTCCTTTAGTTCGTTTCAGGTTCCCGAGACCATTTGTGAAGAGTTGGAGCAAATCCGACTCGATACATACACTTTTTGGAGCCAACGAAGTGAAGGAACGATCACTCGGTGCCTTGGATTCGACCCCGTGACCTTGGGACCCAATCCCGAGCCTCCGAGACCCGATCCCGAGTCCCGAGAATCGATGAGAAACCCATGAGGGGCAAGGAGGGGCCAAAAGGAGCTTAAAGGAGGCCTACAAGGCTCATCCCGGTCGGGATGGCCTCAACCGGTCCCGGTTGAGGTGCACAAAAGACACACCTTCTAACCTGGGTCCGTCCCGGTCGGGACCAGCCCGTCCCGATCGGGACCAGCCCGTCCCGATCGGGATGAGCCCGTGGGTCTGCTGCGCGTGACTCTTTCCTTTCTTCTCTTTCATTCTTGTAACCTTATAAATACTTCCTTCTTGTATTGTTTATGTATCTTATCTTACATTAGACTCTCTTAAGCCTCTCTACAAGATAAAAACCCTAGATTTAGAGTTCATCCATTTAGTTTAATCTTCCTTTAATCTTCCTTTAATCTTAGTTTAATCTAGTTTGTAATTAGTCTTGTATTAAGAAGTTACTTGAAGATTTCTCCAAGCTTGACATCCTTGGAGTTGATTTGGGTTCTTATTTATACAAGATTGCATCTTTTTCTTCCTTTTGTCGTTGGTATAATCTTCTCTACTCTTGCTCTTGTTTATTTAATCAAGTTTCAATCTTTATATATTGTTCTTGTTATTGTTCTTATTGTTCATTATGTATGTTTGGTTTATGATGTTGTTTTCTCTTATTATTGTTGGTTTCTTCTTGATAATGAGTGAGTAGTCTCCTTGTGGGGTTAGTAGGGGGATTAAGGGTAAATTATGGGTGATTAGGGTTGATTAGGGGTAAAGGTTGAATCTTTGTTGTTAGTCACATATTGGGCACTCTATGTGTTTGTTGAATTGCTTGTGTGAGTTGTAGTGGCCAATGCTTCCCATACTTGTGCTCATCTTCTCATTGCTTGTCTATTATGTGATTGTGTTGAGAATAGTCATAGTCACGAGAGTGCGGACTATGGTCTACGTAGCGAGAGCCCGGACCAACCTCGACATCGGTCTACGTAGCGAGAGCCCGGACCGACTCTAGCAACTAGGAGACACCTATACCCTTGATCACCCAATTACCCATCTACACTTATGAACCCGACCTACCCCACTTCCTTTCATATTTGAGTTATCTTCCTAGTTAGTCATCATTCCTATAGTTTCATTGTTTAGTTGATCTCTAGTCATTTATTTTAGTCTTGTTTTAGCTAGTTCATCGATAGTCTAGTTCATACCTCTCCTTCATCATAGTTTACCACTTATCGTTATCTTGGTGTTTGTTTGGTAATTTAGCCTAGTTTTTAGTGGACCTAGTCTAGACTCTACTTTGCCGTCCCCGTGGATATCGACCCTACTTGGCCTAGCTACCCACTAGGAATAGTTGGTTATTTATTGACGGTTAGGACCCACGACGAATCCCTACCATCATCACCTAAGGGACGGGACTCGGCAACCAAGGCCTTTTCACACCGTGGGTGGTCATAATGGTCAAAATACAAATCCCGTAGTAAATCCCTAGTAAGCTAGGTGGACTCAAGGTAAAAGACCAACGAAACTATTGATTTAGGGTCATTCTACTAGACTAAAGTCCAAGACTCGATTCATACTACTAGAAAGGGAAAGTAAAAACTTGCACGCTAGCCTTAAAACCGGGTTTTCGAAAACCTTTTTACACAAAAGACATAACTACACAACACAAAAAAAAGACTCGACAAAAAAGAAAGAAAAAGAGACAAAGACAACAAAACAAGACGAGACAAAACAAAACAAACACAAACAAGAGAACAAACACCACCCCGAAATTCCGAATAAAGGACCAATCACCACAAATATGCACAAAGCTCCACCCGAGCGCACATCATCACCAATCTTCTCCAAACTCCACAAGCAACAAGGAGGGAAAAGAGATAAAGAGATGTTACCGGATGTCTTGAAAGCTCTCCAAAGCTAACGGTGATTAAGCAACCTATAAGGAAAAAGGGAGGCAGAACACACAACAAAACAAATATACGGCACAAGGACACAAAAGAAAAAGACACAAAAAGAAAATCTTTTTGATTTTTGTGAAAATTTTCAAATTTTTAGGATTTTTAAAGATTTTTCGAAAAGACTACGAAAATAAACTAAGCTATACTAGAATAACGCTCCCCCACACTTAAACCGAGCAATGTCCTCATGCTCGATCGTAGTGTATGGAGACACTAAAGAAAAGAAAAGAAAGTACGAAAATAAAGCTAAAAACCAAAAATAAAGCGGAGAAAAGGGTAGAATGTGTCCGGCCGAGGTGTAGTCAAGTCACCGTGGGCCGAGACAAGAAAAGATATGGATGGGGGAAGAAATAAAAAGAAGGAAATAAAAGGAAATGGGAGGGGAGGACTAGGTGTAATCAAGTCACCTAGCCCGGATTCCGCCTAAATCCGACTAAATCCTAAAAAAAAAAAAGTGAAAAGGCTTGTAAATTTGGATTTTGAAATGACTCTCGATGTAGTCACGTCATCGAGAGTCGGGAGCAATAACTACCAAGGCCCCGAGGGCCACCATGACACAAAAGTGTATAAGGGAAAGGGGACCAACAAAGGAAGACAAGCGATAAAAGACGGAAAAGAAAGGATAGTTGTCGTACCCATCGGTTAGCAACTCACTCGCTCCATCGTCTCATAGTTCAATATCGTCACAAAGCTTGTCTTCGTCATTGCTATTTGATGGGTAAGGGATTTGTCGCGGAATCCCAACCGTCAATAATATAACCGGCTATTCCTACGGTAGATAGGGCAAGTCGTGTCGAATCCACGGGGACGGTAATGTAAAGCCTAGACTAAGGTCGCCTAAATACGAGACTAAGTCAACGATCTAAACTAAAGAATGATAAGAAGGGGAGAAGGCTAGACTATGACTAAGGAGAACAAACTAGGAAAACGGGCTAGGATTAGGTCGGGGTCAAAGGGGTAACGGAATGGTCAAGGGAGAACTAGAGCGAAAGAGGTAGTAGGGTAATCTAGGTATAGTCCGGGCTCTCGCAACTTAGACCGACTTAGAGGTTTCACGTAAAACCCATCTCGGCGACACACATGACAAACGGGGTTCTAGCGCGCTATGGTGGCCTAAGTCGAATCCGGGCTCTCGCTACTTAGACCGACCTAGGGGTCGTCCTCACCGAGCTCTCGCAACTTAGTGAGGGAACCGAACCCACAAACAAACTATCACCCACAAGAGAAAGGCAAGAAAAACAAGTATTTGTAACTACTAGCAATCATGCATTTCAACAAACATGTGATATGCATCAAACCAAGAGGAAACCTAAATCTTCCACCAACATCTCCAACCATCCCCTAATCATTCAATTAACACCCTAATCGCCTTACTAACCCTAGCAAGACACTACTCTAACATAATCAAACTACAACTCACACAAACAAGAGGAATTATCACAAACATCAAAACAAACATAAACAAACTAGTGAAAATGATGAACTAAGAACAAAAGATGTAAACTTGATGAATAATAAAGGATTAAGGGTAAAAGGATGAGAAGGTTATACCAAACTAACAAGAGAATGAAAAGGAGAACACTTGCATAGAAGATAACCCAAATTCATCCACCAAGGTTGTCAATCTTGGATGGATTCTTCAAGAGATCCAATAATACAAGACTAAACTAGGATTAAGTACTAATTACCGACTAATCTACTCTAATCTAATCTAATCTAACCTAAAGTAGTCTAGGGTTTAGTGTAATATGAAGTGCATAACATAAGATTACAAGAGGAAGGGTATATATAGGGTTTAAGAATGAAAGGAGAAGAAAAGAAAGGAAGGCGTGCAGCAGCAGGCCCGTCCCGGCCGAGACGGGGTGGTCCCGGTCGGGATGAGGTCGGTCCCGGTCGGGACGCTATGGTCCCGGTCGGGATGGACAGTCAGTATGCTCATCTTCGTTTCCTCCTTCATCCCGGACGGGATGAGGCCATACCCGTTCGGGATGAGCCTTGTAGGCCTCCAATATGAACTTTTTGGTCCCTCCTTGCTTCTCATGGGCTTCCCATCGATTCTCAGGACTCGAGATCGGGTCTCGGAGGCTCGGGATTGGGTCCCAAGGTCTCGGGGTCGATTCCAAGGCATCGAATCATCGTTCCTTAGCTTCGTTGGCTCCAAAATGTGTATGTATAGAGTCGGAATCGCTCCAACTCTTCCAAATCGGTCTCGGGAACCTGAAACGAACTAAAGGAAGCATAAGAAGCCCCTAAACTGCTCCCAAGGAGCGATTCTACAAGGAAAATGGGACCAAAACACTACAAAATAGGCACTACAAATACCACAAAAACAAAACAATTACAAGAATCCCACAAAAACAAAAGAGTCCAAGAAACAAAAACTACACAAATACAAACACAAGTATCCTAAAGAAGAGGAGAGGGGAATATACAACATGACGGTTCTTTAGGAACTCCGTCAAACCTAGGATGGTGGACTCTTCTTCAACCGTAGCCCTCAAGGGCATGGAGGAGCAAGTCGAACGCGCTACCGACATCATAGTGAAGGCCCAAGAAGCGCTCGAGCTTAACCGACCTCCACGGCCTCCAAGGAGGAGGCAAGAAGTAGGAATCCCAAGACCCAAAATCATCTTCAAAGTTGTCGCCGGGGTCTATCCATCCTACGAGCTTCACCGACCTCTTCTTCCCTAAGCATCGCCTCCAATCATTAGCAAGCTTCATCTCCAAGAAACAAGGCACAAAAAGCGGTTTTGGCCTCACTTCCTTATTGCACACCCCCACACTTGCCTCAAGTTGTGGTTCCCCATCTTCATCACTCGGCACCACATAATCTTGGAGAAGAGGATCGAAACTTCTACAGGCGGTTTCAATCTCTTCCAAGTTATTGCTTGGTTCACTAGCTAGGGGCTCTTGATGCTTGTCCAAATTATCGCACAAGGGCAACTCGAAGCTAACAATCTCACCCAACATCCTCACAAATTCCACCAACCCATCCAACTCACTATCCTCCTCCAATTCCTCACCAAGAGTGCCTTCACCAAGTGTCATATCCTCATTCGTCTCTTTTTGGGTAGACGATTGAGGTTCTTCAAAGCAAACTTCTCTATCAAAGGGAATTACATCGGCGGCTTCGTGATTAAGTTGCTCCTCTCTCTCAAGTGGGCACCCTCCATCTAAACGTGATGCTCGGGATAAAGACATTACGGTTTGAACCGCTAATGCATTTAATTGAGCATTCCTCGCCTCGTTTCCCTTCGAATTTGGGCCATTAATTCCTCTTGTTCTTTTCGCAATTGAATGGCCGTTTCTTGGATGCTCCTTTGCATTTGAAGCATCGATTGATGAAACTCCAAGCTCGGCATTTGGTGGTCATTGGGGTCTTGTAAAGTTCCTTGATAATCTTTATAATGCCCAAGGGGTGGGGCATCATATTGTTGGTAGCAAGGTTGGGGTGATTGGTAGTATTGTGGGTCGTGGGGTTCATATTGTGGTTGGGGTGGAGGGTAATATGGTGGGTATTGGGAGTATTGGCTTCCATAGGGTGAATCTTGAGTGTACATGGTGGGTTCACGTTGATAACTCGAGTAGTAGTCACCATGATTGTAGGATTGATAGTCATTCACTTGTTGGTAGCCATTTCCATATTCTTGAGGATCATACCCGTCTTGATTACCCCAAGATGCTTGATAATGGTAGGGGGACGTCATGTCATACCCTTGGTTCATGGAAGAAGAAGAGTAGCTCATATCGGCTTCCATGTGTGGGGAGTTTAGATCAAACCCCATGCTTGCTCGAAAATCGTAGCTCATACCCAGTTGGAAACCACTCATTCTAGCAACCGTCCGTTAAAGCGGCTCTAAGTTGCAAGAAGAAGATAGTCACCACCTCTAAGCACAAACTGTAGACTAAGAACAAACGTGAGAAGTCTAGTGCTTTTTTGGGCACTAGACAAAAGAGAAATAAACCACACACACACAAGAAGCAAAGGGAACAAAAAGAAAAAAGAAATCACAAAACACAAAGACAAAGTCAAGTAACTAGGAAAACAAAGTCCAAACTAGCACCGTCCCCGGCAACGGCGCCAAATTGATGGGTAAGGGATTTGTCGCGGAATCCCAACCGCCAATAATATAACCGGCTATTCCTACGGTAGATAGGGCAAGTCGGGTCGAATCCACGGGGACGGTAATGTAAAGCCTAGACTAAGGTCGCCTAAATACGAGACTAAGTCAACGAGCTAAACTAAAGAATGATAAGAAGGGGAGAAGGCTAGACTATGACTAAGGAGAACAAACTAGGAAAACGGGCTAGGATTAGGTCGGGGTCAAAGGGGTAACGGAATGATCAAGGGAGAACTAGAGCGAAGGAGGTAGTAGGGTAATCTAGGTATAGTCCGGGCTCTCGCAACTTAGACCGACCTAGAGGTTTCACCTAAAACCCATCTCGGCGACACACATGACAAACGGGGTTCTAGCGCGCTATGGTGGCCTAGGTCGAATCCGGGCTCTCGCTACTTAGACCGACCTAGGGGTCGTCCTCACCGGGCTCTCGCAACTTAGTGAGGGAACCGAACCCACAAACAAACTATCACCCACAAGAGAAAGGCAAGAAAAACAAGTATTTGCAACTACTAGTCAATCATGCATTTCAACAAACATGTGATATGCATCAAACCAAGAGGAAACCTAAATCTTCCACCAACATCTCCAACCATCCCCTAATCATTCAATTAACACCCTAATCGCCTTACTAACCCTAGCAAGACACTACTCTAACATAATCAAACTACAACTCACACAAACAAGAGGAATTATCACAAACATCAAAACAAACATAAACAAACTAGTGAAAATGATGAACTAAGAACAAAAGATGTAAACTTGATGAATAATAAAGGATTAAGAGTAAAAGGATGAGAAGGTTATACCAAACTAACAAGAGAATGAAAAGGAGAACACTTGCATAGAAGATAACCCAAATTCATCCACCAAGGTTGTCAAACTTGGATGGATTCTTCAAGAGATCCAATAATACAAGACTAAACTAGGATTAACTACTAATTACCGACTAATCTACTCTAATCTAATCTAATCTAACCTAAAGTAGTCTAGGGTTTAGTGTAATATGAAGTGCATAACATAAGATTACAAGAGGAAGGGTATATATAGGGTTTAAGAATGAAAGGAGAAGAAAAGAAAGGAAGGCGTGCAGCAGCAGGCCCGTCCCAGCCGAGACGGGGTGGTCCCGGTCGGGACGCCATGGTCCCGGTCGGGATGGACAGTCAGTATGCTCATCTTCGTTTCCTCCTTCATCCCGGACGGGATGAGGCCATACCCGTTCGGGATGAGCCTTGTAGGACTCCAATATGAACTTTTTGGTCCCTCCTTGCTTCTCATGGGCTTCCCATCGATTCTCGGGACTCAGGATCGGGTCTCGAAGGCTCGAGATTGGGTCCCAAGGTCTCGGGGTCGATTCCAAGGCATCGAATCATCGTTCCTTAGCTTCGTTGGCTCCAAAATGTGTATGTATATAGTCGGAATCGCTCCAACTCTTCCAAATCGGTCTCGGGAACCTGAAACGAACTAAAGGAAGCATAAGAAGCCCCTAAACCGCTACCAAGGAGCGATTCTACAAGGAAAATGGGACCAAAACACTACAAAATAGGCACTACAAATGGCACTTATCACTATTCCTCTTCAATCTTGATAGGCCCGCATAGTTGAAGTATTAAGCTTGCATTGGTAGAAGGAGGCGGGATTTGATGGGAAACTCGGTATGTAGTGAAAATAAGATGAGGTAAGGATGTGTATATGAAGTGTAGGGTCATATGATATGTGCAAGGATAGGTAGGGAGGTTGGGAGGGGGTATAAAGTGGTAGGGTGGGCTCACATGACGAAGAAGAGGCCAAAGGAGGAGCAGGGCACCATCCCGGTCAGGATGGACTTCTTCCCGGTCGGGAAGAATCCTTCCCGGTCGGGACGAACTTGGTCCTGGTCGGGATCACACTTCAGAAGATCCAACTTTCAGCGCACTCATCCCGATCGGGATGACATCCTTCCCGGTCGGGATGCTCATCCTTCCCGATCAGGATGCTTCCTTCCCGGTCGGGAGGAGCCTTCTAGCCCTTCCTAATCTTGATAGCATCACCCACATGGCCACCAATACATCGAGACATAGAATCTCGTCCCCAAAAGCTTGTCAAAAGCTTCAAAAACCGACTCCCATGCCCAAATCCAAGCTTCTATCATCAACTACTCTCTCAAGACTTCATATTCACTATAACCTATCAAATGGACTCAATAAACACCATCAAAATCCCTCCCTCACATCGCTCATCAAAATACCGAATACAAGAATTCCACAAAAGCTAACAAATCCTAGAAACCAAACTATCCAAACAAACATAAACAAAAACGAAAACAAAAGAAAAGGAAAAAAAAGATATTTACATGATCCTCTCACCATTTACTCCTCCATAGCCATCAAGGGCTCGAAGGAGTAAGTCAAATGCCCTAGCAATATCTTCATTGAAGCTCACATGGCCGAGCCTAGCTACTTTCAAGAGCTTCCAAGTCGGAGGCAAGAAGCAATCATCTTCATTATGCTCGGGGTTCTCGTGATCTTCCGGGTCTTCCGAACCATGATAGCAACGACTCTTATGACCATCCGGTAGGTATAGTGGTCTAGAGTCATGCTCAGTGTTATGATGTGGGACATCACACCCTAGGGGTGTTGCTTCTTCTATGGGGTCGAGAGTAGAGCTCTTTTCCACCGCCCGACAAGGATCCTCTTCATCAACCGTCTCACAAGACAAGGGACTAGAAATCGAGTGCGATAGAGGAGGAGAAGGCATCAAGTTTTCTTTATTGGAGGCAATTGGCTCCTCCAATTTCCCATTCAAGGCAAGTTTCAAGGCATCTACTTCTTTCTCCCAAGTATTACGCTCCTTTTCACTCACCTTGTCAATATGGCCTAGAGGAGGTATGTCTTCACTTGGCTTTGGATTGTCTAGATCCGGTTCATCACGAAGAAAATCATACAAATCCAATTTGATAGTCAATACATCGGCTCCTCAAGAGTTACCTTGAGAATCATGTTCAAATCCCTCCTCATTGTTGACCCTTGAAGCTTCAACTTCCTCCATTCTTCCCATATCTTCACCATCCAAGCAACACTCAACAATGATCTCTTGATTGACCCCCTCTTCTTCATTTGTAGCTTCACGATCGGGTTGACTTTCTTGTGGAGACACCCGACCATCATGCCCAAATGAACCTTCCTCAACAATTCGTGGAGCTCGAGTGGACGACATCGTGATACAAGCAATGAGTGCATTGATCCGAGCATCTTGCACCTCTATTTGGGCCTTGAGCTCCTCTTTAACCCCTCGTATTTGAGTCATCATCGCTTGTTGACACTTTTGCATTAAAATCATCATCTCATGTTGACCCTTTTGCAATAGCATTATCGCCTCTTGTTGACTCTTTTGCATTTGGACCAACATTTGACAAGTCTCAAAGTCGGGGATTTTTGGTTGTGGGTTATGTGAGGGTGTTTGGTAGTTGTTAGGATGTTGGAATGATCCTTGACAACTTTCATGATAACCATATGGAGGGCGTTCTTAATATTGTTGATGAGGTTGACATGGTTTGTGAAATTTTGGGACTTGGCAATTTGCCCCATAGTTGTCCCGTGACGATTGATGGAAGCTAGGACGTGTCATTTCCATAACGTTGCTTTGATACCTAGGATGAACTAGAAGCACTTGAGCAAAAGTTATTAGCCTAGTGCTTTTGTGGCACTAGGTGGAGAGAATAGCACACGAGAAGTAGAACGGAGATACACAAGGAGAAGAAAACACAAAGATCAAGAACAAAGTCTAAAACTAAGCACACAAAAGTCTAAACTACGCCGTCCCCGGCAATAGTGCCAATTTGACGGGCTGGATTTTGCCGTGAATCCGCCACCAAATAATAACCAACGAACCTAACTAGGTAGCTAGGGCAAGTCGGGTCGATCCACAGGGACGGAAAATGCGTTTAGACTAATGGGTGCTACGGTCTAGGACTAGGTTCGAGACGAGCTAAACTAGGGGGAGGCTAAGGACTAGGCTAAGGTCTAGAACATGGAAAAGGAAGACAAAACAAGTAACTAATGACTAAGGGAAGCAAGGATAACAATAATAAGGAAGACTAGGGTTAGGTCGGGTTTATGGATGCAAAGGAGGCAAAAAGGGGAAAAACGGGGTTACTAGCATGCTCTCGTAGCCTAGGTTCCGCCGATTGGGCTCTCGCTACGTAATCGGCCTAGGGGTTACACTCAGCGGGCTCTCGCTACGTAATGACGCAACCAAACCATCTAACCAAACACACACATACAAGAGAATATGCAAGAAAAACAAGGATTGATCGTCTCTAGTCTCACAAGCATTTCATCAAACATGTGGAGTGCAAGGTAAATGGGAAACAACAAAAACAATGTCTAGTACCACCCATCTCACCCTAATCATCCACAATCACAACCAATCACCCTAATAACCCTAGCAAGAGTCTACTCAAACATAATTAAGCTAAAACTAACACTAACAAGATAAACCAAAACAAGAACAAAAGCATACATATGTAAAACTAACAAGGATGATGAACAAAACAATAAACAAGATCTAAAGATTGAAACTTGAATAATAAAACAAAGATTTAGAGAAAGGAAAAGAGATTATACCATACTAGAAGATGAAAACAAGAATGAAAACTTGTATAAAAGAGAAAACCCAAAAGAATCTTCCAAGGTTGTCAATCTTGGTTGAATTTTGAAGAATTCAATTCATACAAGGGTAATCTAAGATTAAGAAGTAATTAACGACTAATCTACACTAATCTATGCTAATCTATGCTATTGTAGTCTAGGGTTTAGTGGGTAATGAAGGATATATCTATGATTACAAGAGGAAGGGTATATAAAGGGTTACAATGAATGAGGAGAAGAAAAGAAGTGAGGCGGGCCTGAATTGGGCTCATCCCGGTCGGGATGAGGTGGTCCCGGTTGGGATGCCCCCCTTCCCGGTCGGGAAGAGCTCACCACAGCAGCACTCGCTTTTGCACACCTCATCCCATCATCCCGGATGGGATGAGGTCCTTCCCGTCGGGGATGAGTCTTGTAGGCCTCCAATATGATCTTTAGGGTCCCTCCTTGCCTCTCTAGGGTTTCTCATCGATTCTCGGGACTCAGGATCGAGTCTAAGGGGCTCGGGAATTGGTCCCAAGGTCTCGGGATCGAATCCAAGGCATCGAGTGATCGTTCCTTTTCTTCGTTGGCTCCAAAAGTATATGAAATGAGTCGGAATCGTTCCAATTCTTCATGAATGGTCTTGGGAAGCTAAAACGAACTAAAGGAAGCATAAGTAACCCAAAAACCGCTCCCAAGGAGCGATTCCACAAGGAAAACGGGGCCAAAACACAACAAATTAGGCACTACAAACTACACTTATCATAAAGTTATGGTGGTTTAGGGTTTTGATTACTAGATGCTAGGGTTAGGGTTTGCAAGTGTGAGACTAGGGTTTGATTAGGGATGAAAGATTGTGTAGATGTGTGTGCATGGGGATGTATATATAGGCAAGTCACCCATGCCCCGTCTAGAGTTACTCGACCGAGTAGCCGCTTGACTCGGTCGAGTGGCCCAACCGTCTTCAGCCGGGCCTGAATGAGGGCCTACTCGATCGAGTGGGCTGAGCACTCGATCGAGTGGGTCAGCTGGTACGAGAGGTCCGGGTTGTTTGGACCTCAGGTTGGATATTTTGTGTGTTTTGTATTTGGACTGGGCTTATGACTTTTGAAAGGCTGTTTCGTATGTCTCGGAAGCTGCTTTGACCGGGGTTTGATCCGATCGCTAAAAGTCGGTGTTGTTTCCGGTGTCGGTTTTGACCCAAAGTAGTCTTGTTTGATTGGAAATGACCCACTGGGCCTGGATTTGAGGTTGATTTTGTGAAATTTGTACTCTGTAAGTGCTTAAGCCAACAACTAATGGTTTTGAGCCCGTATCCGAGCGCGTAGAAACACGTTTGTGTCCGATCATCATCGGGTGTTTATTGGAAACTGCTATAGACACCTAGCAGTCAAAATGTGGGTGTCTACACAAACACGTATTTTTGTGATTTTTTTATTATTATTAATATTTTTTTTGCTAACGGAAATGCAAGAAATATGCAGATGGATGAAATTAACAGATGCATACTCTCCCCAAACCAAATCACACAATGCCCTCATTGTGTATGTACAACAAACAATAAGAGGCATAAAAAATATGGGGAAAGATATGAAAGACGACGAAAGTAAAAAAGAGAAAAAAAAAAATGAAACTATTTACAAGATACATATAAAGGAGACTTCCCCAAACCGCATCTAAGCATCCTCTTCATAATCAGAAATGTCACCGTATCCGTTACCTTCATCGTCCTAGGAGCTCACAAAGACGGTACCTACACTCAAAAAAAAAACACACAAGAGAAGCAAAGAAAATATATAGAACAAATCTCAGCAACCTAGTGAATCGCCTAAAAAACTTGTCAAGGACCGCATTAGCTTGTCAAACAAGCTAGACCAATCACCAACAAAGTGGTCATAGTGAATCAACACTAACAAGCATGACCAATAAAAAGTATGATAAGTAAGAAGAGTAGTGAGCATTTTATGAGAAAAGACATACAAACCAAATATCTCAAAATTAGTCAAAATCTTATTATTTGACACAAATTGCACAAGAGGAGAGTCAAATAACTCAAAACTACTCAAAGCATCAAATTTATACTCTTCAACTCCCTCGAAGGAGTTATTATTATCACCATCTTCAATGCTCTCAAGAAGACGACCATCAAACGATAAATCAAGAGCCAAAACAATCTCTTCTAAAAGAGTCTCACAATCCTCATCTATAATCATAGGCTAAAGTAAAGGTGTAAGGGAATCAAGATAATCAATGGGTGAAAGAGATCCCTCTTCAAAACAATGGGAAAAGTCAAATTTCTCTAAAATAGGTTTTTCAAAGAAATCAGATTCGCAATCCCAAGTATCCTCAATGCTGAAACTCTCTTCACTCAATGTATCATTCAAAAGTGCATTCTCTTCCCGACTCACGTCCGTTTGAACTTTCCTCTCACGCTCACGGGCTTCTTTATTGTTCAACCCCCTTTCCAAATCCTTAAAATTGACATCAAATGTCACACTTTAAAATTCACATGAACCAAAATACTCAATGTTATCCTCACAAGGAATATCATTCAAAGCATCAATACACACATTTTCCTCAAATATAACACTTTCCATCTAACAATCGTTGTTTGCCACAACAACATTCATAAAATGAGAAGCGGGTCTGACTAAAGGGTGTGAAAGTTGCTCTGAAGGAGAATAAAGTGGTTCACAAGTATCCAAGGAATGCAAGTCATCATCCTGCATCAAGTTAGAAATCATAGGGGTTTGGGGAACGATGTGAGATTGAACACTATACACATCATCATCATCATCTTCCTCAAATGGGCATATGTCTTGTCTAATAGATGCAACAAATTCAATCATAACATAGTCAGTGGAATGTGAGAAATTAACTCTAGTATCTAACTTACGTGGAGTATCATGCCCATTTTCCTTTAAAGTTAGCATATCTATAAGTTGTTGCGTCATCGCCTTAAGCTCCGCTATTTCGGCCTTCCACTTTATCTCTGACTCCAAACTGTTTCGGATTAAATATTGGAGTAGCACCCATCATTTCACATAAGACATGTATTTAAACATGCATTCACAGTTTCCCTTAATATAAGCCCGTGTCACGTCATCGACACCATCATAAATCATATGACTCAACTCCCACATACTCACATGATAACCATTTTGAGTAGTAAAAGAGTCAAGTCTATCAAAATAATTATGCAGTGGTTCATGTTCAAACTGAGGGAAGTAGAAAATAGTCATAATGATGAAAGAAAAATTAAAATAAATAAATAAATAAAAATTAACTAGGAGGAAAAAAAAACTAAGAGAAAAAAAAACTAAGAGATAATAATAATAATAATAATAATAATAAATAAATAAATATAAATAAAAATAATAAACGTCCCAAGAAACTGAAAGTTCCCTGAGACAAAAGATAAACTAAAACAACAAGTAAAATTAACCGTCTCCCCGGCAACGGCGCCAAAATTTGATAAGCTAGTCGTATACCTATCAAAGATAACCAACTTAGGTCTAACAAAAAATATAGCAGGGAAGTCAGGATTCTATCCACAAGGAGACAAATAAATTCTACTCGCAATTAAAGTCTATCTAAGTAACCAAATCGGGGGGTTTGTAATTGGGTTAACTAAACTAAAGTAGTGAAGGAAATAAATTTAAAGGAGAAGAAATAACTAAAATAAATAGGATGAATTAAGATGAATTTATATGGAAAGAAAACTAGGATTGTCGGTTCACCATGAATTTCCTACGGTCACAGTCTAGGTCATAGGTCTATCATAGATATTGGTCTAAGGGGTAGTGAAAAGGTCCTTCCGGTCCGCTATTCACCCTAGCATGCTTCTAAAGGCTTCCGATCTTATTAGGGCAAACTAATGTGTTGTAGGAGGTCTAACTTTTATCAGGCTTTCGATCTTAAGTTCAAGTTCACGAATTCAATTAATCAATTACGTCGACTTAATCAATTAATCTAAATTAAATGCTACAATTAACAACATAGACACAATATCATTGACAAATCTGTAAACTAATTAACAATCGTATTCAATTCATGGATCCCCTAAACCCTAGCAAGGAAAATTAGCTACTTATAGAAAAATTTATGACAACAATAATAAAGATGATAAATAAATTAAGCATAGCGAATAGATCTAAAGAGAAATTAAGAATAAAAGAATTAATAAGATTAAGAGAGAAATAATTAAGAACAAAGAGAATAAGAAAGAACAAAGAAAGAATTAGATTACCAAGTTTAAAGGAAGAGTAGAAAGAATATTCATAAATCTAGATCTAAATGTTTAGGGTAGAGAGAAATCTAAAGAGATTAGTCTAAAGAAAAGTCTAAAGAGAATTAGAAGCATCAAAAAAGAAGATGTTTAAAAGAAGAGGTAGTCTATAAATTCTAGTCTAATAGTTTCTTAAATACTAAATTAAAGCAAAAGCCCAAAAGTCTTATTAACCCTAAACATTAAATTAGGAAAGTCTCGGTCTTCGTCCAGTCTCGAGAATAGTCGGTTGACTATTTTGATAGTCGTTCGACTATTATTGACCTGTTTCCGTTCTCAACACTGCGTGCTCAACTTCAAACGCATGTCATTTCTTCGTTACTTCATCAAATAAGGCGTATAATATACCGTTGGAAAGCTAAGAGAAAGAGCATTCGAAAGAAACTAGAATCATCTCAATTGAAGTTGTAAAACTCAATATATTCACGTTTTAAGTAGACCCGTTTGGAAACAATCATTCTCTTTTCTTATTTCGCAAAAGATTTCATCTTTAAGCACGATTTTTGCCTTGTTTATGCGTCCACGGGTTCAAACCTGCATAAGATGCAATATGACCACAAAGTATAAGATTCGGGAGAAAATACTCCCTCCGGACACTATTTTTTGCCCCACTTCATTAAAATACTCCTCACATATATTGGACTAGTGGGGCGAAAAATAGTGTCCGGAGGGAGTAGTAGACAATGCTACTCAATATGCATGAAAATATGTGCGTAAAAGACGGAATAATCATATATAAATAGCACGCGAGACATCATAGAGCATTCAAGTATTATAATATGTGGAGCCAATCTCCTGATTTTATTCCCACTGTGATGTCGTCTTGGAATCAGGAGGTCGATGGGACGAAGATGTTCAAAGTTGTCTCAAAACTCAAAAGACTTAAACATCCATTGAAACAGTTAGACAAGGATAAATTTGCTGATATTGAGAAACAGACGGACCTGGCGCAGGTCATATTACTCGACATTCAGAGAGCCTTATGTACTAATGTGAGTAACCATGATTTGATCAAGGCAGAAATAGAGGCAGCTGAGACTTTCAGGCGTTTGGATAGGGCGAGAATGTGTTTCCTTCGCCAAAAGGCCAAGTTACATTGGCTCAAAGAAGGGGATGCTAATACAGCTGCGTTTCATGGGTCGCTTAAGGCTAGAAGGGAAGGGAACTTGGTGAATCAGATTGAGGACAGCCAGGATATCTTGCATTCTAATGCGGATTCAATCCAAGAGGCCTTTTTATCATATTATAAGGGTCTTTTGGGCGAACGGAAGAATACCACAAAGGTTGTCGAGCATGTTATGAATTTGGGGCGTAATTGTAATGCTATTCACTGGGACATTCTAAACTCGCCGGTCACCAGAGACGAAATCCGTGACACGATGTTTAGTATTTCGAATGATAAGGCCCCGGGACCTGATGGGTATTCAAGCAAATTCTTCAAGGATGCTTGGGACGTAGTGGGAGAGGAGGTATGTTCTGCTATTTTGGACTTCTTCGCGTCTGGGCGAATGTTGAAGCAGCTTAACACTACGACTATTACGCTTATTCCCAAAATTGGGAGACCGGTTTCGGTTCTTCAATTTCGTCCGATCGCGTGTTGCAACACTGTATACAAATGCATCTCGAAGATACTCTGCGCCATACTTGCGAAAGTTTTGCCAGACATCATCTCACCTGTGCAAGGTGGTTTTGTTCGAGGAAGAAGCATAGTAGAGAATATCCTCATATGCCAAGATCTTGTCCGATTATATTGGAGGAAAGATGTGTCCCCGAGATGTATGATTAAAATGGATATGCAGAAAGCGTATGATACGGTGGAATGAGACTTCTTAGATCAAATGCTACGGCACCTGAATATTCCTCAATCGATTCGCTCTCTTCTGATGCAATGTGTCTCCACGGCTTCTTTTTCGCTTAGCCTGAATGGAGATACATTTGGTTTCTTCCAGGGTAAGCGAGGTTTGAGACAGGGAGACCCATTATCCCCATTGTTGTTCACAATATGTATGGAGTACCTGACGAGACTGCTCAAGTATACCACGGATAATATGTATTTCAGGTACCACCCGCAATGTAAGGAATTGAAGCTCGTTAATCTCATGTTTGCTGATGATCTCTTATTATTCAGTAAAGGGAATGTAGCGTCTATGATGGTGCTCCTGCGAACATTTGCTACGTTCTCCCAGGCTTCCGGTCTCCAACTTAGTAAAGGGAAATCGAATATCAATTTTAATGGAGTGAAGAAGGAGGTTCAGCAGGATATACTAGTTGTTTCGGGCTGTAAAGCCGGGAATCTTCCTTTTAAATACTTGGGAGTTCCCATCAAAGCCTCGAGACTTACGATCCATGATTGTCAGCCGTTGGTACACAATATTACTGAACGGATAAGACGGCTGGGGGCTAGAAAATTGTCTTATGCGGGTAGATTAGTCTTGATTAAGGCTGTCCTATCCACACTTCATAATTATTAGGCGAGCATTTTCCTGCTCCCCACTGGGATCATTAAACAGATTGAAGGGCTATGCCGGACCTATCTTTGGGAAGGAGGAACAACGTATACTAGGTCCCCACTGGTTGCTTGGAAGAAAGTGTGTTTGCCATACAAAGAGGGCGGGCTGAATCTGAACCAATGTTCCAACTGGAATAAAGCAGCAATAGGGAAAATGTTTTGGTGGGTTGCGAATGATCCGACCAGACTATGGGTGTCGTGGGTACATTCAGTCTACCTAAAAGGCCAGACATGGATGCAGTATGAACCTCCGACGGACGTGGGATGGGGATGGAGACGGATATGCAAGGTGAAAGAAAAATTCAAAAGTGGCTTCGAGGGAGGAGAATTGAATGAAAACAAGCTATATACGATAGCCAAGGGTTATAATTGGATCAGAGATAGGGAGAATGAAGTGGATTGGTATAGGCTTGTGTGGAATAAGTGGACTATACCGAAACATCGTTTTATTGCGTGGATGTACCAGCACGATGCTATGAACGTGAAGGTAAAATTATTTGGTCTTAACTTGACCTCTGATGACCTGTGTTGTATTTGCCGCGAGAAACCGGAAGATAAGAGTCATCTGTTTTGGGATTGCGATTATAGCAGTAAGATATTGAAGAGCGTGGGGGATTGGCTGAAGCACGATTTCAGCAAGACCCTCACCAACGTGCAGCGAGATGGGATGAAGGGAAGCCGACTACAACGAGCTGTGACTAACAGTGTGATGAATGCCTCCATCTATTATATTTGGGAGCAAAGAAACAAATGTAGGATCGAAGATTGTTTACGTAGACCGTTGGTTGTTAGTATGAACATTATTAAAGAACTGAAAATGTTTTTTAATAATGTCCAGAAAGGGAATCTCACCATTAGAGATGATAACTTCATCTCTCGATTGACGAATTCATAATGTATATTTGATTGATTCTTTGATTAATATACTACTTACATTTTCACAAAAAAAAATATATAAATAGCACGCATCACAGGCCATGAAAAGATGCACGTAGGAGAGTAGAGAGTACTTGTATTATACGTATTAGCAGATCAGTTTCAACACGATAATACGGATATTAGTCATTCTCGTGGTATACCATACCTGGTATTCTGCTTAAGATGCGGTGGTTCGGTATTAATAGGGATGCGTCGAACCTAGTTAGGCGAGCACCGGGACTAATACGGAACCCGACCATCACTTTGTTCAGTTTTAGTTGTTTTACGTTTTAAATTCCGTGTTAGGTGATTTAGCATGCGATTATAAGGTCATAAAAGCAATAAATCATACGAAAAATGGTAAATGCGAATGTAAGTAAATCGCGTTGTGAGGAGTTGCACCCTCGGAGTGTACACTAAACGGGACACGATGCATAGATAGTTTGAGAGCGGATCTTGAAATTACTCGGGCCTATTTAGTGTGTTTTAGTGTTTGTGGTTGAAGTTGGGACGTTACGTATTTTAGTAGATGTTTATGGGCCTAGTGCCCACATCTAGTGTTATCGTAGTGCATAATAATGGAAAGTGCGAGTATGGAAAGTTTTGTTTAGATGGCAACCTAGTGACGACTCGATCAACAGGCGGATCCGCCTAGCTTGACCAGTGATTCCGGTAGACCTCCGTTACCGTTTGACTCTTTCCTGCGGCTACTTCGGCAGAGTTTCGTTACTATGGACTGGTTCTGCGGATAATCCGGTAGAGCTTCGATACTAGACTTGAGCTAGTCGAACACAGGCACCTCGGTATCGAGTGGGGTGCTCGAAGGTGAGGAGTAGCGTCGATGTCTCTTTTTTTTATCAGAACTACGATCGAGTGGATCGTTTGCCTTTGGTGTCGGAGTGCGAGCTCTTAGCGAGAGTTTAGAGGGGGAAGAGAAGAATGAGATGTGTGTCAAATGAGGGCGTGAAAGGGGGTATTTATAGGTGTTTTCGGCCCTCGTCGCTCATTTAGGCGCCTGAGCTGAGGCGCACCGAGACTCAGGCGCCTGGGCCTAGGCGTGGGGAGACCCAGGCGCGTGAGGTGGGGCGGTCGGAGTTTTGAGGATACGGTATTGATACTTTCCAAAACCGAGAGGGAGGAGCGTGATATGAATCTTGGGGATTAAGTTTACCCCGGGTTTGACCTAGCGTCGTGGGTTTAGTGGGCCTCGGGTGTTCATCCCGAGGTTTGCTTGGTGCGGTGTAGACTCGGTTCGAGTTTCGGGACCGAGTCAGGGTCCTGGTGTCAGAATTGACTCTAATTAGGGTCTATGCGACCGTAGCGACACGACTAAGCCTGCGAACATGTTAGTTTAATTTGCCCGAGTAATTTATTTGATCCGTTCTATAGAAAAACTACCTAAAACATCGCGAACCCGTGTCGCGTTGCAGTCCTATCGTCATTGGGTGTTTGTTGGGCACCTCTGCAGCCACCAGGTCCAAATCTGGGTGTCTACAGGGTGCCTGCACCCGTCATGTCCGAATCGTCATCCGAATCGAGGTCCGAAACATCGCCTCGAATGCGAGATCGGATCGGCCCCCGACCGGGAAGGGGCCGCGTCGGTGCCCGCCGTGATTGAAAACCAGGTCGGTCCCGCGCGGGGCACCGGGCGGTGCAGACGGACGTCCACAATACCATGCTAGATTGCCAGCATATTTCCACGAGTTGGAGTAGTTGAGCGTATTCATCTATATTTTACAAATACACACCCTTCCTAATTGAGCGATGAGTGGCTCCGTGAGTAGCCTATGCAAGGTTTTGGTTGAAAATGTGGTTTCTACATATTATGCTTGGTGAAGTTGTGTATTTGTTGATGATTTTTTTTCCTATTTCCCCATCTTGGAATTCGTTTCTTAGACTTTGTTAAATGTCTGCCATGATGGATTTGAGTATTTTGATAGCTTACTCTTTGCTTTGAGCTGTTTCGGTATTGTATTAGTTGTTCTCTTACGGGTCTTGCTTGAGGACAAGCAAGCGTTCGGTTCGGAGGAGTTTGATGTGTCGTGCTTATACAGCTTTATTCCCTCGATTCCGTTGTCGTTTACGGTCGGAACGCGCTCTTTAGAGCCGTTTCTTCTATCATTTTTTCTTTGAGTGAGTGTTTTTGTAGATTCTACATAATTTCAGATTTCTATGCGCATCTACACTCATATCCGGTTAGAAGAATGATCCCGGAACAAGACCCGTGCCATAAGACGTTTGGGCGAAGAAGAACTTGAGACGAGTCGATTCATTGGGCCATCGGAAGCGGCCCAATCCATGCTTCAAAGATGATGTGCACACCACCCTACAGAGGACAGGCCCCCTGTGGGCCGACTTGAGAGACTTTTGCCTTAGATTTGAAGATTTTAAGCTTCGGTTAGGTTGTGCCTCAGCCTCTGCAAGTGACCGGCCCTCTGCCGGCTGGCCGCCACCCGCACCCAGCTATTTCCGCCTTGTATTACTAGGGGAAAACTTGGTTTTTGCTTTATCACTTCTTATTTAGCATATTTTTCATTAGAAAACTCTCGTGACTCTTAGCATTTTATTTTCCATCTCAAACTCGTACTCGATTTCGGTAATTTCGTTTATGCAATTCTTAGTTTTATGTTTCAATCTCCATCGTTAGTTACTTAGTTCGTTGTAACTTTCTCCATCTACGATTTGTTGTTCCGTTAGTTTACTAGATTTTCAATTGTTTATCATTAGATTTACTTGCCTTTTATCATAAATTATTTACTTACGATTTACTGTTCCGTAAATATCATGAGTAGCTAATTTTCTCGCTAGGCTCGAGGGGGATCGATGGGTTATTACACGATTTTGTTACTTTGATACTAAACTCGTAATTGTGCTAGTGTCATTTTCACGTGTTTTATTTGGTGATTAATCTGTTAAAGGCCACAACTTTTTCATCCGATTAGAGAAATTCTAGTTCTTGTGCGAAAGCCGAATTGGGATTAGATCACGCGCGATTTGGTAGGAAGTCTAATAAGTTGGGAAAGCCCGTTAGATCCTTCCTAGGTTGATACGATTCGAGAAGACGTATTATAGTCGACTAGCATGTTTATGTGTTTATTATCATTGTCGCATAATTGTCGAACATCTAACGTAAACTCGTGACCTTAGTTTTCATCTCATGGTTGGAATCTATTATTCACTATCGCATTTTGTGGACGTCCGTCTGCACCGCCCGGCGCCCCGCGAGCGTCCGCACAGGACCGACCTGGTTTTTCAACTTGTGGCGGCGGCCACCCATGCGGCCCCCTCCCGGTCGGGGGCCGGTCCGATCTCGCGTACGGGGCAATCTATCGGACGGACCTCGATTTGGATGACAATCTGGACTTGTATTTGACGGGTGCGGGCACCCGTGTTTCCGTTTGGAATCGATCGAGTCGTGGTTGTAAATGTTTAAAGGCCGATTCGTTTGGTAAGGCGACCTTTGTAGTGAATTGAATTCGTTGCCGATTTATGGAGTCGCCACCGAGTCATTTACGGGGACTCCGAAACCGTTCAAGTCAACTTTGATCCTTAGCCGGCTAAAAGTTGAGGGGCACGGGACATAAAGATAAAGACTTGTACCCTTAAACATTCCATGCCTGGAATGACTCTCATTGCCAATGGTTTAGGACATCCGGGCAACCGTCGATTCTGAGTAAGGGGTGAGGGTACGTATTGGGAAGCCAACATGGGATAGATGTCAACATCCAATCCCGCTCGCACTATAGCGGCCTCTACTAATCAATCGGTGGGCCGATAACCTAGTTCTTTTGTTGTGGCGGAAGTATTGTAACATCCATTGTTTTCACCCTATACCTTCTACTATGTCGGTTGTTTAAGGACAAGTAGGTTTTGTCATCAAAGTAGTTGCATCTACATTCTTTGCATGCGATTTCACGTGACAAGCGGGCCATGAAAAGATGCACAAAGGAGAATAAAGAGTACTAATATTATACATATTAGCAAATCAGTTTTAACGCGATAATATGGGTATTAGTCATTCTTGTAGTATACCTTACCTGGTATTCTGCTTAAGATGCGTTGATTCGGTATTAATAGGGATGTGTCGAGCGATATATGGCGAGCACTGGGACTAATACGGAACCCCACCATCGTTTTCTTCAATTTTAGCGGATTTACGTTTTGAATTCCGTGTTAAGTGATTTAGCAAGCGATTATAAAGGTCATAAAAGCAATAAATTATACGAAAAACTGTAAATGCGAATGTAAGTAAATCATGTTGTGAGGAGTTGCACCCTCGTAGTATACACTAAACGGGACACGATGCATAGATAGTTGAGAACGGATATCGGAATAACTCGGGTCTATTAAGTGTATTTCAGTGTTTGCGGTTGAAGTTGGGACGTTACGTGTTTTAGTATGTGTAGTGGACCTAGTGTCCACGTTTGACATTATAGTAGTGCATAATAATAAAGGTGCAAAAATGTAATGTTTTGTTTAGATGACAACCTAGTGGCGACTCAACTTCGACAGGCGGATCCTCCTAGCTTGCCCGGTGATTTCGGCAGAGTTCCGCTACCGTTGACCCTTCCTGCGACTATTCCGTCAGAGCTCCGCTACTACTGGCTGGTTCTGCGGTTAATCCGGCAGAGTTTCGTTGCTAGACTATAGCTAGTCGAACACAGGCACCACGAGATCGAGTGAAGTGCTCGAAGGTGAGGAGTAGCGTCGATATCACTTATCGGAACTACGATTGAGTGGATCATTTGCCTCGGGTGTCGGAGTGCGAGCCCTTAGTAAGATAGAAAGAGAGAGGGAAAATGAGTTGTGCAGAAGTAGGCACAAACTCGTGATTGTGTCAAATGAATGAGGTGAGTGGGGTATTTATAGGTGTTTTTGGTTCTCGTCACCCATATGGACGCCCGCGGTCAAGCGACACGGTCTTCAGACGCCTGGTGTGAGGCAGTTCAGTCTTCAGGCGCCAGAGCTCAGGCTGTCGAGGTTTTGAAGATCCGATATCAAAACTTCCAAAACGGAGAAGATGCATATCTTTGTCTTTCTTGGAGTTCAAGGCTTCCCTCTAACCCTAGAGCGTCGAGCGTGGGGTGGGCCTTGGGCGTGTGTCTCGAGGTTTGCTTGGCGGGACGCGTTGACTCGGGTTTGATTTTGTATATTTCGGGACCGATTCGATGCCCCGGTGTCAGATTTGATTCTAATTAGTGTCAACGCGATTGTAATGACACGAATAAGCCAGCCTTGATGTTAATTTAATCTTTCCGAGTAATTATTTGATCCGTTCTATAGAAAAACTATCTGAAACATCCGGAATCCGCGTCGCGTTGCAGTCCGATCGTCATCGGGTGTTTGTTGGGCACTTCTGCAGCCACCAGGTCAAAATATGGGTGTCTACAGAAGCCCCACTTTGACTGAGGCTTGGACAAGGCGAAAGTCAAAGTATAGCCACCCAAGTCAATCGAGGATTACAACCTGGTGGCTGTCCGGTCGGGTCGTTTTAAGTCCGTTGGACTACGTATTTGACGCTCGTCAGCCAAGGCTTAGAAATCATACCTGACATCCTTGCATGCGGTTGCTTATCGGAGCTCGGGTCCAGTTTTGCTAGCTTGTCTTGGGTTTGTTGCTTTTGTAGTTTTGGTTTTTTTGACACGGGCCTTTTGCTTAATTCTTTATTTGTGTCTTAGTTCGGGTTTGATGTCCTTGGCGGATGGTTGTATTGATTTTGATTTTGCTTTCGGTATTCCTTAGGGGGGGTGTGAATTGAATGCTTAGGGACTCGTTTCGGGTTGATTTGATTGTTCTGAGTGTTACCAGGGACTCATTTAAAATTGAATTGAATTGAGCTCTACTAGGGACTTATTGACTTGAATTAAATTGACTTGAATTGAAATTGGATTGAGTGCTACCAAGGACTCATCCAAAATCGGATTTTGAGTGCTACCAAGGGCTCGTTGAATTAAACTGAGTGCTACTAGGGACTCATTTAAAATCGGATTTTGAGTGCTACCAAGGGCTCGTTCAATTAAACTGAGTGCTACTAGGGACTCATTTACAATTGAATCGAGTGCTACCAGGGACTCGTCCAAAATTGGTTTTGAGCGCTACAAGGGGCTCGTTGAAAATTGAATTGATTCTGAGTGCTACCAGGGACTCGTCCAAAATTGGTTTTGAGCGCTACAAGGGGCTCGTTTAAATTAAATTGAGTGCAACTAGGGACTCGTTTAAAACTGTTTTGATTAAATGAAGTGCTATTAGGGACTCGTTTAAAATTGTTTTGAGCGCTACAAGGCGCTCTTTTAAAATGGTGTTGAGTGCTACAAGGGGCTCATTTAAAATGGTTTTGAGCACTAAAAGGGGCTCGTTTAAAACGGTCTTGAGCGCTAGAAGGGGCTCGTTTAAAATTGTTTTCAGCGCTACAAGGGGCTCGTTTAAAATGGTTTTTGATTCTGAGTCCTACCAGGGACTCAATTATTTTGAATTGACTTGAATTACTTTTAGAATGCTTTGGGATTCAATTAAGTTTGTATCTTTAAAATTTACTTGGGAATCGTTAGGTTCGTGGGTCTTGAATTTGCTTTTCGAATGCTTCAGGATTCGTTCGAATTTCCTTTGTTCAGATTCGTTTTTTTTAATGGTTCAGGATTTAATCGAATTTGCTTTGGTCAGATTCATTTCTTAGGTTGTTATGTGCTTTAGTATGAGTGGTCTTGTTAGCTAGTGGTTCTCGTGTTTGTTTATTGCTGAGGGTCGATCTCAACAAGAGGAGGTTTTAAGGCTTGCTTTATGAGTTTGAATTTACTCCTAATTCCCTCGATTGGTACCTAAGACGGTGCTGCGGGCTCGTTCGGTTAGGTTTCCAGCGGGGATTGATTGGAGTTTGGCTCAGGCTAAGAGCACGATGAGTCACTACTCGTCGGAGAATGTGCTGGGGAACCATCTACGCATCGAGGTTGTAAGTTTCCTTCTTACGGCTTTTTTTTACTTAGTAGCCCCCAGGATTAGGGTTGTTGAAATGTCGGTTTATGTTTTATCGTTTGTTTTGTCCTATGGTTCAGTGTTTGCTTTCATTTTGAACGGTTCGCTTTTCTTTTAGCTCGCCGATTCGACTGATGCTGTTCAACCCCAAGACTTCCCCTTGACACTGCTCAGGGTCGATGTGGCTTGGGTAGCCTTTACATAACCTCTTTCCCCGTGCTCTGCTGAGGAGATGAAGGCTGTGATGGAGTGGTGTGACCAGGTATACCGGGTAAGTTTCGCTTTCTGTATGTTTTGGATCCTAAAGGCCGTTAGGTTTTGTTTGGCTAACTTGCGTGGTTTCACCTTCCAGGTTTCGTCGGCTTGCCATCAGCGGTTGCGGCAGGCTTCCAACTGCTTCAGGGTCTATGCCCCGAGGGTCTTCCGTGACACTTTGAGACTTCGATCGGTAAGTACGTGTGCCTAAGGTTGGCTCATAGATTGTTTGTGTGTTTTCCTCAAGTGCAGGTTATGTTTGCAGGACATTCCCGATATGGTGGGACAGCTGAAGACTCGGGTGACCGAGCTTGAGGCGGAAGCGGCTGAGGTGCGACAGCTCTTGCAATCTCGGTCCGACGAGATTGCTCAACATAAGGAGCGGCTGGCTCGTCCACAGGGCGAGACCTCCGTGCAGGGTGAGGCTAGGCATCAGGTTGAGAGGGACAGAGAGGCTGAGGCTGAGGCCACGGGTCGTGCTACGGGTGCTACTGAGGAGGTTGGAGAAGTTCCCTAGACAGTTACCCTAGATATGTTGTCGGGAATGGACGGTAGTGGGTCTCATCTCCTGATTTAGAGGATCTAGGTTTGGACGACAACATTGGTGGGCTTCTGATAGCCATAGGCACAACTTCTAGGGATCCTCCCTAGTCTGTGAACTCGATTTAACTTTTTAGTGTTTGAGTTGTTTTAGTTTTGTGAAATGCTGACTTAAATTGACAAGTAATCACTTCATGGTTGTTTTATTCGTGATTTCATTGTAGTTTAAAACGTTTTAAAATGCGTTGGGGTTGCATGAGAGTACGAAAGTGGTTTTCCGGATTTTTGAAATGCGATAGTTTGAGCCGGGAATCGGATCGGGGAGTACGTCGATTAAAATGTTTGACCTGACATCTTGCGACACGTAAAAAAAGTTGACACATTTTGACCGAGTGCGTTAGGAGGCAAGTGTGACTGTTTCGACATGCATGTTTAAAATGAGGCAAAGAAAAAAAAGTTAGACCATTTTTTGAAAAAAAAGGGTAGACCACTTTTTATATCTTAGTGACAATGTCGTGCCGGGCTACAAAAGCGAATTGACGATGTCTTTCGGTGCTACAACACGCCTAGGTGGGGTAGCTTATCCCCCTAAAATAAAATAAAACAACGTCTAAATCTGGTGGATCCGATGGACGAAATGCACCGTCCGTGTGGACATGACACTTTGCGCGGGCATTTCAGCTGTTGGAAAGGGGTTTAGCGACTTCAGGAGGTCATTCCTGACGTCCAGGGTTGTCGGATGTGAGAGAAAGGTTAAGGATTGTGGAGATGGATGTACTACAGAATAAGGAAGTTATGTGGGCTAATGTCGCTAAGCGCCTGACCGAAGACGGCGTTACCGATCCTAGTATTCGTCAGTTCATCTAAACGGGCTGAGACCGACAAGACCCATATTGAAAATCTACGTGAGGAGGGGAAGTGGGATTGGCTGGGCTCGCTTTTGGCTAGGGCGGTTGAAGCTTGTGTTAGGAGGGGTCGATGGTGAAAACCTGAATAATCATGCCCAGATGGTGATAGAAAAAAGGTTGGACCGGTAGAGCTCAGCCGTTTCATATCATGTTCTATTAATTTATATTATGTGGCGTATTATTACTAGTTTTTGTGGAGTTTTTCACACGTTATCATTTTCCGTAATAGTCGGGTTTCCGATGCTCAATGTAAAGGCCTCGACAAAGGCTCGATTTAATTGATTTTTTTTATTGTTGTTAATGAGAAGCACATTTTTTTGTTTTATTATTTTTTTTTGCGGTGGCTCGCAACTCGATTCTTCATTTTGTCCGGAGTACCCTTTCGGGTTTTCACTCCGTCCTCGGCTCACCTTTTTTTTGCTCCTTTTTTTTGTATTATTTTTTTTACGACGGCTCGCAACTCGATTCATCATTTTGCCCGAGCCGCCTTTTTGGGTTTTTACCCCGTCCTCGGCTCATCGTTTTTTCTTCGTCATTGGAATCACTCATTAACCGAAGTTTCCGGTTTGCATGTGAATCGAGTAATCGATTTTGTTACTTGGTTAGTTGTACCCGGAGTTCGAGCCCTTAGCGAGAAAGAGAGAGGGAAGAACGAGTTCTGTAGTAGTAGGCACGAACGCGTGATTGTGTCGAATGAATGAGGTGAGGGGGGTATTTATAGGTGTTTTCGGTCCTCGTCACCCATATGGACGCCCGGGGTCAAGCGACTCGGTCTTCAGACGCCTGGTGTGAGGCAGTTCAGTCTTCAGGCGCCAGAGCTCAGGCTGTCGAAGTTTTGAAGATCTGATATCAAAACTTTTCAAAACCGAGAAGATGCATATCGTAGTCTTTCTTGGAGTTTAAGGCTTCCCTCTAATCCTAGAGCGTCGAGCGCCGGGTGGGCCTCGGGCGCGTGTCTCGAGGTTTGCTCAGCCCAACGCGTTGACTCGGGTTTGACTTTGCATATTTCGGGACCGATTCGAGGCCCCGGTGTCAGAATTGACTTTAATTATTGTCGACGCGACCGTAATGACACGACTAAGCCTGCCTTGATGTTAATTTAATCTTTCCGAGTAATTATTTGATCCGTTCTATAGAAAAACTATCTAAAACATCGCGAATCCGCGTCGCGTTGCAGTCCGATCGTCATCGGGTGTTAGTTGGGCACTTATGCAGTCACCACGTCCAAATCTGGGTGTCTACACATTTTAGTAGTCTTTTAAATATTTCTCATCAACAAACGTTTAGAGCATTTTAGAATCGACATAGCTATTAGACGAATTCGACCGCTTCCATGTGGATACTATACCTTTCTTGCCGCTATCTTCTTGTTAGTAGCATTAGGTTTTTCTTGATTTGGTGGGATGACTTAATCCATATCAATGATTTAAGAGACTCGAGAGCTACTCGAGGAATGCTCGTAGGTGAGCGACACAGAAATTAGACCCTTCACTTGCGCATGCTTGCGGTCATCAGATTTTGGAACTCAGGTGTGTTAGACACTCGGTGTATTCAGCGAGACGCCTAATACACTCGGATCTCTAGAACGAGATGATTTGACACAAATCCCGGGACGAGATTTAAAGAAGACTCTCGAGACAAGATGACCCAAAATGTAAGACCTCGAACGGAGGTGACTATTAGTAACTAACACAGACAGTTAATCACACAGTTGTACGATGTAAGAAGTTGATCTCGATCCCGGCTCAGAATCAAAGAGTTTTGATATTTTCAAAAATAGACGTTTATGAAAAACGAGTTTTTGAAAGGGGAAGTTTTGAAGTCGACATTACGATGGTTTAGTGATATTTTTTGTGGCATGTCGGAGAGTATTGTTACGCGGGTGTTAAAGATTTGACGATAGCAAAAGGTGTGGACTGTGATTTTGTGAAAATGCAGTTGTAGAAGAACCGATTTTGAAAATATGTGAAAATTGTGATGTCGCGTCATTATTGAGACTCCTATTAGTTAGGGGCTAACGTTGGCGTGTAAAGTGTATTTGTGAGTAGACACGGTGTTTGTGGTGGTGTCTCGAAAGTGTGGCCAAACTCTTGTTATAGATTTTTTGGTGGTGATAGTGTTTTTAGAAAATTTTGAAAACGAGTGATCATGTGTCTGTTTTTGTCGATACCATCCCATTGATTAGGATTTCGGCGATAGGGAAGGTGTTAGTAAAAATGTTTCGAGGAAATGTAACCGTGTAAGATTTCTTGATTTCATTAATTGAAACTTCGGTGATGCTAACGATATGTGCAAATATGTATTGAAAACAAAATGTAACAGTGTTGGGTACCTTGATCCCATTGGTTGGGAGTTTGGTAATTGTAATGGTATCACTACAAGAATATTACGAGTTACCGTCCGAAAAAATCGGTCGGTATGGTGAAAAAACGGTCGGTAAACTTCATTTCCGACTGATTTTAATTCATTTGCGTCCGACAAAAATCGGTCGGTAATCCTAGTCGGTAATTTTTTTTACCGACCGATTTTGGTGGTCGGTAATTACCGACCGATTTTTCAGTCGGTAATTGTTATATCAGTCGGTAATTACCGACCGATTGTTCAGTTGGTAATGTTAACAAGCGGTCGGTAAAAAATTAGGGCGGTCGGTATTTTGCTTAATCAGTCGGTGACTATTGGCACAACACATCAACACACTCATTTCTTATTTTCTGCCACTTGGACTCTTATGCTTACACAATTACAAATGCTTCACATATCAACAAAATCACATTCCTTTTATATCCAAATCATGTAATATTTGAATTAAATTTCATCCAAAAGATACAATATCAATTACATACAATATCCAAACCTGAATATATCTTAATGTAAAAAAAAGTACCTAATCCTTTGCTCATAACAAATTGGCTTATTTCTAAACAACGGGAGTGCATGTGGACTATCTATTACGAAGTACTAAGTAGATGCATCTCAGAATCCTTCATCGACTTTGTCTTTGGTGTTCGATCAACGAATGAAGAGTACCTCGCTCACTCATGATTGGATCATAATGTATTTGTCTTCCTCCTTGACTTTTATCGACATCTCCAACAGTAGAGAAAACCTATAAGCACAAAATATATATGGAGTATTAGATTGAAATCAAGTGTGAAAATGAACTAAATCTTAACAATAATAAACTAAATCTTATGGAGAAACTAAACATGGATTTATTTTGGAATTGCATTGATCCTGTCGATCAATGCTTGAAGGATGCCAAGATAGAAAAGAGTGAGGTTCATGATGTTGTTCTTGTGGGTGGATCAACTCGGATTCCAGAAATTCAGATGCTTCTGCAGGATTAACCCAGATGAGACTGTTGCCTATGGAGCTGCTGTCCATTCTGCCCTCTTAACGGTGTACTGGTTGCGGATAAAAAAGATATGGTGCTTGTCGATGTAGCTCCTCTATCTCTCGGTATTGAAATTATTGGCGATGTGATGAAGGTCATTGTCCCTCGTAACACTACTATTCTAACAAGGATGCTTGGCAATGTAACTAGCTACTGTTTATGACAATCAGACTGTTGCTTCATTTGCAGTGTACGAAGGGGAGAGATCGAAAGCCACAGATAACAATTACTATGTATACAACAACAATTACTATGTATACAACAATAATAAACTAAATCTTAACAAAATAAAACAATGAAATCAATTCTAAATCAAATAAACCTTAATCAATTTGGGGATTTTGAGAAAACAAATTAATCAACAATTAAAAAATAAGCTAACCTAACATCTAATTAATAATTTTACCAACTTCAACAATTAGAAAACTAAACCCCTTGTCAATAATTAATCAACAATTAACAATAAATCTAACCTAAAATCAATTTCATCTAACTTAAATAATTTTTCATCTAATTTGACCATAAACCCTAAACTAAAATATAATTTAACCCTAATCTAACAAACAAATTTAATCTAAATTAAACTAAACTAAACTAGGTTGAATTCAACTAACATACAACAACAATAAAGTAGATCTAAACAAAATTAAACAACAAACTTAATTAAAAATTATACCCTAGCTTGAAATTGGGGATTTTCAGGGAAAGGGGAGAGCACCGGCGATGGATAGATCGGCGGCAGGGGAGAAGTCCGACAAAGGTAACGCCGGTGACGGCGGCGTCCGGCGAGGGCGAGGGCGGGGGAGTGCCGGGGGTTAGGGTTGATTCGCGAAGAGGAGGCCAGGAGGGAGGGTACCAGTGTTCGTTTGTTTTTTTTTAAACAAAGGCAAATACTGAATGAAAGGTGTTGGGGGTTTACTTCAAAACTGTCACCGACCGACTGGAATCAGTCGGTAATACTATGTTTTCGGTCGGTAATTTGGATGGATGACGACCGATGGACCATATTACCGACTGCTTAGCTATCGGTCGGTAAATTACCGACCGAAAATGGTATTACCGACTGATGTTGGTCGGTATTCGTAATTACCGACTGATCTTTCGACGGTCTGTAAATATCGGTTGCTAAGCTCCGCTTTTCTTGTAGTGTATATCGTTGTTTTTGAAAATAACGAGTCTTATTTTTGCCAAAATAATGGCGCCAAAAATGATTTTTGAAAACAATAAGTGCGAAATTAGCCAGGGTGATGACGCTAAGGTGTCTTTGAAAACAATTTTAGTTTAAGCCGGAGTAACGGCGTCAAACGGTGGTTTTGAGAAGAGATGTCCTTTCGAAAACGGAGTTTGGGTGTAGTTGAAAATGTTGTCGTGGTTGAATCCCGATTTTAATGTTATATTCAGGTTGTCACAATCAGGCTACACATAACTAGGAATGTATACACTAATGCAGGATGCAGACACGGGCAGGCTAGGGTAGGCTACCGTCCATGAATAGTCTTCGCTTAGGCGGCGACGGGTCACCGGAGGTGGTAAGTGTCGTCCTGTTCGCTTAGTGCAGTTCGCTTGGCATATTCACGGAATGTGTGACTACCTTGGACGGCCGGAACGTCATTAGAGGGTCTCTCCACGAGTCCGGTGTACAGATCTTACCGGGAAGAGGTAGACAATTAAAGAAATTGGTTAGGGTGGTTTTTTTAGGGCCAAAACCTGTAGTGACCACAAAAAAGGAATTAGGAAATGAGCTTCACTGACCTCGTTCAGATTACACCACCACTTGAAACATGTTTTTATCTCCCCAACGTAGTCACCAAACTATTTACGCTCGCCCCACACGCACCCGCGTGGGACCCGGTCCGATCTCGCGTACGAAGGGATGTATCGGACCTCGATTTGGTTGACGATTTGAATTATAGACGGATGCGGACATCCGTGTTTCCGTTAGAATAGATTGAGACGTGGTTGTAAATGTTTAAAGTTCGATATATTTGGTAAGACGACCTTTTTAGTGAACCGAATTCGTTGCCGATTTGGGGAGTCGCCACAGAGTTATTTTGGGAACTCGGAAACCGTTCAAGTAAACTTTAATCCTTAGCCGGCTCAAAGTTGAGTGACATGGGGACCTAACGATAAAGACTTGTACCCTTAATTATTCCATGTCAAGAACGACTTTCATTGCCAATGGTTTCGGACATCCGAAAACTGTAGATTCTGAGTAAGGGGTGAGGGTACGTATTGGGAAGCCAACGTCGGATAGACATCAACACCCAATATCGCCTGCACGTAGCGGCCTCTACTAATCAATAGGTGGGCTGTTAACTTCGTTCCTTAATTGTGGCGGAAGTACGAAAACATCCGTAGTTCTAAACCTATGTCTTTGCTATGTCGGTTGTTTAAGGACAAGTAAATTTTTTCGTCAAACTACTTGTTAGTACATTCTTTGCATGCAATTTCACGTGACAGGCATGCCATTAAAAGATGCACGTAGGAGAGTAGAGAGTACTAGATATTATACGTATTCGCTAATCAGTTTTAATGTGATAATACGGATATTAGTCGTTCTCGTGGTATACCTTACCTGGTATTCTGCTTAAGATGCGTCGGTCCGGTATTAATAAAGATTCATCGAACCACATGTGAGGGGTGAGCATTGGGATTAATATGGAACCCGACCACTACTTGTTTAGTTTTAGCTTGTTTACGTCTTGATTTCCGTGTTAGCTGATTTAGCATGCGATTATGGTCATAAAAGCGGTAAATCATACGAAAGCGGTAAATGCGAAATGTAAGTAAATCACATTGTGAGGATTTCCACCCTTAGAGTGTACGCTAAACGAGGCACGATGCGTAGACGGTTGAGAACGGATTTCATGACTACTCTGGTTTAGTTAGGGTGTTTTAGTGCTTACGGTTAATTGTGTGGATGTTACGTGCGTTTACGACGCGTTGTGGACTTAGTATCCACGTGAGTCGGAGTTGGCATTATCGTAGTGCATAAATAAAATTGTGGAATGTAAAATTGTGTTTAGATGACAACTTAGTGACAGTACGACTTCTGAAGGGGGATCGTCCTAGCTTTCCTACGGCAAATCCGGCAGACCTTCGCCATGGTGTCTAGAGATGGCTAGTCGAACACGGGTGCCCGTTTCTATTCGGATCGAGCCAAGGACTTGAGGAACTACGAGGAGTGGTGTCGATTTGGGTATAGAATAAAACGGTCGAGTGGATCGTACTTAGAGTCGGAGTGGGACGCTAACATAGAGCAAGAAGCTCGTAGAGAGGAGGAGGGAGAGTTGTGAATTGTGTCTTCAAATGAGCGGAGAAAGGGGGTATTTATAGTTTTTCTCGTTGTTCAAATCGATCTCTTAGGCGCCTGGTGGCGTGCGCACCAGGATTAAGACGCCTAAGAGTGTGCGTAGGAGAATTGAGGCGCCTGGAGTGGGGTGAATGGGATTAAGATTCAATTATTTCTAAGTACATTATTTAAGATGTGTTTCTTTAACTTGACTTGGTCTATCTTAACTTAAAAAGTCAAAGCTTGACCAAGATAGACTAGTCAACCATTAGTTTTGACTTAGTTCTTAAGTGGTTATTATTAATTTTAAGTGATGTTTTAACTCACTTATGCATGTTTAACTTAGTACTTTTAGGTTATTCGTCTCTTACTACTTCATAATTTTTAGTCATATGTATTTAGTACATTTATACTTCAAGTGTACGTTTGTAGTATTTTTATACGGTTTTGTATTTGTACATGTATACTTATCATTTAATGTAACTCCCTAGTAATTCTAAAGCGATACAGTGGCGAGAAACAACAGCAGGAGAACGAAACAACAAACGAAGCTCGAGGGAAGAAGGACGAAAACAAAGACCGATATAATCGACGTCGAACCGAGCGAAACGAACATTCAGCAGCAAAATAGCAAGACGAGTAGCAAAAGCATAACGTATGGTACTATACAGCAGCAACAACAACAAATACAACCACGAAATCCGACAAAACTAGTAGAATAATGAACAGTAGCAAAAGACAACGACGACAGCGGAACCAACGTACAGTACACGAAAACAGTAGCAACATATCGACAAAAGAGAACGAAAGCAAGGAGTAAGAGAGGAAGACGAAGAAGAAGGAGAAGAACAGCAGGAGGACAATTAGACAGTAATAAGAACGATAACAACAACACAACGAATAGAATTACAAGAGGAAGAAGAAGAGGAGGAAACGAGACACGTAGCAGGGACAGAACACAACAGCAAAAGAAAGGAATGAACGAAAAGGAAGAACAAAGGAGACACACCACGCAACATCAAAAAAACGCAGCAGTAGATCGCAGGTGGCGGTAAAAAACCGAAATAGAAGAAACGGAACACGGGCAGGGGTTCGACATCCGAAAGTAGCAGCAACGAGCATCAAATCGCATCGGAAAAAAAAGAAAAGAAAAACAGAGGCAAAGAGCAGCAGGACCGATTTCCTTCGAAAAGAATGTAGAAGACGGGGGATAGTGAAGATAAAGGCAGAAAGATGGTGAAGCGGACCAAGAAGAAAAAGGGAACAAAAGGAAGGGGATATGTCGTGAAAAACAAAGAGAGCAGTGATAACAAAACAAAAGGAAGAGGGGATGTATACGTTGAACAAAGAGGGAAAACCAAGGATTAGGGGAAGCGTTGGAGAGAATGAAGAGACAAAGGGGAAGTACGTGAATGGGAAAGTGAAAGTCAGACAAGTGGGTTGAATGTTGATAGGATTAATTAAATGAATCGGTTCGAAAATACGAATTAAACGAATTCCGTAACGATAAGTTGACTGACCCACGAATCGGGTTAAAACGAGTTAATAAAGAAAATAATAAATAATCGGACCGTCGAATAAAATGAGTAAATAAAGTACTCAAGACGTAAATGAAGCTGATAGAAACAAATAATTAGACGATCAAATAGTATTTCCCGATAAATAATAAATTTTCGATAAAGTGAATTAAATTGATTTCTCGAGCAAATGTAATAAATGTTTTGAGGAAACTTATTATAAATGAACTTCAAGTCGAAAATAGAAATTCGAGCTTAAATATAATATAATAAATAATAATTTGGAATTTAAACCATCGAAATAGATTTTCGATAAGAATTTAAAAAATTATATAAAATAAATCGAAACAGAATTAAAAATATGTTTTAAATAGAAGAAGTGCTCCTGAGTCAAATAGAATTTTAGGAGTTTGAAACGATTTAAACGATAATAAATTTTTTAAGAATTACGAGTTTAAAAATAAAAATACGAACAAAATTTTAATTTAATTTAAATTTATAAAAAATCAGGGGTGTTACAATCTTCCCCACTAAAAAGAAGTTTCCTCCTCGAAACTTATAAAAACACAATCAAAGTCAAATTTATTTTTCAAGAAAAGTTGGGGTTAGTTCACAAAATTTTAAATCATTTAAATTAATAAAATCGCAGGTTAAAAATTATTCAATAAAATAATGACAATAAATAATATTTGTAAACGAACTCGATGGGGAAAGTACTCAAATATTTTCAAAACAATAGTAAAATGTTTTGATTAAGAAATTCCACAATATTTTGTTTTAAGCCCAAACATAAATTTGAGAAATCAAGTAGTTAGTAAATAAAATCGAACCACTTGTCAAACATTTTCGATAACAGATTTAAAGTCTATCGACAATAAAATATAAACTTAGACATACGATGTTTTTTCGAAAATGTTAAACCATTTTACATAATAATCTTATAGAAACCAAAATATTAGCAATTATGAAAGTTTTTCGTAAAATTTAAACACACTTGAAAATTGAAATTTGAAACAATTTCGAAATACTTTAAAATAAATTATTAAGGCATTTTGAAACAAGATTGAATATATGTTATCAACCAAGAATGAAAACGAAAACGAAGTTTTGAAATTTATAACTCAAATGTAAAAATTTCACGATAGGCCAAAATTTTAAAAAGTCAAACTTTCCATAACATAAGTTCGGGAAAATGATAAACGGATAAATAGAGTAGAAGTCAACGACAAACTATAGACACCAGCATTTTGACTGCCAGGTGTCTATGGCAGTTTCCAAAAAACACCCGATGATGATCGGACGCTAACGTGTTTCTACGCGCTCGGATACGGGCTCAAATCCATTAGTTGCTGGCTAACGCACTTACGGAGTACACATCTCACAAATTCAACCTCAAATCCAGGCCCAGTGGATCATTCCGAGTCAAACAAGACTAATTTGGGCCGGAACCGACACCGGAAATAAAAACGACTTTTTAACGATTGGGTCAAACCCGATCAAAGTCGTTTCCGAAACTTACAAAAACAGTCATCAAAAATCCAAGTCAAACACAAACCCATCATCAAACCCATGTCACGGTCCAAAGTCAACGAACTCACGCGACCCAGTTGGGCCACTCGATCGAGTGAGCCTGTTTCAGGCCCGACTACAGGCGTATCGGGCCACTCGACCGAGTCAGACACCTACTCGGTCGAGTAACCCTAACCGGGTGCCCTAGCAATGCCTATATAAACACCCCATGCAACATTCAATTGAACAACTTTCACATCCTTACACCACCCTAATCAACCCTTTACACAACTCTACAACCCTAATTCAAACCCTAACAATACACTAGCAAACCCTAAACCTAGTTTTAAGAAATCGAAACCCTAACCACCATAACTCAACCTTCATACACCTCGAAGCTCCCGTGTTAAAGCCGCGATTACGAGTCCAATCCGAGACAAGAACATGTAGGTTGAGGGTGCCAAAACCCGTTTCTTTCCTTCTTCTCTTCCTCTCGTCGTCTTCCCTTTATTTTCACGTTTTTTTTCGTTTTTTTATTTATTTTCTTTATCGCATCATAATATCGATAATAACTAGTATAAGACATTAAAATACTTGTCGATTTGTGTCGAATGTGAGTGATGGTGGGATAAGGAAAACCGAACATACAAGTGTACTGCACACAGCGTTGACGGTCGCTTATCCCATCACCCCGATCACTTGATTATTGAAACAAGTTAACCTAAACAATAATCCGTTTTATTTCGTTTTTGTCGTTATTCAAGTCGCATATTCGCAATCGATTTTTTTAAAACAAGTATTGTATTTTAATAAGGGTCGAAACCCGTTGACGCGGATCCGACATCACAATCCCTAGGGATTTATTTCGATGTCGGAGAAGTCAAGGGAATCAAGTCCTCTAATTCAAGCAAAGTGTCGATCCACTAGATTCGATACCAATTCCATAATTGGATGTCGAATCTAGCGATCTAGTCACATAAATTAATTAACGCGATTACTCATATCGCGATAGTTAATTTAAGACGACTAAAATAATATTTTTTTTTTATTTTCACTCTAGTATTCCATATCGATTCAATAACCGAATATGGGATACAACGAGTATTCAAAATTAGAATCGAATATAAATCCCGCAATAGTTATATTCGATTCAACAAAATTCGCGATTTATAAAATCCGAGTCGAGCATAAATTGTGCAATATTTATGCCCGATTCGTTAAATCCGTCGAATTATCAAAAATCAAAAGCAATTTCAAAATCAATAATAAAATTGCAAGCGAACCTGGTTCGTACAGGTGCCACTCGACCGAGTGCCTCGGCCACTCGACCGAGTGACACCACAAAAATCGAGCAGAATACCTTTTTCGACCTCCACTCGGTCGAGTGTCGCAATGACTCGATCGAGTGGCAACGTTCTCGGCCGAGTTGGTCAGTAACTCGGTCGAGCAGGGTCACGAAATCCGGACAGAACCTTTCTCAGAGGTCCACTCGGTCGAGTCCCTCAATGACTCGGTCGAGTGGCCCCTTTATCGCGTCAAACCGCGAGTCCTACAAGTTATTCGAGTCTCGTTCACGTCTTTCATAACTTAGGTCAACACGTGCCTAATTAATCATGTGAAACATCTTTTCAAAACCATGCATTAATTCATTTGCATCATTCTATACAATTCAATATTTGCACAAACCGTTATTATTCGTTATATCGTTACTAACCGTTTGTTCTTTTGTCAATTTAATTCTCGTTTATTTTATCGTACTAAATGAACCCGCATGCTAAAATACAACTTTGACGTTAATTTTAGTTGCATTAAATTGACATAGAAACCCTATTTTAATTTTCTCACATGCTTAGGTAAACAATGTTTGCATAAGCATTTTTTCCCGTTCAGCTAACGCGCGTATTAGAAAGTCACTCGAGATCTTAGTAGAGGCCGCTAGTGCGGGCGGGGTTGGGTGTCCTTTGTGGGCTTCCCAACACGTACCCTCACCCCTTACTCAGAACCTCGGTTTCCTGATGCACGAAAACGTTGGCGCACGAGAGTCATTCAATACACGATATCCGATAATGTCGGTATCGGTATCAAATGCAAAGGGACGAGCCCAATAAAATCTGACATCGGAAATGGGCCGTATTTTGTATACGGCCCACTACGACATAGAGTGGGCTCGAATGGTTCCGAATAACCACAAAATTCGGTGGCGACTCCACATAGACCTAAATTTCAATTCGATCCATTCTCATATGGAGATTCATTCGCGTCCCCAAACCCGCGCGTGGCCGCGTCGGGGTGGACCTATGTCATGTCCACACAAACCCGAAACAAAAGTTTTCAAACCCGATAAAGAAGTCAAAGGGATTGGCCGAAGAAGTAACCGGATTTAAGAAAAGCTAAGGGACGGAACGAAATTGAGAGTGAAACGGGGCTCACAAGGAATTACAGAAGAAATTAACTATCTCTAGATTCCCGGTACGACTCCCACAACATGGGTTCCTAATTTCCATCAAATACGTTAAGTCCAATATTAGGCGCTAGGTGGTACTACTCAGTCACAATCCCCAAAAATGTCTTACGTGATTATCCAATCGTTCAAACGACACGATACCAATCCACAATTGTTTTACAATCTAATCTCATCAATTAAAATTCCAACAGTCATCAGAACACACCCAAACTCGCAATCGATAAGGTTCCTAAATCCAAAGCTCATAAGGTTTGTACTTGAGGTATACTCCAAATTTCTCGAGTAAGGAACACTAAACAAGGTCTACCAATTTAACAAGGCTCGGGTACGAAATCCTCAAAAATGATCATCAACATAATGCCACAAGTACGGAAGTTGGAAAAACAACACGAATCCTCAAACACGCTCAAACCTATAGGTAATGGCACAAACACTCACATCTTCAAAACACGTCATTCAACTAATGTTTCCGAGAAGTTCATCAAATGTCTAATTCCAACAAGGCAACCATAATATGTTAAATAACTCAACAAAGTCACAATCTCGCTAGTCAAAGAGTTCTGAACGGTAAATTCCATCAAAATGATTAGCATTAAGTATTCCTTAAAACAACGCGATCAATCCAACCTTTAATTGTGCAACATGTTTCTCTTCTTCAAGGTTAACAACAATTTATCCAAATTAGATCACTCAACTTCCAAAGTTCATAGGTTACAACCTTAAACAATGATCAACGACCAAATCCTTAAGAAATACGGGTAATATATGTCAACCAAAATTTCTAACGGTATTAATCAAAACCATTAATGGTACCACAATACTCAGGCTAACATTTTAAATGATACTATATGATCCCAAATATTCACGATACATCCATTAAATAAGCATTAGGTAAGAATCCCAAAGCAATACTATCAGTTGTACTTAGTTCGGTTCTATGTCAGGTACTAGGTATTCATCATATATGACATACTCTCACTATCCAAACATTTATTTAACTCTACATACTCCAAAATAATCAAAGTAACCTATAACCCAAGGTTTAGTGTCTAATGTATCATCCTAATTCCATCAATAAACAATTTGCCACTCAAATCAGTCCTCAATAATTTGTTACTTGCTTAGAAAATAGGGTAGACTCACAATCCTCAAACCAGGTAACAAGGGTTTACTAAACCTCAAACATCAAAAACTTTTCACGGGGTTTACTGAGACGGAAATCGATCTAACCAAGAATCTCAAGGAGAAAGATGGTAAAGTAGGAGAAATATATTAAAGATTTATTACAGGAATGACAACGAGAATTTATAAGAGAAGAATTGGGACATCCAAATGTATATATCATTGCATTGATAAGCCCATTTAGGATCCCTCTCCTTAGCTTGGATCCTCTTCTCGCCAATCTCCAAGTATTGATGTCAGTCATGGGCAGATCAATACCAATCCAATTACTAACAAGATGCAAAAGACAGGAACTATACGAATAGGAGAAGAAAAGATGGATAGCATCTTCCTCGCCTGTACCACAAATGCAACAGGTCACGTCATTAGTGACTCCAAAAGAATGTAGCTTCTTCTTTGTTCTAAATGCATCGTGCTGAAACATCCAATTAATAAACTTGCGCTTCGGGACCGTCCAATCATTCCAAATCAGGTGACTCCAGTTGACACTGGTGTTGTTCCCCCGAATCCAATCATAGCCAGAGCTAATGTTGTACTGCTGATCAGGAGAGAAACGCCAGACCTGTGCATCATAAGCGGGGCGGAAAGCATCACGCACCCTGCATATCTTCTTCCACGTCCAAGGGCTGTCGGGGGGTGGAACATACTCAAGCCAATCAGCGTCCTTGATATAAATATGATTCACCCATTTTACCCATAACGAGTCGGCCTTAGAGTAAATCCACCATGCTAACTTTCCAATTGTAGCCTTATTCCAGATCTTGTCGTTTTTTATTCCAAGGCCACCTTCCTTAATCGGTTTGCAAATCTTATCCCAAGCTACCGGAGAAACTCTTTTTGTATTCAGTTCCCCCTTCCCAAAGGAAATTTCTACAAAGCCCGTCAATATTATGAATAACAGCGGATTGAAGGATAAAAATAGAGGCCCAATAATTATGTAATGTCTTTAAGACCTACTTGATTTGTACCAGTCTACCCGCATATGACAATTTTCTCGTGCCCAGAGATCTGATTCTGTCCATAATTCTGTATATTAGTGGTCCGCAGTCCTTGGTGTTAAGTTTTGTAGGCTTAATTGGTACACCGAGGTACCTAAACGGCATATTTCCTTCCACACAATCAGAAATGGCAACAATCTCCGCTCGAATATAGTCAGGTACTCCATGGAAGTAGACATTAGACATACCCGGGCTCATTTTGAGACCTGACGCATGGGAGAATGTGGAGAATGTCCTTAGGAGGACCATAATGGAAGCAGCATCTCCTCGTGAGAACAATAATAAATCATCGGCAAACATGAGACTGCAAAGTCTCAAATTACCGCAAAGAGGGTGGAATCTGAAGCTATTATATCTAGAAGTGACTTGAAGTAGCCTCGTAAGATATTCCATGCATATAGTAAATAATAAGGGTGACAGAGGGTCACCTTGTCGTAGCCCTCTCTTGCCCTTAAAGAAACCGAACATATCTTCAATAAGATTAAGCGGAAATGAAGTAGAGGTAGTACACTCCATTATTAAATTAGTGAACTGTGTCGGAAACTTCAGAGCAATCATCATCTGGTGGAGATAATTCCATTCAATGGTATCGTAGGCCTTTTGAAGGTCAATTTTGAAGATGCATCTCGGCAAAACCGACTTCCTATTATAGAGTTTGATCAGATCTTGACAAATAAGGATATTCTCCATGATATTTCTGCCTTGTGTGAATCCTCCTTGGGTCTTAGAAATTAAATCAGGTAGGACTATGGTCAATCTGTTGCAAAGAATTTTAGAGATAACTTTATACACCATGTTGCAACAAGAAATCGGTCGAAAATGCTGTACAGATTCAGGATTAGGGACCTTTGGGATAAGCGTCACTGCTGTTGTATTCATTTGTTTCAGCATTCTCCTATTGACCAAGCTACAAACGACGATCTCGTAGGTCCTCTTTTATGGTATGGTCCGTGATCAGGTTTCTGAACTTGAGGTTCGTTGGTGATTTTCTTCGGCATCAACGTTTAGTAGGTTTATCATGTTAAGAGTTCTTCTTCTTTATGATCCTAGTGAAGTCGTTCCCTTTTTCTCAGAAGATCCAACGTTATATATACTCATGTTAGTACTGAATCATAAGGCAAAGGTTATTAAAATTATTCTAATTGGTTGGGGTATACTCGATTAGAGATGGACATAAAAGTTCAAGAAAAGTATGTAGGTACAGTTTATCAAAGATGTGGGATTAGGTTTGACAAAAGAATGTATATGAATAGAAGTGGTAAGTTAAACCAAAAATTGTCATTGGGTTCGTCTCACGAAGAAGGTAAGGGAAGTGACACCAACATTGTGAAATAGTCGTGATAAATTGTCAATAGAATATTGAGCCAACTGGCCAAAGATATTCTCACTTGATAGAAAGAACCAGAAAAGAATTTGAGTTTAACCGAGTCAATTTATAGAAAGTTGGTTTGTCAAAGGAATAAGCATAGGTGATAATCGAAATAGATATGGATGTCCCCTCCACGAGAAAAATAGATGTATTATTGATTTTTCAAATAACATATGAGGTTGTAGGTAGTAAACGAAACAGAATTCATGACCAAAACGGTCAGGGTTAATTATTTGCATAGGTTTTGTTATGGTACGGAGTCAGGCTAAGAAGTAATACCACGAGTCTATTTGAAGTAGTTTGTCAAGACTTGATTTATTAATATTACTCCCTCCCATCCATTAAATCCTTTACATGGAGGATTTCACCAGTTTTAAGAAAAATATTTAAAGTAAGTTTATTATTATTGGTAAATCAAATGGTTTTATGGGTCCACCAAACTTAAAGGAAGAAAAAAATAATGAGATTTTGTTTAAATAGACTACGGATATGAGGATTATAATGTAAAGGGTATTGCCAAATGGAGAATTTAAAGAATTGTTTGGATTGTCTATTTATAGTAAGTGTAAAGAATTGAATGGATGGGAGGGAGTACTCGTTATTAGAAATAACTAAAATGGTCAAAAACACAGGGCGTTGCACCCTTGACCAAACTGTTCAATCCACGTAACGTCAACAACTTCAACCCTTATTTACTAAAACACTTAAATCAAATCTAAGTAGTCGTTATTAGATCTGTTCTTTATCTTCTACGCATCGTATTTCGTTTTTTGTGTGGTGCAACTCCTCGTTAACGTGATTCACTTATGTTATCGCACTTTATCGTTTCACTTGCATGATTTACCACTTTTATGACATTAATCGCACACTAAATCACCTAATTCAAAGCTAAAACGTTAACAATCAACATTAATCAAATACACATTCTAACCCAAAAACGATGCTCGTCTATTTGATTAGTGAAGCGATGGAGATGCGTTAGTTGCTAACCTTTGGTATGGCGACTTTTTTTTTTTTTTTTTCCGTTTTTGATGCTCGTCTATTTTATTTCCTCCTTGTTATGACTATTTTGTTGGCCCTCGGGGCCTTTGTGGTGATCGCTCTCGATTCTCGATGACGTGATTACAACGAGAATCATTTGAAAAATCCAAATTTACAAGTCTTTTTTTTCTTTCTTTATTTTATTTTTCTTTTAGTAGGAACTAGTCGGATTTAGGCGGAATGCGGGCTAGGTGACTTGATTACACCTAGTCCTCCCCACCCATTTCCTTTTATTTTCCTATTTTTATTTCTTCCCCCATCCATATCTTTTCTCGTCTCGGCCCATAGTGACTTGACTACACCCCGGCCGGAAACATTCTACCCTTTTCTCCGCTTTATATTTGATTTTTAGCTTTATTTCCGTAGTTTCTTTTCTTTTTTAGTGTCTCCATACACTACGATCGAGCATGAGGACATTGCTCGGTTTAAGTGTGGGGGAGCGATATTCTAGTATAGTTTAGTTTTATTTTCGTAGTTTTTTCGAAAAATCTAAAAAAACCATAAAAATTTGAAAAATTTCACAAAAATCAAAAAGATTTTCGTTTGTGTGTTTTCCTTTTTATGTCGTTGTATCGTATATTTGTTTTGCTGTGCGTGTTTTGCCTCCCTTTTTCCCTGTAGGTCGCCTCATCACCGTTAACTTTGGAGGGCTTTCAAGACATTCGGTAACATCTGTTATCCCTTTTTCCTCTTTGTCTCTTGTGGAGTTTGGAGGAGATTTGTGATGATGTGTGATCGGGTGGAGCCTTGCGAAGATTTGTGGTTGATTGGTTGCTTATTTGGAAATTCGGGGTGGTGTTTGTTATCTTTGTATGTTTGTTTTGTTTCATTTTGTTTTGTCGTCTTTGTCTCATTTTCTCTTGTTTTTGTCATGTCTTTGTTTTGTGATGTGTAGTTGTGTCTAGTGTGTAGAAAGGTTTTCGAAAACCCGGTTTTGAGGCTAGTGTGCAAGTGTTTACTTTCCCTTTCTAGTAGTATGAATCGAGTCTTGGACTTTAGTCTAGTAGAATGACCGTAAATCAATAGTTTCATTGGTCCTTTACCTTGAGTCCACCTAGTCTACTAGGGATTTACTACGGGATTTGCATTTTGACCATTATGACCACCCACGGTGTGAAAAGGCCTTGGTTGCCGAGTCCCGTCCCTTAGGTGACCATGTTCGGAATTGCTTTGACTAGTCCAAGTTTCTCTCCTTTTTGTGGGTTTGAAGGGAAGGGCCCGTCCCAACTTACCCATTCCCCTACCTCCTACACATTTCCAACAAAATAAAGTTGCAAATTGTTGAAATCATCTTTCTTAGTTGCAAAAAGAAATGCCTACAACTGAAATCTAGCCAAAAGGGCAAAGAAAAGAAAATGAAAGAAAGAAAAGATTGAAGAAAAGAGAAGGCACAAAAAGCAAAGACAAAGAAAATACAAAAGATGAAAAAAGAAATGGCATAGCAACACACAAAGCAAAAATGCAAAAGAAAGAAAATGCCAAAGAAAATATCTCACAAAAAGAATCCCCACCTCTAAAAAAAAGCCTTTTTCCGACTATTACCGTGAAGAGCCTACCAAAGGACCGAGTCCCTAGGAAGGATGATAGCAGTAATGGTCGGTCTTCCCTCATTTTGCAATCATATCCACCTTTTTACTTGGACTAGTTAAGCGGTTTTGGGCATGGGACGACCCTCTTGGCTCATCGCTAAAGGGGGCGGATTCTCACTTACCTACATTGTCGACTAACACCGTGGCTCATCCTTTTTCCATCCCGCCGATCGTCCCGTAGTACGTTCTTAGAAGGTTAGGAGGACCTAGGTAAGTTACCAACGTTTTTATTGCTTTGTTGTCATACTATTAGGGTTTAGTTCATTTCGATTTGTATTATGAGCTTGAAAACGTTGTCACTTGCCTTGAGTCCTAAACCGGTGCTTCTTTCACTGCTTTTTAGAGGGAATCGTATTTATTTCTTTTTGGGTGCAACCGATTACTTGTTTTTTTGTGCGTGTGTTTTTGTGTCCGGTTGCATCCACAGTTTTGTCGCAGACCTTACTTCCCTTGCGGAGTGCACTTTTCCTCTAAGTGTACTCGCGTGAGTTGAAACGGCGTAGGGTGCGCTAATACCCGCTCGGCTAGTATATTAGTTTTTATTAGTTTAGTAGTTAGTTCGTGCTTACTCGAGGGCGAGTAAGGGTTAAGTGTGGGGGAGTTGATAAGTGTAGTTTGTAGTGCCTAATTTGTTGTGTTTGGTCCCGTTTTCCCTTGTGTGAAATCGCTCTTTGGAGCGATTTCTAGGCTACTTACACTTCATCTAGCTCGTTTTAGGTTCCCAAGACCATTCATGGAGAATTGGAACGATTCCGACTCGTTTCCTACACTTTTGGAGCCAACGAAGAGAAGGAACAATCACTCGGTGCCTTGGATTCGATCCCGAGACCTTGGGACCCATTCCCGAGCCCCGAGAGTCGATGAGAAGCCCTTGAGAAGCAAGGAAGGACCTTAATGATCATATTGGAGGCCTACAAGATCCTTCCCGGCCGAGAACAAGTGCCTTCTCGGTCGGGAAGGAAGGCGAGAAAAGACAGCCTACTGGTTGGGCCGTCTCGGCCAAGACCAACCTCGTCTCGGTTGGGACCATACCGTCTCGGCCGAGATGCCCTACTTCTCGGCCTGGATGAGCCAGTTACAGCTCCGCCTCATTTCCTTTCTTCTCCTTATTCATTGTAACCCTATATATACCCCCCCTCTTGTAATCTTATGGGATGTTAGACATTAGACACAAAACCCTAGACTACTTTAGCATAGATTAGCTTAGATTAATATAGATTAGTCTTAATTACTCCTTAATCCTAGTTTAATCCTAGTTTAATCTTTGTAATATTGAAGACTTTTTGGGTTGATCTACTCTATTGACAACATTGGAGATCTTCCTTTGGGTTTATTTATGCAAAGATTCAATCTTTTTCCTTTCTTCTAGGGTTGGTATAATTCTTCTTCCCTTTAATCTCTTCTATTTTGTTTTCATTTGTGTTTATGTTTAGTAATCTTCAATAATCCATTATGTATGTTCATGTTTATGTTTGTTTCATTATGGTTTGTTGGGTTTACTATCATGAACATGAGTGAGTAGTCTCTTGCTAGGATTAGTAGGGGAATTTGGTGTCTTAGTGGGTGATTAAGGGTTTGTTTAAGATGTTGGTGGAAGTTTTGGTTGCTTCTTGGTTATTGGTGGGAGGGATTTGTCGTGGATCCCAACCGTCAAATAAAACCGGCTATACCTAGTGGGTAGCTAGGGTAAGTCGGGTCGAATACATAGGGACGGGAGGTCGGACTGGAGTATGCTCGGGTCTAGGACTATGTTCGAGACGAGCTATTCTAAGAAGGGGGAGACTAAGGCTAATCTAGGCCTAAAGCAAGAGAACTATCAAAGGAAACGGGCTAGGATTAGGTCGGGGTCAAAGGGGCAGAGGAATGGTCAAGGGAGAACTAGAGGTGAAGGAGGAAGTAGGGTAATCTAGGTAATGCCCGGGCTCTCGCAACTTAGACTCACCTAGAGGTTCCACCTAAAACCCAACTCGGCGATACACAACACAATCGGGGTTACTAGCACGCTATAGGCCTAGGTCGAATCCGGGCTCTCGCAACTTAGACCGACCTAGGGGTCGTCCTCACCGGGCTCTCGCAACTTAATGAGGGGACCGAACCCACAAAAAACTATCACCCACTAAAGAAAAGCAAGAAAAACAAGCATTCGTACATACTTAGTCAATCAAGCATTTCAACAAACATGTGATGTGCATCATACAAGAGGAAACCTAAATCTTCCACCAACATCTCCAACAATCCCTTAATCATCCAATTAACACCCTAATCACCTTACTAACCCTAGCAAGAACACTACTCTAACATATCTAATCTAGAATTAACACTAACAAGAGGAATCAAAACAACAATCAAAACAAACATGAAGAAACTAATCTAACAATGAACAAAACACTAAACAAGAACTAAAGAATCAAACTTGAATGATAAAAACAAGATTAAGAAGAAGGAAGAGGAGATTATACCATACTAGAGAAGAAAGGAAGAAAGAAACTTGCATAAATGGAAGAACCCAAAACAAACATCCAAGTTTGTCAAGCTTGAATGGAGATCTTGAAGAATTCCCAAATTAGAAGTACTAATCTAAGATTAACGATAATCTAAAGACTAATCTACACTAATCTATGCTAATCTATCTAGGGTTTAGTCTCTCAAGTGTAACCTATGCTTTACATAACAAGGGAAGGGTATATATAGGGTTACAAGTGGAAGGAAGAAGAAAGAAAACAAGCGCGGGTTACAGCAGGTCCATCCCGGCCGAGACGGGTTGGTCCCGGTCGGGACGAGGTCGGTCCCGGTCGGGACGCCACCTTCCCGATCGGGATGGACCCAGGTCAGCAACCTCCTTGTTTGTGCACTTCATCCCGAACGGGATGAGGCCATCCCGAACGGGATGAGCCTTGTAGGCCTCCAATATGCACTTTTTGGTCCCTCCTTCCCTCTCATGGGCTTCTCATCGATTCTCGGGACTCGGGATCGGGTCTCGGAGGCTCGGGATTGGGGCCCAAGGTCTCGTGGTCGACTCCAAGGCATCGAGTGATCGTTCCTTCACTCCGTTGGCTCCAAAATGTGTATGTATCGAGTCGGAATCGCTCCAACTCTTCCAAATCGGTCTCGGGAACCTGAAACGAACTAAAGGTAGCATAAGAAGCCCCTAAACCGCTCCCGAGGAGCGATTCTACAAGGAAAATGAGACCAAAACACTACGAAATAGGCACTACAAATGACACTTATCAACTCCCCCACACTTAACCCTTACTCGCCCTCGAGTAAGCACAAACTAACCACTATACTAGCCGAATGGGTATAAGCGCACCCTACGCCCCTTCAACTCACGCGAGTGCACTTAGAGGAAAAGTGCACTCCGCAAGGCAAGTTGGGTCTGGCGACAAAACTGTGGATGCAACCGGACACAAAACACACAAACAAACAAACACACAAATGAACACAAAATCGGTTGCACCCAAAAGAAAAACAAATACCGCTTCCCTCAAAAAGCGGTGAATAAAACACCGGTTTAGGACTCGAGGTAAGTGACAACATTCCCAAGCTAGCAATACAAATCAAGGTGAACTAAACCCTAATAGTATGACGATAAAGCAACAAAAACGTTGGTAACTTACCTAGGTCCTCCTAACTTTCTAAAAACGTACTACGGGACGATCGGCGGAGTGGAAAAGTGAAGAACCACGGTGTTAGTCAACACTGTAGGTAAGTGAGACCCCGCCCCCTTTAGCATGAGCCAAGAGGGTCGTCCCGTGTCCAAGACCGCCTAACTAGTCCAAGTAAAAAGGTGGAAAACATGCAAAATGAGGGAAGACCGACTAATGCCGCTATCGTCCTTCCTAGGGACTCGGTCCTTTGGTAGGCTCTTCACGGAAAAAGTCGGAAAAAGGCTTATTTTTGTGGGGATTTATTTTTTTGTGACTCGGGTTTTCTTTTGGCATTTTCTCTTTTCTTTTGCATTTTTTCTTTGTTTCGCCATGCCATTCTTTTTCTTCTTTTCTATTTTCTTTTTGGCTTTTGTGCCTATTCTTTTTCTTCATTCTTTTCTTTCTTTCATTTTCTTTTTTTTTTAGCCCTTTTTGGCTTGATTCGGCTTTTTGGCATTCCTTAGTAATAAGAAAGAGAGATCAACAAATTGCATTTTTATTGTGTGGATTTGTGTAGGAAGTAGGGAAATGGGTATGTCGGGACGACGTCTTCCCTTCATACTCACAAAAAGGGGAGAACTTGGACTAATCAAACGATCCTAAACACGGTCACCTAGGGGACGAGACTCGGTAACCAAGGCCTTTTCACACCGTGGGTGGTCATAATGGTCAAAAGTGCAAATCCCGTAGTAAATCCCTAGTAAGCTAGGTGGACACAAGGTAAAAGACCAACGAACTCATTGATTTAGGGTCATTCTACTAGGCTAAGGTCCAAGACTTGATTTACACTACTAAAAAGGGAAAGTAAACACTCGCACACTAGCCTCTAAACCGGGTTTTCGCAAAATATTTACACACAAGACACACAACACAAAACAATGACACAACGAAGAACGAAAGAAAAAGAAGTAAAAGCAACGAAACAAAAACAACACAAAATGAATACATACACAACATAAATACCAACCCGATCATCCAATCAAGCCACCAAAACAACCACAAACTTTACAAAGCTCCACCCGAGCACACCACAACACACATCTCCTCCAAACTCCACAAGGAACAAAGAGGAAAAAGGGATAAGATGTTACCGGGAGTCTTGAAAGCCTTCCAAAGTTAACGGCGATTAAAGCAACCTATAAGGGAAAGGGAGGCAAAACTCGCACACAAAACAAATATACGACACAATGACACAAAAAAGGAAAAGACACAAAAGAAAAATCTTTTTGATTTTTGTGAAATTTTTTCAAATTTTTAGGGTTTTTAAAGGTTTTTTTCGAAAAACTAAGAAAATAAACTAAACTATACTAGAATATCGCTCTCCCACACTTAAATCGAGCCATGTCCTCATGCTCGATCGTAGGGTGCGGAGAGACAAAAGAAAAATAAAAGAAACAACGAAAATAAAACTAAAAATCAAAGATAAAGCGAAGAGAAGGTAGAAGGTGTCCGGCCGGGGTGTAGTCAAGTCACCATGGGCCGAGACAAGAAAAGATATGGATGGGGGAAGAAAATAAAAAGAAGGAAATAAAAGGAAATGGGAGGGGAGGGCTAGGTGTAATCAAGTCACCTAGCCCGGATTCCGCCTAAATCCGACTAAATCCAACAAAAAGGGGTGAAAAACTTGTAAAATTTGGATTTTGAAATGACTCTCGATGTAGTCATGTCATCGAGAGTCGGGAGCAACCATATACCAAGGCCTCGAAGGCCACCATGACACCATAACACAAAAGTGTACAAGGGGAATGGGAGTAAACAAAGGAAAACAAGCAATAAAAGACGGAAAAAAAAGAATAGTTGCCGTACCATAGGTCAGCAACTCACTCTCACCATCGTCTCATAGATCAATACGGGCACTTGCTAGTCTTCATCTTTTCTATCCTGCTTCAAGCTTGATAGAACCGCATGGTAGAGGTAATAAAGGTGTGAGGGGGGTAGGATTCGATGTGAAATTCGGTGTAAAGGGAAGAGAATTGAGGTGAGGGTATGTAAATGAAGTGTAAGGGTCATATGACATGAGCAAGGATGGGTAGGGAAGTTGGGTGGGGGTATACAATGGTTGGGTGGGCTCAAATGTCGAAGAAGAGGCCAAAAGAGGAGAAAAGAGACCATCCCGGTCGGGATGGATGGTCCCGATCGGGAAGACACACTCGTCCCGGTCGGGAAGCCACCTTCCCGGTCGGGACGACACTCCAGCAAGCTCCAATTTTTGCACCTCCATCCCGATCGGGACGGCTTCTTCCCGGTCGGGAAGCTCCGTTCCCGCCCGGGATGGGTCTTCTTGACCTCCAAAACCCCAAAAATTTCACCGAAGCTTCAAAAACCGACTTCCAAACTCACGATCCATGCTCTATCATTATCTACTCTCCTCTAGGAATCACCTTTCCTTCACACCTATCACAATGAACTCAAATACAACATCAAATTCCCTCCCTCACATCGCTCATCAAAAATCCAAATAAACAAGAATTTCACAAAAACTAACAACCCTAGAAACCAAACTATACAAACATAAACACAAATACAAGCACAAAAGAAAAGAAAAAGAGATATTTACACTAAATACTCTCACCAACAACGCCTCCATAGTCATCAAGAGCTTGAAGGAGTAAGTCAAATGCTCTAGCAACATCTTCAATTAAGCTCACATGGCCGAGCCTAGCTACTCCCAAAAGTTTCCAAGTCGGAGGGAAGAAGCGATCATCTTCATTAGGATCGGGGTTATCGTGATCTTCCGGGTCTTCGGAACCAACATAGCTACGACTCTTATGACCATCCGGTAGGTATAGTGGTCTAGAGTCATGCTCGGCATTATGATGCGGGAGATCACACCCTAGGGGTGTCGCTTCTTCTACGGGGTCAAGAGTGGAACTCTTTTCCACCGCCCGACAAGGATCCTCTTCATCAACCGTCTCACAAGACAAAGGGCTAGACATCGAGTGCGGTAGAGGAGGAGAAGGCATCAAGTTTTCTTCATTGGAGGGTTTAGGATCCTCCAAATTCCCATACAAAGCAAGTTCCAAGGCGTCTACTTCTTTTTCCCATGTATTGCGCTCCTTTTCACTCACCTTGTCAAAATGGTCATGAGGGGTCGTCTCTTTACTTGGGTTTGGATTATCAACACCTGGTTCATCACGAAGAAAATCAAACAAATCCAACTTTATAGCCAATACATTGGCTCCCCAAGAGCTATCTTGATAACCATGCTCAACTCCCTCCTCATTATGGGCCCTTGAAGCCTCAACTTCCTCTATTCTTCCCCTATCTTCACCGCCCAAGCAACACTCAACAATGGTCTCTTGATCGACCCCCTCTTCTTCATTTGTAGCTTCACAATCGGGTTGACTTTCTTGTGGAAGCACCCGACCTTCTTGCCCAAATGAACCTTCCTCAACATGTTGCGGAGTTCGAGCGGCCGACATCGTGATATGAGCCATGAGTGCATTGATGCGAGCATCTTGCACCTCTATTTGGGCCTTGAACTCCTCCCTAACCCCTTGTATTTGAGTCAACAACAATTGTTGACCCTTTTGCAATAACATCATCATCTCATGTTGGCTCCCTTGTGTTTGGGCCAACATTTGACAAGTCTCAAGGATATTTGGTTGTGGGTTATGTGAGGGTGTTTGGTAGTTGTTAGGATGTTGGAACGATCCTTGACAACTTTCTTGATAACCATAAGAAGAGGGTTCATAAGATTGTTGATGAGGTTGATATGGTTGGTAAAGTTGTGGGTTTTGGTAATTCGCCCCATAGTTGTCCCGTGATGATTGATGGTAGCTTGGACGCGCCATGTCCATAACGTTGCTTTGGTACCTAGGATGAGCTAGAAGCACTTGAGCAAACGTTAGTATCCTAGTGCTTTTGAGGCACTAGGAAGGGAGAGTAACACACAAGAAGAGAAACGGAGATACACAAGGAGAAGAGAACACAAAAATCAAGAAAAAAGTCCAAAACTAAGCAAACAAAAGTCTAAACTACCCCGTCCCCGGCAACGGTGCCAATTTGGTGGGAGGGATTTGTCGTGGATCCCAACCGTCAAATAAAACCGGCTATACCTAGTGGGTAGCTAGGGTAAGTCGGGTCGAATCCACAGGAACGGGAGGTCGGACTGGGGTATGCTCGGGTCTAGGACTATGTTCGAGACGAGCTATTCTAAGGAGGGGGAGACTAAGGCTAATCTAGGTCTAAAGCAAGAGAACTATCAAAGGAAACGGGCTAGGATTAGGTCGGGGTCAAAGGGGCAACGGAATGGTCAAGGGAGAACTGAGGTGAAGGAGGAAGTAGGGTAATCTAGGTAATGCCCGGGCTCTCGCAACTTAGACTCACCTAGAGGTTCCACCTATAACCCAACTCGGCGATATACAACACAATCGGGGTTACTAGCACGCTATAGGCCTAGGTCGAATCCGGGCTCTCGCAACTTAGACCGACCTAGGGGTCGTCCTCACCGGGCTCTCGCAACTTAATGAGGGGACCGAACCCACAAACAACTATCACCCACTAAAGAAAAGCAAGAAAAACAAGCATTCGTACATACATAGTCAATCAAGCATTTCAACAAACATGTGATGTGCATCATACAAGAGGAAACCCAAATCTTCCACCAACATCTCCAACAATCCCTTAATCATCCAATTAACACCCTAATCACCTTACTAACCCTAGCAAGAACACTACTCTAACATATCTAATCTAGAATTAACACTAACAAGAGGAATCAAAACAACAATCAAAACAAACATGAAGAAACTAATCTAACAATGAACAAAACACTAAACAAGAACTAAAGAATCAAAGTTGAATGATAAAAACAAGATTAAGAAGAAGGAAGAGGAGATTATACCATACTAGAGAAGAAAGGAAGAAAGAAACTTGCATAAATGGAAGAACCCAAAACAAACATCCAAGTTTGTCAAGCTTGAATGGAGATCTTGAAGAATTCCGAAATTACAAGTACTAATCTAAGATTAACGATAATCTAAAGACTAATCTACACTAATCTATGCTAATCTATCTAGGGTTTAGTCTCTCATGTCTAACCTATGCTTTACATAACAAGGGAAGGGTATATATAGGGTTACAAGTGGAAGGAAGAAGAAAGAAAACAAGCGCGGGTTACAGCAGGTCCGTCCCGGCCGAGACGGGTTGGTCCCGGTCGGGACGAGGTCGGTCCCGGTCGGGACGCCACCTTCCCGATCGGGATGGACCCAGGTCAGCAACCTCCTTGTTTGTGCACTTCATCCCGAACGGGATAAGCCTTGTAGGCCTCCAATATGCACTTTTTGGTCCCTCCTTCCCTCTCATGGGCTTCTCATCGATTCTCGGGACTCGGGATCGGGTCTCGGAGGCTCGGGATTGGGGCCCAAGGTCTCGGGGTCGACTCCAAGGCATCGAGTGATCGTTCCTTTACTCCGTTGGCTCCAAAATGTGTATGTATCGAGTCGGAATCGCTCCAACTCTTCCAAATCGGTCTCGGGAACCTGAAACGAACTAAAGAAAGCATAAGAAGCCCCTAAACCGCTCCCAAGGAGCGATTCTACAAGGAAAATGAGACCAAAACACTACGAAATAGGCACTACAAATGACACTTATCAGTTATATACATAGAACATGTTTGATGAAATGCATGATGACTTGTAGTTGCAAATGCTTGTTTTTCTTGCCTTCTTCTTGCGGTCTTGTGTGTCGCTAAGATGGGTTCTTGCGCGAGAGCAAGGAACCTCTAGGTCGGTTTAAGTAGCGAGAGCCCGGACTATACCTAGATAACCCGACTACCTCTTCACCTTTGCTCTTCCTTGATCATTCTATCACCCTTGAACCCGACCTAATCCTAGCCCTTTTCCTAGTTGTTTTCTTCTCCTTCTTAGGCATTATTACTCTAGTTAGTTGGTTGAATTTAGCTCTAGTTGTCACATTTAGCCTAGTTCTAGTCATAGTCTTCCCCCCTTTTAATTGTTTTAGTTAGTTTAGCCTTGTTGACCTAGTCTTGTTTTTGGGCGACCTTAGTCTAGACACTTCATAACCGTCCCCGTGGACTCGACCCGACTTACCCTATCTACGTGTTAGGTGTAGTTGGATATTATTTGTTGGTAGGGATCCACGGCAAATCCCTCCCATCATACAAACAAGCTGCACATTCATGAAATTATCTTGATTCACCAATTTCTAAAAGGAAACAAAGTAAATCTACCCTTCCTAGTATTTAGTCACATGGAACATGTGTTATCTGAGTTGAGATCTTCTCAGATAAATGGGTCCACTTGCATTCCTTATGGGATGTGGCTATACAAGGTGCTCAAATTCAGAGGGGTCATAAGCAAGTCCGCACCTTTTGAAAATCCATGTGACATCATGACCACAACTTATTTAAAACAAATGTCCATTTTGGATGATGGTGGTAATTTTAAGGTGAAGAGTGAGTGCTCATCTAAGGGCAAGGAAGTGGTGTATGTTGTTCCTGAAGGCCTTAATGCTGATATTGTTGGAAAGTTGAAAGAGATTTTGGTCTTGATCTCGAACCAGCCCCCTTCAGTTGTGGTTAATACATCCATGGATGTGCTCGCACGTCTAGAACAGAAGGTGGATAATCTAACCACACTACTCGCCTCCTCTCGTGATGAGTTCGATGTAGGTATGGCCAAGATGGAGGGGCACATAGCCAACATTAGGGCCCGTGTTCAGGTGATGGGAAGTGAGCTATTACGGCTTTCAAAAAGGCAGGACATGAGATTGAGGTGGGGATTAACAAAGCTGTCAATGCAGTGAAGTTTGCAAACACGTCTCTCCTTAATAGGCATGATACGGTGATGGAAAGGCTACGCCAGATCTTCAAAGAGACTTCAACAGCTGTGTATCTTCTGCGAGGCCAGCAACGTGGATAGAGAGTCACTTCTCTTAGCTTTTAACTCACCCTCCTAAATAAATCAGCTCCTAGTATAGCTGTAGGGTCTTTCTGTCTTATGGATTTGTCTGCTTTCTATCTTTTATCCGGATGATATTATCAGTATGCATGGTGTATGCTTGACACTTATCTTTTTGTTTATTTGCATTAACTATGGTTAACTGTTATGTTTTCTTGTGTGATGTTCTCCCAGTTGATCGACCCTTTTCGATGATGTCAAGAGGGGGAAGAAATAGTCCTTCTATGAATGATTGTGTTTTTGCGTATTTGAATCATGTTTAGCCAAGGATTCTTGTCTACCTCTTGGGTTTGGTCGAGTATGCCGTCACGTCACTTAGAAACACTTTAAGAAAACTTGACATAATCAAAAAGGGGGAAATTGTTGAACCTTGGGTTTTATGCCTTATATGTTTTGATTATATCAAAGTTCTAATTGTTTCAAAGTAACGTGATCATTGTGGAAGATCAGGTTGTTTAATACAAGAATAAGAGGAGCAAAATATCAAGAAAGCACTCGGACAAAAGATCAAGGAAGGACGGTGGCATAGGATCCTATATGTAAAGAGAATGAAGAAATTGTATGACAAGGATAGTATAACCTTGAGCAAGGTTATATTAACCTCCATAAACAACTACACACGTACCGCCATATCTTCCAAGTGGCCTAGACGGGCGTCAATGATGTTTACGGATGCATTCATGGTAATGATGGAGGCATGTAAGTCTCGGATCATGTTGGCTAGGGTTCCTATGGTGTTATCCTCGGATTGTTCGGCGTTGTTCCCACTATGGTTACTTGCGTCTGTGCTTGAATCTCCTGATATGACTGGAAGGGGTGGTAATAATGAGAATGGATCTACCAGACGACTTAAAGACTCAAGGGAGACTCGTAGTTGAGCGACACGGAAACAAGACCCTTGATATGCGCGTGTTTACGGTCATCGAATTAGGGACTCTGGTGCTTTAGACTCTCGGTGTATTCGGCGAAGCGCCTAATAGACTTCTGTCTCTAGAACGAGACGATTTGACAGAAATCTCAGGAGTGAGATTTAAAGAGGACTTCTCGAGATGAAATGACCCAAAATGTAAGACCTCGAATAGACGTGACCCTGATAACTAGCACAAACAGTTAATCACACGGTTGTACGACGTAATAAGTTGATTGCGATCCCGGCTCAAGATCAAGGAGTTTTGATGTTCCTTTTTTTTCTTTTGAAAATGATCAAAATTTTGAAAATAAAACCTTTTCCTTTGAAAGTGAGGGTTTGTAAAATCGATGTGACGATGGTGCGGTGTGACGTGAAATTGTGTTTCTACATATGCGTCGAAAATTCGACGATAGTGAAAGTGCAAAGGATGGTTTTTCAAATGGAGCACGATTCTCAAGGGAACCGGTTTTGAAAATGATGACATGCATTGTGCTTTTATCGAAACTACTATTAATTAGTTAGTCCGATATTCGTGGTGTAGATAGTGTTCGTGATAGAATGTGACGTCTGTGTTGGTGCTTTGGAAGGTGTGACTAAATCCTTATTAAGGAATTTAGGCAGTGAATAGTGTTTTTAGAAATTTTTTTAAAATGAGTGACCCACGCTTGTCGGTTGCACTAACTAGCATTTGATGGTGGGGGTGACGTATTGTGAAAAGTGTTTTGAGGGTGTAACCGTTTCGGGTTCCTTGACTTCATTGATTGATGTTTCGGTGGTATTAACGGTTTATGCAAAAAAACGTTTTCTTTTTTTTTAAAATAAGATGTAACCGTTGAAGGTACCTCGATCCCATTAATTGGGAGTTTTTGTGGTATTAACGGTCCTCGTTGTTGGAAAAGAACAAGTTTTACTTTGGCCGGGGTAATGACGCTAAATTTTTTTTTTTTTAAAGTAGTGAGTGTAAAATTTGCCATGATAATAGCATTTACAATGTTTTTCTGAAAATAATTATGATTTGGCCGGAGTATCGGCGCTCAAAAGATCGTTTCGAAAAGAAGAGGTTTTTTTTTTCAAAAACGGAGTTGGGTGCGGTTGAATATGTTGTCGTGGTTGAATCCAGCTTTTAGTGTTTAATTTGGGTTGTTCAAACATGCTACACATAACTAGGAATACGTACACTCATACAGGATGCAGACACGGGTAGGTTATGGTAGGCTACCGACCACGAATAGCCTTAACTCAGGCGTCGAAAGGTCATCTGGGAAGATGAGTGTCGTACCATCCGCTTAGAACCACTCGTTTAGTAAACCGCAGGATACGCGTTAGGCGGCCGGAGCGTCAACCGAGGATCTCTCCGCGTATCCATAAGAATCTTACTGCAAAGAGGTCGATTGGTCCTGATATCAGTTAGGGTGGGCTTTTTAGGGCCACAACCTGTAGTGACCACAACAAGAAACTAAGTAATGAGCTTCACCGACCTCGTTCAAGTTACACCATCGCTGGAAACTTGTTTCCGAATCCCCAGCGGAGTCGCCAAACTGTGGACGTCCGTATTGGGAAACCGTCGATTCTGAGTAGGGGTGAGGGTACGTATTGGGAAGCTAACGTGCGCTAGACATCGATACCCAATCCCGCCGCACGTAGCGGCCTCTACTAATCAATCGGTGGGCTGATAATTTTGTTCCTTTATTGTGGCGGAAGTACAGTAACATCAATTGTTTGAACCCTATATCTTTTGCTATGTCGGATGTTTAAGGACAAGTAAGTTTTGTGGTCGAAGTAGTTGTGTTTAGATTCTTTACATGCGATTTCACGTGACACGCAGACCATGAAAAGATGCATATAGGAGAGTAGAGAGTACTAATATTATATGTATTAGCAAATCAGTTTTAACGTGGTAACACGGATATTAGTCGTTCTCGTGGTATACCTTACATGGTATTCTACTTAAGATGCGTCGATTCGGTATTAATAGGGATCCGTCGAACCATGTAAGGTGAGCACCGAGACTAATACGGAACTTGACCATCGCTTTGTTCAGTTTTAGTTTGTTTACGTTTTGATTTCCGTGTTAGGTGATTTAGCATGCAATTATAAGGTCATAAAAGCAATAAATCATACGAAAGCTGTAAATGCGAATGTAAGTAAATCACATAGTGAGGAGTTGCGCCCTCGGAGTATACGCTAAACGGGACACGATGCATAGATAGCTGAGAACGGATCTCGGAACTACTCGGGTCTATTTAGGGTGTTTTAGTGTTTATGGTTGAAGTTGGGGCGTTACGTGCTTTAGTACGTGTTGTGGACCTAGTGTCTGACATTATCGTAGTGCATAGTAAAAGTACAAGAATGTAAAGTTACAACCTAGTGACGATTCGTCTTCAAAAGGCGGATCCTCCTAGCTTGGTCGATGATTTCGACAGAGTTCCGTTACCGTTGACTTCTCCTGCGGCTTGTCCGGCAGAACTTAGTTACCATTTGTCGGTCCTGCGGCTAATCCAGCAGAACCTTGGTGTTAGACTAGGAGTACCTAGTCGAACACGGCACCTCGGGATCGAGTGGGATGCTCGAAGGTGAGGAGTAGCGTTGATTTCGCTTATCGGGACTACGATCGAGTGGATCGTTTGCTTTGGGTTGTCGGAGTGCGAGCCCAAGCGAGAAACTCTTAAAGAGTGAAGAGAGAAGGAGAGATGTTGTGTGTCGAATGAATGAGGTGAGGAGGTATTTATAGTCGTTTTCGACTCACATCACCCATATGGACGCCCGATTTGAGGCGACTCAGAACTCGAGAGCATGGTGCGACGCAGTTCAGTTCTCAGGCGCCTGAGTCAAGCGATTGAAGTTTTGAAGATCCGATTTCAAAACATTCCAAAACGGATAATATGCGTATCTTAGGTTTTCTTAGAGGTTAAGGCTTCCCCATAACCTTAATGCGTCGAGCGTCGGGTGGGTTTCTGGTGCGCGTCCCGAGGTTCGCTCAGCCCGACGCGTTCACTCGGGTTTGACTTTGCATATTTCGGTACCAATTCGGAGCCCCGGTGTCGGAATTGACTCTAATTAGTGCCTACGCGACCGTAATGACACGACTAAGCCTGCATTGATGTTAATTTAATTTTTTCGAGTAATTATTTGATCCGTTCTATAGAAAAACTATCTAAAATATCGTGATCTTGCGTCGCGTTGCAGTCCGATCGTCATCGGGTGTTTGTTGGGCACTCCTGCAGCCACCAGGTCCAAATCAGGGTGTCTACATCTCCATAATAATATTCTATATTATATTTAGTAATTGTCAGAAATGTCTTAGGACATATTCCTTCACTTAGCAGCTAGATATTTAATGTATATAAAACACGTTTTTCGGAGATTTTTTGGCGTACGAAATAAAAATAGCTAAAATATGTAGGGGGGGGGGGTTTGCATTGGGCGGGTAGGATCAAAGGCAATGAATGATAGAGTGGGTGCAATGAGAAGATTATACAACCAGTTGTACATAGCTCTATGTACAACGGGTTTTATGATTTTGAGTTTTATCATAAAGGTTTCGAGTTTTGGGATAAATTTTCTGGCCTTTAGTATAAAGGGATATTTCCCACGGTACCCTTGAACTTTTGCACATTACACATGGTACCCCTCATTTTAAATTTGTTCCTATGGTAACCTCGTGTTTTGCGTTTAGTGCTCATGATACTCCTGATCAATTTTCCGTCATAACGGCATTAAAAGTTAGTTTAGTTAAAGTAATTAATTTAATTTTTTTTGGTGAAATTAGTTAGAAAATTAATGAAATTCAAATTAAAATAGTTGAAAATTGAGAAAATGCCCATGGTACCCCTGTGTTTTCAATATTTTAACCATGGTACCATTGTATTTTCAATTTTTTTTCCATGGTCCCTTGTGGTTTAAATTATTTGTCCATGGTACCCCTGAATGAATTGTAACCACAAGGGTACCATGGGCAAAGAATTTAAAATGTAAGGGTACCATGCCTAAAACATTGAAAACACAGGGATACCATGGACATTCCCTCACTTTTCAATTATTTTAATTAGAAGTTCATTAATTGGCCATGCGCAGGTTTGGGGAGGCGAATGAATCTCCATATGAGAAATGATCGAATTGAAATTTAAATTGAAGTGGAGTCACCACCGAACTTTGTGGGAGTTCGGGCCCGTTCGAACCCACTCTATGTCGTAGTGGGCCATGCACAAAGTATGGCCCATTCCCGATTTCAGAATTTATTGGGATCCTCCCTTTGCATTTGATACCGATACCGACATTATCGGATATCGTGTATTGAATGACTCTCGTGCGCCAACGGTTTCGGGCATCCGGAAACCGAGGTTCTGAGTAAGGGGTGAGGGTACGTGTTGGGAAGTTCACAAAGAACACCCAACTCCGCCCGCACTTAGTGGCCTCTACTAGGATATCGTTTGATTTTGAAATACGCGCGTTAGTAAAACGATGAAATGTTATGCAAACGTTGTTTTCCCTAAGCATGCGAAAAATTGAATGGGTTGTTAAGTCGATTTAATGCATCTAAAATTAACGTCAAAGTTGTATTTTAGCATGTGTGATTCGTTTTAGTATAATAAAACAAAAGATGAAAAGAAATCGCAAAAAACATGAACAAACGGGTTAGTAACGGTTTGCGAATTGAATGAAAGATGTAAATATGACATGATTGATGGGAGGGTTTTGTCACGTCCCTAGCCGATCAATAATATATAACCGGCTATTCCTACGGTAGATAGGGCAAGTCGGGTCGAATCCACGGGGACGGTAATGTATAGCCTAAACTAGGTCGGCCCAAATACTAGATTAAGTCAACGAGCTAAGCTAAACAAGAATGATGGGAAGGGGAGAAGGCTAGACTATGACTAAGGAGACGGAGAAAGCAAACAAGGAAAACGGGCTAGGATTAGGTCGGGGTCAAAGGGGTAACGGAATGGTCGAGGAATAACCAGAGCGAAGGAGGTAGTAGGGTAATCTAGGTTGGTCCGGGCTCTCGCAACTTAGGCCTACCTAGAGGTTCATCCTATAACCCATCTTGGCGACACACATGACAAACGGGGTTCTAACATGCTATAGTGGCCTAGGTCGCATCCGGGCTCTCGCTACTTAGACCGACCTAGGGGTCGTCCTCACCGGGCTCTCGCAACTTAGTGAGGGAACCGAACCCACAAACAAACTATCCCCCACAAGAGAAAGGCAAGAAAAACAAGTATTTGCAACTACTAGTCAATCAAGCATTTCAACAAACATGTAATGTGCACCAAACCAAGAGGAAACCCAAATCTTCCACCAATATCTCCAACAATCCCGTAATCACCCAATTAACACCCTAATCACCCTACTAACCCTAGCAAGAACACTACTCTAACATAATCAAACTAACACTAATAAGAATAAGAGGAATCAACACAAGAATCCAAACATACATAATGGAAAACAAGGATAAACAACAAACAATGAATAAAGATGAGAACTTGATAAACAAGAAAGGATTAAGAGTAAAAGGAGAAGAAGATTATACCAAACTACAAGGGAAATGGAAAAGGAGAACACTTGTATAGAAGAAAACCCAAACAATTCCACCAAGGTTGTCAAGCTTGGTGGATTCTTCAAGAGATCCAAAATACAAGAGCTAATCTATGATTAACTACTAATTACCGATTAATCTACCCTAATCTAATCTAATCTAACCTAAAGTAGTCTAGGGTTTTAGGAGAAGTCAAGAATATGAGCTTTACATAACAAGGGAAGGGTATATATAGGGTTTAAGAATGAAAGGAGAGGAAAAGAAAGGAAGGCGTGCAGCAGCAGGCCCGTCCCGGCCGAGACGGGGTGGTCCCGGTCGGGACGAGGTCGGTACCGGTCAGGACGCCATGGTCCCGGTCGGGATGGACCCTCAGTAGGCTCATCTTCGTTTCCTTCATCCCGGACGGGATGAGGCCATACCCGTTCGGGATGAGCCTTGTAGGCCTCCATTATGAACATTTTGGTCCCTCCCTGCTTCTCATGGGCTTCCCATCGATTCTCGGGACTCGGGATCGGGTCTCAGAGGCTCGGGATTGGGTCCCAAGGTCTCGGGGTCGATTCCAAGGCATCGAATCATCGTTCCTTTACTCCGTTGGCTCCAAAATGTGTATGTATAGAGTCGGAATCGCTCCAACTCTTCCAAATCGGTATCGGGAACCTGAAACGAACTAAAGGAAGCATAAGAAGCCCCTAAACCGCTCCCAAGGAGCGATTCTACAAGGAAAATGGGATCAAAACACTACAAAATAGGCACTACAAACCACACTTATCAACTCCCCCACACTTAACCCTTACTCGCCCTCGAGTAAGCACATACTAACTACTAAACTATCCGAGTGGGTATTAGCGCACCCTACGCCCTTTCAACTCACGCGAGTACACTTAGAGGAAAAGTGCACTCCGCAAGGCAAGTCGGGTCTTGCGACAAAACTGTGGATGCAACCGGACACAAAACACACAAACAAACAAACACACAAACAAACACATAATCGGTTGCACCCAAAAGAAAACAAATACCGCTTCCCTCAAAAAGCGGTGAAAGAGGCACCGGTTTAGGACTCGAGGTAAGTGACAACGTTCCCAAGCTAGCAATACAAACCAAGGTGGACTAAACCCTAATAGTATGACGATAAAGCAACAAAAACATTGGTAACTTACCTAGGTCCTCCTAACTTTCTAAAAACGTACTACGGGACGATCAGCGGAGTGGAAAAGTGAAGAGCCACGGTGTTAGTCGACACTGTAGGTAAGTGAGACCCCGCCCCCTTTAGCGTGAGCCAAGAGGGTCGTCCCGTGTCCAAGACTGCCTAACTAGTCCAAGTAAAAAGGTGGAAAACATGCAAAATGAGGGAAGACCGACTAATGCCGCTATCATCCTTCCTCGGGACTCGGTCCTTTGGTAGGCTCTTCACGGAAAAAGTTGGAAAAAGGCTTATTTTTTGTGGGGATTTCTTTTTGTGAGACGGGTTTTCTTTTGGCATTTTCTTTCTTTTCGACATTTTGATTTGTTTGTTGCCATGCCATTTCTTTTTCTCCTTTTCTATTTTCTTTTTGGCTTTTGTGCCTTTTCTTTTTCTTCATTCTTTTCTTTCTTTCATTTTTCTTTCTTTTCTTTTCTTTGCCCTTATTTTGGCAAGATTTGGCTTTTTGGCATTTCTCGACAATCAAGAAAGAGAGAATCAACAAATTGCATTTTATTGTGTGTGTATGTGAGGAAGGTAGGGTAATGGGTAAGTCGGGGGTCGCGATTTCCCTTCAAACCCACAAAAAGTGGAGAACTTGGACTAATCAAACAATCCTAAACACGGTCACCTAGGGGACGAGACTCGGTAACCAAGGCCTTTTCACACCGTGGGTGGTCATAATGGTCAAAAGTGCAAATCCCGTAGTAAATCCCTAGTAAGCTAGGTGGACTCAAGGTAAAGGATCAACGAACTCATTGATTTAGGTTCATTCTACTAGATTAAAGTCCAAAACTCGATTTATACAACTAGGAAGGGAAAATAGACACTCATACTCTAGCCTCTAAACCGGGTTTTTGAAAACGGTTTACGCACAAGACACACAACACAACACAAAACAAAGACACGACGAAAACGAACGAAAGAAAAAGAAGCAAAAGCAACAAAACAAAAACAAGATGAAACAAACACATGAACAAACAAACACCACCCCAAATTTCCAAACAAGCCACCAAATCAACCACAAGTATGTACAAGCTCCACCCGAGCACACCACATCACAATCTCCTCCAAACTCCGCAAGAGACAAAGAAGGAAAAGGGATAGAAGATGTTACCGGACATCATGAAAGCTCTCCAAAATTAGCAGTGATTCAAGCAACCTATAAGGAAAAGAGGGCAAACACACAACAAAACAAACAACACGACACAAAGACACAAAGGGAAGACACACAAAAGAAAAATCTTTTTGATTTTTGTGAAATTTTTTCAAATGTTTAGGGATTTTGAAGATTTTTTTCGGAAAAACAAAGAAAATAGACTAAACTATACTAGAATATCGCTCCCCACACTTAAATCGAGCCATGTCCTCATGCTCGATCGTAGGGTGCGGAGAGACAAAAGAAAAAGAAAAGAAACTACGAAAATAAAGCTAAAAATCAAAAATAAAGTGAAGAAAAGGGTAGAAGGTGTCCGGCCGGGGTGTAGTCAAGTCACCATGGGCCGAGACGAGAAAAAGATATGGATGGGGGAAGAAATAAAAAGAAGGAAATAAAAGGAAATGGGAGGGGAGGGCTAGGTGTAATCAAGTCACCTAGCCCGGATTCCGCCTAAATCCGCCTAAATCCAACAAAAAAAAGGTGGAAAACTTGTAAAATTTGGATTTTGAAGTGACTCTCGATGTAGTCACGTCATCGAGAGTCGGGAGCAACCATATACCAAGGCCTCGAAGGCCACCATGACACAAAATAAGGGAAAGGGGAACATGCAAAGGGAGATAAGCTATAAAAGACGGAAAAGAAAGGATAGTTGCCATACCGAATGGTTGTCAACTCACTTAGTCCATCGTCTCGAAGATCAATGTAAGCACATAGCTAGTCTTCATCATTGCTATTCCTCTTCAAACTCGATAAGTACGCATGGTTAAGGTAGTAATGGTGTGAGGGGGGTGGGATTTGATGTGAATATCGGTCTAAAGTGAGGAGGAAATGAGGTGAAGGTATGGAAATGAAGTATGTGGGTGGTATGATATGAGCAAGGAAGGTAGGGAGATTGGGTGGGGGTATACAATGGTTGGGTGGACTCAAATGTCAAAGAAGAGGCCAAAAGAAGAGAAAGGGACCATCCCGGTCAGGATGGATGGTCCCGGTCGGGATGCCCAAACCGTCCCGGTCGAGATGCCCTCATCCCGGTCGGGATGGACCTCCAGCAAGCACGAAAATTTGCACCTTCATCCCGATCGGGATGGCTCCTTCCCGGTCGGGATTCCTCATCCTTCCCGGTCGGGAAGCCCTCTTCCCGGTCGGGATGAGTCTTCTTTGCTTCCCCAAGCCCAAAAGCTTATCATAAGCTTCAAAAACCGACTTCCTCGCTCGCAAACCAAACTCCATCATCAACCATTCCTTTCTAGGAATCACCTTCACTTCACCTATCACAATAAACTCAAAGTACTCATCAAATTCGCTCCCTCACATCGCTCATCAAAATACCAAAACAATTACAAGAATCCCACAAAAACAAAAGAGTCCAAGAAACAAAAACTACACAAATACAAACACAAGTATTCTAAAGAAGAGAGGAGAGGGGAATATACAACATGACGATTCTTTCGGAACTCCGTCAAACCTAGGAGGGTGGATTCTTCTTCAACCGTAGCCCTCAAGGGCATGGAGGAGCAAGTCGAACGCGCTACCGACATCATAGTGAAGGCCCAAGAAGCGCTCGAGCTTAACCGACCTCCACGGCCTCCAAGGAGGAGGCAAGAAGTAGGATTCCCAAGACCCAAAATCATCTTCAAAGTTGCCTCCAGGGTCTATCCATCCTACGAGCTCCACCGATCTCTTCCTCCCTATGAATCGCCTCCAATCACAAGCAAGCTTCATCTCCAAGAAGCGAGGCACAAAAAGCGGTTTTGGCCTCACTTCCTCGTTGCACACCCCCACACTTGCCTCAAGTTGTGGTTCCCCATCTTCATCACATGGCCCTAAATCATCATGGAGGAGAGGATCGAAACTTCTACCGGCGGTTTCAATCTCTTCCAAACCATCTCTCGGTGTACTAGCAAGGGGCTCTTGATGCTTGTCCAAACTATCGCACAAGGGCAACTCGAGGCTAACAATTTCACCCAACATCCTCACAAACTCTACCAACCCATCCAACTCACTATCCTCCTCCAATTCCTCACCAATGTTGTCTTCACCAAGGGTCATCTCCTCATTCGTCTCTTTTTGGGTAGACGATTGAGGTTCTTCAAAGCAAATTTCTCCTCCAAAGGGAACTACATCGGCGGCTTCGTAATTAGGTTGCTCCTCTCTCTCAAGTGGGCATCCTTCATCTAAATATGATGCTCGGGATAATGACATTACGGTTTGAACCGATAATGCATTTAATCGAGCATCCCTCGCCTCGTTTGCCCTTCGAATTTGGACCCATAATTCATTTTGTTCTTTTCGCAATTGAATGGCCGTTTCTTGGATGCTCCTTTGCATTTAAAGCATAGAATGAAGCACCTCCGTGTCGGGTAATTGGTGATCATTGGGGTCTTTTAAAGCTCCTTGAAAATCTTGATGATGCCCAAGGGGTGGGGCATCATATTGTTGGTAGCAAGGTTGGAATGATTGGTAGTATTGTGGGTCATGGGGTTCATATTGTGGTTGGGGTGGAGGGTAATATGGTGGGTTTTAGTGGTATTGGCTCCCATAAGGTGAATCTTGAGTGTACATGGTGGGTTCACATTGATAACTGGAGTAGTAGTCACCATGATTGTAGGATTGATAGTCATTCATTTGTTGGTAGCCATTTCCATATTCTTGAAGATCATATCCATCCTGATCCCCCCAAGAATCTTGATAGTGATTAGGAGTCATCATGTCATAGCTTTGGTTCATGGAAGAAGAGGAGTAGCTCATATCGGCTCCCGAGTATGTGGAGTTTAGATCAAACCCCATGCTTGCTCGGAAATCGCAGTCCATACCCGGTTGGAAACCACTCATTCTAGCAACCGTCCGTTTAAGCGGCTCTGAGTTGCAAGAAGAAGATAATCACCACCTCTAAGCACAAACTGTAGACTAAGAACAAACGTAGAAGTCTAGTGCTTTTTAGGCACTAGACAAGAGAGAAATAAACCACACACACACAAGAAGCAAAGTAACAAAAAGAAAAAACAAAAACACAAACACAAAGACTAAGTCAAGTAACTAGGAAAACAAAGTCCAAACTAGCACCGTCCCCGGCAACGGCACCAAATTGATGGGAGGGGTTTGTCACGTCCCTAGCCGATCAATAATATATAACCGGCTATTCCTAAGGTAGATAGGGCAAGTCGGGTCGAATCCACGGGGACGGTAATGTATAGCCTAGACTAGGTCGGCCCAAATACTAGACTAAGTCAACGAGCTAAGCTAAACAAGAATGATGGGAAGGGGAGAAGGCTAGACTATGACTAAGGAGACGGAGAAAGCAAACAAGGAAAACGGGCTAGGATTAGGTCGGGGTCAAAGGGGTAACGGAATGGTCGAGGGATAACTAGAGCGAAGGAGGTAGTAGGGTAATCTAGGTTGGTCCGGGCTCTCGACAACTTAGGCCTACCTAGAGGTTCATCCTATAACCCATCTTGGCGACACACATGACAAACGGGGTTCTAACGTGCTATAGTGGCCTAGGTCGCATCCGGGCTCTCGCTACTTAGACCGACCTAGGGGTCGTCCTCACCGGGCTCTCGCAACTTAGTGAGGGAACCGAACCCACAAACAAACTATCACCCACAAGAGAAAGGCAAGAAAAACAAGTATTTGCAACTACTAGTCAATCAAGCATTTCAACAAACATGTGATGTGCACCAAACCAAGAGGAAACCCAAATCTTCCACCAACATCTCCAACAATCCCTTAATCACCCAATTAACACCCTAATCACCCTACTAACCCTAGCAAGAACACTACTCTAACATAATCAAACTAACACTAACAATAATAAGAGGAATCAACACAAGAATCCAAACATACATAATGGAAAACAAGGATAAACAACAAACAATGAATAAAGATGAGAACTTGATAAACAATAAAGGATTAAGAGTAAAAGAAGAAGAAGATTATACCAAACTACAAAGGAAATGGAAAAGGAGAACACTTGTATAGAAGAAAACCCAAACAATTCCACCAAGGTTGTCAAGCTTGGGGTATTCTTCAAGAGATCCAAAATACAAGAGCTAATCTATGATTAACTACTAATTACTGACTAATCTACCCTAATCTAATCTAATCTAACCTAAAGTAGTCTAGGGTTTTAGGAGAAGTCAAGAATATGAGCTTTACATAACAAGGGAAGGGTATATATAGGGTTTAAGAATGAAAGGAGACGAAAAGAAAGGAAGGCGTGCAGCAGCAGGCCTGTCCCGGCCGAGACACGGGAGCGTCGAGATAATGTCGGTGAGTTATGGTGGTATGGGACGTGTATGGTGTAGGGTCGAGGCAGCCGGTTTTCGTGGGTCTAGGCGGCGTAATCTCGGGTTTGTAATATCGGTCTTTCGATGCTATGAATGCGTGTGTGTATGAGTTGTGTATGTGTATGAATCTCGAGGTTAATGTATGATGTGTGTGTGAAAGGGTCCTATTTATAGGAGAGGTCCTCAATTGAAGCTAGAATAGGTACTCTTGCTTGGGTGATAAGAAATACCGATTAGGATAGGAAAAGTAAGAAGTTGAAGAGAATGAGAATTCCGTTTCTTGGCGGGGAAGAAATGTACCCGGCTGGAATTGGGTACTCGGCCGAGTATGCTTGTGCTTGGTCGAGTATTTGGTCGGGTATTCGGATAGAATTCCTTCTGGAGATCGAATTTTATCCTTAACGGAATTGTTTAATATTTTTTGTAGCTGATTTTTGTAGCGTTTGAGCTCAAACCGGACTCGTAGGGTGACACGGCTGGTTTCATGCCTCGGAAAAATATCTTCGACCGGGTTTTGACTTGGTCGTTAAAAGACGGTTTTGCCCTTGGTGTCGGATTCGACTCAAATTAGTCTTATTTGACTCGAAATGACCCACTGGGCCTGAATTTGAGGTTGGTTTTGTGAGATTTGTACTCCTTAAAAATCCCAAGCCAAACGCCAATGATTTCGAGCCCATATTCGAGTACGTAAAAGCATGTTTGCGTCCGATCATCATCGGATGTTTGTCGCAAACTACTATAGACACCAGGCAACCAAATGTGGGTGTCTACAGAGCCCCCACTCTGAATGAGGCTTGGACAGGGCGAGAGTCAGAGCAGCTACCAGGTCAATCAAAGATTAAGACCTGGCAAACTTCCGATCGGGTCGTTTAAAGTCCATTAGACTCTGCGTGAAGGGCCCGCCGGCCACAGATTAGAAATATACCTGAGCTGCGATCATAACTCCGTGGAGAATTTGGACTTGTCGCGTAAGTCCCAGGTGCACCTGTATGTGGGCCCATCCCGTAAAATACCGTTGGGGAGTTAGTTGTTAGGCTCTTCTTAAATCGTCCCTGTACATGATTTATGCAAGGCTTTCCATGTAGCATTTTTAGGAGAAATGACTCGCGCTGGGGAATAGAAATTTTGAAGAAGACTCTGAAAGCAGAGAAATTTTGAAAAATAGAGTATTTTTTGACTCTGAATAGGAATAGGAATGCTTGGGATGACTTAGCTAGACTCTAGGATAAGGCTTGTATGCTAAATCCTCCGGGATTAGGAATCCTAAAGCAAGGAGGAAAGTCTGGGTTTAATGCTATAAATACCCTTCCCTTGCTTTTAATTTCTTCATAATTCTCACAATTCCCCTCCTTCTTAAAGAGAAACAAGCCCTCAGAAACTTATTCTTCTTTTTTAGAAATCCAATTATGGGAATCGACTTTTTTAGAAACTATCCCGTTTTCGGTTCACGATCCTAGGAGAAAATTACGGGAATTTTTAGGACTTTCTCACATGGAGGTATCTCGTATGCTAGATGGAGATATTGTCTCTTTGATTGATCTGGCTGAAAAATTTATGAACCCACATGACGTCCGGGTCAGGCCGGTCCATAGTCGCAGGGCCTTTGCTTTTTCTATGCTCTATGTTTATGCCTTCGAAGGTCACATGGATCTGTTATCTTGTATGGGCCATGTCCGAATTTTCACCGTGGTTGACCTGATGGAAATGGAGCACAGCCCGGCTTGGCTGATTATAGGAGAAATTATCCAAGGTTTGGATAATCGTAAGAGGGATCCGTCGATCCGGTTGACTGGGAGTACCCGCCTTCTACATGTATACCGCCTCGGTTTTTTTTTTTTTTTTTTTTTTCTGATTTCTCAACTTTTCGTTTTTTCCGCGATTTTCTCGACTTTTTCGCGATTTTTGTTTCTTGCGATTTCGTGGTTTTTTTTTTCACGGTTTCCGGCTCCAGCGGGCACTCGATCGAGTCACCCTGGCACTCGATCGAGTCACCCTGTCACTCGATCGAGTCACCCTGGCACTCGATCGAGTGCCTGCCCAAAAAAACCTCTTGTCCGACTTCTGGAGCATCACTCGATCGAGTGACCTCCAAACACTCGATCGAGTGCCCCTGTGCGGACATCAATTTTTGCCTTGATAATCATTTTTTCTGTTTCTTTTTCAGCTTTGGCTATTCGAGAGGCTGTCAATCGTGGATCCTCCCCTTGACGTGAGCCGATATCGCCCTAATCAAGTGATGACGAGGAGACGGACCATTGACTTTTCTCGCCTTAATACTCAAAGATACTGTGACGAAGTTCTGTCTTTCCATGGAGGCCCATTAATCCGATGGACGGTACCATGGTGGCCCCTTTTATGTTCGAACTGGTTTGGAATCGAGGGATAGGGCGCGATATCAGGTGATCCTATCTTTCAGGCAGACAATTCACCTTTACCCCGATCGCATACTTTGGCAATATGGTCGGGCCCAAAGAATCCCGGAGATTGAAGCGGTCATGAGTGAATCTACTCAGCTGACGGATGTAATGTGTGACACCTGGATGTAACGGTGGTACACCCGGGCTACCTGGTCCGTTCCCAAGACTCTCCACTCCATCTGGGTATCGGACTCTTATGTGAAATGGACGAAGGCAGATTCTGCCAAAGCCCGTGCTGCCCTGAAGACTGACGAGGCTTTTGACCGGTTGCCCCGAGAACAAGCTAAAGATAACCGGGGTTTCTTTGATGATGGTGATACTCCAGCTACTTTAGTTCGGCTGATGTCAGGCCAGAAAAGAAAAACTAGGACTCAAACGGAAGGGTCCAGTACTAAAGGTGCGCGGGGGAAGGTGAGCCCCCAGACAAACCTGGAAAGGAGACTTGGCCCAAGATTAGCGGTTCAGGACCGACTTGGTCCTCGAGACAGACTACCCGAGCATGTATGGGCTCGGCTTGGACCAGTGAAAATGGCAGCAGACCCGCAGTCGAAAAAACGGGTTCGAGCAAAGGAAGTTCCACTTGTGATTAGGGAACGTTCTCCGCCGCCCCGTCAACCTAGGGATCCGCGCGACCCAAAAGACAAGGGGAAAGGGAAAATGCATGAATACTAGTCTCCTAAATTTTATTATTTAAGTACTACTTTTATTTTTGTGGTGTGATTTTGCTGTTTGCTTTTTTGTGTGATGTTTATTTTGAAAATTCCCGAGTTTATCGGTTTTTTAATAAAAGACATATTAGTGAATACCGTTCCCGTCTTTTCGTTATTGCAGCGGTTGCACCCTTTTGAGGGGTTGCCTACGTATCCACGATTAGTGGAATCAAACTAAACGTAGTTCAAGCATAGAATTTTGCAATTTTTCGAAATACATCAAGAGTATTAGTTCGAGATGTGCGATAGTAGGATAAGTAATCCTAGTTATTGACTTGCTTATAATTTTTGAAAATCTGTAAAAAGACGAATTTTTATAAACTTTTAGCAAATGACATTGAGATAAGGTTTAGGGGTAGTAGCGTTTCAACTGGTCCAAGTGAAGAGTTGGAGCAAATCTGACTCGATACATACACTTTTTGGAGCCAACGAAGTGAAGGAACGATCACTCGATCCTGAGTCCCAAGAATCGATGAGAAACCCATGAGAAGCAAGGAGGGACCAAAAAGAGCTTATTTGAGGCCTACAAGACCCATCCTGGTCGGGATGGCCTCATCCTGTCCGTGATGAGGTGCACAAAAGCGAGTGCTACTGACCTGGGTCCGTCCCGGTCGGGACCAGCCCGTCCCGGTCGGGATCAAGCATAACACAGCGCTGTGTTATCAATAATACCAGACTGTGTTATTGCCCATCCCGGTCGGGACCAATCCGTCCCGGTCGGGACCATGGAGCTGCAGCACGCCTTGTTTATTTTCCTCTCCTTCATACTTGTAACCTTATAAATACCCTTCCTCTTGTAATCTTATAGTATGTTCTTCACTTCCCCTTAAACCCTAGCATAGTTTAGCTTAGATTAGCATAGATTAGTGTAGATTAGTCGTTAATTAGTGGTTAATCTTAGTTTAGTACTTGTATTAAGGGAATTATTCAAGATCCATCCAAGATTGACAACCTTGGTTGATTGTTTTGGGTTTTTCTTATTAATGCAAGTTTCAATCTTCCTTTCATCTTGTTATTAGGTATAATCTTCTTTTCCCTTCTTTTAATCTTGTTTACTCATTCAAGTTTTCATCTTTGATTATTGTTTATTGTTCTTGTTAGTTTCATTATGTATGTTTTGATGTTTGTGTTGTTTCCTCTTGTTTATGTTAGTATTAGTTTGATAATGTGTGAGTAGACTTGTTGTGGGGTTAGTAAGGGGATTAAGTGTTGATTATGGATGATTAGGGTTTGATTGTAGGTAAGGTGGATTCTTTGTTGATAAGTGTAGTTTGTAGTGCCTAATTTGTTGTGTTTTGGTCCCGTTTTCCTTGTGAAGGAGCGATTTCTGGGCTACTTATACTTCCTCTAGCTCGTTTTAGGTTCCCAAGACTATTCATGGAGAATTGGAACGATTCCGACTCGTTTCATACACTTTTGGAGCCAACGAAGAGAAGGAACGATCACTTGATGCCTTGGATTCGATCCCGAGACCTTGGGACCCATTTCCGAGCCCCTTAGACTCGATCCCGAGCACCGAGAATCGATGAGAAGCCCATGAGAAGCAAGGAGGGACCCTTGAGATCATATTTGAGGCCTACAAGACCCATCATGGTCGAGATAAGAGCCATCATGGTCAGGATGAAGAGGACAAGCAAAAGCAAGCTACTGCAGGCCGTCATGGCCATGACGCCCATGACCATCATGGCCATGACGGGGGTGCCTCATGGTCCTGAGCCCCCTCATCATGGCCGTGAGCCCCCTGTTTCTCCTCGCACTTTGTCACTTCATTCCCCTTATTCTTACAACCCTATATATACCCCCCTCTGGCAATCTTATGTTATGTTAGACATTACCCATAAACCCTAGCCTAGTTTAGCATAGATTAGCATAGATTAGTGTAGATTAGTCCTTAGTTAATCTTTAATCCTAGTTTAACTCTTGTAATTTGGGAATTCTTGAAGAATCCAACCAAGATTGACAACCTTGGTTGATGTATTTGGGTTTTCTTCCATTTATGCAAGATTTCTTCTTTTCATCTTCTCTAGTATGGTATGATCTTCTTTTCTCTTCTCTTAATCTTGTTTTATTAATCAAGTTTCAATCTTTAGTTCTTGTTTATTGTTTCGTTCATCATTCTTGTTAGTTTTACATATGCATCCTCTTGTTCTTGTTTTGGTTCATCTTGTTAGTGTTAGTTTTAGATTAGATATGTTAGAGTAGACTCTTGCTAGGGTTATTAGGGTGATTGGATGTGATTGTGGATGATTAAGGGTTTTTTGGAGATGTTGGTGGAAGTTTTGGGTTTCCTCTTGGTTTGATGCATGGTACATGTTTGTTGAAATGCTTGAATGACATGTTGATATAAATCCTTGTGTTTTTCTTGCCTTTTCTCTTGTGGGTGATAGTTTGCTTGTGGGTTTGGTTCCCTCACTACGTAGCGAGAGCCCGGTGAGGACGACCCTTAGGTCGGTCTACGTAGCGAGAGCCCGGATGCGACCTAGGCCACGATAGCACGCTAGTAACCCCGATTGTTTTGTGTGTCGCTAAGATGGGTCCTATCAAGAACCTCTAGGTCGGTCTACGTAGCGAGAGCCCGGACTACACCTAGATTACCCGACTACCTCTTCACCTTAGCTTCTCCTCGACCATCCCATCACTCCATGAACCCGACCTAACCCTAGTCTTCCTTCTTAGTGTTATCCTAGCTTCCCTTAGTCCTAGTTTTAGACCTTAGCCTAGTTCATAGCCTCCCCTTTAGAATAGCTTGTCTCGAACATAGTCCTTGACCGTAGCATACCTTAGTCCGACCTCCCGTCCCCGTGGATTCGACCCGACTTACCCTAGCTACCCACTAGGTATAGTTGGTTTTATTTGACGGTTGCGATCCACGACAAATCCTCCCATCAAATTGGCGTCGTTGCCGGGGACGGCGTACTTTAGACTTTTGTTTGCTTAGTTGTGGACTTTGTTCTTGACTTTTGTGTTCTCTTCTCCTTGTGTATCTCCGTTTTTCTTCTTGTGTGCTATTCCACCCTCCTAGTGTCTCAAAAGCACTAGGCTACTAACGTTTGCTCAAGTGCTTCTAGCTCATCCTAGGTACCAAAGCGACGTTATGGACATGGCTCGTCCAAGCTACCATCAATCGTCACGGGATAACTTTGAGGCAAATGGCCAAGTCCCGAAATTTCACCAACCATATCAACCTCATCAACAATCTTATGAACGACCTCCATATGGTTATCATGAAAGTTGTCAAGGATCATTCCAACATCTTAACAACTACCAAACACCCTCACATAACCCACAACCACAAGATCCCAACTTTGAGACTTTTCAAATGATGATTCGATTGCTTAAGAGTCAACAAGAAGCGATAACTCTAATGCAAAAGACTCAACAAGCGATGATGGCTCAAATACTAGGGGTTAGAGAGGAGCTCAAGGCCCAAATAGAGGTGCAAGATGCTCGCATCAATGCATTCATAGCTCATATCACGATGTCGGCCACTCGAGCTCCACAACATGTTGAGGAAGGTTCATTTGGGCAAGAAGGTCGGGTGTCTCCACAAGAAAGTCAACCCAATCTTGAAGCTACAAATGAAGAAGAGAGGGTCGATCAAGAGACAATTGTTGAGTGTTGCTTGGGTGGTGAAGATAGGGGAAGAATAGAGGGAGTTGAGGCTTCAAGGGCCAACAATGAGGAGGGGAGTGAACATGATTCTCGAGATAATTCTTGGGGAGCCGATGTATTGGCTATCAAATTGGATTTGTTCGATTTTCTTCGTGATGATCCGGATCTAGACAATCCAAAGCCAAGTGAAGACATACCTCCTCTAGGCCAACATGACAAGGTGAGTGAAAAGGAGCGCAATATTTGGGAAAAAGAAGTAGATGCTTTGGAACTTGCCTTGATTGGGAGATTGGAGGATCCTAAAGCCTCCAATGAAGAAAACTTGATGCCTTCTCCTCCTCTACCGCACTCGATGTCTAGTCCCTTGTCTTGTGAGACGGTTGATGAAGAGAATCCTTTTCGGGCGGTGGAAAAGAGTTCCACTCTCGACCCCGTAGAAGAAGCGACACCCCTAGGGTGTGATCTCCCGCATCATAATGCCGAGCATGACTCTAGACCACTATACCTACCGGATGGTCATAAGAGTCGTCGCTATCATGGTTCCGAAGACCCGGAAGATCACGAGAACCCCGAGCATAATGAAGATCATCGCTTCTTCCCTCCGACTTGGAAGCTCTTGGAAGTGGCTAGGCTCGGCCATGTGAGCTTAATTGAAGATGTTGCTAGAGCATTTGACTTACTCCTTCGAGCTCTTGATGGCTATGGAGGCGTAGTTGGTGAGAGTAGCTAGTGTAAATATCTTTTCCCTTTTCTTTTGTGCTTGTATTTGTGTTTATGTTTGTTTGGATAGTTTGGTTTCTAGGATTTGTTAGCTTTGGTGGAATTCTTGTAGTTCGGTGTTTTGATGAACGATATGAGGGAGGGAATTTGATGTTGTATTTGAGCTTGTTTGCTAGATATGAAGTGAACATGAACTCTTGGAGAGTAGTTGATGATAGAAGCTTGGATTTGGGCATGGGAGTCGGTTTTTGAAGCTTTTGACAAGCTTTTGGGGACGAGATTCTATGTCTCGTTGTATTGGTGGACATGTGGGTGAACCTAGCAAGGAAATGAAGGGCTAGAAGACTCATCCCGACCGGGAAGGATGTCATCCCGATCGGGATGAGTGTGCTGAAAATTGGACATTCTGGAGAGAGTCATCCCGACCGGGAAAAGGGCTTCCCGACCGGGACGGGTGTGTCATCCCGACCGGTACCATCCATCCCGACCGGGATGGTCCCCTTCTCCTCTTTTGGCCTCTTCTTCACCATGTGAGTCCACCCAACCATTTTATACCCCCTCCCAACCTCCCTACTTACCCTTGCACATATCATATGACCCTACACTTCATTTACATACCCTCACCTCAGTTTCTCTTCACTTTACACCGACTTTCCCATCAAATCCCACCCCCCTTACACCATTACTACCTCTACCATGCGGTTTTATCAAGTTTGAAGCGGGAGGACGATGAAGAAGACATGCAAAGTACCTATATTGATCTATGAGACGATGGAGTTCGTGAGTTTCTAACCTATCGGTAAGGCGACTCTTTTGTTCTTTTCCGTCTTTTGTTGCTTGTTGCCCTTTGAATACTCCCCTTCCCTTATTTTGTGTCGTGGTGGCCCTCGGGGCCTTGGTATTTGTTGCTCCCAACTCTCGGTGACGTGACTACATCGAGAGTCATTTCAAAATCCAAATTTACAAGATTTTCACCCTTCTTTGTAGGATTTAGTCGGATTTGGGCGGAATCCGGGCTAGGTGACTTGATTACACCTAGCCCTCCCCTCCCATTTCCTTTTATTTCCTTCTTTTTATTTCTTCCCCCATCCATATCTTTTCTCGTCTCGGCCCACGCTGACTTGACTACACCCCGGCCGGACACCTTCTACCCTTTTCTCCACTCTTCTTTTTGATTTTTAGCATTATTTTCATAGTTTCTTTTCTTTTCTTTTGTCTCTCCGCACACTATGATCGAGCATGAGGACATTGCTCGGTTTAAGTGTGGGGGAGCGATATTCTATCGTAGTTAGTTTTATTTTACTAGTTTTTCAAAAAAAAACTTCAAAAACCCTAAAAATTTGAAAAATTCTACAAAAATCAAAAAGATTTTCTTTTTTGTGACTTTTTCTTTTATGTCTTTGTGTCGTATACTTGTTTTGCTGTGTGTGTTTTGCCTCCCTTTTCCTTATAGGTTGCTTAATCACCATTACTTTTGGAACGCTTTCAAGACATCCGGTAACATCTTCTATCCCTTTTCCCTCTTTATTTCTTGTGGAGTTTGGAGGCAATTGTGATGTTGTGTGCTCGGGTTGAGCTTTGTGCATATTGGTGAATGATTTAGTGACTTGTATGGAATATCGGGGTGGTATTTGTGTTCTTTATGTGTTTGTTCTCCTTGTTTTGTTGTGTTATCTTTTGTCTCTTTTTCGTTCATTTTCGTCATGTCTTCCTTTTGTGTTGTATTAGTTGTGTCTTGTGTGTGTAAAATGTTTTTTCAAAACCCGGTTTAGAGGCTAGTGTGCGAGTGTTTACTTTCCCTTCCTAGTAGTATAATTCGAGTCTTGGACTTTAGCCTAGTAGAATGATCCTAAATCAATGATTTCGTTGGTCCTTTACCTTGAGTCCACCTAGCTTACTAGGGATTTACTACGGGATTTGCATTTTGACCATTATGACCACCCACGGTGTGAAAAGGCCTTGGTTGCCGAGTCCCGTCCCTTAGGTGACCTTGTTTGACATTTCTCGACTAGTCCAAGTTCCCCCCTTTTTGTGAGTATGAAGGGAAGACGTCGTCCCGACATACCCATTACCCTACCTCCTACACATATCCACACAAAAAAATTCCAATTTGTTGAAATCTCTCTCTCTTGTTGCAAAAAGAAATGCCTACAACTCATATCAAGCCAAAAAAAAAGAGCAAAGAAAAGAAAAAGAAATAAAACGAAAGAAAGAAAAGATTGAAGAAAAAGAAAAGGCACTAAAAGCCAAAAAGAAAATAGAAAAGAAGAAAAACAAATGGCATAGCAAAACAAAGCAAAAATGCAAGAGAAAGAAAAAAATGCCAAAAAGAAAATCGTCTCACAAAAAGAATCCCAACATCTCAAAATAAGCCTTTTACCGACTACTACCGTGAAGAGCCTACCAAAGGACCGAGTCCCTAGGAAGGATGATAGCGGTAATGGTCGGTCTTCCCTCACTTTGAAAATATTTCCACCTTTTTACTTGGACTAATTAAGCGGTTTTGGGCATGGGACGACCCTCTTGGCTCATCGCTAAAGGGGGCGGGTCTTCACTTACCTACAGTGTCGACTAACACCGTCGTTCATCACTTTCCATCCCGCCGATCGTCCCGTAGTACGTTCTTAGAAAGTTAGGAGGACCTAGGTAAGTTACCAACGTTTTTTGTTGCTTTATCGTCATACTATTAGGGTCTAGTTCATCTTGGTTTGTACCGCTAGCTTGGGAACGTTGTCACTTGCCTCGAGTCCTAAACCGGTGCTTCTTTCACCGCTTGTTTGAGGGAAGCGGTATTTCTTTTCTTTTGGGTGCAACCAATTATTTGTTTGTTTGTATGTGTGTTTGATTATGTGTTTTGTGTCCGGTTGCATCCACGGTTTTGGGTGCAACCGATTATTTGCAACTACTAGTCAATCAAGCCTTTCAACAAACATGTGATGTGCACCAAACCAAGAGGAAACCCAAATCTTCCACCAACATCTCCAACAATCCCTTAATCACCCAATTAACACCCTAATCACCCTACTAACCCTAGCAAGAACACTACTCTAACATAATCAAACTAACACTAACAAGAATAAGAGGAATCAACACAAGAATCCAAACATACATAATGGAAAACAAGGATAAACAACAAACAATGAATAAAGATGAGAACTTGATAAACAATAAAGGATTAAGAGTAAAAGGAGAAGAAGATTATACCAAACTACAAGGGAAAAGGAAAAGGAGAACACTTGTATAGAAGAAAACCCAAACAATTCCACCAAGGTTGTCAAGCTTGGTGGATTCTTCAAGAGATCCAAAATACAAGAGCTAATCTATGATTAACTACTAATTACCGACTAATCTACCCTAATCTAATCTAATCTAACCTAAAGTAGTCTAAGGTTTTAGGAGAAGTCAAGAATATGAGCTTTACATAACAAGGGAAGGGTATATATAGGGTTTAAGAATGAAAGGAGAGGAAAAGAAAGGAAGGCGTGTAGCAGCAGGCCCGTCCCGGCCGAGACGGGGTGGTCCCGGTCGGGACGAGGTCGGTCCCGGTAGGGACGCCATAGTCTCGGTCGGGATGGACCCTCAGTAGGCTCAGCTTCGTTTCCTTCTTCATCCCGGACGGGATGAGGCCATACCCGTTCGGGATGAGCCTTGTAGGCCTCCATTATGAACATTTTGGTCCCTCCTTGCTTCTCATGGGCTTCCCATCGATTCTCGGGACTCGGGATCGGGTCTCGGAGGCTCGGGATTGGGTCCCATGGTCTCGGGGTCGATTCCAAGGCATCGAATAATCGTTCCTTTACTCCGTTTGCTCCAAAATGTGTATGTATAGAGTCGAAATCGCTCCAACTCTTCCAAATCGGTCTCGGGAACCTGAAACGAACTAAGGAAGCATAAGAAGCCCCTAAACCGCTCCCAAGGAGCGATTCTACAAGGAAAATGGGACCAAAACACTACAAAATAGGCACTAAAAACCACACTTATCAGTGATGCATGGTTTTGAAAAGTTTATGACACGTGACTGACTTAACACGTGTTGACCGAAGTCCTAAAAAATATTTATCGAGACCCGAAACATGCTGAAAAGCCCGCTGTTTTGCTAAACCAGGAGCCACTCGATCGAGTCATTGCGGGACTCGACCGAGTGGTCTCGAAAAAAGGCTCCTGTCTCGGTTTTGGGGTGCCACTCGATCGAGTGGGCTAGGCACTCGATCGAGTGCCCTCTGTATGGACTGCTGTCGAGTTTGTTTTTTGTTCTCGAAATTGTTCTTTTTTTATGTCGCGTATTCCAGGAGATCGCGCGGCTCGCTCGGGAAGGGCGCGACTTGCGCGAGACAGGCGACTCGCCCGGGATGCATGCGGCTCGCGTCCCGGGCTGTTTTCGAAATCGTTTTTCGGAAAATTGATAGCTTTATTAAATCGCGTACAAATATTGCATGATTTATACTCTACTTAATTTTGCGGTATTCGTTATATTCGATATTCGATTATGAAATCGATATCAAACATCCGGAATGTTTTTTAGAAAAGAAAAAAAAAGGTTTTGTAAATCGTTTGAAAATCGAACTAAAAAAAATGTTACTTCTCTCCGCGTTAAAATCGTCGTATTATGTTTTTAAGACCATGTAACGTTTTTTTTAGCATCAACAAGATTAATTTAGTTCTTTTTTGATACGATATTTGACTAGAGAGTCGATATCGTATTTTTAAGAACGTTTTTTTTATATGAAAAATAGGTCGTAGTATCGATATTATAGAAAATAAAAGATGCGATGATGACCCTTAATAAAAACGGACCGACGACGCAAAAAAAAACGAGGAGAAGGACGAGTGAAGAAGGAGTAGAAAAGAGAGAACGGGTTTGATTTTACACCCTCAACCTACATGATTTGTTTACTCGAAACGGGGCTCGTCGGAACGTGGCTTAGACACGGGAGCGTCGAGATAATGTCGGTGAGTTATGGTGGTATGGGACGTGTATGGTGTAGGGTCGAGGCAGCCGGTTTTCGTGGGTCTAGGCGGCGTAATCTCGGGTTTGTAATATCGGTCTTTCGATGCTATGAATGCGTGTGTGTATGAGTTGTGTATGTGTATGAATCTCGAGGTTAATGTATGATGTGTGTGTGAGAGAGTCCTATTTATTGGAGAGGTCTTCAATTGAAGCTAGAATAGGTACTCTTGCTTGGGTGATAAGAAATACCGATTAGGATAGGAAAAGTAAGAAGTTGAAGAGAATGAGAATTCCGTTTCTTGGCGGGGAAGAAATGTACCCGGCTGGAATTGGGTACTCGGCCGAGTATGCTTGTGCTTGGTCGAGTATTTGGTCGGGTATTCGGATAGAATTCCTACTGGAGATCGAATTTTATCCTTAACGGAATTGTTTAATATTTTTTGTAGCTGATTTTTGTAGCGTTTGAGCTCAAACCGGACTCGTAGGGTGACACGGCTGGTTTCATGCCTCGGAAAAATATCTTCGACCGGGTTTTGACTCGGTCGTTAAAAAACGGTTTTGCCCTTGGTGTCGGATTCGACCCAAATTAGTCTTATTTGACTCGAAATGACCCACTTGGCCTGAATTTGAGGTTGGTTTTGTAAGATTTGTACTCCTTAAAAATCCCAAGCCAAATGCCAATGATTTCGAGCTCATATTCGAGTACGTAAAAGCATGTTTGCGTCCGATCATCATCGGATGTTTGTCGCAAACTACTATAAACACCAGGCAGCCAAATGTGGGTGTCTACAGAGCCCCCACTCTGAATGAGGCTTGGACAGGGCGAGAGTCAGAGCAGCTACCAGGTCAATCAAAGATTAAGACCTGGCAAACTTCCGATCGGGTCGTTTAAAGTCCATTAGACTCTGCGTGAAGGGCCTGCCGGCCACAGATTAGAAATATACCTGAGCTGCGATCATAACTCCGTGGAGAATTTGGCCTTGTCGCGTAAGTCCCGGGTGCACCTGTATGTGGGCCCATCCCGTAAAATACCGCTGGGGAGTTAGTTGTTAGGCTCTTCTTAAATCGTCCCTGTACATGATTTATGCAAGGCTTTGCATGTAGCATTTTTAGGAGAAATGACTCGCGCTGGGGAATAGAAATTTTGAAGAAGACTCTGAAAGCAGAGAAATTTTGAAAAATAGAGTATTTTTTGACTCTGAATAGGAATAGGAATGCTCGGAATGACTTAGCTAGACTCTAGGATAAGGCCTGTATGCTAAATCCTCCGGGATTAGGAATCCTAAAGCAAGGAGGAAAGTCTGGGTTTAATGCTATAAATACCCTTCCCTTGCTTTTAATTTCTTCATAATTCTCACAATTCCCCTCCTTCTTAAAGAGAAACAAGCCCTCAGAAACTTATACTTCTTTTTTAGAAATCCAATTATGGGAATCGACTTTTTTAGAAACTATCCCGTTTTCGGTTCACGATCCCAGGAGAAAATTACGGAAATTTTTAGGACTTTCTCACATGGAGGTATCTCGTATGCTAGATGGAGATACTGTCTCTTTGATTGATCTGGCTGAAAAATTTATGAACCCACATGACGTCCGGGTCAGGCCGGTCCATAGTCGCAGGGCCTTTGCTTTTTCTATGCTCTATGTTTATGCCTTCGAAGGTCACATGGATCTGTTATCTTGTATGGGCCATGTCCGAATTTTCACCGTGGTTGACCTGATGGAAATGGAGCACAGCCCGGCTTGGCTGATTATAGGAGAAATTATCCATGGTTTGGATAATCGTAAGAGGGATCCGTCGATCCGGTTGACTGGGAGTACCCGCCTTCTACATGTATACCGCCTCGGTTTTTTTTTTTTTTTTTTCTGATTTCTCAACTTTTTGATTTTTCCGCGATTTTCTAGACTATTTCGCGATTTTTGTTTCTTGCGATTTCGTGGTTTTTTTTTTCACGGTTTCCGGCTCCAGCGGGCACTCGATCGAGTCACCCTGGCACTCGATCGAGTCACCCTGTCACTCGATTGAGTCACCCTGGCACTCAATCGAGTCACCCTGGCACTTGATCGAGTGCCTTCTCAAAAAAACCTCTTGTCCGGCTTCTGGAGCATCACTCGATCGAGTGACCTCCAAACACTCGATCGAGTGCCCCTCTGCGGACATCAATTTTTGGCTTGATAATCATTTTTTCCGTTTCTTTTTCAGCTTTGGCTATTCGAGAGGCTGTCAATCGTGGATCCTCCCCTTAACGTGAGCCGATATCGCCCTAATCAAGGGATGACGAGGAGACGGGCCGTTGACTTTTCTCGCCTTAATACTCAAAGATACTGTGACGAAGTTATGTCTTTCCATGGAGGCCCATTGATCCGATGGACGGTACCATGGTGGCCCATTTATGCTCGAACTGGTTTGGAATCGAGGGATAGGGCGCGATATCAGGTGATCCTATCTTTTAGGCAGACAATTCACCTTTACCCCGATCGCATACTTAGGCAATATGGTCGGGCCCAAAGAATCCCGGAGATTGAAGCGGTCATGAGTGAATCTACTCAGCTGACGGATGTAATGTGTGACACCTGGATGTAACGGTGGTACACCCGGGCTACCTGGTCCGTTCCCAAGACTCTCCACTCCATCTGGGTATCGGACTCTTATGTGAAATGGACGAAGGCGGATTCTGCCAAAGCCCGTGCTGCCCTGAAGACTGACGAGGCTTTTGACCTGTTGCGCCGAGAACAAGCTAAAGATAACCGGGGTTTCTTTGATGATGGTGATACTCCAGCTACTTTAGTTCGGCTGATGTCAGGCCAGAAAAGAAAAACTAGGACTCAAACGGAAGGGTCCAGTACTAAAGGTGCGCGGGGGAAGGTGAGCCCCCAGACAAACCTGGAAAGGAGACTTGGCCCAAGATTAGCGGTTCAGGACCGACTTGGTCCTCGAGACAGACTACCCGAGCATGTACGGGCTCGGCTTGGACCAGTGAAAATGGCAGCAGACCCGCAGTCGAAAAAACGGGTTCGAGCAAAGGAAGTTCCACTTGTGATTAGGGAACATTCTCCTCCGCCCCGTCAACCTAGGGCTCCGCGCGACCCAAAAGACAAGGGGAAAGGGAAAATGCATGAATACTAGTCTCCTAAATTTTATTATTTAAGTACTACTTTTATTTTTGTGGTGTGATTATGCTGTTTGCTTTTTTGTGTGATGTTTATTTTGAAAATTCCCGATTTCATCGGTTTTTTAATAAAAGACATATTAGTGAATACCGTTCCCGTCTTTTCGTTATTGCAGTGGTTGCACCCTTTTGAGGGGTTGCCTACGTATCCACGATTAGTGGAATCAAACCAAACGTAGTTCAAGCATAGAATTTTGCAATTTTTCGAAATACATCAAGAGTATTAGTTCGAGATGTGCGATAGTAGGATAAGTAATCCTAGTTATTGACTTGCTTATAATTTTTGAAAATCTGTAAAAAGACGAATTTTTATAAACTTTTAGCAAATGACATTGAGATAAGGTTTAGGGGTAGTAGCGTTTCAACTGGTCCAAGTGAAGAGTTGGAGCAAATCCGACTCGATACATACACTTTTTGGAGCCAACGAAGTGAAGGAACGATCACTCGATGCCTTGGATTCGACCCCGAGACCTCGGGACCCAATCCCGAGCCTCTTAGACCCGATCCTGAGTCCCGAGAATCGATGAGTAACCCATGAGAAGCAAGGAGGGACCAAAAAGAGCTTATTTGAGGCCTACAAGACCCATCCTGGTCGGGATGGCCTCATCCTGTCCGGGATGAGGTGCACAAAAGCGAGTGCTACTGACCTGTGTCCGTCCCGGTCGGGACCAGCCCGTCCCGGTCGGGATCAAGCATAACACAGCGCTGTGTTATCAATAATACCAGACTGTGTTATTGCCCATCCCGGTCGGGACCAATCCGTCCCGGTCGGGACCATGGAGCTGCAGCAAGCCTTGTTTATTTTCCTCTCCTTCATACTTGTAACCTTATAAATACTCTTCCTCTTGTAATCTTATAGTATGTTCTTCACTTCCCCTTAAACCCTAGCATAGTTTAGCTTAGATTAGCATAGATTAGTGTAGATTAGTCGTTAATTAGTGGTTAATCTTAGTTTAGTACTTGTATTAAGGGAATTATTCAAGATCCATCCAAGATTGACAACCTTGGTTGATTGTTTTGGGTTTTTCTTATTAATGCAAGTTTCAATCTTCCTTTCATCTTGTTAGTAGGTATAGTCTTCTTTTCCCTTCTTTTAATCTTGTTTACTCATTCAAGTTTTCATCTTTGATTATTGTTTATTGTTCTTCTTAGTTTCATTATGTATGTTTTGATGTTTGTGTTGTTTCCTCTTGTTTATGTTAGTATTAGTTTGATAATGTGTGAGTAGACTTGTTGTGGGGTTAGTAAGGGGATTAAGTGTTGATTATGGATGATTAGGGTTTGATTGTGGGTAAGGTGGATTCTTTGTTGATAAGTGTAGTTTGTAGTGCCTAATTTGTTGTGTTTTGGTCCCGTTTTCCTTGTGAAGGAGCGATTTCTGGGCTACTTATACTTCCTCTAGCTCGTTTTAGGTTCCCAAGACTATTCATGGAGAATTGGAACGATTCCGACTCGTTTCATACACTTTTGGAGCCAACGAAGAGAAGGAACGATCACTTGATGCCTTGGATTCGATCCCGAGACCTTGGGACCCATTTCCGAGCCCCTTAGACTCGATCCCGAGCACCGAGAATCGATGAGAAGCCCATGAGAAGCAAGGAGGGACCCTTGAGATCATATTTGAGGCCTACAAGACCCATCATGGTCGAGATAAGAGCCATCATGGTCAGGATGAAGAGGACAAGCAAAAGCAAGCTACTGCAGGCCGTCATGGCCATGACGCCCATGACCATCATGGCCATGACGGGGGTGCCTCATGGTCCTGAGCCCCCTCATCATGGCCGTGAGCCCCCTGCTTCTCCTCGCACTTTGTCACTTCATTCCCCTTATTCTTACAACCCTATATATACCCCCCTCTGGCAATCTTATGTTATGTTAGACATTACCCATAAACCCTAGCCTAGTTTAGCATAGATTAGCATAGATTAGTGTAGATTAGTCCTTAGTTAATCTTTATTCCTAGTTTAACTCTTGTAATTTGGGAATTCTTGAAGAATCCAACCAAGATTGACAACCTTGGTTGATGTATTTGGGTTTTCTTCCATTTATGCAAGATTTCTTCTTTTCATCTTCTCTAGTATGGTATGATCTTGTTTTCTCTTCTCTTAATCTTGTTTTATTAATCAAGTTTCAATCTTTAGTTCTTGTTTATTGTTTCGTTCATCATTCTTGTTAGTTTTACATATGCATCCTCTTGTTCTTGTTTTGGTTCATCTTGTTAGTGTTAGTTTTAGATTAGATATGTTAGAGTAGACTTTTGATAGGGTTATTAGGGTGATTGGATGTGATTGTGGATGATTAAGGGTTTGTTGGAGATGTTGGTGGAAGTTTTGGGTTTCCTCTTGGTTTGATGCATGGTACATGTTTGTTGAAATGCTTGAATGACATGTTGATGTAAATCCTTGTGTTTTTCTTGCCTTTTCTCTTGTGGGTGATAGTTTGCTTGTGGGTTTGGTTCCCTCACTACGTAGCGAGAGCCCGGTGAGGACGACCCTTAGGTCGGTCTATGTAGCGAGAGCCCGGATGCGACCTAGGCCACGATAGCACGCTAGTAACCCCGATTGTTTTGTGTGTCGCTAAGATGGGTCCTATCAAGAACCTCTAGGTCGGTCTACGTAGCGAGAGCCCGGACTACACCTAGATTACCCGACTACCTCTTCACCTTAGCTTCTCCTCGACCATACCATCACTCCATGAACCCGACCTAACCCTAGTCTTCCTTCTTAGTGTTATCCTAGCTTCCCTTAGTCCTAGTTTTAGACCTTAGCCTAGTTCATAGCCTCCCCTTTAGAATAGCTTGTCTCGAACATAGTCCTTGACCGTAGCATACCTTAGTCCGACCTCCCGTCCCCGTGGATTCGACCCGACTTACCCTAGCTACCCACTAGGTATAGTTGGTTTTATTTGACGGTTGCGATCCACGACAAATCCTCCCATCAAATTGGCGTCGTTGCCGGGGGCGGCGTAGTTTAGACTTTTGTTTGCTTAGTTGTGGACTTTGTTCTTGACTTTTGTGTTCTCTTCTCCTTGTGTATCTCCGTTTTTCTTCTTGTGTGCTATTCCACCCTCCTAGTGCCTCAAAAGCACTAGGCTACTAACGTTTGCTCAAGTGCTTCTAGCTCATCCTAGGTACCAAAGCGACGTTATGGACATGGCTCGTCCAAGCTACCATCAATCGTCACGGGATAACTTTGGGGCAAATGGCCAAGTCCCGAAATTTCACCAACCATATCAACCTCATCAACAATCTTATGAACGACCTCCATATGGTTATCATGAAAGTTGTCAAGGATCATTCCAACATCTTAACAACTACCAAACACCCTCACATAACCCACAACCACAAGATCCCAACTTTGAGACTTTTCAAATGATGATTCGATTGCTTAAGAGTCAACAAGAAGCGATAACTCTAATGCAAAAGACTCAACAAGCGATGATGGCTCAAATACTAGGGGTTGGAGAGGAGCTCAAGGCCCAAATAGAGGTGCAAGATGCTCGCATCAATGCATTCATAGCTCATATCACGATGTCGGCCACTCGAGCTCCACAACATGTTGAGGAAGGTTCATTTGGGCAAGAAGGTCGGGTGTCTCCACAAGAAAGTCAACCCAATCTTGAAGCTACAAATGAAGAAGAGAGGGTCGATCAAGAGACCATTGTTGAGTGTTGCTTGGGTGGTGAAGATAGGGGAAGAATAGAGGGAGTTGAGGCTTCAAGGGCCAACAATGAGGAGGGGAGTGAACATGATTCTCGAGATAATTCTTGGGGAGCCGATGTATTGGCTATCAAATTGGATTTGTTCGATTTTCTTCGTGATGATCCGGATCTAGACAATCCAAAGCCAAGTGAAGACATACCTCCTCTAGGCCAACATGACAAGGTGAGTGAAAAGGAGCGCAATATTTGGGAAAAAGAAGTAGATGCCTTGGAACTTGCCTTGATTGGGAGATTGGAGGATCCTAAAGCCTCCAATGAAGAAAACTTGATGCCTTCTCCTCCTCTACCGCACTCGATGTCTAGTCCCTTGTCTTGTGAGACGGTTGATGAAGAGAATCCTTTTCGGGCGGTGGAAAAGAGTTCCACTCTCGACCCCGTAGAAGAAGCGACACCCCTAGGGTGTGATCTCCCGCATCATAATGCCGAGCATGACTCTAGACCACTATACCTACCGGATGGTCATAAGAGTCGTCGCTATCATGGTTCCGAAGACCCGGAAGATCACGAGAACCCCGAGCATAATGAAGATCATCGCTTCTTCCCTCCGACTTGGAAGCTCTTGGAAGTGGTTAGGCTCGGCCATGTGAGCTTAATTGAAGATGTTGCTAGAGCATTTGACTTACTCCTTCGAGCTCTTGATGGCTATGGAGGCGTAGTTGGTGAGAGTAGCTAGTGTAAATATCTTTTCCCTTTTCTTTTGTGCTTGTATTTGTGTTTATGTTTGTTTGGATAGTTTGGTTTCTAGGATTTGTTAGCTTTGGTGGAATTCTTGTAGTTCGGTGTTTTGATGAACGATATGAGGGAGGGAATTTGATGTTGTATTTGAGCTTGTTTGCTAGATATGAAGTGAACATGAAGTCTTGGAGAGTAGTTGATGATAGAAGCTTGGATTTGGGCATGGGAGTCGGTTTTTGAAGCTTTTGACAAGCTTTTGGGGACGAGATTCTATGTCTCGTTGTATTGGTGGACATGTGGGTGAACCTAGCAAGGAAATGAAGGGCTAGAAGACTCATCCCGACCGGGAAGGATGTCATCCCGATCGGGATGAGTGTGCTGAAAATTGGACATTCTGGAGAGAGTCATCCCGACCGGGAAGAGGGCTTCCCGACCGGGACGGGTGTGTCATCCCGACCGGTACCATCCATCCCGACCGGGATGGTCCCCTTCTCCTCTTTTGGCCTCTTCTTCACCATGTGAGTCCACCCAACCATTTTATACCCCCTCCCAACCTCCCTACTTACCCTTGCACATATCATATGACCCTACACTTCATTTACATACCCTCACCTCAGTTTCTCTTCACTTTACACCGACTTTCCCATCAAATCCCACCCCCCTTACACCATTACTACCTCTACCATGCGGTTTTATCAAGTTTGAAGCGGGAGGACGATGAAGAAGACAAGCAAAGTACCTATATTGATCTATGAGACGATGGAGTTCGTGAGTTTCTAACCTATCGGTAAGGCGACTCTTTTGTTCTTTTCCGTCTTTTGTTGCTTGTTGCCCTTTGAATACTCCCCTTCCCTTATTTTGTGTCGTGGTGGCCCTCGGGGCCTTGGTATTTGTTGCTCCCGACTCTCGGTGACGTGACTACATCGAGAGTCATTTCAAAATCCAAATTTACAAGATTTTCACCCTTCTTTGTAGGATTTAGTCAGATTTGGGCGGAATCCGGGCTAGGTGACTTGATTACACCTAGCCCTCCCCTCCCATTTCCTTTTATTTCCTTCTTTTTATTTCTTCCCCCATCCATATCTTTTCTCGTCTCGGCCCACGCTGACTTGACTACACTCCGGCCGGACACCTTCTACCCTTTTCTCCACTCTTCTTTTTGATTTTTAGCATTATTTTCGTAGTTTCCTTTCTTTTCTTTTGTCTCTCCGCACACTACGATCGAGCATGAGGACATTGCTCGGTTTAAGTGTGGGGGAGTGATATTCTATCGTAGTTAGTTTTATTTTACTAGTTTTTCAAAAAAAAACTTCAAAAACCCTAAAAATTTGAAAAATTCTACAAAAATCAAAAAGATTTTCTTTTTTGTGACTTTTTCTTTTATGTCTTTGTGTCGTATACTTGTTTTGCTGTGTGTGTTTTGCCTCCCTTTTCCTTATAGGTTGCTTAATCACCGTTACTTTTGGAACGCTTTCAAGACATCCGGTAACATCTTCTATCCCTTTTCCCTCTTTATTTCTTGTGGAGTTTGGAGGCAATTGTGATGTTGTGTGCTCGGGTTGAGCTTTGTGCATATTGGTGAATGATTTAGTGACTTGTATGGAATATCGGGGTGGTATTTGTGTTCTTTATGTGTTTGTTCTCCTTGTTTTGTTGTGTTATCTTTTGTCTCTTTTTCGTTCATTTTCGTCATGTCTTCCTTTTGTGTTGTATTAGTTGTGTCTTGTGTGTGTAAAATGTTTTTTGAAAACCCGGTTTAGAGGCTAGTGTGCGAGTGTTTACTTTCCCTTCCTAGTAGTATAATTCGAGTCTTGGACTTTAGCCTAGTAGAATGATCCTAAATCAATGATTTCGTTGGTCCTTTACCTTGAGTCCACCTAGCTTACTAGGGATTTACTACGGGATTTGCATTTTGACCATTATGACCACCCACGGTGTGAAAAGGCCTTGGTTGCCGAGTCCCGTCCCTTAGGTGACCTTGTTTGACATTTCTCGACTAGTCCAAGTTCCCCCCTTTTTGTGAGTATGAAGGGAAGACGTCGTCCCGACATACCCATTACCCTACCTCCTACACATATCCACACAAAAAAATTCCAATTTGTTGAAATCTCTCTCTCTTGTTGCAAAAAGAAATGCCTACAACTCATATCAAGCCAAAAAAAAAGAGCAAAGAAAAGAAAAAGAAATAAAACGAAAGAAAGAAAAGATTGAAGAAAAAGAAAAGGCACTAAAAGCCAAAAAGAAAATAGAAAAGAAGAAAAACAAATGGCATAGCAAAACAAAGCAAAAATGCAAGAGAAAGAAAAAAATGCCAAAAAGAAAATCGTCTCACAAAAAGAATCCCAACATCTCAAAATAAGCCTTTTACCGACTACTACCGTGAAGAGCCTACCAAAGGACCCAGTCCCTAGGAAGGATGATAGCGGTAATGGTCGGTCTTCCCTCACTTTGAAAATATTTCCACCTTTTTACTTGGACTAATTAAGCGGTTTTGGGCATGGGACGACCCTCTTGGCTCATCGCTAAAGGGGGCGGGTCTTCACTTACCTACAGTGTCGACTAACACCGTCGTTCATCACTTTCCATCCCGCCGATCGTCCCGTAGTACGTTCTTAGAAAGTTAGGAGGACCTAGGTAAGTTACCAACGTTTTTTGTTGCTTTATCGTCATACTATTAGGGTCTAGTTCATCTTGGTTTGTACCGCTAGCTTGGGAACGTTGTCACTTGCCTCGAGTCCTAAACCGGTGCTTCTTTCACCGCTTGTTTGAGGGAAGCGGTATTTCTTTTCTTTTGGGTGCAACCGATTATTTGTTTGTTTGTATGTTTGTTTGATTATGTGTTTTGTGTCCGGTTGCATCCACGGTTTTGGGTGCAACCGATTATTTGCAACTACTAGTCAATCAAGCCTTTCAACAAACATGTGATGTGCACCAAACCAAGAGGAAACCCAAATCTTCCACCAACATCTCCAACAATCCCTTAATCACCCAATTAACACCCTAATCACCCTACTAACCCTAGCAAGAACACTACTCTAACATAATCAAACTAACACTAACAAGAATAAGAGGAATCAGCACAAGAATCCAAACATACATAATGGAAAACAAGGATAAACAACAAACAATGAATAAAGATGAGAACTTGATAAACAATAAAGGATTAAGAGTAAAAGGAGAAGAAGATTATACCAAACTACAAGGGAAAAGGAAAAGGAGAACAGGCGACTCGCCCGGGATGCATGCGGCTCGCGTCCCGGGCTGTTTTCGAAATCGTTTTTCGGAAAATTGATAGCTTTATTAAATCGCGTACAAATATTGCATGATTTATACTCTACTTAATTTTGCGGTATTCGTTATATTCGATATTCGATTATGAAATCGATATCAAACATGCGGAATGTTTTTTAGAAAAGAAAAAAAAAGGTTTTGTAAATCGTTTGAAAATCGAACTAAAAAAAATGTTACTTCTCTCCGCGTTAAAATCGTCGTATTATGTTTTTAAGACCATGTAACGTTTTTTTTAGCATCAACAAGATTAATTTAGTTCTTTTTTGATACGATATTTGACTAGAGAGTCGATATCGTATTTTTAAGAACGTTTTTTTTTATATGAAAAATAGGTCGTAGTATCGATATTATAGAAAATAAAAGATGCGATGATGACCCTTAATAAAAACGGACCGACGACGCAAAAAAAAACGAGGAGAAGGACGAGTGAAGAAGGAGTAGAAAAGAGAGAACGGGTTTGATTTTACACCCTCAACCTACATGATTTGTTTACTCGAAACGGGGCTCGTCGGAACGTGGCTTAGACACGGGAGCGTCGAGATAATGTCGGTGAGTTATGGTGGTATGGGACGTGTATGGTGTAGGGTCGAGGCAGCCGGTTTTCGTGGGTCTAGGCGGCGTAATCTCGGGTTTGTAATATCGGTCTTTCGATGCTATGAATGCGTGTGTGTATGAGTTGTGTATGTGTATGAATCTCGAGGTTAATGTATGATGTGTGTGTGAGAGGGTCCTATTTATTGGAGAGGTCTTCAATTGAAGCTAGAATAGGTACTCTTGCTTGGGTGATAAGAAATACCGATTAGGATAGGAAAAGTAAGAAGTTGAAGAGAATGAGAATTCCGTTTCTTGGCGGGGAAGAAATGTACCCGGCTGGAATTGGGTACTCGGCCGAGTATGCTTGTGCTTGGTCGAGTATTTGGTCGGGTATTCGGATAGAATTCCTACTGGAGATCGAATTTTATCCTTAACGGAATTGTTTAATATTTTTTGTAGCTGATTTTTGTAGCGTTTGAGCTCAAACCGGACTTGTAAGGTGACACGGCTGGTTTCATGCCTCGGAAAAATATCTTCGACCGGGATTTGACTCGGTCGTTAAAAGACGGTTTTGCCCTTGGTGTCGGATTCGACCCAAATTAGTCTTATTTGACTCGAAATGACCCACTTGGCCTGAATTTGAGGTTGGTTTTGTGAGATTTGTACTCCTTAAAAATCCCAAGCCAAATGCCAATGATTTCGAGCTCATATTCGAGTACGTAAAAGCATGTTTGCGTCCGATCATCATCGGATGTTTGTCGCAAACTACTATAAACACCAGGCAGCCAAATGTGGGTGTCTACAGAGCCCCCACTCTGAATGAGGCTTGGACAGGGCGAGAGTCAGAGCAGCTACCAGGTCAATCAAAGATTAAGACCTGGCAAACTTCCGATCGGGTCGTTTAAAGTCCATTAGACTCTGCGTGAAGGGCCCGCCGGCCACAGATTAGAAATATACCTGAGCTGCGATCATAACTCCGTGGAGAATTTGGCCTTGTCGCGTAAGTCCCGGGTGCACCTGTATGTGGGCCCATCCCGTAAAATACCGCTGGGGAGTTAGTTGTTAGGCTCTGCTTAAATCGTCCTTGTACATGATTTATGCAAGGCTTTGCATGTAGCATTTTTAGGAGAAATGACTCGCGCTGGGGAATAGAAATTTTGAAGAAGACTCTGAAAGCAGAGAAATTTTGAAAAATAGAGTATTTTTTGACTCTGAATAGGAATAGGAATGCTCGGGATGACTTAGCTAGACTCTAGGATAAGGCCTGTATGCTAAATCCTCCGGGATTAGGAATCCTAAAGCAAGGAGGAAAGTCTAGGTTTAATGCTATAAATACCCTTCCCTTGCTTTTAATTTCTTCATAATTCTCACAATTCCCCTCCTTCTTAAAGAGAAACAAGCCCTCAGAAACTTATTCTTCTTTTTTAGAAATCCAATTATGGGAATCGACTTTTTTAGAAACTATCCCGTTTTCGGTTCACGATCCCAGGAGAAAATTACGGAAATTTTTAGGACTTTCTCACATGGAGGTATCTCGTATGCTAGATGGAGATACTGTCTCTTTGATTGATCTGGCTGAAAAATTTATGAACCCACATTACGTCCGGGTCAGGCCGGTCCATAGTCGCAGGGTCTTTGCTTTTTCTATGCTCCATGTTTATGCCTTCGAAGGTCAAATGGATCTGTTATCTTGTATGGGCCATGTCCGAATTTTCACCGTGGTTGACCTGATGGAAACGGAGCACAGACCGGCTTGGCTGATTACAGGAGAAATTATCCAAGGTTTCGATAATCGTAAGAGGGATCCGTCGATCCGGTTGACTGGGAGTACCCGCCTTCTACATGTATACCGCCTCGGTTTTTTTTTCTGATTTCTCAACTTTTTGATTTTTCCGCGATTTTCTAGACTATTTCGCGATTTTTGTTTCTTGCGATTTCGTGGGTTTTTTTTTCACGGTTTCCGGCTCCAGCGGGCACTCGATCGAGTCACCCTGGCACTCGATCGAGTCACCCTGTCACTCGATCGAGTCACCCTGGCACTCAATCGAGTCACCCTGGCACTTGATCGAGTGCCTTCTCAAAAAAACCTCTTGTCCGGCTTCTGGAGCATCACTCGATCGAGTGACCTCCAAACACTCGATCGAGTGCCCCTCTGCGGACATCAATTTTTGGCTTGATAATCATTTTTTCCGTTTCTTTTTCAGCTTTGGCTATTCGAGAGGCTGTCAATCGTGGATCCTCCCCTTAACGTGAGCCGATATCGCCCTAATCAAGGGATGACGAGGAGACGGGCCGTTGACTTTTCTCGCCTTAATACTCAAAGATACTGTGACGAAGTTATGTCTTTCCATGGAGGCCCATTGATCCGATGGACGGTACCATGGTGGCCCATTTATGTTCGAACTGGTTTGGAATCGAGGGATAGGGCGCGATATCAGGTGATCCTATCTTTTAGGCAGACAATTCACCTTTACCCCGATCGCATACTTAGGCAATATGGTCGGGCCCAAAGAATCCCGGAGATTGAAGCGGTCATGAGTGAATCTACTCAGCTGACGGATGTAATGTGTGACACCTGGATGTAACGGTGGTACACCCGGGCTACCTGGTCCGTTCCCAAGACTCTCCACTCCATCTGGGTATCGGACTCTTATGTGAAATGGACGAAGGCGGATTCTGCCAAAGCCCGTGCTGCCCTGAAGACTGACGAGGCTTTTGACCTGTTGCGCCGAGAACAAGCTAAAGATAACCGGGGTTTCTTTGATGATGGTGATACTCCAGCTACTTTAGTTCGGCTGATGTCAGGCCAGAAAAGAAAAACTAGGACTCAAACGGAAGGGTCCAGTACTAAAGGTGCGCGGGGGAAGGTGAGCCCCCAGACAAACCTGGAAAGGAGACTTGGCCCAAGATTAGCGGTTCAGGACCGACTTGGTCCTCGAGACAGACTACCCGAGCATGTATGGGCTCGGCTTGGACCAGTGAAAATGGCAGCAGACCCGCAGTCGAAAAAACGGGTTCGAGCAAAGGAAGTTCCACTTGTGATTAGGGAACGTTCTCCGCCGCCCCGTCAACCTAGGGATCCGCGCGACCCAAAAGACAAGGGGAAAGGGAAAATGCATGAATACTAGTCTCCTAAATTTTATTATTTAAGTACTACTTTTATTTTTGTGGTGTGATTTTGCTGTTTGCTTTTTTGTGTGATGTTTATTTTGAAAATTCCCGAGTTTATCGGTTTTTTAATAAAAGACATATTAGTGAATACCGTTCCCGTCTTTTCGTTATTGCAGCGGTTGCACCCTTTTGAGGGGTTGCCTACGTATCCACGATTAGTGGAATCAAACTAAACGTAGTTCAAGCATAGAATTTTGCAATTTTTCGAAATACATCAAGAGTATTAGTTCGAGATGTGCGATAGTAGGATAAGTAATCCTAGTTATTGACTTGCTTATAATTTTTGAAAATCTGTAAAAAGACGAATTTTTATAAACTTTTAGCAAATGACATTGAGATAAGGTTTAGGGGTAGTAGCGTTTCAACTGGTCCAAGTGAAGAGTTGGAGCAAATCCGACTCGATACATACACTTTTTGGAGCCAACGAAGTGAAGGAACGATCACTCGATGCCTTGGATTCGACCCCGAGACCTCGGGACTCAATCCCGAGCCTCTTAGACCCGATCCTGAGTCCCGAGAATCGATGAGAAACGCATGAGAAGCAAGGAGGGACCAAAAAGAGCTTATTTGAGGCCTACAAGACCCATCCTGGTCGGGATGGCCTCATCCTGTCCGGGATGAGGTGCACAAAAGCGAGTGCTACTGACCTGGGTCCGTCCCGGTCGGGACCAGCCCGTCCCGGTCGAGATCAAGCATAACACAGCGCTGTGTTATCAATAATACCAGACTGTGTTATTGCCCATCCCGGTCGGGACCAATCCGTCCCGGTCGGGACCATGGAGCTGCAGCAAGCCTTGTTTATTTTCCTCTCCTTCATACTTGTAACCTTATAAATACTCTTCCTCTTGTAATCTTATAGTATGTTCTTCACTTCCCCTTAAACCCTAGCATATTTTAGCTTAGATTAGCATAGATTAGTGTAGATTAGTCGTTAATTAGTGGTTAATCTTAGTTTAGTACTTGTATTAAGGGAATTATTCAAGATCCATCCAAGATTGACAACCTTGGTTGATTGTTTTGGGTTTTTCTTATTAATGCAAGTTTCAATCTTCCTTTCATCTTGTTAGTAGGTATAGTCTTCTTTTCCCTTCTTTTAATCTTGTTTACTCATTCAAGTTTTCATCTTTGATTATTGTTTATTGTTCTTGTTAGTTTCATTATGTATGTTTTGATGTTTGTGTTGTTTCCTCTTGTTTATGTTAGTATTAGTTTGATAATGTGTGAGTAGACTTGTTGTGGGGTTAGTAAGGGGATTAAGTGTTGATTATGGATGATTAGGGTTTGATTGTGGGTAAGGTGGATTCTTTGTTGATAAGTGTAGTATGTAGTGCCTAATTTGTTGTGTTTTGGTCCCGTTTTCCTTGTGAAGGAGCGATTTCTGGGCTACTTATACTTCCTCTAGCTCGTTTTAGGTTCCCAAGACTATTCATGGAGAATTGGAACGATTCCGACTCGTTTCATACACTTTTGGAGCCAACGAAGAGAAGGAACGATCACTTGATGCCTTGGATTCGATCCCGAGACCTTGGGACCCATTTCCGAGCCCCTTAGACTCAATCCCGAGCACCGAGAATCGATGAGAAGCCCATGAGAAGCAAGGAGGGACCCTTGAGATCATATTTGAGGCCTACAAGACCCATCATGGTCGAGATAAGAGCCATCATGGTCAGGATGAAGAGGACAAGCAAAAGCAAGCTACTGCAGGCCGTCATGGCCATGACGCCCATGACCATCATGGCCATGACGGGGGTGCCTCATGGTCCTGAGCCCCCTCATCATGGCCGTGAGCCCCCTGTTTCTCCTCGCACTTTGTCACTTCATTCCCCTTATTCTTACAACCCTATATATACCCCCCTCTGGCAATCTTATGTTATGTTAGACATTACCCATAAACCCTAGCCTAGTTTAGCATAGATTAGCATAGATTAGTGTAGATTAGTCCTTAGTTAATCTTTATTCCTAGTTTAACTCTTGTAATTTGGGAATTCTTGAAGAATCCAACCAAGATTGACAACCTTGGTTGATGTATTTGGGTTTTCTTCCATTTATGCAAGATTTCTTCTTTTCATCTTCTCTAGTATGGTATGATCTTGTTTTCTCTTCTCTTAATCTTGTTTTATTAATCAAGTTTCAATATTTAGTTCTTGTTTATTGTTTCGTTCATCATTCTTGTTAGTTTTACATATGCATCCTCTTGTTCTTGTTTTGGTTCATCTTGTTAGTGTTAGTTTTAGATTAGATATGTTAGAGTAGACTCTTGATAGGGTTATTAGGGTGATTGGATGTGATTGTGGATGATTAAGGGTTTGTTGGAGATGTTGGTGGAAGTTTTGGGTTTCCTCTTGGTTTGATGCATGGTACATGTTTGTTGAAATGCTTGAATGACATGTTGATGTAAATCCTTGTGTTTTTCTTGCCTTTTCTCTTGTGGGTGATAGTTTGCTTGTGGGTTTGGTTCCCTCACTACGTAGCGAGAGCCCGGTGAGGACGACCCTTAGGTCGGTCTACGTAGCGAGAGCCCGGATGCGACCTAGGCCACGATAGCATGCTAGTAACCCCGATTGTTTTGTGTGTCGCTAAGATGGGTCCTATCAAGAACCTCTAGGTCGGTCTACGTAGCGAGAGCCCGGACTACACCTAGATTACCCGACTACCTCTTCACCTTAGCTTCTCCTCGACCATCCCATCACTCCATGAACCCGACCTAACCCTAGTCTTCCTTCTTAGTGTTATCCTAGCTTCCCTTAGTCCTAGTTTTAGACCTTACCTAGTTCATAGCCTCCCCTTTAGAATAGCTTGTCTCGAACATAGTCCTTGACCGTAGCATACCTTAGTCCGACCTCCCGTCCCCATGGATTCGACACGACTTACCCTAGCTACCCACTAGGTATAGTTGGTTTTATTTGACGGTTGCGATCCTCGACAAATCCTCCCATCAAATTGGCGTCGTTGCCGGGGACGGCGTAGTTTAGACTTTTGTTTGCTTAGTTGTGGACTTTGTTCTTGACTTTTGTCTTCTCTTCTCCTTGTGTATCTCCGTTTTTCTTCTTGTGTGCTATTCCACCCTCCTAGTGCCTCAAAAGCACTAGGCTACTAACGTTTGCTCAAGTGCTTCTAGCTCATCCTAGGTACCAAAGCGACGTTATGGACATGGCTCGTCCAAGCTACCATCAATCGTCACGGGATAACTTTGGGGCAAATGGCCAAGTCCCGAAATTTCACCAACCATATCAACCTCATCAACAATCTTATGAACGACCTCCATATGGTTATCATGAAAGTTGTCAAGGATCATTCCAACATCTTAACAACTACCAAACACCCTCACATAACCCACAACCACAAGATCCCAACTTTGAGACTTTTCAAATGATGATTCGATTGCTTAAGAGTCAACAAGAAGCGATAACTCTAATGCAAAAGACTCAACAAGCGATGATGGCTCAAATACTAGGGGTTGGAGAGGAGCTCAAGGCCCAAATAGAGGTGCAAGATGCTCGCATCAATGCATTCATAGCTCATATCACGATGTCGGCCACTCGAGCTCCACAACATGTTGAGGAAGGTTCATTTGGGCAAGAAGGTCGGGTGTCTCCACAAGAAAGTCAACCCAATCTTGAAGCTACAAATGAAGAAGAGAGGGTCGATCAAGAGACCATTGTTGAGTGTTGCTTGGGTGGTGAAGATAGGGGAAGAATAGAGGGAGTTGAGGCTTCAAGGGCCAACAATGAGGAGGGGAGTGAACATGATTCTCGAGATAATTCTTGGGGAGCCGATGTATTGGCTATCAAATTGGATTTGTTCGATTTTCTTCGTGATGATCCGGATCTAGACAATCCAAAGCCAAGTGAAGACATACCTCCTCTAGGCCAACATGACAAGGTGAGTGAAAAGGAGCGCAATATTTGGGAAAAAGAAGTAGATGCCTTGGAACTTGCCTTGATTGGGAGATTTGAGGATCCTAAAGCCTCCAATGAAGAAAACTTGATGCCTTCTCCTCCTCTACCGCACTCGATGTCTAGTCCCTTGTCTTGTGAGACGGTTGATGAAGAGAATCCTTTTCGGGCGGTGGAAAAGAGTTCCTCTCTCGACCCCGTAGAAGAAGCGACACCCCTAGGGTGTGATCTCCCGCATCATAATGCCGAGCATGACTCTAGACCACTATACCTACCGGATGGTCATAAGAGTCGTCGCTATCATGGTTCCGAAGACCCGGAAGATCACGAGAACCCCGAGCATAATGAAGATCATCGCTTCTTCCCTCCGACTTGGAAGCTCTTGGAAGTGGCTAGGCTCGGCCATGTGAGCTTAATTGAAGATGTTGCTAGAGCATTTGACTTACTCCTTCGAGCTCTTGATGGCTATGGAGGCGTAGTTGGTGAGAGTAGCTAGTGTAAATATCTTTTCCCTTTTCTTTTGTGCTTGTATTTGTGTTTATGTTTGTTTGGATAGTTTGGTTTCTAGGATTTGTTAGCTTTGGTGGAATTCTTGTAGTTCGGTGTTTTGATGAACGATATGAGGGAGGGAATTTGATGTTGTATTTGAGCTTGTTTGCTAGATATGAAGTGAAGATGAAGTCTTGGAGAGTAGTTGATGATAGAAGCTTGGATTTGGGCATGGGAGTCGGTTTCTGAAGCTTTTGACAAGCTTTTGGGGACGAGATTCTATGTCTCGTTGTATTGGTGGACATGTGGGTGAAGCTAGCAAGGAAATGAAGGGCTAGAAGACTCATCCCGACCGGGAAGGATGTCATCCCGATCGGGATGAGTGTGCTGAAAATTGGACATTCTGGAGAGTCATCCCGACCGGGAAGAGGGCTTCCCGACCGGGACGGGTGTGTCATCCCGACCGGTACCATCCATCCCGACCGGGATGGTCCCCTTCTCCTCTTTTGGCCTCTTCTTCACCATGTGAGTCCACCCAACCATTTTATACCCCCTCCCAACCTCCCTACTTACCCTTGCACATATCATATGACCCAACACTTCATTTACATACCCTCACCTCAGTTTCTCTTCACTTTACACCGACTTTCCCATCAAATCCCACCCCCCTTACACCATTACTACCTCTACCATGCGGTTTTATCAAGTTTGAAGCGGGAGGACGATGAAGAAGACAAGCAAAGTACCTATATTGATCTATGAGACGATGGAGTTCGTGAGTTGCTAACCTATCGGTAAGGCGACTCTTTTGTTCTTTTCCGTCTTTTGTTGCTTGTTGCCCTTTGAATACTCCCCTTCCCTTATTTTGTGTCGTGGTGGCCCTCGGGGCCTTGGTATTTGTTGCTCCCGACTCTCGGTGACGTGACTACATCGAGAGTCATTTCAAAATCCAAATTTACAAGATTTTCACCCTTCTTTGTAGGATTTAGTCGGATTTGGGCGGAATCCGGGCTAGGTGACTTGATTACACCTAGCTCTCCCCTCCCATTTCCTTTTATTTCCTTCTTTTTATTTCTTCCCCCATCCATATCTTTTCTCGTCTCGGCCCACGGTGACTTGACTACACCCCGGCCGGACACCTTCTACCCTTTTCTCCACTCTTCTTTTTGATTTTTAGCATTATTTTCGTAGTTTCTTTTCTTTTCTTTTGTCTCTCCGCACACTACGATCGAGCATGAGGACATTGCTCGGTTTAAGTGTGGGGGAGCGATATTCTATCGTAGTTAGTTTTATTTTACTAGTTTTTCAAAAAAAAACTTCAAAAACCCTAAAAATTTGAAAAATTCTACAAAAATCAAAAAGATTTTCTTTTTTGTGACTTTTTCTTTTATGTCTTTGTGTCGTATACTTGTTTTGCTGTGTGTGTTTTGCCTCCCTTTTCCTTATAGGTTGCTTAATCACCGTTACTTTTGGAACGCTTTCAAGACATCCGGTAACATCTTCTATCCCTTTTCCCTCTTTATTTCTTGTGGAGTTTGGAGGCAATTGTGATGTTGTGTGCTCGGGTTGAGCTTTGTGCATATTGGTGAATGATTTAGTGACTTGTATGGAATATCGAGGTGGTATTTGTGTTCTTTATGTGTTTGTTCTCCTTGTTTTGTTGTGTTATCTTTTGTCTCTTTTTCGTTCATTTTCGTCATGTCTTCCTTTTGTGTTGTATTAGTTGTGTCTTGTGTGTGTAAAATGTTTTTTGAAAACCCGGTTTAGAGGCTAGTGTGCGAGTGTTTACTTTCCCTTCCTAGTAGTATAATTCGAGTCTTGGACTTTAGCCTAGTAGAATGATCCTAAATCAATGATTTCGTTGGTCCTTTACCTTGAGTCCACCTAGCTTACTAGGGATTTACTACGGGATTTGCATTTTGACCATTATGACCACCCACGGTGTGAAAAGGCCTTGGTTGCCGAGTCCCGTCCCTTAGGTGACCTTGTTTGACATTTCTCGACTAGTCCAAGTTCCCCCCTTTTTGTGAGTATGAAGGGAAGACGTCGTCCCGACATACCCATTACCCTACCTCCTACACATATCCACACAAAAAAATTCCAATTTGTTGAAATCTCTCTCTCTTGTTGCAAAAAGAAATGCCTACAACTCATATCAAGCCAAAAAAAAGAGCAAAGAAAAGAAAAAGAAATAAAACGAAAGAAAGAAAAGATTGAAGAAAAAGAAAAGGCACTAAAAGCCAAAAAGAAAATAGAAAAGAAGAAAAACAAATGGCATAGCAAAACAAAGCAAAAATGCAAGAGAAAGAAAAAAATGCCAAAAAGAAAATCGTCTCACAAAAAGAATCCCAACATCTCAAAATAAGCCTTTTACCGACTACTACCGTGAAGAGCCTACCAAAGGACCGAGTCCCTAGGAAGGATGATAGCGGTAATGGTCGGTCTTCCCTCACTTTGAAAATATTTCCACCTTTTTACTTGGACTAATTAAGCGGTTTTGGGCATGGGACGACCCTCTTGGCTCATCGCTAAAGGGGGCGGGTCTTCACTTACCTACAGTGTCGACTAACACCGTCGTTCATCACTTTCCATCCCGCCGATCGTCCCGTAGTACGTTCTTAGAAAGTTAGGAGGACCTAGGTAAGTTACCAACGTTTTTTGTTGCTTTATCGTCATACTATTAGGGTCTAGTTCATCTTGGTTTGTACCGCTAGCTTGGGAACGTTGTCACTTGCCTCGAGTCCTAAACCGGTGCTTCTTTCACCGCTTGTTTGAGGGAAGCGGTATTTCTTTTCTTTTGGGTGCAACCGATTATTTGTTTGTTTGTATGTTTGTTTGATTATGTGTTTTGTGTCCGGTTGCATCCACGGTTTTGGGTGCAACCGATTATTTGCAACTACTAGTCAATCAAGCCTTTCAACAAACATGTGATGTGAACCAAACCAAGAGGAAACCCAAATCTTCCACCAACATCTCCAACAATCCCTTAATCACCCAATTAACACCCTAATCACCCTACTAACCCTAGCAAGAACACTACTCTAACATAATCAAACTAACACTAACAAGAATAAGAGGAATCAACACAAGAATCCAAACATACATAATGGAAAACAAGGATAAACAACAAACAATGAATAAAGATGAGAACTTGATAAACAATAAAGGATTAAGAGTAAAAGGAGAAGAAGATTATACCAAACTACAAGGGAAAAGGAAAAGGAGAACACTTGTATAGAAGAAAACCCAAACAATTCCACCAAGGTTGTCAAGCTTGGTGGATTCTTCAAGAGATCCAAAATACAAGAGCTAATCTATGATTAACTACTAATTACTGACTAATCTACCCTAATCTAATCTAATCTAACCTAAAGTAGTCTAAGGTTTTAGGAGAAGTCAAGAATATGAGCTTTACATAACAAGGGAAGGGTATATATAGGGTTTAAGAATGAAAGGAGAGGAAAAGAAAGGAAGGCGTGCAGCAGCAGGCCCGTCCCGGCCGAGACGGGGTGGTCCCGGTCGGGACGAGGTCGGTCCCGGTCGGGACGCCATGGTCTCGGTCGGGATGGACCCTCAGTAGGCTCAGCTTCGTTTCCTACTTCATCCCGGACGGGATGAGGCCATACCCGTTCGGGATGAGCCTTGTAGGCCTCCATTATGAACATTTTGGTCCCTCCTTGCTTCTCATGGGCTTCCCATCGATTCTCGGGACTCGGGATCGGGTCTCGGAGGCTCGGGATTGGGTCCCATGGTCTCGGGGTCGATTCCAAGGCATCGAATCATCGTTCCTTTACTCCGTTGGCTCCAAAATGTGTATGTATAGAGTCGGAATCGCTCCAACTCTTCCAAATCGGTCTCGGGAACCTGAAACGAACTAAAGGAAGCATAAGAAGCCCCTAAACCGCTCCCAAGGAGCGATTCTACAAGGAAAATGGGACCAAAACACTACAAAATAGGCACTACAAACCACACTTATCAGTGATGCATGGTTTTGAAAAGTTTATGACACGTGACTGACTTAACACGTGTTGACCGAAGTCCTAAAAAATATTTATCGAGACCCGAAACATGCTGAAAAGCCCGCTGTTTTGCTAAACCAGGAGCCACTCGATCGAGTCATTGCGGGACTCGACCGAGTGGTCTCGAAAAAAGGCTCCTGTCTCGGTTTTGGGGTGCCACTCGATCGAGTGGGCTAGGCACTCGATCGAGTGCCCTCTGTATGGACTGCTGTCCAGTTTTTTTTTGTTCTCGAAATTGTTCTTTTTTTATGTCGCGTATTCCAGGAGATCGCGCGGCTCGCTCGGGAAGGGCGCGACTTGCGCGAGACAGGCGACTCGCCCGGGATGCATGCGGCTCGCGTCCCGGGCTGTTTTCGAAATCGTTTTTCGGAAAATTGATAGCTTTATTAAATCGCGTACAAATATTGCATGATTTATACTCTACTTAATTTTGCGGTATTCGTTATATTCGATATTCGATTATGAAATCGATATCAAACATCCGGAATGTTTTTTAGAAAAGAAAAAAAAAGGTTTTGTAAATCGTTTGAAAATCGAACTAAAAAAAATGTTACTTCTCTCCGCGTTAAAATCGTCGTATTATGTTTTTAAGACCATGTAACGTTTTTTTTAGCATCAACAAGATTAATTTAGTTCTTTTTTGATACGATATTTGACTAGAGAGTCGATATCGTATTTTTAAGAACGTTTTTTTATATGAAAAATAGGTCGTAGTATCGATATTATAGAAAATAAAAGATGCGATGATGACCCTTAATAAAAACGGACCGACGACGCAAAAAAAAACGAGGAGAAGGACGATTGAAGAAGGAGTAGAAAAGAGAGAACGGGTTTGATTTTACACCCTCAACCTACATGATTTGTTTACTCGAAACGGGGCTCGTCGGAACGTGGCTTAGACACGGGAGCGTCGAGGTAATGTCGGTGAGTTATGGTGGTATGGGACGTGTATGGTGTAGGGTCGAGGCAGCCGGTTTTCGTGGGTCTAGGCGGCGTAATCTCGGGTTTGTAATATCGGTCTTTCGATGCTATGAATGCGTGTGTGTATGAGTTGTGTATGTGTATGAATCTCGAGGTTAATGTATGATGTGTGTGTGAGAGGGTCCTATTTATTGGAGAGGTCTTCAACTGAAGCTAGAATAGGTACTCTTGCTTGGGTGATAAGAAATACCGATTAGGATAGGAAAAGTAAGAAGTTGAAGAGAATGAGAATTCCGTTTCTTGGCGGGGAAGAAATGTACCCGGCTGGAATTGGGTACTCGGCCGAGTATGCTTGTGCTTGGTCGAGTATTTGGTCGGGTATTCGGATAGAATTCCTACTGGAGATCGAATTTTATCCTTAACGGAATTGTTTAATATTTTTTGTAGCTGATTTTTGTAGCGTTTGAGCTCAAACCGGACTCGTAGGGTGACACGGCTGGTTTCATGCCTCGGAAAAATATCTTCGACCGGGTTTTGACTCGGTCGTTAAAAGACGGTTTTGCCCTTGGTGTCGGATTCGACCCAAATTAGTCTTATTTGACTCGAAATGACCCACTTGGCCTGAATTTGAGGTTGGTTTTGTGAGATTTGTACTCCTTAAAAATCCCAAGCCAAATGCCAATGATTTCGAGCTCATATTCGAGTACGTAAAAGCATGTTTGCGTCCGATCATCATCGGATGTTTGTCGCAAACTACTATAAACACCAGGCAGCCAAATGTGGGTGTCTACAGAGCCCCCACTCTGAATGAGGCTTGGACAGGGCGAGAGTCAGAGCAGCTACCAGGTCAATCAAAGATTAAGACCTGGCAAACTTCCGGTCGGGTCGTTTAAAGTCCATTAGACTCTGCGTGAAGGGCCCGCCGGCCACAGATTAGAAATATACCTGAGCTGCGATCATAACTCCGTGGAGAATTTGGCCTTGTCGCGTAAGTCCCGGGTGCACCTGTATGTGGGCCCATCCCGTAAAATACCGCTGGGGAGTTAGTTGTTAGGCTCTGCTTAAATCGTCCCTGTACATGATTTATGCAAGGCTTTGCATGTAGCATTTTTAGGAGAAATGACTCGCGCTGGGGAATAGAAATTTTGAAGAAGACTCTGAAAGCAGAGAAATTTTGAAAAATAGAGTATTTTTTGACTCTGAATAGGAATAGGAATGCTCGGGATGACTTAGCTAGACTCTAGGATAAGGCCTGTATGCTAAATCCTCCGGGATTAGGAATCCTAAAGCAAGGAGGAAAGTCTGGGTTTAATGCTATAAATACCCTTCCCTTGCTTTTAATTTCTTCATAATTCTCACAATTCCCCTCCTTCTTAAAGAGAAACAAGCCCTCAGAAACTTATTCTTCTTTTTTAGAAATCCAATTATGGGAATCGACTTTTTTAGAAACTATCCCGTTTTCGGTTCACGATCCCAGGAGAAAATTACGGAAATTTTTAGGACTTTCTCACATGGAGGTATCTCGTATGCTAGATGGAGATACTGTCTCTTTGATTGATCTGGCTGAAAAATTTATGAACCCACATTACGTCCGGGTCAGGCCGGTCCATAGTCGCAGGGCCTTTGCTTTTTCTATGCTCCATGTTTATGCCTTCGAAGGTCAAATGGATCTGTTATCTTGTATGGGCCATGTCCGAATTTTCACCGTGGTTGACCTGATGGAAACGGAGCACAGCCCGGCTTGGCTGATTACAGGAGAAATTATCCAAGGTTTCGATAATCGTAAGAGGGATCCGTCGATCCGGTTGACTGGGAGTACCCGCCTTCTACATGTATACCGCCTCGGTTTTTTTTTTCTGATTTCTCAACTTTTTGATTTTTCCGCGATTTTCTAGACTATTTCGCGATTTTTGTTTCTTGCGATTTCGTGGTTTTTTTTTCACGGTTTCCGGCTCCAGGGGGCACTCGATCGAGTCACCCTGACACTCGATCGAGTCACCCTGTCACTCGATCGAGTCACCCTGGCACTCAATCGAGTCACCCTGGCACTTGATCGAGTGCCTTCTCAAAAAAACCTCTTGTCCGGCTTCTGGAGCATCACTCGATCGAGTGACCTCCAAACACTCGATCGAGTGCCCCTCTGCGGACATCAATTTTTGGCTTGATAATCATTTTTTCCGTTTCTTTTTCAGCTTTGGCTATTCGAGAGGCTGTCAATCGTGGATCCTCCCCTTAACGTGAGCCGATATCGCCCTAATCAAGGGGTGACGAGGAGACGGGCCGTTGACTTTTCTCGCCTTAATACTCAAAGATACTGTGACGAAGTTATGTCTTTCCATGGAGGCCCATTGATCCGATGGACGGTACCATGGTGGCCCATTTATGTTCGAACTGGTTTGGAATCGAGGGATAGGGCGCGATATCAGGTGATCCTATCTTTTAGGCAGACAATTCACCTTTACCCCGATCGCATACTTAGGCAATATGGTCGGGCCCAAAGAATCCCGGAGATTGAAGCGGTCATGAGTGAATCTACTCAGCTGACGGATGTAATGTGTGACACCTGGATGTAACGGTGGTACACCCGGGCTACCTGGTCCGTTCCCAAGACTCTCCACTCCATCTGGGTATCGGACTCTTATGTGAAATGGACGAAGGCGGATTCTGCCAAAGCCCGTGCTGCCCTGAAGACTGACGAGGCTTTTGACCTGTTGCGCCGAGAACAAGCTAAAGATAACCGGGGTTTCTTTGATGATGGTGATACTCCAGCTACTTTAGTTCGGCTGATGTCAGGCCAGAAAAGAAAAACTAGGACTCAAACGGAAGGGTCCAGTACTAAAGGTGCGCGGGGGAAGGTGAGCCCCCAGACAAACCTGGAAAGGAGACTTGGCCCAAGATTAGCGGTTCAGGACCGACTTGGTCCTCGAGACAGACTACCCGAGCATGTATGGGCTCGGCTTGGACCAGTGAAAATGGCAGCAGACCCGCAGTCGAAAAAACGGGTTCGAGCAAAGGAAGTTCCACTTGTGATTAGGGAACGTTCTCCGCCGCCCCGTCAACCTAGGGATCCGCGCGACCCAAAAGACAAGGGGAAAGGGAAAATGCATGAATACTAGTCTCCTAAATTTTATTATTTAAGTACTACTTTTATTTTTGTGGTGTGATTTTGCTGTTTGCTTTTTTGTGTGATGTTTATTTTGAAAATTCCCGAGTTCATCGGTTTTTTAATAAAAGACATATTAGTGAATACCGTTCCCGTCTTTTCGTTATTGCAGCGGTTGCACCCTTTTGAGGGGTTGCCTACGTATCTACGATTAGTGGAATCAAACTAAACGTAGTTCAAGCATAGAATTTTGCAATTTTTCGAAATACATCAAGAGTATTAGTTCGAGATGTGCGATAGTAGGATAAGTAATCCTAGTTATTGACTTGCTTATAATTTTTGAAAATCTGTAAAAAGACGAATTTTTATAAACTTTTAGCAAATGACATTGAGATAAGGTTTAGGGGTAGTAGCGTTTCAACTGGTCCAAGTGAAGAGTTGGAGCAAATCCGACTCGATACATACACTTTTTGGAGCCAACGAAGTGAAGGAACGATCACTCGATGCCTTGGATTCGACCCCGAGACCTCGGGACCCAATCCCGAGCCTCTTAGACCCGATCCTGAGTCCCGAGAATCGATGAGAAACCCATGAGAAGCAAGGAGGGACCAAAAAGAGCTTATTTGAGGCCTACAAGACCCATCCTGGTCGGGATGGCCTCATCCTGTCCGGGATGAGGTGCACAAAAGCGAGTGCTACTGACCTGGGTCCGTCCCGGTCGGGACCAGCCCGTCCCGGTCGAGATCAAGCATAACACAGCGCTGTGTTATCAATAATACCAGACTGTGTTATTGCCCATCCCGGTCGGGACCAATCCGTCCCGGTCGGGACCATGGAGCTGCAGCAAGCCTTGTTTATTTTCCTCTCCTTCATACTTGTAACCTTATAAATACTCTTCCTCTTGTAATCTTATAGTATGTTCTTCACTTCCCCTTAAACCCTAGCATAGTTTAGCTTAGATTAGCATAGATTAGTGTAGATTAGTCGTTAATTAGTGGTTAATCTTAGTTTAGTACTTGTATTAAGGGAATTATTCAAGATCCATCCAAGATTGACAACCTTGGTTGATTGTTTTGGGTTTTTCTTATTAATGCAAGTTTCAATCTTCCTTTCATCTTGTTAGTAGGTATAGTCTTCTTTTCCCTTCTTTTAATCTTGTTTACTCATTCAAGTTTTCATCTTTGATTATTGTTTATTGTTCTTGTTAGTTTCATTATGTATGTTTTGATGTTTGTGTTGTTTCCTCTTGTTTATGTTAGTATTAGTTTGATAATGTGTGAGTAGATTTGTTGTGGGGTTAGTAAGGGGATTAAGTGTTGATTATGGATGATTAGGGTTTGATTGTGGGTAAGGTGGATTCTTTGTTGATAAGTGTAGTTTGTAGTGCCTAATTTGTTGTGTTTTGGTCCCGTTTTCCTTGTGAAGGAGCGATTTCTGGGCTACTTATACTTCCTCTAGCTCGTTTTAGGTTCCCAAGACTATTCATGGAGAATTGGAACGATTCCGTCTCGTTTCATACACTTTTGGAGCCAACGAAGAGAAGGATTGATCACTTGATGCCTTGGATTCGATCCCGAGACCTTGGGACCCATTTCCGAGCCCCTTAGACTCGATCCCGAGCACCGAGAATCGATGAGAAGCCCATGAGAAGCAAGGAGGGACCCTTGAGATCATATTTGAGGCCTACAAGACCCATCATGGTCGAGATAAGAGCCATCATGGTCAGGATGAAGAGGACAAGCAAAAGCAAGCTACTGCAGGCCGTCATGGCCATGACGCCCATGACCATCATGGCCATGACGGGGGTGCCACATGGTCCTGAGCCCCCTCATCATGGCCGTGAGCCCCCTGTTTCTCCTCGCACTTTGTCACTTCATTCCCCTTATTCTTACAACCCTATATATACCCCCCTCTGGCAATCTTATGTTATGTTAGACATTACCCATAAACCCTAGCCTAGTTTAGCATAGATTAGCATAGATTAGTGTAGATTAGTCCTTAGTTAATCTTTATTCCTAGTTTAACTCTTGTAATTTGGGAATTCTTGAAGAATCCAACCAAGATTGACAACCTTGGTTGATGTATTTGGGTTTTCTTCCATTTATGCAAGATTTCTTCTTTTCATCTTCTCTAGTATGGTATGATCTTGTTTTCTCTTCTCTTAATCTTGTTTTATTAATCAAGTTTCAATCTTTAGTTCTTGTTTATTGTTTCGTTCATCATTCTTGTTAGTTTTACATATGCATCCTCTTGTTCTTGTTTTGGTTCATCTTGTTAGTGTTAGTTTTAGATTAGATATGTTAGAGTAGACTCTTGATAGGGTTATTAGGGTGATTGGATGTGATTGTGGATGATTAAGGGTTTGTTGGAGATGTTGGTGGAAGTTTTGGGTTTCCTCTTGGTTTGATGCATGGTACATGTTTGTTGAAATGCTTGAATGACATGTTGATGTAAATCCTTGTGTTTTTCTTTCCTTTTCTCTTGTGGGTGATAGTTTGCTTGTGGGTTTGGTTCCCTCACTACGTAGCGAGAGCCCGGTGAGGACGACCCTTAGGTCGGTCTACGTAGCGAGAGCCCGGATGCGACCTAGGCCACGATAGCACGCTAGTAACCCCGATTGTTTTGTGTGTCGCTAAGATGGGTCCTATCAAGAACCTCTAGGTCGGTCTACGTAGCGAGAGCCCGGACTATACCTAGATTACCCGACTACCTCTTCACCTTAGCTTCTCCTCGACCATCCCATCACTCCATGAACCCGACCTAACCCTAGTCTTCCTTCTTAGTGTTATCCTAGCTTCCCTTAGTCCTAGTTTTAGACCTTAGCCTAGTTCATAGCCTCCCCTTTAGAATAGCTTGTCTCGAACATAGTCCTTGACCGTAGCATACCTTAGTCCGACCTCCCGTCCCCGTGGATTCGACACGACTTACCCTAGCTACCCACTAGGTATAGTTGGTTTTATTTGACGGTTGCGATCCACGACAAATCCTCCCATCAAATTGGCGTCGTTGCCGGGGACGGCGTAGTTTAGACTTTTGTTTGCTTCGTTGTGGACTTTGTTCTTGACTTTTGTGTTCTCTTCTCCTTGTGTATCTCCGTTTTTCTTCTTGTGTGCTATTCCACCCTCCTAGTGCCTCAAAAGCACTAGGCTACTAACGTTTGCTCAAGTGCTTCTAGCTCATCCTAGGTACCAAAGCGACGTTATGGACATGGCTCGTCCAAGCTACCATCAATCGTCACGGGATAACTTTGGGGCAAATGGCCAAGTCCCGAAATTTCACCAACCATATCAACCTCATCAACAATCTTATGAACGACCTCCATATGGTTATCATGAAAGTTGTCAAGGATCATTCCAACATCTTAACAACTACCAAACACCCTCACATAACCCACAACCACAAGATCCCAACTTTGAGACTTTTCAAATGATGATTCGATTGCTTAAGAGTCAACAAGAAGCGATAACTCTAATGCAAAAGACTCAACAAGCGATGATGGCTCAAATACTAGGGGTTAGAGAGGAGCTCAAGGCCCAAATAGAGGTGCAAGATGCTCGCATCAATGCATTCATAGCTCATATCACGATGTCGGCCACTCGAGCTCCACAACATGTTGAGGAAGGTTCATTTGGGCAAGAAGGTCGGGTGTCTCCACAAGAAAGTCAACCCAATCTTGAAGCTACAAATGAAGAAGAGAGGGTCGATCAAGAGACCATTGTTGAGTGTTGCTTGGGTGGTGAAGATAGGGGAAGAATAGAGGGAGTTGAGGCTTCAAGGGCCAACAATGAGGAGGGGAGTGAACATGATTCTCGAGATAATTCTTGGGGAGCCGATGTATTGGCTATCAAATTGGATTTGTTCGATTTTCTTCGTGATGATCCGGATCTAGACAATCCAAAGCCAAGTGAAGACATACCTCCTCTAGGCCAACATGACAAGGTGAGTGAAAAGGAGCGCAATATTTGGGAAAAAGAAGTAGATGCTTTGGAACTTGCCTTGATTGGGAGATTGGAGGATCCTAAAGCCTCCAATGAAGAAAACTTGATGCCTTCTCCTCCTCTACCGCACTCGATGTCTAGTCCCTTGTCTTGTGAGACGGTTGATGAAGAGAATCCTTTTCGGGCGGTGGAAAAGAGTTCCACTCTCGACCCCGTAGAAGAAGCGACACCCCTAGGGTGTGATCTCCCGCATCATAATGCCGAGCATGACTCTAGACCACTATACCTACCGGATGGTCATAAGAGTCGTCGCTATCATGGTTCCGAAGACCCGGAAGATCACGAGAACCCCGAGCATAATGAAGATCATCGCATCTTCCCTCCGACTTGGAAGCTCTTGGAAGTGGCTAGGCTCGGCCATGTGAGCTTAATTGAAGATGTTGCTAGAGCATTTGACTTACTCCTTCGAGCTCTTGATGGCTATGGAGGCGTAGTTGGTGAGAGTAGCTAGTGTAAATATCTTTTCCCTTTTCTTTTGTGTTTGTATTTGTGTTTATGTTTGTTTGGATAGTTTGGTTTCTAGGATTTGTTAGCTTTGGTGGAATTCTTGTAGTTCGGTGTTTTGATGAACGATATGAGGGAGGGAATTTGATGTTGTATTTGAGCTTGTTTGCTAGATATGAAGTGAAGATGAAGTCTTGGAGAGTAGTTGATGATAGAAGCTTGGATTTGGGCATGGGAGTCGGTTTTTGAAGCTTTTGACAAGCTTTTGGGGACGAGATTCTATGTCTCGTTGTATTGGTGGACATGTGGGTGAAGCTAGCAAGGAAATGAAGGGCTAGAAGACTCATCCCGACCGGGAAGGATGTCATCCCGATCGGGATGAGTGTGCTGAAAATTGGACATTCTGGAGAGTCATCCCGACCGGGAAGAGGGCTTCCCGACCGGGACGGGTGTGTCATCCCGACCGGTACCATCCATCCCGACCGGTACCATCCATCCCGACCGGGATGGTCCCCTTCTCCTCTTTTGGCCTCTTCTTCACCATGTGAGTCCACCCAACCATTTTATACCCCCTCCCAACCTCCCTACTTACCCTTGCACATATCATATGACCCTACACTTCATTTACATACCCTCACCTCAGTTTCTCTTCACTTTACACAGACTTTCCCATCAAATCCCACCCCCCTTACACCATTACTACCTCTACCATATGGTTTTATCAAGTTTGAAGCGGGAGGACGATGAAGAAGACAAGCAAAGTACCTATATTGATCTATGAGACGATGGAGTTCATGAGTTGCTAACCTATCGGTAAGGCGACTCTTTTGTTCTTTTCCGTCTTTTGTTGCTTGTTGCCCTTTGAATACTCCCCTTCCCTTATTTTGTGTCGTGGTGGCCCTCGGGGCCTTGGTATTTGTTGCTCCCGACTCTCGGTGACGTGACTACATCGAGAGTCATTTCAAAATCCAAATTTACAAGATTTTCACCCTTCTTTGTAGGATTTAGTCGGATTTGGGCGGAATCCGGGCTAGGTGACTTGATTACACCTAGCCCTCCCCTCCCATTTCCTTTTATTTCCTTCTTTTTATTTCTTCCCCCATCCATATCTTTTCTCGTCTCGGCCCACGCTGACTTGACTACACCCCGGCCGGACACCTTCTACCCTTTTCTCCACTCTTCTTTTTGATTTTTAGCATTATTTTCGTAGTTTCTTTTCTTTTCTTTTGTCTCTCCGCACACTACGATCGAGCATGAGGACATTGCTTGGTTTAAGTGTGGGGGAGCGATATTCTATCGTAGTTAGTTTTATTTTACTAGTTTTTCAAAAAAAAACTTCAAAAACCCTAAAAATTTGAAAAATTCTACAAAAATCAAAAAGATTTTCTTTTTTGTGACTTTTTCTTTTATGTCTTTGTGTCGTATACTTGTTTTGCTGTGTGTGTTTTGTCTCCCTTTTCCTTATAGGTTGCTTAATCACCGTTACTTTTGGAACGCTTTCAAGACATCCGGTAACATCTTCTATCCCTTTTCCCTCTTTATTTCTTGTGGAGTTTGGAGGCAATTGTGATGTTGTGTGCTCGGGTTGAGCTTTGTGCATATTGGTGAATGATTTAGTGACTTGTATGGAATATCGGGGTGGTATTTGTGCTTTATGTGTTTGTTCTCCTTGTTTTGTTGTGTTATCTTTTGTCTCTTTTTCGTTCATTTTCGTCATGTGTTCCTTTTGTGTTGTATTAGTTGTGTCTTGTGTGTGTAAAATGTTTTTTGAAAACCCGGTTTAGAGGCTAGTGTGCGAGTGTTTACTTTCCCTTCCTAGTAGTATAATTCGAGTCTTGGACTTTAGCCTAGTAGAATGATCCTAAATCAATGATTTCGTTGGTCCTTTACCTTGAGTCCACCTAGCTTACTAGGGATTTACTACGGGATTTGCATTTTGACCATTATGACCACCCACGGTGTGAAAAGGCCTTGGTTGCCGAGTCCCGTCCCTTAGGTGACCTTGTTTGACATTTCTCGACTAGTCCAAGTTCCCCCCTTTTTGTGAGTATGAAGGGAAGACGTCGTCCCGACATACCCATTACCCTACCTCCTACACATATCCACACAAAAAAATTCCAATTTGTTGAAATATCTCTCTCTTGTTGCAAAAAGAAATGCCTACAACTCATATCAAGCCAAAAAAAAAGAGCAAAGAAAAGAAAAAGAAATAAAACGAAAGAAAGAAAAGATTGAAGAAAAAGAAAAGGCACTAAAAGCCAAAAAGAAAATAGAAAAGAAGAAAAACAAATGGCATAGCAAAACAAAGCAAAAATGCAAGAGAAAGAAAAAAATGCCAAAAAGAAAATCGTCTCACAAAAAGAATCCCAACATCTCAAAATAAGCCTTTTACCGACTACTACCGTGAAGAGCCTACCAAAGGACCGAGTCCCTAGGAAGGATGATAGCGGTAATGGTCGGTCTTCCCTCACTTTGCAAATAATTCCACCTTTTTACTTTGACTAATTAAGCGGTTTTGGGCATGGGACGACCCTCTTGGCTCATCGCTAAAGGGGGCGGGTCTTCACTTACCTACAGTGTCGACTAACACCGTCGTTCATCATTTTCCATCCCGCCGATCGTCCCGTAGTACGTTCTTAGAAATTTAGGAGGATCTAGGTAAGTTACCAACGTTTTTTGTTGCTTTATCGTCATACTATTAGGGCCTAGTTCATCTTGGTTTGTACCGCTAGCTTGGGAACGTTGTCACTTGCCTCGAGTCCTAAACCGGTGCTTCTTTCACCGCTTGTTTGAGGGAAGCGGTATTTCTTTTCTTTTGGGTGCAACCGATTATTTGTTTGTTTGTATGTTTGTTTGATTATGTGTTTTGTGTCCGGTTGCATCCACGGTTTTGGGTGCAAACGATTATTTGCAACTACTAGTCAATCAAGCCTTTCAACAAACATGTGATGTGCACCAAACCAAGAGGAAACCCAAATCTTCCACCAACATCTCCAACAATCCCTTAATCACCCAATTAACACCCTAATCACCCTACTAACCCTAGCAGGAACACTACTCTAACATAATCAAACTAACACTAACAAGAATAAGAGGAATCAACACAAGAATCCAAACATACATAATGGAAAACAAGGATAAACAACAAACAATGAATAAAGATGAGAACTTGATAAACAATAAAGGATTAAGAGTAAAAGGAGAAGAAGATTATACCAAACTACAAGGGAAAAGGAAAAGGAGAACACTTGTATAGAAGAAAACCCAAACAATTCCACCAAGGTTGTCAAGCTTGGTGGATTCTTCAAGAGATCCAAAATACAAGAGCTAATCTATGATTAACTACTAATTACCGACTAATCTACCCTAATCTAATCTAATCTAACCTAAAGTAGTTTAAGGTTTTAGGAGAAGTCAAGAATATGAGCTTTACATAACAAGGGAAGGGTATATATAGGGTTTAAGAATGAAAGGAGAGGAAAAGAAAGGAAGGCGTGCAGCAGCAGGCCCGTCTCGGCCGAGACGGGGTGGTCCCGGTCGGGACGAGGTCGGTCCCGGTCGGGACGCCATGGTCTCGGTCGGGATGGACCCTCAGTAGGCTCAGCTTCGTTTCCTTCTTCATCCCGGACGGGATGAGGCCATACCCGTTCGGGATGAGCCTTGTAGGCCTCCATTATGAACATTTTGGTCCCTCCTTGCTTCTCATGGGCTTCCCATCGATTCTCGGGACTCGGGATCGGGTCTCGGAGGCTCGGGATGGGGTCCCATGGTCTCGGGGTCGATTCCAAGGCATCGAATCATCGTTCCTTTACTCCGTTGGCTCCAAAATGTGTACGTATAGAGTCGGAATCGCTCCAACTCTTCCAAATCGGTCTCGGGAACCTGAAACGAACTAAAGGAAGCATAAGAAGCCCCTAAACCCCTCCCAAGGAGCGATTCTACAAGGAAAATGGGACCAAAACACTACAAAATAGGCACTACAAACCACACTTATCAATGATGCATGGTTTTGAAAAGTTTATGACACGTGATTGACTTAACACGTGTTGACCGAAGTCCTAAAAAATATTTATCGAGACCCGAAACATGCTGAAAAGCCCGCTGTTTTGCTAAACCAGGAGCCACTCAATCGAGTCATTGCGGGACTCGACCGAGTGGTCTCGAAAAAAGGCTCCTGTCTCGGTTTTGGGGTGCCACTCGATCGAGTGGGCTAGGCACTCGATCGAGTGCCCTCTGTATGGACTGCTGTCCAGTTTGTTTTTTGTTCTCGAAATTGTTCTTTTTTTATGTCGCGTATTCCAGGAGATCGCGCGGCTCGCTCGGGAAGGGCGCGACTTGCGCGAGACAGGCGACTCGCCCGGGATGCATGCGGCTCGCGTCCCGGGCTGTTTTCGAAATCGTTTTTCGGAAAATTGATAGCTTTATTAAATCGCGTACAAATATTGCATGATTTATACTCTACTTAATTTTGCGGTATTCGTTATATTCGATATTCGATTATGAAATCGATATCAAACATCCGGAATGTTTTTTAGAAAAGAAAAAAAAGGTTTTGTAAATCGTTTGAAAATCGAACTAAAAAAAATGTTACTTCTCTCCGCGTTAAAGTCGTCGTATTATGTTTTTATGACCATGTAACGATTTTTTTAGCATCAACAAGATTAATTTAGTTCTTTTTTGATACGATATTTGACTAGAGAGTCGATATCGTATTTTTAAGAACGTTTTTTTTATATGAAAAATAGGTCGTAGTATCGATATTATAGAAAATAAAAGATGCGATGATGACCCTTAATAAAAACGGACCGACGACGCAAAAAAAAAACGAGGAGAAGGACGAGTGAAGAAAGAGTAGAAAAGAGAGAACGGGTTTGATTTTACACCCTCAACCTACATGATTTGTTTACTCGAAACGGGGCTCGTCGAAACGTGGCTTAGACACGGGAGCGTCGAGATAATGTCGGTGAGTTATGGTGGTATGGGACGTGTATGGTGTAGGGTCGAGGCAGCCGGTTTTCGTGGGTCTAGGCGGCGTAATCTCGGGTTTGTAATATCGGTCTTTCGATGCTATGAATGCGTGTGTGTATGAGTTGTGTATGTGTATGAATCTCGAGGTTAATGTATGATGTGTGTGTGAGAGAGTCCTATTTATTGGAGAGGTCTTCAATTGAAGCTAGAATAGGTACTCTTGCTTGGGTGATAAGAAATACCGATTAGGATAGGAAAAGTAAGAAGTTGAAGAGAATGAGAATTCCGTTTCTTGGCGGGGAAGAAATGTACCCGGCTGGAATTGGGTACTCGGCCGAGTATGCTTGTGCTTGGTCGAGTATTTGGTCGGGTATTCGGATAGAATTCCTACTGGAGATCGAATTTTATCCTTAACGGAATTGTTTAATATTTTTTGTAGCTGATTTTTGTAGCGTTTGAGCTCAAACCGGACTCGTAGGGTGACACGGCTCGTTTCATGCCTCGGAAAAATATCTTCGACCGGGTTTTGACTCGGTCGTTAAAAGACGGTTTTGCCCTTGGTGTCGGATTCGACCCAAATTAGTCTTATTTGACTCGAAATGACCCACTTGGCCTGAATTTGAGGTTGGTTTTGTGAGATTTGTACTCCTTAAAAATCCCAAGCCAAATGCCAATGATTTCGAGCTCATATTCGAGTACGTAAAAGCATGTTTGCGTCCGATCATCATCGGATGTTTGTCGCAAACTACTATAAACACCAGGCAGCCAAATGTGGGTGTCTACAGAGCCCCCACTCTGAATGAGGCTTGGACAGGGCGAGAGTCAGAGCAGCTACCAGGTCAATCAAAGATTAAGACCTGGCAAACTTCCGGTCGGGTCGTTTAAAGTCCATTAGACTCTGCGTGAAGGGCCCGCCGGCCACAGATTAGAAATATACCTGAGCTGCGATCATAACTCCGTGGAGAATTTGGCCTTGTCGCGTAAGTCCCGGGTGCACCTGTATGTGGGCCCATCCCGTAAAATACCGCTGGGGAGTTAGTTGTTAGGCTCTGCTTAAATCGTCCCTGTACATGATTTATGCAAGGCTTTGCATGTAGCATTTTTAGGAGAAATGACTCGCGCTGGGGAATAGAAATTTTGAAGAAGACTCTGAAAGCAGAGAAATTTTGAAAAATAGAGTATTTTTTGACTCTGAATAGGAATAGGAATGCTCGGGATGATTTAGCTAGACTCTAGGATAAGGCCTGTATGCTAAATCCTCCGGGATTAGGAATCCTAAAGCAAGGAGGAAAGTCTGGGTTTAATGCAATAAATACCCTTCCCTTGCTTTTAATTTCTTCATAATTCTCACAATTCCCCTCCTTCTTAAAGAGAAACAAGCCCTCAGAAACTTATTCTTCTTTTTTAGAAATCCAATTATGGGAATCGACTTTTTTAGAAACTATCCCGTTTTCGGTTCACGATCCCAGGAGAAAATTACGGAAATTTTTAGGACTTTCTCACATGGAGGTATCTCGTATGCTAGATGGAGATACTGTCTCTTTGATTGATCTGGCAGAAAAATTTATGAACCCACATTACGTCCGGGTCAGGCCGGTCCATAGTCGCAGGGCCTTTGCTTTTTCTATGCTCCATGTTTATGCCTTCGAAGGTCAAATGGATCTGTTATCTTGTATGGGCCATGTCCGAATTTTCACCGTGGTTGACCTGATGGAAACGGAGCACAGCCCGGCTTGGCTGATTACAGGAGAAATTATCCAAGGTTTCGATAATCGTAAGAGGGATCCGTCGATCCGGTTGAATGGGAGTACCCGCCTTCTACATGTATACCGCCTCGGTTTTTTTTTCTGATTTCTCAACTTTTTGATTTTTCCGCGATTTTCTAGACTATTTCGCGATTTTTGTTTCTTGCGATTTCGTGGTTTTTTTTTCACGGTTTCCGGCTCCAGCGGGCACTCGATCGAGTCACCCTGGCACTCGATCGAGTCACCCTGTCACTCGATCGAGTCACCCTGGCACTCAATCGAGTCACCCTGGCACTTGATCGAGTGCCTTCTCAAAAAAACCTCTTGTCCGGCTTCTGGAGCATCACTCGATCGAGTGACCTCCAAACACTCGATCGAGTGCCCCTCTGCGGACATCAATTTTTGGCTTGATTATCATTTTTTCCGTTTCTTTTTCAGCTTTGGCTATTCGAGAGGATGTCAATCGTGGATCCTCCCCTTAACGTGAGCCGATATCGCCCTAATCAAGGGATGACGAGGAGACGGGCCGTTGACTTTTCTCGCCTTAATACTCAAAGATACTGTGACGAAGTTATGTCTTTCCATGGAGGCCCATTGATCCGATGGACGGTACCATGGTGGCCCATTTATGTTCGAACTGGTTTGGAATCGAGGGATAGGGCGCGATATCAGGTGATCCTATCTTTTAGGCAGACAATTCACCTTTACCCCGATCGCATACTTAGGCAATATGGTCGGGCCCAAAGAATCCCGGAGATTGAAGCGGTCATGAGTGAATCTACTCAGCTGACGGATGTAATGTGTGACACCTGGATGTAACGGTGGTACACCCGGGCTACCTGGTCCGTTCCCAAGACTCTCCACTCCATCTGGGTATCGGACTCTTATGTGAAATGGACGAAGGCGGATTCTGCCAAAGCCCGTGCTGCCCTGAAGACTGACGAGGCTTTTGACCTGTTGCGCCGAGAACAAGCTAAAGATAATCTGGGTTTCTTTGATGATGGTGATACTCCAGCTACTTTAGTTCGGCTGATGTCAGGCCAGAAAAGAAAAACTAGGACTCAAACGGAAGGGTCCAGTACTAAAGGTGCGCGGGGGAAGGTGAGCCCCCAGACAAACCTGGAAAGGAGACTTGGCCCAAGATTAGCGGTTCAGGACCGACTTGGTCCTCGAGACAGACTACCCGAGCATGTACGGGCTCGGCTTGGACCAGTGAAAATGGCAGCAGACCCGCAGTCGAAAAAACGGGTTCGAGCAAAGGAAGTTCCACTTGTGATTAGGGAACATTCTCCTCCGCCCCGTCAACCTAGGGCTCCGCGCGACCCAAAAGACAAGGGGAAAGGGAAAATGCATGAATACTAGTCTCCTAAATTTTATTATTTAAGTACTACTTTTATTTTTGTGGTGTGATTTTGCTGTTTGCTTTTTTGTGTGATGTTTATTTTGAAAATTCCCGATTTCATCGGTTTTTTAATAAAAGACATATTAGTGAATACCGTTCCCGTCTTTTCGTTATTGCAGTGGTTGCACCCATTTGAGGGGTTGCCTACGTATCCACGATTAGTGGAATCAAACCAAACGTAGTTCAAGCATAGAATTTTGCAATTTTTCGAAATACATCAAGAGTATTAGTTCGAGATGTGCGATAGTAGGATAAGTAATCCTAGTTATTGACTTGCTTATAATTTTTGAAAATCTGTAAAAAGACGAATTTTTATAAACTTTTAGCAAATGACATTGAGATAAGGTTTAGGGGTAGTAGCGTTTCAACTGGTCCAAGTGAAGAGTTGGAGCAAATCCGACTCGATACATACACTTTTTGGAGCCAACGAAGTGAAGGAACGATCACTCGATGCCTTGGATTCGACCCCGAGACCTCGGGACCCAATCCCGATCCTCTTAGACCCGATCCTGAGTCCCGAGAATCGATGAGAAACCCATGAGAAGCAAGGAGGGACCAAAAAGAGCTTATTTGAGGCCTACAAGACCCATCCTGGTCGGGATGGCCTCATCCTGTCCGGGATGAGGTGCACAAAAGCGAGTGCTACTGACCTGGGTCCGTCCCGGTCGGGACCAGCCCGTCCCGGTCGGGATCAAGCATAACACAGCGCTGTGTTATCAATAATACCAGACTGTGTTATTGCCCATCCCGGTCGGGACCAATCCGTCCCGGTCGGGACCATGGAGCTGCAGCACGCCTTGTTAATTTTCCTCTCCTTCATACTTGTAACCTTATAAATACCCTTCCTCTTGTAATCTTATAGTATGTTCTTCACTTCCCCTTAAACCCTAGCATAGTTTAGCTTAGATTAGCATAGATTAGTGTAGATTAGTCGTTAATTAGTGGTTAATCTTAGTTTAGTACTTGTATTAAGGGAATTATTCAAGATCCATCCAAGATTGACAACCTTGGTTGATTGTTTTGGGTTTTTCTTATTAATGCAAGTTTCAATCTTCTTTCATCTTGTTAGTAGGTATAATCTTCTTTTCCCTTCTTTTAATCTTGTTTACTCATTCAAGTTTTCATCTTTGATTATTGTTTATTGTTCTTGTTAGTTTCATTATGTATGTTTTGATGTTTGTGTTGTTTCCTCTTGTTTATGTTAGTATTAGTTTGATAATGTGTGAGTAGACTTGTTGTGGGGTTAGTAAGGGGATTAAGTGTTGATTATGGATGATTAGGGTTTGATTGTGGGTAAGGTGGATTCTTTGTTGATAAGTGTAGTTTGTAGTGCCTAATTTGTTGTGTTTTGGTCCCGTTTTCCTTGTGAAGGAGCGATTTCTGGGCTACTTATACTTCCTCTAGCTCGTTTTAGGTTCCCAAGACTATTCATGGAGAATTGGAACGATTCCGTCTCGTTTCATACACTTTTGGAGCCAACGAAGAGAAGGATTGATCACTTGATGCCTTGGATTCGATCCCGAGACCTTGGGACCCATTTCCGAGCCCCATAGACTCGATCCCGAGCACCGAGAATCGATGAGAAGCCCATGAGAAGCAAGGAGGGACCCTTGAGATCATATTTGAGGCCTACAAGACCCATCATGGTCGAGATAAGAGCCATCATGGTCAGGATGAAGAGGACAAGCAAAAGCAAGCTACTGCAGGCCGTCATGGCCATGACGCCCATGACCATCATGGCCATGACGGGGGTGCCTCATGGTCCTGAGCCCCCTCATCATGGCCGTGAGCCCCCTGTTTCTCCTCGCACTTTGTCACTTCATTCCCCTTATTCTTACAACCCTATATATACCCCCCTCTGGCAATCTTATGTTATGTTAGACATTACCCATAAACCCTAGCCTAGTTTAGCATAGATTAGCATAGATTAGTGTAGATTAGTCCTTAGTTAATCTTTAATCCTAGTTTAACTCTTGTAATTTGGGAATTCTTGAAGAATCCAACCAAGATTGACAACCTTGGTTGATGTATTTGGGTTTTCTTCCATTTATGCAAGATTTCTTCTTTTCATCTTCTCTAGTATGGTATGATCTTGTTTTCTCTTCTCTTAATCTTGTTTTATTAATCAAGTTTCAATCTTTAGTTCTTGTTTATTGTTTCGTTCATCATTCTTGTTAGTTTTACATATGCATCCTCTTGTTCTTGTTTTGGTTCATCTTGTTAGTGTTAGTTTTAGATTAGATATGTTAGAGTAGACTCTTGCTAGGGTTATTAGGGTGATTGGATGTGATTGTGGATGATTAAGGGTTTGTTGGAGATGTTGGTGGAAGTTTTGGGTTTCCTCTTGGTTTGATGCATGGTACATGTTTGTTGAAATGCTTGAATGACATGTTGATGTAAATCCTTGTGTTTTTCTTTCCTTTTCTCTTGTGGGTGATAGTTTGCTTGTGGGTTTGGTTCCCTCACTACGTAGCGAGAGCCCGGTGAGGACGACCCTTAGGTCGGTCTACGTAGCGAGAGCCCGGATGCGACCTAGGCCACGATAGCACGCTAGTAACCCCGATTGTTTTGTGTGTCGCTAAGATGGGTCCTATCAAGAACCTCTAGGTCGGTCTACGTAGCGAGAGCCTGGACTACAACTAGATTACCCGACTACCTCTTCACCTTAGCTTCTCCTCGACCATCCCATCACTCCATGAACCCGACCTAACCCTAGTCTTCCTTCTTAGTGTTATCCTAGCTTCCCTTAGTCCTAGTTTTAGACCTTAGCCTAGTTCATAGCCTCCCCTTTAGAATAGCTTGTCTCGAACATAGTCCTTGACCGTAGCATACCTTAGTCCGACCTCCCGTCCCCGTGGATTCGACCCGACTTACCCTAGCTACCCACTAGGTATAGTTGGTTTTATTTGACGGTTGCGATCCACGACAAATCCTCCCATCAAATTGGCGTCGTTCCCGGGGACGGCGTAGTTTAGACTTTTGTTTGCTTAGTTGTGGACTTTGTTCTTGACTTTTGTGTTCTCTTCTCCTTGTGTATCTCCGTTTTTCTTCTTGTGTGCTATTCCACCCTCCTAGTGCCTCAAAAGCACTAGGCTACTAACGTTTGCTCAAGTGCTTCTAGCTCATCCTAGGTACCAAAGCGACGTTATGGACATGGCTCGTCCAAGCTACCATCAATCGTCACGGGATAACTTTGGGGCAAATGGCCAGGTCCCGAAATTTCACCAACCATATCAACCTCATAACAATCTTATGAACGACCTCCATATGGTTATCATGAAAGTTGTCAAGGATCATTCCAACATCTTAACAACTACCAAACACCCTCACATAACCCACAACCACAAGATCCCAACTTTGAGACTTTTCAAATGATGATTCGATTGCTTAAGAGTCAACAAGAAGCGATAACTCTAATGCAAAAGACTCAACAAGCGATGATGGCTCAAATACTAGGGGTTAGAGAGGAGCTCAAGGCCCAAATAGAGGTGCAAGATGCTCGCATCAATGCATTCATAGCTCATATCACGATGTCGGCCACTCGAGCTCCACAACATGTTGAGGAAGGTTCATTTGGGCAAGAAGGTCGGGTGTCTCCACAAGAAAGTCAACCCAATCTTGAAGCTACAAATGAAGAAGAGAGGGTCGATCAAGAGACCATTGTTGAGTGTTGCTTGGGTGGTGAAGATAGGAGAAGAATAGAGGGAGTTGAGGCTTCAAGGGCCAACAATGAGGAGGGGAGTGAACATGATTCTCGAGATAATTCTTGGGGAGCCGATGTATTGGCTATCAAATTGGATTTGTTCGATTTTCTTCGTGATGATCCGGATCTAGACAATCCAAAGCCAAGTGAAGACATACCTCCTCTTGGCCAACATGACAAGGTGAGTGAAAAAGAGCGCAATATTTGGGAAAAAGAAGTAGATGCCTTGGAACTTGCCTTGATTGGGAGATTGGAGGATCCTAAAGCCTCCAATGAAGAAAACTTGATGCCTTCTCCTCCTCTACCGCACTCGATGTCTAGTCCCTTGTCTTGTGAGACGGTTGATGAAGAGAATCCTTTTCGGGCGGTGGAAAAGAGTTCCACTCTCGACCCCGTAGAAGAAGCGACACCCCTAGGGTGTGATCTCCCGCATCATAATGCCGAGCATGACTCTAGACCACTATACCTACCGGATGGTCATAAGAGTCGTCGCTATCATGGTTCCGAAGACCCGGAAGATCACGAGAACCCCGAGCATAATGAAGATCATCGCTTCTTCCCTCCGACTTGGAAGCTCTTGGAAGTGGCTAGGCTCGGCCATGTGAGCTTAATTGAAGATGTTGCTAGAGCATTTGACTTACTCCTTCGAGCTCTTGATGGCTATGGAGGCGTAGTTGGTGAGAGTAGCTAGTGTAAATATCTTTTCCCTTTTCTTTTGTTCTTGTATTTGTGTTTATGTTTGTTTGGATAGTTTGGTTTCTAGGATTTGTTAGCTTTGGTGGAATTCTTGTAGTTCGGTGTTTTGATGAACGATATGAGGGAGGGAATTTGATGTTGTATTTGAGCTTGTTTGCTAGATATGAAGTGAAGATGAAGTCTTGGAGAGTAGTTGATGATAGAAGCTTGGATTTGGGCATGGGAGTCGGTTTTTGAAGCTTTTGACAAGCTTTTGGGGACGAGATTCTATGTCTCGTTGTATTGGTGAACATGTGGGTGAAGCTAGCAAGGAAATGAAGGGCTAGAAGACTCATCCCGACCGGGAAGGATGTCATCCCGATCGGGATGAGTGTGCTGAAAATTGGACATTCTGGAGAGTCATCCCGACCGGGAAGAGGGCTTCCCGACCGGGACGGGTGTGTCATCCCGACCGGTACCATCCATCCCGACCGGGATGGTCCCCTTCTCCTCTTTTGGCCTCTTCTTCACCATGTGAGTCCACCCAACCATTTTATACCCCCTCCCAACCTCCCTACCTACCCTTGCACATATCATATGACCCTACACTTCATTTACATACCCTCACCTCATTTTCTCTTCACTTTACACCGACTTTCCCATCAAATCCTACCCCCCTTACACCATTACTACCTCTACCATGCGGTTTTATCAAGTTTGAAGCGGGAGGACGATGAAGAACACAAGCAAAGTACCTATATTGATCTATGAGACGATGGAGTTCGTGAGTTGCTAACCTATCGGTAAGGCGACTCTTTTGTTCTTTTCCGTCTTTCGTTGCTTGTTGCCCTTTGAATACTCCCCTTCCCTTATTTTGTGTCGTGGTGGCCCTCGGGGCCTTGGTATTTGTTGCTCCCGACTCTCGGTGACGTGACTACATCGAGAGTCATTTCAAAATCCAAATTTATAAGATTTTCACCCTTCTTTGTAGGATTTAGTCGGATTTGGGCGGAATCCGGGCTAGGTGACTTGATTACACTTAGCCCTCCCCTCCCATTTCCTTTTATTTCCTTCTTTTTATTTCTTCCCCCATCCATATCTTTTCTCGTCTCGGCCCACGCTGACTTGAATACACCCCGGCCGGACACCTTCTACCCTTTTCTTCACTCTTCTTTTTGATTTTTAGCATTATTTTCGTAGTTTCTTTTCTTTTCTTTTGTCTCTCCGCACACTACGATCGAGCATGAGGACATTGCTCGGTTTAAGTGTGGGGGAGCGATATTCTATCGTAGTTAGTTTTATTTTACTAGTTTTTCGAAAAAAATCTTCAAAAACCCTAAAAATTTGAAAAATTCTACAAAAATCAAAAAGATTTTCTTTTTTGTGACTTTTTCTTTTATGTCTTTGTGTCGTATACTTGTTTTGCTGTGTGTGTTTTGCCTCCCTTTTCCTTATAGGTTGCTTAATCACCGTTACTTTTGGAACGCTTTCAAGACATCCGGTAACATCTTCTATCCCTTTTCCCTCTTTATTTCTTGTGGAGTTTGGAGGCAATTGTGATGTTGTGTGCTCGGGTGGAGCTTTGTGCGTATTGGTGAATGATTTAGTGACTTGTATGGAATATCGGGGTGGTATTTGTGTTCTTTATGTGTTTGTTCTCCTTGTTTTGTTGTGTTATCTTTTGTCTCTTTTTCGTTCATTTTCGTCATGTCTTCCTTTTGTGTTGTATTAGTTGTGTCTTGTGTGTGTAAAATGTTTTTTGAAAACCCGGTTTAGAGGCTAGTGTGCGAGTGTTTACTTTCCCTTCCTAGTAGTATAATTCGAGTCTTGGACTTTAGCCTAGTAGAATGATCCTAAATCAATGATTTCGTTGGTCCTTTACCTTGAGTCCACCTAGCTTACTAGGGATTTACTACGGGATTTGCATTTTGACCATTATGACTACCCACGGTGTGAAAAGGCCTTGGTTGCCGAGTCCCGTCCCTTAGGTGACCTTGTTTGACATTTCTCGACTAGTCCAAGTTCCCCCCTTTTTCTGAGTATGAAGGGAAGACGTCGTCCCGACATACCCATTACCCTACCTCCTACACATATCCACACAAAAAAATTCCAATTTGTTGAAATCTCTCTCTCTTGTTGCAAAAAGAAATGCCTACAACTCATATCAAGCCAAAAAAAAAGAGCAAAGAAAAGAAAAAGAAATAAAACGAAAGAAAGAAAAGATTGAAGAAAAAGAAAAGGCACTAAAAGCCAAAAAGAAAATAGAAAAGAAGAAAAACAAATGGCATAGCAAAACAAAGCAAAAATGCAAGAGAAAGAAAAAAATGCCAAAAAGAAAATCGTCTCACAAAAAGAATCCCAACATCTCAAAATAAGCCTTTTACCGACTACTACCGTGAAGAGCCTACCAAAGGACCGAGTCCCTAGGAAGGATGATAGCGGTAATGGTCGGTCTTCCCTCACTTTGCAAATATTTCCACCTTTTTACTTGGACTAATTAAGCGGTTTTTGGCATGGGACGACCCTCTTGGCTCATCGCTAAAGGGGGCGGGTCTTCACTTACCTACAGTGTCGACTAACACCGTCGTTCATCACTTTCCATCCCGCCGATCGTCCCGTAGTACGTTCTTAGAAAGTTAGGAGGACCTAGGTAAGTTACCAACGTTTTTTGTTCCTTTATCGTCATACTATTAGGGTCTAGTTCATCTTGGTTTGTACCGCTAGCTTGGGAACGTTGTCACTTGCCTCGAGTCCTAAACCGGTGCTTCTTTCACCGCTTGTTTTAGGGAAGCGGTATTTCTTTTCTTTTGGGTGCAACCGATTATTTGTTTGTTTGTATGTTTGTTTGATTATGTGTTTTGTGTTCGGTTGCATCCACGGTTTTGGGTGCAACCGATTATTTGCAACTACTAGTCAATCAAGCCTTTCAACAAACATGTGATGTGCACCAAACCAAGAGGAAACCCAAATCTTCCACCAACATCTCCAACAATCCCTTAATCACCCAATTAACACCCTAATCACCCTACTAACCCTAGCAAGAACACTACTCTAACATAATCAAACTAACACTAACAAGAATAAGAGGAATCAACACAAGAATCCAAACATACATAATGGAAAACAAGGATAAACAACAAACAATGAATAAAGATGAGAACTTGATAAACAATAAAGGATTAAGAGTAAAAGGAGAAGAAGATTATACCAAACTACAAGGGAAAAGGAAAAGGAGAACACTTGTATAGAAGAAAACCCAAACAATTCCACCAAGGTTGTCAAGCTTGGTGGATTCTTCAAGAGATCCAAAATACAAGAGCTAATCTATGATTAACTACTAATTACCGACTAATCTACCCTAATCTAATCTAATCTAACCTAAGGTAGTCTAAGGTTTTAGGAGAAGTCAAGAATATGAGCTTTACATAACAAGGGAAGGGTATATATAGGGTTTAAGAATGAAAGGAGAGGAAAAGAAAGGAAGGCGTGCAGCAGCAGGCCCGTCCCGGCCGAGACAGGGTGGTCCCGGTCGGGACGAGGTCGGTCCCGGTCGGGACGCCATGGTCTCGGTCGGGATGGACCCTCAGTAGGCTCAGCTTCGTTTCCTTCTTCATCCCGGACGGGATGAGGCCATACCCGTTCGGGATGAGCCTTGTAGGCCTCCATTATGAACATTTTGGTCCCTCCTTGCTTCTCATGGGCTTCCCATCGATTCTCGGGACTCGGGATCGGGTCTCGGAGGCTCGGGATTGGGTCCCAAGGTCTCGGGGTCGATTCCAAGGCATCGAATCATCGTTCCTTTACTCCGTTGGCTCCAAAATGTGTATGTATAGAGTCGGAATCGCTCCAACTCTTCCAAATCGGTCTCGGGAACCTGAAACGAACTAAAGGAAGCATAAGAAGCCCCTAAACCGCTCCCAAGGAGCGATTCTACAAGGAAAATGGGACCAAAACACTACAAAATAGGCACTACAAACCACACTTATCAATGATGCATGGTTTTGAAAAGTTTATGACACGTGACTGACTTAACACGTGTTGACCGAAGTCCTAAAAAATATTTATCGAGACCCGAAACATGCTGAAAAGCCCGCTGTTTTGCTAAACCAGGAGCCACTCGATCGAGTCATTGCGGGACTCGACCGAGTGGTCTCGAAAAAAGGCTCCTGTCTCGGTTTTGGGGTGCCACTCGATCGAGTGGGCTAGGCACTCGATCGAGTGCCCTCTGTATGGACTGCTGTCCAGTTTGTTTTTTGTTCTCGAAATTGTTCTTTTTTTATGTCGCGTATTCCAGGAGATCGCGCGGCTCGCTCGGGAAGGGCGCGACATGCGTGAGACAGGCGACTCGCCCGGGATGCATGCGGCTCGCGTCCCGGGCTGTTTTCGAAATCGTTTTTCGGAAAATTGATAGCTTTATTAAATCGCGTACAAATATTGCATGATTTATACTCTACTTAATTTTGCGGTATTCGTTATATTCGATATTCGATTATGAAATCGATATCAAACATCCGGAATGTTTTTTAGAAAAGAAAAAAAAAGGTTTTGTAAATCGTTTGAAAATCGAACTAAAAAAAATGTTACTTCTCTCCGCGTTAAAATCGTCGTATTATGTTTTTAAGACCATGTAACGATTTTTTTAGCATCAACAAGATTAATTTAGTTCTTTTTTGATACGATATTTGACTAGAGAGTCGATATCGTATTTTTAAGAACGTTTTTTTTATATGAAAAATAGGTCGTAGTATCGATATTATAGAAAATAAAAGATGCGATGATGACCCTTAATAAAAACGGACCGACGACGCAAAAAAAAACGAGGAGAAGGACGAGTGAAGAAGGAGTAGAAAAGAGAGAACGTGTTTGATTTTACACCCTCAACCTACATGATTTGTTTACTCGAAACGGGGCTCGTCGGAATGTGGCTTCGACACGGGAGCGTCGAGATAATGTCGGTGATTTATGGTGGTATGGGACGTGTATGGTGTAGGGTCTAGGCAGCCGGTTTTCGTGGGTCTAGGCGGCGTAATCTCGGGTTTGTAATATCGATCTTTCGATGCTATGAATGCGTGTGTGTATGAGTTGTGTATGTGTATGAATCTCGAGGTTAATGTATGATGTGTGTGTGAGAGGGTCCTATTTATTGGAGAGGTCTTCAATTGAAGCTAGAATAGGTACTCTTGCTTGGGTGATAAGAAATACCGATTAGGATAGGAAAAGTAAGAAGTTGAAGAGAATGAGAATTCCGTTTCTTGGCGGGGAAGAAATGTACCCGGCTGGAATTGGGTACTCGGCTGAGTATGCTTGTGCTTGGTCGAGTATTTGATCGGGTATTCGGATAGAATTCCTACTGGAGATCGAATTTTATCCTTAACGGAATTGTTTAATATTTTTTGTAGCTGATTTTTGTAGCGTTTGAGCTCAAACCGGACTCGTAGGGTGACACGGCTGGTTTCATGCCTCGGAAAAATATCTTCGACCGGGTTTTGACTCGGTCGTTAAAAGACGGTTTTGCCCTTGGTGTCGGATTCGACCCAAATTAGTCTTATTTGACTCGAAATGACCCACTTGGCCTGAATTTGAGGTTGGTTTTGTGAGATTTGTACTCCTTAAAAATCCCAAGCCAAATGCCAATGATTTCGAGCTCATATTCGAGTACGTAAAAGCATGTTTGCGTCCGATCATCATCGGATGTTTGTCGCAAACTACTATAAACACCAGGCAGCCAAATGTGGGTGTCTACAGAGCCCCCACTCTGAATGAGGCTTGGACAGGGCGAGAGTCATAGCAGCTACCAGGTCAATCAAAGATTAAGACCTGGCAAACTTCCGGTCGGGTCGTTTAAAGTCCATTAGACTCTGCGTGAAGGGCCCGCCGGCCACAGATTAGAAATATACCTGAGCTGCGATCATAACTCCGTGGAGAATTTGGCCTTGTCGCGTAAGTCCCGGGTGCACCTGTATGTGGGCCCATCCCGTAAAATACCGCTGGGGAGTTAGTTGTTAGGCTCTGCTTAAATCGTCCCTGTACATGATTTATGCAAGGCTTTCCATGTAGCATTTTTAGGAGAAATGACTCGCGCTGGGGAATAGAAATTTTGAAGAAGACTCTGAAAGCAGAGAAATTTTGAAAAATAGAGTATTTTTTAACTCTGAATAGGAATAGGAATGCTCGGGATGACTTAGCTAGACTCTAGGATAAGGCCTGTATGCTAAATCCTCCGGGATTAGGAATCCTAAAGCAAGGAGGAAAGTCTGGGTTTAATGCTATAAATACCCTTCCGTTGCTTTTAATTTCTTCATAATTCTCACAATTCCCCTCCTTCTTAAAGAGAAACAAGCCCTCAGAAACTTATTCTTCTTTTTTAGAAATCCAATTATGGGAATCGACTTTTTTAGAAACTATCCCGTTTTCGGTTCACGATCCCAGGAGAAAATTACGGAAATTTTTAGGACTTTCTCACATGGAGGTATCTCGTATGCTAGATGGAGATACTGTCTCTTTGATTGATCTGGCTGAAAAATTTATGAACCCACATTACGTCCGGGTCAGGCCGGTCCATAGTCGCAGGGCCTTTGCTTTTTCTATGCTCCATGTTTATGCCTTCGAAGGTCAAATGGATCTGTTATCTTGTATGGGCCATGTCCGAATTTTCACCGTGGTTGACCTGATGGAAACGGAGCACAGCCCGGCTTGGCTGATTACAGGAGAAATTATCCAAGGTTTCGATAATCGTAAGAGGGATCCGTCGATCCGGTTGACTGGGAGTACCCGCCTTCTACATGTATACCGCCTCGGTTTTTTTTTTTTCTGATTTCTCAACTTTTTGATTTTTCCGCGATTTTCTAGACTATTTCGCGATTTTTGTTTCTTGCGATTTCGTGGTTTTTTTTTTCACGGTTTCCGGCTCCAGCGGGCACTCGATCGAGTCACCCTGGCACTCGATCGAGTCACCCTGTCACTCGATCGAGTCACCCTGGCACTTGATCGAGTGCCTTCTCAAAAAAACCTCTTGTCCGGCTTCTGGAGCATCACTCGATCGAGTGACCTCCAAACACTCGATCGATTGCCCCTCTGCGGACATCAATTTTTGGCTTGATAATCATTTTTTCCGTTTCTTTTTCAGCTTTGGCTATTCGAGAGGCTGTCAATCGTGGATCCTCCCCTTAACGTGAGCCGATATCGCCCTAATCAAGGGATGACGAGGAGACGGGCCGTTGACTTTTCTCGCCTTAATACTCAAAGATACTGTGACGAAGTTATGTCTTTCCATGGAGGCCCATTGATCCGATGGACGGTACCATGGTGGCCCATTTATGTTCGAACTGGTTTGGAATCGAGGGATAGGGCGCGATATCAGGTGATCCTATCTTTTAGGCAGACAATACACCTTTACCCCGATCGCATACTTAGGCAATATGGTCGGGCCCAAAGAATCCTGGAGATTGAAGCGGTCATGAGTGAATCTACTCAGCTGACGGATGTAATGTGTGACACCTGGATGTAACGGTGGTACACCCGGGCTACCTGGTCCGTTCCCAAGACTCTCCACTCCATCTGGGTATCGGACTCTTATGTGAAATGGACGAAGGCGGATTCTGCCAAAGCCCGTGCTGCCCTGAAGACTGACGAGGGTTTTGACCTGTTGCGCCGAGAACAAGCTAAAGATAATCTGGGTTTCTTTGATGATGGTGATACTCCAGCTACTTTAGTTCGGCTGATGTCAGGCCAGAAAAGAACAACTAGGACTCAAACGGAAGGGTCCAGTACTAAAGGTGCGCGGGGGAAGGTGAGCCCCCAGACAAACCTGGAAAGGAGACTTGGCCCAAGATTAGCGGTTCAGGACCGACTTGGTCCTCGAGACAGACTACCCGAGCATGTACGGGCTCGGCTTGGACCAGTGAAAATGGCAGCAGACCCGCAGTCGAAAAAACGGGTTCGAGCAAAGGAAGTTCCACTTGTGATTAGGGAACATTCTCCTCCGCCCCGTCAACCTAGGGCTCCGCGCGACCCAAAAGACAAGGGGAAAGGGAAAATGCATGAATACTAGTCTCCTAAATTTTATTATTTAAGTACTACTTTTATTTTTGTGGTGTGATTATGCTGTTTGCTTTTTTGTGTGATGTTTATTTTGAAAATTCCCGATTTCATCGGTTTTTTAATAAAAGACATATTAGTGAATACCGTTCCCGTCTTTTCGTTATTGCAGTGGTTGCACCCTTTTGAGGGGTTGCCTACGTATCCACGATTAGTGGAATCAAACCAAACGTAGTTCAAGCATAGAATTTTGCAATTTTTCGAAATACATCAAGAGTATTAGTTCGAGATGTGCGATAGTAGGATAAGTAATCCTAGTTATTGACTTGCTTATAATTTTTGAAAATCTGTAAAAAGACGAATTTTTATAAACTTTTAGCAAATGACATTGAGATAAGGTTTAGGGGTAGTAGCGTTTCAACTGGTCCAAGTGAAGAGTTGGAGCAAATCCGACTCGATACATACACTTTTTGGAGCCAACGAAGTGAAGGAACGATCACTCGATGCCTTGGATTCGACCCCGAGACCTCGGGACCCAATCCCGAGCCTCTTAGACCCGATCCTGAGTCCCGAGAATCGATGAGAAACCCATGAGAAGCAAGGAGGGACCAAAAAGAGCTTATTTGAGGCCTACAAGACCCATCCTGGTCGGGATGGCCTCATCCTGTCCGGGATGAGGTGCACAAAAGCGAGTGCTACTGACCTGGGTCCGTCCCGGTCGGGACCAGCCCGTCCCGGTCGGGATCAAGCATAACACAGCGCTGTGTTATCAATAATACCAGACTGTGTTATTGCCCATCCCGGTCGGGACCAATCCGTCCCGGTCGGGACCATGGAGCTGCAGCACGCCTTGTTTATTTTCCTCTCCTTCATACTTGTAACCTTATAAATACCCTTCCTCTTGTAATCTTATAGTATGTTCTTCACTTCCCCTTAAACCCTAGCATAGTTTAGCTTAGATTAGCATAGATTAGTGTAGATTAGTCGTTAATTAGTGGTTAATCTTAGTTTAGTACTTGTATTAAGGGAATTATTCAAGATCCATCCAAGATTGACAACCTTGGTTGATTGTTTTGGGTTTTTCTTATTAATGCAAGTTTCAATCTTCCTTTCATCTTGTTAGAGGTATAATCTTCTTTTCCCTTCTTTTAATCTTGTTTACTCATTCAAGTTTTCATCTTTGATTATTGTTTATTGTTCTTGTTAGTTTCATTATGTATGTTTTGATGTTTGTGTTGTTTCCTCTTGTTTATGTTAGTATTAGTTTGATAATGTGTGAGTAGACTTGTTGTGGGGTTAGTAAGGGGATTAAGTGTTGATTATGGATGATTAGGGTTTGATTGTGGGTAAGGTGGATTCTTTGTTGATAAGTGTAGTTTGTAGTGCCTAATTTGTTGTGTTTTGGTCCCGTTTTCCTTGTGAAGGAGCGATTTCTGGGCTACTTATACTTCCTCTAGCTCGTTTTAGGTTCCCAAGACTATTCATGGAGAATTGGAACGATTCCGACTCGTTTCATACACTTTTGGAGCCAACGAAGAGAAGGAACGATCACTTGATGCCTTGGATTCGATCCCGAGACCTTGGGACCCATTTCCGAGCCCCTTAGACTCGATCCCGAGCACCGAGAATCGATGAGAAGCCCATGAGAAGCAAGGAGGGACCCTTGAGATCATATTTGAGGCCTACAAGACCCATCATGGTCGAGATAAGAGCCATCATGGTCAGGATTAAGAGGACAAGCAAAAGCAAGCTACTGCAGGCCGTCATGGCCGTGACGCCCATGACCATCATGGCCATGACGGGGGTGCCTCATGGTCCTGAGCCCCCTCATCATGGCCGTGAGCCCCCTGTTTCTCCTCGCACTTTGTCACTTCATTCCCCTTATTCTTACAACCCTATATATACCCCCCTCTGGCAATCTTATGTTATGTTAGACATTACCCATAAACCCTAGCCTAGTTTAGCATAGATTAGCATAGATTAGTGTAGATTAGTCCTTAGTTAATCTTTAATCCTAGTTTAACTCTTGTAATTTGGGAATTCTTGAAGAATCCAACCAAGATTGACAACCTTGGTTGATGTATTTGGGTTTTCTTCCATTTATGCAAGATTTCTTCTTTTCATCTTCTCTAGTATGGTATGATCTTGTTTTCTCTTCTCTTAATCTTGTTTTATTAATCAAGTTTCAATCTTTAGTTCTTGTTTATTGTTTCGTTCATCATTCTTGTTAGTTTTACATATGCATCCTCTTGTTCTTGTTTTGGTTCATCTTGTTAGTGTTAGTTTTAGATTAGATATGTTAGAGTAGACTCTTGCTAGGGTTATTAGGGTGATTGGATGTGATTGTGGATGATTAAGGGTTTGTTGGAGATGTTGGTGGAAGTTTTGGGTTTCCTCTTGGTTTGATGCATGGTACATGTTTGTTGAAATGCTTGAATGACATGTTGATGTAAATCCTTGTGTTTTTCTTGCCTTTTCTCTTGTGGGTGATAGTTTGCTTGTGGGTTTGGTTCCCTCACTACGTAGCGAGAGCCCGGTGAGGACGACCCTTAGGTCGGTCTACGTAGCGAGAGCCCGGATGCGACCTAGGCCACGATAGCACGCTAGTAACCCCGATTGTTTTGTGTGTCGCTAAGATGGGTCCTATCAAGAACCTCTAGGTCGGTCTACGTAGCGAGAGCCCGGACTACACCTAGATTACCCGACTACCTCTTCACCTTAGCTTCTCCTCGACCATCCCATCACTCCATGAACCCGACCTAACCCTAGTCTTCCTTCTTAGTGTTATCCTAGCTTCCCTTAGTCCTAGTTTTAGACCTTAGCCTAGTTCATAGCCTCCCCTTTAGAATAGCTTGTCTCGAACATAGTCCTTGACCGTAGCATACCTTAGTCCGACCTCCCGTCCCCGTGGATTCGACCCGACTTACCCTAGCTACCCACTAGGTATAGTTGGTTTTATTTGACGGTTGCGATCCACGACAAATCCTCCCATCAAATTGGCGTCGTTGCCGGGGACGGCGTAGTTTAGACTTTTGTTTGCTTAGTTGTGGACTTTGTTCTTGACTTTTGTGTTCTCTTCTCCCTGTGTATCTCCGTTTTTCTTCTTGTGTGCTATTCCACCCTCCTAGTGCCTCAAAAGCACTAGGCTACTAACGTTTGCTCAAGTGCTTCTAGCTCATCCTAGGTACCAAAGCGACGTTATGGACATGGCTCGTCCAAGCTACCATCAATCGTCACGGGATAACTTTGGGGCAAATGGCCAAGTCCCGAAATTTCACCAACCATATCAACCTCATCAACAATCTTATGAACGATCTCCATATGATTATCATGAAAGTTGTCAAGGATCATTCCAACATCCTAACAACTACCAAACACCCTCACATAACCCACAACCACAAGATCCCAACTTTGAGACTTTTCAAATGATGATTCGATTGCTTAAGAGTCAACAAGAAGCGATAACTCTAATGCAAAAGACTCAACAAGCGATGATGGCTCAAATACTAGGGGTTAGAGAGGAGCTCAAGGCCCAAATAGAGGTGCAAGATGCTCGCATCAATGCATTCATAGCTCATATCACGATGTCGGCCACTCGAGCTCCACAACATTTTGAGGAAGGTTCATTTGGGCAAGAAGGTCGGGTGTCTCCACAAGAAAGTCAACCCAATCTTGAAGCTACAAATGAAGAAGAGAGGGTCGATCACGAGACCATTGTTGAGTGTTGCTTGGGTGGTGAAGATAGGGGAAGAATAGAGGGAGTTGAGGCTTCAAGGGCCAACAATGAGGAGGGGAGTGAACATGATTCTCGAGATAATTCTTGGGGAGCCGATGTATTAGCTATCAAATTGGATTTGTTCGATTTTCTTCGTGATGATCCGGATCTAAACAATCCAAAGCCAAGTGAAGACATACCTCCTCTAGGCCAACAAGACAAGGTGAGTGAAAAGGAGCGCAATATTTGGGAAAAAGAAGTAGATGCCTTGGAACTTGCCTTGAATGGGAGATTGGAGGATCCTAAAGCCTCCAATGAAGAAAACTTGATGTCTTCTCGTCCTCTACCGCACTCGATGTCTAGTCCCTTGTCTTGTGAGACGGTTGATGAAGAGAATCCTTTTCGGGCGGTGGAAAAGAGTTCCACTCTCGACCCCGTAGAAGAAGCGACACCCCTAGGGTGTGATCTCCCGCATCATAATGCCGAGCATGACTCTAGACCACTATACCTACCGGATGGTCATAAGAGTCGTCGCTATCATGGTTCCGAAGACCCGGAAGATCACGAGAACCCCGAGCATAATGAAGATGATCTCTTCTTCCCTCCGACTTGGAAGCTCTTGGAAGTGGCTAGGCTCGGCCATGTGAGCTTGATTGAAGATGTTGCTAGAGCATTTGACTTACTCCTTCGAGCTCTTGATGGCTATGGAGGCGTAGTTGGTGAGAGTAGCTAGTGTAAATATCTTTTCCCTTTTCTTTTGTACTTGTATTTGTGTTTATGTTTGTTTGGATAGTTTGGTTTCTAGGATTTGTTAGCTTTGGTGGAATTCTTGTAGTTCGGTGTTTTGATGAGCGATATGAGGGAGGGAATTTGATGTTGTATTTGAGCTTGTTTGCTAGATATGAAGTGAAGATGAAGTCTTGAGAGAGTAGTTGATGATAGAAGCTTGGATTTGGGCATGGGAGTCGGTTTTTGAAGCTTTTGACAAGCTTTTGGGGACGAGATTCTATGTCTCGTTGTATTGGTGGACATGTGGGTGAAGCTAGCAAGGAAATGAAGGGCTAGAAGACTCATCCCGACCGGGAAGGATGTCATCCCGATCGGGATGAGTGTGCTGAAAATTGATCATTCTGGAGAGTCATCCCGACCGGGACGGGTGTGCCATCCCGACCGGTACCATCCATCCCGACCGGGATGGTCCCCTTCTCCTCTTTTGGCCTCTTCTTCACCATGTGAGTCCACCCAACCATTTTATACCCCCTCCCAACCTCTCTACCTACCCTTGCACATATCATATGACCCTACACTTCATTTACATACCCTCACCTCATTTTCTCTTCACTTTACACCGACTTTCCCATTAAATCCCACCCCCCCTCACACCATTACTACCTCTACCATGCGGTTTTATCAAGTTTAAAGCGGGAGGACGATGAAGAAGACAAGCAAAGTACCTATATTGATCTATGAGACGATGGAGTTCGTGAGTTGCTAACCTATCGGTAAGGCGACTCTTTTGTTCTTTTCCGTCTTTTGTTGCTTGTTGCCCTTTGAATACTCCCCGTCCCATATTTTGTGTCGTGGTGGCCCTCGGGGCCTTGGTATTTGTTGCTCCCGACTCTCGGTGACGTGACTACATCGAGAGTCATTTCAAAATCCAAATTTACAAGATTTTCACCCTTCTTTGTAGGATTTAGTCGAATTTGGGCGGAATCCGGGCTAGGTGACTTGATTACACCTAGCCCTCCCCTCCCATTTCCTTTTATTTCCTTCTTTTTATTTCTTCCCCCATCCATATCTTTTCTCGTCTCGGCCCATGGTGACTTGACTACACCCCGGCCGGACACCTTCTACCCTTTTCTTCACTCTTCTTTTTGATTTTTAGCATTATTTTCGTAGTTTCTTTTCTTTTATTTTGTCTCTCCGCACACTACGATCGAGCATAAGGACATTGCTCGGTTTAAGTGTGGGGGAGCGATATTCTATCGTAGTTAGTTTTATTTTAGTAGTTTTTCGAAAAAAATCTTCAAAAACCCTAAAAAATTGAAAAATTCCACAAAAATAAAAAAGGTTTTCTTTTTTGTGTCTTTTTCTTTTATGTGTTTGTGTCGTATACTTGTTTTGCTGTGTGTGTTTTGCCTCCCTTTTCCTTATAGGTTGCTTAATCACCGTTACTTTTGGAACGCTTTCAAGACATCCGGTAACATCTTCTATCCCTTTTCCCTCTTTATTTCTTGTGGAGTTTGGAGGCAATTGTGATGTTGTGTGCTCGGGTGGAGCTTTGTAAATATTGGTGGATGATTTAGTGACTTGTATGGAATATCGGGGTGGTATTTGTGTTCTTTATGTGTTTGTTCTCCTTGTTTTGTTGTGTTATCTTTTGTCTCTTTTTCGTTCATTTTCGTCATGTCTTCCTTTTGTGTTGTATTAGTTGTGTCTTGTGTGTGTAAAAGGTTTTCGAAAACCCGGTTTAGAGGCTAGTGTGCGAGTGTTTACTTTCCCTTCCTAGTAGTATAATTCGAGTCTTGGACTTTAGCCTAGTAGAATGACCCTAAATCAATGATTTCGTTGGTCCTTTACCTTGAGTCCACCTAGCTTACTAGGGAATTACTACGGGATTTGCATTTTGACCATTATGACCACCCACGGTGTGAAAAGGCCTTGATTGCCGAGTCCCGTCGCTTAGGTGACCTTGTTTGACATTTCTCGACTAGTCCAAGTTCACCCCTTTTTGTGAGTATGAAGGGAAGACGTCGTCCCGACATACCCATTACCCTACCTCCTACACATATCCACACAATAAAATTGCAATTTGTTGAAATCTCTCTCTCTTGTTGCAAAAAGAAATGCCTACAACTCATATCAAGCCAAAAAAAAGGCAAAGAAAAGAAAAAGAAATAAAACGAAAGAAAGAAAAGATTGAAGAAAAAGAAAAGGCACAAAAAGCCAAAAAGAAAATAGAAAAAAAGAAAAAGAAATGGCATAGCAAAACAAAGCAAAAATGCAAAAGAAAGATAAAAATGCCAAAAAGAAAATCGTCTCACAAAAAGAATCCCAACATCTCAAAATAAGCCTTTTACCGACTACTACCGTGAAGAGCCTACCAAAGGACCGAGTCCCTAGGAAGGATGATAGCGGTAATGGTCGGTCTTCCCTCACTTTGCAAATATTTCAACCTTTTTACTTGGACTAATTAAGCGGTTTTGGGCATGGGACGACCCTCTTGGCTCATCGCTAAAGGGGGTGGGTCTTCACTTACCTACAGTGTCGACTAATACCGTCGTTCATCACTTTCCATCCCGCCGATCGTCCCATAGTACGTTCTTAGAAAGTTAGGAGGACCTAGGTAAGTTACCAACGTTTTTTGTTGCTTTATCGTCATACTATTAGGGTCTAGTTCATCTTGGTTTGTACCGCTAGCTTGGGAACGTTGTCACTTGCCTCGAGTCCTAACCCGGTGCTTCTTTCACCGCTTGTTTGAGGGAAGCGGTATTTCATTTCTTTTTGGTGCAACCGATTATTTATTTGTTTGTATGTTTGTTTGATTATGTGTTTTGTGTCTGGTTGCATCCACGGTTTTGTCGCAAGACCCCACTTGCCTTGCGGAGTGCACTTTACCTCTAAGTGTACTCGCGTGATTTGAAAGGGCGTAGGGTGCGCTAATACCCGCTCGGCTAGTTTAGTAGTCAATTTGTGCTTACTCGAGGGCGAGTAAGGGTTAAGTGTGGGGGAGTTGATAAGTGTAGTTTGTAGTGCCTAATTTGTTGTGTTTTGGTCCCGTTTTCCTTGCGAAATCGCTCTTTGGAGCGATTTCTGGGCTACTTATACTTCCTCTAGCTCGTTTTAGGTTCCCAAGACTATTCATGGAGAATTGGAACGATTCCGACTCGTTTCATACACTTTTGGAGCCAACGAAGAGAAGGAACGATCACTTGATGCCTTGGATTCGATCCCGAGACCTTGGGACCCATTTCCGAGCCCCTTAGACTCGATCCCGAGCACCGAGAATCGATGAGAAGCCCATGAGAAGCAAGAAGGGACCCTTGAGATCATATTTGAGGCCTACAAGACCCATCATGGTCGAGATAAGAGCCATCATGGTCGGGATGAAGAGGACAAGCAAAAGCAAGCTACTTCAAGCCCTCATGGCCATGATGCCCATGACCATCATGGCCATGACGGGGGTGCCTCATGGTCCTGAGCCCCCTCATCATGGTCGTGAGCCCCTTGTTTCTCCTCGCACTTTGTCACTTCATTCCCCTTATTCTTACAACCCTATATATACCCCCCTCTGGCAATCTTATGTTATGTTAGACATTACCCATAAACCCTAGCCTAGTTTAGTATAGATTAGCATAGATTAGTGTAGATTAGTCCTTAGTTAATCTTTAATCCTAGTTTAACTCTTGTAATTTGGGAATTCTTGAAGAATCCAACCAAGATTGACAGCCTTGGTTGATGTATTTGGGTTTTCTTCCATTTATGCAAGATTTCTTCTTTTCATCTTCTCTAGTATGGTATGATCTTCTTTTCTCTTCTCTTAATCTTGTTTTATTAATCAAGTTTCAATATTTACTTCTTGTTTATTGTTTTGTTCATCATTCTTGTTAGTTTTACATATGCATCCTCTTGTTCTTGTTTTGGTTCATCTTGTTAGTGTTAGTTTTAGATTAGATATGTTAGAGTAGACTCTTGCTAGGGTTATTAGGGTGATTGGATGTGATTGTGGATGATTAAGGGTTTGTTGGAGATGTTGGTGGAAGTTTTGGGTTTCCTCTTGGTTTGATGCATGGTACATGTTTGTTGAAATGCTTGAATGACATGTTGATGTAAATCCTTGTGTTTTTCTTGCCTTTTCTCTTGTGGGTGATAGTTTGCTTGTGGGTTTGGTTCCCTCACTATGTAGCGAGAGCCCGGTGAGGACGACCCTTAGGTCGGTCTACGTAGCGAGAGCCCGGATGCGACCTAGGCCACGATAGCACGCTAGTAACCCCGATTGTTTTGTGTGTCGCTATGATGGGTCCTATCAAGAACCTCTAGGTCGGTCTACGTAGCGAGAGCCCGGACTACACCTAGATTACCCGACTACCTCTTCACCTTAGCTTCTCCTCGACCATCCCATCACTCCATGAACCCGACCTAACCCTAGTCTTCCTTCTTAGTGTTATCCTAGCTTCCCTTAGTCCTAGTTTTAGACCTTAGCCTAGTTCATAGCCTCCCCTTTAGAATAGCTTGTCTCGAACATAGTCCTTGACCGTAGCATACCTTAGTCCGACCTCCCGCCCCTGTGGATTCGACCCGACTTACCCTAGCTACCCACTAGGTATAGTTGGTTTTATTTGACGGTTGGGATCTACGACAAATCCTACCATCAAATTATATACCCCCTCCTAACCTCCCTAACTATCCTTGCCTTATCATATGCCCCATATACTTCATTGTCATACTCCCACTTCATTATCTATTCACTTTGCACCATTTTTGACATCGAAATCCCACCCCCTACCACTACTACCTCTACCGTGAGTTCTTATCAAGTTCGAAGCAAGATGGCAACGAAGAAGACAAGCTACGTACCTATAATGATCATTGAAGACGATGGAGCGAGTGAGTTACTAGCCGTTTGGTTTAGGTAACTATCCTTACTTTTCCGTCTTTTGTCGCTTGTTTTCTCTTGTTCGCCCCTCTTCCCCCTTGAGTCATGGTATCTTGGTGGCCTTCGAGGCCTTAGTATGGTTGCCCCTGACTCCCGATGATATGATTATGTCGAGAGTCAATCGATTAATCCAAATTTACAAGATTTTCACCCCTTTTTAGGAATTAGTCGGATTTGGGCGAAATCCGGGCTAGGTGACTTGATTACACCTAGCCCTCCCCTCCCATTTCCTTTTATTTCTTTCCTTTTATTTTCTTCCCCCATCCATATCTTTTCTCGTCTTGGCCCATGGTGACGTGACTACACCCCGGCCGGACACATTTTACCCTTTCTTCACTTTTATCTTTGATTTTTCGCTTTATTTTCGTAATTTCTTCTCTTTTCTTTTGTCTCTCCGACACTACGATCGAGCATGAGGACATTGCTCGGTTTCAGTGTGGGGGAGCGATATTCTATCGTAGTTAGTTTTATTTTCATAGTTTTCCGAAAAAAATCTTTAAAAACCCTAAAAATTTGAAAAATTTTCACAAAAATCAAAAAGATTTTCTTTTCTTGTGTTTTCCATTTATGTCTTTGTGTCGTATATTTGTTTTGTTGTGTGTGTTTGCTCCTTTTTCCTTATAGGTTGCTTAATCACTGTTAGTTTTGGAGAGCTTTCAAGACATTCGGTAACATCTTCTATCCCTTTTCCCTCTTTATTTCTTGTGAAGTTTGGAGAAGGTTTGTGATATGGTGTGCTCGGGTGGAGCTTTGTAAAGCTTGCGGCTGATTTGGTGACTTGTATGGAATATCGGAGTGGTGTTTGTGTTGTTTATGTGTTTGTTTTTCCTTGTTTCGTTTTGTTACCTTTTGTCTCTTCTTCTTTCATTTTCGTCATGTCTTCATTTTGTGTTGTGTTAGTTGTGTCTTGTGTGTATAAATGGTTTTCGAAAACCCGGTTTAGAGGCTAATGTGCGAGTGTTTACTTTCCCTTCCTAGTAGTATAAATCGAGTCTTGGACTTTAGTCTAGTAGAATGACCCTAAATCAATGATCTCGTTGGTCCTTTACTCTGAGTCCACCTAGCTTACTAAGGATTTACTACGGGATTTGCACTTTTGACCATTATGACCACCCACGGTGTGAAAAGGCCTTGGTTACCGAGTCTCGTCCCTTAGGTGACCGTGTTTAGGATCGTTTGATTAGTCCAAGTTTTCTCCCCTTTTTGTGGGTTTGAAGGGAAGGTGCCGTCCCGACTTACCCATTCACCTACCTCCTACACATATCCACATAATAAATTGCAATTTGTTAATTTCTCCCTTTCTTGTTACACAAAGAAATGCCAAAAGAAAAATCAAGCCAAAAGGGCAAAGAAAAGAAATAAAATGAAAGAAAGAAAGAAATGAAGAAAAAGAAAAGGCACAAAAGCCAAAAAGAAAATAGAAAAGAAGAAAAAGAAATGGCATGGCAACAAACAAAGAAAAAATGCAAAAGAAAGGAACATGCCAAAAGAAAACCCGTCTCACAAAAAGAACCCCACAAAAATAAGCCTTTTACCGACTATTATCGTGAACAGCCTACCAAAGGACCGAGTCCCTAGGAAGGATGATAGCGGTAATGGTCGGTCTTCCCTCACTTTGCAAATATTTCCACCTTTTTACTTGGACTAGTTAGGCGGTTTCGGCCATGGGACGACCCTCTTGGCTCATCGCTAAAGGGGGCGGGGTCTCACTTACCTACAGTGTCGACTAACACCGTGGTTCATCCCTTTTCCACTCCGCCGATCGTCCCATAGTACGTTCTTTGAAAGTTAGGAGGAATCTAGGTAAGTTACCAACGTTTTTGTTGCTTTATCGTCATACTATTAGGATTTAGTTCATCTTGGTTTGTATTGCTAGCTTGGGAACGTTGTCACTTGCCTTGAGTCCTAAACCGGTGTCTTTTCACCGCTTTTTGAGGGAAGCGGTATTTGTTTTCTTTTGGGTGCAACCGATCATTTGTTTGTTTGTGTTTGTTTGTTTATGTGTTGTTGTGTCCGGTTGCATCCACAGTTTTGTCGCAACACCCCACTTGCCTTGCGGAGTGCACTTTTCCTCTAAGTGTACTCGCGTGAGTTGAAAGGGCGTAGGGTGCGCTAATACCCACTCGGCTAGTTTAGTAGTTAGTATGTGCTTACTCGAGGGCGAGTAAGGGTTAAGTGTGGGGGAGTTGATAAGTGTAGTTTGTAGTGCCTAATTGTTGTTTTTTGGTCCCATTTTCCTTGCGGAATCGCTCCTTGGGAGCGGTTTATGGGCTTCTTATGCTTCCTGTAGCTCGTTTCAAGTTCCCGAGACCATCCGCGAAGCGTTGGAGCATTTCCGACTCAATACATACACGCTTTGGAGCCAACGAGATAATGGAACGGTGACTCAAGGCCTTGGAATCGACCCCGAGACCTTGAGACCCAATCCCAAGCCTCCGAGACCCGATCTCGAATCCCAAGAATCGAGGAGAAACCCATGAGAGGCAAGGAAGGACCAAAAAGCTCTTAAGGGAGGCCTACAAGACCCATCCCGGTCGGGATGGCCTCATCCCGTCCGGGATGGGGTGCACATTTAGAGGTGCTACTGTGAGGAGACCGTCCCGGCCGAGACAAGGCCGTCCCGGTCGGGACCACACCGTCCCGGGCGGGATCAAACCGTCCCGGGCGGGAAGGAGCAGAGGCAGCCGCGCATCACTTTCTTTCTTCTCCTTCATTCTTGTACCCATATATATACTTCCCTCTTGTATTGTTAACATATCTTATCATACCCTAGACTCTTTTAAGCCTTCATTTAACATTGATAACCCTAGATTAGTGTTTCTCTCATTAGCTTAATTCTCTCTTTAATCTTTAGTTAATTATTGTAATTAGTTCTTGTATTAAGTGGGTTCTTGAAGATTTCTCCAAGCTTGACATCCTTGGAGTTGATTTGGGTTCTTATTTATACAAGTTATCATCTTTTCATCTTCTTGTTGTTGGTATAATCTTCCTTTCTCTTGTTTTATGTTATTTATTCAAGTTTCAATCTTTACATATTGTTATTGTTATTGTTTGTTCATATGGATGTTTGGATGTTTGTTTTGTTTTCTTTAGTTTATGTTAGTTCCATCTTGATAATGAGTGAGTAGATTACTTGTGGGGTTAGTAGGGGGATTAAGGGTAGATTATGGGTGATTAGGGTTTGATTAGGGGTAAAGGTTACATCTTTGTTGTTAGTCACATATTGGGCACTCTATGTGTTTGTTGATATGCTTGTATGAGTAGTAGTGGCCAATGCTTCCCATACTTGTGTTCATCTTCTCATTGTTTGTCTATTATGTGATCATGTTGAGAATAGTCGTAGTCACGAGAGTGCGGACTAGGGTCTACGTAGCGAGAGCCCGGACCTACCTTGACATCGGTCTACGTAGCGAGAGCCCGGACCGACTATAGCAACTAGGAGACACCTACACCCTTGATCACCCCAATTACCCATCTACACTTATGAACCCGACCTACCCCACTTCCTTTCATATTTGAGTTCATCCTCTTAGTTAGTCATCATTCCATTAGTTTCATTGTTTAGTTTGTTTTTAGTTATTTCTCTTAATCTTGTTTTAGCTAGTTCATCATTAGTCTAGTTCTTACTTCTCCTCCACCATAGTTTTCCAATTATCGCTCTCTTTGTGTTTGTTTGGTGATTTTGTCTCGTTTCTAGGCCGACATAGTCTAAACTTCGCAATACCGTCTCCGTGGATACGATCCCGACTTACCCTAACTACAGTTAGGTCTAGCCGGTTATATTATTGACGGTGGGGACGTGACAAATTCCTACCATCAGTTACTCGACCGAGTAGCCCCTTGACTCGGTCGAGTGGCCCAAGCGTCTGCAGCCGGGCTTGATTGAGGGCCCACTAGATCGAGTGGGCTGAGCACTCGATCGAGTCGGTCAGCTGGTACGAGAGGTCCGAGTTGTTTGGACCTTGGGTTGGATATTTTGAGTGTTTTGTATTTGGACTGGGCTTATGACATTTGAATGGCTGTTTTGTATGTCTCCGAAGCGGCTTTGACCGGGGTTTGACCCGATCGCTAAAAGTCGGTTTTGTTTCCGGTGTCGGTTTTGACCCAAATTAGTCTTGTTTGATTGGAAACGACTCACTGGGCCTGAATTTGAGGTCGATTTTGTGATATTTGTACTCCGTAAGTGCTTAAGCCAACAACTAATGGTTTTGAGCCCATATCTGAGCGCGTAGAAACACGTTTGCGTCCGATCATCATCGGGTGTTTTTTGGAAACTGCTTTAGACACCTGGCAGTCAAAATGTGGGTGTCTACACATCTATCGGATGTTGGCTTCCCAATACGTACCCTCACCCCTACTCAGAATCGATGATTTCCGGATGTCCGAAACCATTGGCAATGAGAGTTATTCCAGGCATGGAGTGCTTAAAGGTACAAGTCTTTATCTTTAGGTCCCGTGCCACTCAACTTTGAGCCGGCAAGGGATCAAAGTTGACTTGAACGGTTTCCGAGTCCCCATAATTGACTCGGTGGCGACTCCACAAATCGACAACAACTTCAGTAAAATAAAAAGGTCGCCTTACCAAACAAAACGGCCTTTAAACATTTACAACCACGACTCGATCGATTCCCAAACAGAAACACGGGTGCCCGCACCCGTCTAGTACAAGTCCGGATCGTCATCCAAATCGAGGTCCGAAACATCGCCCCGTACGCGAGATCGGACCGGCTCCCGACAGAGAGGGGGTCGCGTGGGTGGCCGCCGCCACACATTGAAAATCGGGTCGGTCCCACGCGGGCGTGCGCCGGGCACCGGGCGGTGCGGACGGACATTCACAGTATGGCGACTCCGCTGGGGATTTCGAAACAAGTTTCCAGCGGTTGTGTAACTTGAACGAGGTCGGTGAAGCTCATTTCTTAGTTCCTAGTTGTGGTCACTACAGGTTTTGGCCCTAACCGATATCAGGACCAATCGACCTCTTCGCGGTAAGATCTTTAGGGACACGCGGTAAGATCCTCGGTTCACGCTCCGGCCGCCTAACGCGTACCCCGCGGGATAAAAAGCGGATAGTTCCGAACGGACAGTATGACACTCGTCTCCCCAGATCAATGTCAATGCCTAAGTAAAGACTATTCGTGGGCGGTAGCCTACCCGTGTCTGTATCCTGCATGAGTGTATGTATTCTTAGTTATGTGTAGCGTGTTTGAACAATCCAACCCAAAATAAAACACTAAAAATCTGGATTCAACCACGTCAACATATTTCTATAACGACTTTCTATAACGAAAATATCTCATCTTTCTATAACGACTTCTTAAACACCGATACTCCGGTCGAATCATGATTTCTAAAGAAAGAAAAATTTCAAATGCCATAGTCATGGCAAATTTTACACTCGACATTTTCAAACAAAATATATTTTCAATTGTCATCACGTGACTAAAGTAAAACTCGCGAAACAGCGAATACCGTTAATACTACCGGGACTCCCAATTAATGGGATCAAGGCACACCAAACGGTTAAATTTTACTTTCAAAAAAAAAAAACTTTTTCTACACACGTACCGTTAAACCAACCGAGGCTTCAATTAATGAAGTCAAGAAATTCAAAACGGTTACATTCTCGAAACGTTTTTCACGACACACCACCTTTGTAACAACCCGGATTTTTAAAGACTAAATAATAATATCAATACTATAAATAATAGGGTCAAAGGTGGCGGAAACACCCGACCAAATCTGAATCGTCACTATCTCGACATTCAAACTAATACATTATTCAAAAGCGTTCAAAATGAAAATCAAAAGAAACTTAAGTAAAGGTCTCTCTCCACAGGTCTTCCCCAACATCATCACATTCAACATCATCTCGAAGACCTGAAAGGGGGGTCCACAGTCAGTGGGGAGCAACTAGATGTTCTCCCAGTCATGGTTATAACAAGTTCAACATGAATAGCAATAATAATGAGATATAACATAACCAAACGACATGTGAAGATGTCAATACACATGACTAACATGTTATAAGACACGATCATATAATTAATTGCAATCCATATTTAATCATAACGATCGAGATAGATACTACGTATCCATCCAAGCATGTTGGAGTAAGTAACAACAGACTTCATACAAAGATGTATAGGACATAGAATGAACACCGGCTAGAGTATGTAACTGATACTCTAACTAGTTAGAGCGTGTAACTGACCCTCTGACACGGAGCGTGTAACTGACCCTCCGTTTTGTGAAGTATGTAACTATTACTCCACGGTACTATGTATAGCGTGTAACTGACGACTATATGTCTAAGACCTGGCCAGAGCTCTCGACGCAGTAACTGTACGTCTTACGACACACGGGAACCCAGAACGTGTAACTGACGAATCTGGACCCACCGAACATAGACCAATTAAACCTCTTGCGAGCAGTATTGGTTCATTCCGATAGTATGTAACTGATACTACCGTCATCTATATCACTAACCATCATGTACGTTGCACAGTGTAACTGACCGCCAACTGCGTGAGCAACCTCACGACTTCTACGTAGTACAGTGTAACTGACTGCACTATGTAGTAATCAGACCTAGTATAGTGTCACTGACTATACCAGGGAAAATCAGCCCTAGATAGTGTAACTGACTATACCAAGTGTTACCCATTCGTGATAAACATCACGGCTCAAACGTAGAACAATGTAACTGATTGTTCTAAAGGAACGAGTATAGAAGTAATCAAACAACGATAACATAGTGAAGTTATAGTACAACTGACTATAACCTTCAAATAGTATTAGGGTTAAGGTCTAACGTACTATAACCCTGAACATCTAACGTGTATTAGTATTCAAGGTCAAGGTAAGGCAACATTAACCTTGTCTACTAAACTGAAGTTATGTATATAACGTCAACCCGAAGGTGGTGTCATAGTATAACTACTATAACGTCAACTTCAAGTTAAGATTACACTAACCTCCACTATAACCTTTTGAGGTTACCTTAACCTCAGTGTGATTATAGATTCGTAACGGTGTTACGTAATCCTCAAGTGAAGGGTATCGTAACTTTCCATTGAAGTTACTTGACTTCAAGTAAGGTTACATTAACCTTGTTATAACCTCGTGAGGTTACTTTAACCTCCGTGAGATTATAACTCGCTTAAAGGTTACATTAACCTCGTGTGAAGTTGCATAGTAACTTTCCAATAAAGTTACGTAAACCTCAACTAAGGTTACCTTAACCTTGATCATAACCTCGTGGAGTCACTTAAATTGACCCCCATCGAGACTATAACCCCGCATTGAAGTTACCTTAACCTTAAGTGAAGTTGTATAGTAACTTTCCAGTAAAGTTACATGATCTTCAATCAAGGTTAGATTAACCTCAACTCTAACCTCCACCTCGGGCGATGATAGGACGAGTCATCTAATACTTAGGGTTGGAACCCTAAAGCCGTCGATGAAACAACCCTAGCATCTCCAAATGGAGAGGCCAAGCGGCTTGCGTACGAATTTTAGATGTTACAACGGATTAGATTTAACAATTCTAATATAAGCGCAAACGACAATTATAGATCTAACGATAATAATAAATCATTCAATTAACATACTAATTAATTAGACTCTTTAAATCATGAATAAAGACACGACACAAATCAATTAAATCATGTTACAAATCATTAAAATCACACAACACATTCAAAATGCATAAACGTGAAAAGAATCACATCTAGTTACCAATTTGCGATTTAATCAACGATCTTTTCTTCAACGATATAAACGTCTTCCCCCGGGCACATCCCCTTGTCTATAACATCATCAATCACGTGCCAACACCAAACAAAACCCTAATTAAACACTACTAAAAACAATTACGAAAAACTAGCGCGAAAGGGAGTGAAACTTACGAAACAATGCAAAGGATTGCGCTAGGATCGATTAGGATTCAAAAGGGATGAAGATCAACTCTTTAATGAAGAGGAGGAGGCACGAAAGTATGGAGAAGGAGGAGGTATGAGGCGTGGCTATGAGGAAAAGAAGAGAGGAGAAGGTGAAAACCTAGAATTAGGGTTTGCAAATGAGAAGGAGAGGTGAAACTCTCACCCTAATCACCTATATATAGGCAAGATCATGGGCAAACCCTACTTGGGCCCAAATCCCAATGCTCCATCATCGATCCAAACAACATGGGAAGCAAGGATGGGTTAGCCTTGGCTTACATTACAAGCTAAACCAACAAAAGGTTACAAGGATGCGGTTTTCGGACAATTAAACTGGAAAAGGGAATATCCGAATAGAAAAATTATAGGAATTGAATTAAATAAATAATTTCGGATATTAGAATATATGAAATGTAATAAATAATTATGTCCGAAAAATAGGGGTGTTACAACCTTCCACCGTCGAATGGTATTTATTGCAACTGAAAAACGTGGATCACTCTTTTAAAAGGAAAAAAAATCAACTTTTCTAAAAACACTAACCCCTACTTAAACCCTTAACCAGGATTTAGTCACACATTTAAGACACCATACACACCCACTTCAAGTACCGAACTAGCTAACTAATAGTAGTCTCGATAAAAGCATCATGTTACCACTTTCAAAACCGGTTTACTTAAAGAACCATGGCCTTTTCAAAAGACTTCTACACTTTTGCTATCGTCGAATTCCCGACACACAGGCGAAACCGCAAAGTGGGGACGCCTAATCCAACCCTAAACCCTTTTCCGTCTCCTCTTGTGCCAGTACCCTCATCTTTGAATCATGTCCACGACAGAGTTCACTTATACCCTAGCAGGGTTTAGTTAGATGTGGGATTAGTGACCTTGAATAAGGAAAAGGGTTTATGGATTAATTAGGTGGAAAATGAAGCGGGGATGCCTAATCCAACCCAAAACCCTTTTTTGTCCCGTTTAATAACTAAGGAAAAGGGTTTAGGGTAGGATTAGGTGAAACCGCGAAGTGGGGGCGCGTAATCCAACCCTAATCCCTTTTCCGTCTTGTCCTATGCCATTACCCTAATCTTTGAACCATGTCTATGACAAGGTTCACGTATACCCTTTTAGAGTTCATTTAGTAGTGGGTTTAGTGACCTTGAATAAGGAAAAGGGTTTAGGGGTGGATTAGGTAGAACCGCGAAGCGGGAACGCATAATTCAACCTTAAACCCTTTTCCGTCCTATTTCATAAATAAGGAAAAGGGTTTAGGGTTGGATTAGGTGAAACCGCGAAGTGGGGGCGCCTAATCCAACCCTAATCCCTTTTCCGTCTCGTCTTATGCCATTAACCCATCTTTGAACCATGTCCACAACAGAGTTCACTTATACCCTAGCAGGATTTGGTTATATGTGGGAATAATGACCTTGAATAAGGAAAAGAGTTTAGGGATTGATTAGGCGGAACCATGAAGCTGGGATGCCTTATTCTGGACATGACATAGGTCCACCCCGACGCGCCCAAGCACGGGTTTGGGCTGCGAAATGTTTCCCATGTGAGATGGTTCTCGGGTTGAAATTTAAATCGAAGTTAGAGTCGCCACCGAACTTTGTGGGAGTTCGGGCCCGTTGGAACCTACTCTATATTTTGATGTACCGTGCACAAAGTACGGCCCACTTCTATACTAGAGCTTGTGGGGTTCGTCCCTTTGCATTATGATACCGATGCCGAGTTTTCGGGTATCGATCGAATGAATCTCGTGCCCCAATGGTTTCGGGCATCCGGAAACCGAGGTTCTGAGTAAGGGGAGAAGGTACGTGTTGGGAAGCCCACAAAGGACACTAAACCCCACCCCCACTTAGCGGCCTTTACTAAGATATCGTTTGGTTTTTTAATACTCGCGCTAGTAATCCGGTAAAATGATATGCAAACAACGTTTTACGAGATATAGAAAATTGAATGGGTTGTTACGACATTTTAATGCATCTTTGAATTATTTTGATGTTGTATTTAGCATGTGAGATTCATTTATAAACGGTAAAACGCAAATAAATGAAAACAAAGCAAAACGATAAATGTGTTACAAGTTACATGGGCGGAAATACAACCCGGACAAAACAAAATAACGAGCAAAGCCGAAATAGAAAATTAGTAACGGTAACATTGAACGGATTAGAATAGATAATGAAATGCATGTTTTTTGAAAATATAGGCACGTGATTGTCTTTACACGTGACGACCAAAGTCGTAAAATATATTTGACGAGGCTCGGATGATATGAGAGATTGTCGCTATATTTAAGGCAAAAGAGTCCACTCGATCGAGTCATGGCATGGACTCGATCGAGTGACCTTCTTACGGGTCTGCTGCCTCGTTTTTGAGGGGTCACTCGACCGAGTGAGCCAAGGCACTCGATCGAGTGCCCTCTATTCGAGGCATTGCTCGATTTCGGAAAAGGTAGTAATTTCGAATTTATTGATTTTGAAATCGATGGCCAACCGAGCCAGATAAAAATATGGCGTAATTTATATTTAACTCGGTTTTCGGTACTCGTAACATGTATTTTATGACTACGAGATCGGTATCGGGAATTTTTAAAAAAGCTTTATGAAATTGATTTGAATTGGATTAGGACAAAATTAAGTCCCTTCGCGTTACTACATCGATCCTAATCCTTACGGATTACGTGATGTTCGATTTCGCGTCAACGGGTTTCGTACCAATCTCGAAAATGGCATCGGACGTGTTCAACTACGTATTACCACGATCGCGTTATGCCCTTAAGTGTTTAGGGCGGCGCTCCTCGAAAGGGCGCCACCATTGTTACGACTTGTAAAGAGATTAAACGGACTTGGAGCGGGAATCGTAGTCAAACACGTTCGATCCGAAAACGGTTTTTATATTTATATAATTATACGCGGTACTATTGATATTATAATGAAGATAATAAATAAACAATAATAAAAATGTTAGTAAACAAAAATTAAAATGTTAGTATTAGTATCGTTATTATCGATTAATTAGTATGCGTATATACACACACACACACACACACAGACACACACACACACACATATATATATATATATATATATATATATATATATATATTTTATATGTATATATATATATATATATAACGATAAAAAGAAGAAGGGAGAAAGGGATGTCGGGATTGAATGTTACACCCTCAACCTACATGCTTTTGCTTCTCGGAATAGGGCTCGTCAAATGGAGGCAAAGTCACGGGAGCGTCGGGATACGTAGGGGAGTTATGGTGTATATGAGGTTTGTAGAGATGGATTTGATGAGTTTTGCTCACGGTCTTTGGTGAGTTTTGATATCGGGATTAGGGTTGTATGTGTGTGTGTGTGTCGGAGTAAGGTTGATGCTGAAATGTGGCTGCAAATGGGAGATTTTGAGGGTGGTAAAAGGTTGGAAAGAGGTTGTAGAATGTGTTGAGGTAACGGGGTATTTATAGGATACCCCGGTTTAGGGCTACTCGATCGAGTGGTGCAAGTGCACTCGATCGAGTGCCCAGTTCGAGACCGGTTTGGCCGGTTCGTTAGTTTACTCGACCGAGTGGGTCGAACTGCATGGAGTGTATATAAGGAAAGATTTGTTGACTTTTTTTTAAAGGATTTGGTTGTTGGGCAGCTTCTAGAAGCTCTTTTGGCTGGTTTATGTATCGGATTCGTCCTTGATCGGGTTTTGACCCGGTCGCTAAAAGATGGTTTTATTGCCGGTGACAGTTTTGACCCAAATTATTCTTATTTTATTGGAAACAACCCAGTGTGCCTGAATTTGAGGTCGGTTTTGTGAGATTTGTACTCCGCTAAAAGCCCATGCCAGACATTACTGATTCCAAGCCCATATTCGAGCACGTTAAAGCACGTTTGCGTCCGATAATCATCGGGTGTTTTGTCGGAGACCGCTATAGACACTAGCAGCCAAATGCGGGTGTCTAGAGAGTCCCCACTCTGATTGAGGCTTGGACAAGGCGAAAGTTAAAGTAGCTACCAGGCCAATCGAGGATTAAGACCTAGTAGTCTTCCGGTCGAGTCGTTTATAGGCGTTAGACTTGCGTGAAAGAGCTCGCCAACCATAAGATAGAAATCATACATGAGTTCTATTATCTGGGATAGCTCCGTGGGGACTTGTTTTTGAAGCCCTGGGTGTGTCTATACGCGGATACATCCCATCTTGGAGTTGCGCGGGAGCGTGGCTAAGAAGCCCTGGATGTATCCGTTTGCAGATACATCCCATCTCGCAACTATGCAGGAGCTTCCCTAAGAAGTCCTGGGTGTATCTGTTTGTAGATACATCCAAATTCGGAATTACGCTGGAGCTTGCCTAAGAAACCTTGGGTGTACCTGTTTGCAGATACATCCCAATTTGCATGTGCCACTTTAAGTGAAACTCCGTCTCACGCTGGGGAGATAAAATCTTGACGTTCCGTTGGGAAGCACAAGCCGGTACCTGAAATGTTAGTTATATAGGCGGAAATAGCAGATAGCAATATAGCACACAAGAAATGCAGTTAGCATCTATAGACTGGCTCGGGCTGAGAAAAATGACTTTTGCTTCATTTTGAAATCGAAGTCCTGAAAGCATCTCACGTGCTAGGAGATAGTTTTTCAAAATTGGAAGGGGTAGAAAAGAAACTTGCAGTATAAATAGACTAAAATTTGACCTTGTCAAAAAGGGTTTTCTCAAATGGCTAAGTTTTGCAAATTTCAAAACAAGAATTCGAAGAGAGAGGCCTACTGATAGACTCGACTCTGGACGTGACAGGACGAGTTGACAAACACGAACTGGACTCTCGAGGGGTTGGACCATGACTCGGTAGGGGGTGGGCCACCTAAGATAACAAGACTCTTAAGTTGCGCTATTCCATAGCCTAGGCGAGTGGCAACAGGGTCAATTCCTCGGAATGGAGAAGATCTGTTATAGAGGGATGGAATTGCAGTAGCCAGTAACGAGACTGTTTTTGCATGACAGGACTCAGAAGTGGCAATGCTGTAGTTCAGTGCTCTTTTGAATTTTGTGGTTTTGGGAATATCTACCCAAAGTGGGTGTTGTTTCGAGTCCTGAAAAATTCTTGTCTTCGACTGAGCCGAGTACTAGGACACACTGTAAAAAGGAGGCTAGTTTTGAAAGTCATTTAGATTTTGTAAGTGGATGGAGAGATTCGGTCTAATAGAAGCCCCCAAATGACAAGGCAAACTGTTGAGAACATGACAGTGTCGTGATAGGAATGACGGTGCTTTTTTGAATTTGTGTCAATGTGGGTGGTTGTGCCCTTGTTTAAAGGCTTCCTACGTATTCACGTGTAGTGAAATAAAACCAAGCCGTAGTTCAGTGGATTGAAAGATATATTATGGTGCCTAGTTTATTAGGGCTTTGTGTGTAACTAGCCATTGCAATGGTGTAGGCTAGGTGCATTCCCAAAGATGTCTTGATCAAAGGGCTAGATCAGTTAGGATGTTGATCCTGTGATTGTGAGTGTTCTCCGGGGTAGCCCCCAGAAGTGGTGTGAACTATTTGGGCATGTTCTATGCCGACCGAAGGTTAAGTTCCCGTTTTTGGGACTAGTAACTGGTTTGGATGTTTTTGGAAATGTGGAACTAGGTCGTAAATGGCTTTGATGCTTTGACATCTGGAGCTTAATTTTGTGGAGCCAAGGCTTCGAGGGTAGGTATTGTAATACGGTAGGAAATGGGGGAAGTCGAGTAAAAATGACTCGGACTTCGATCGGGATAGGTTCGAAAATGCAGGATCTGATTTCCATGTCCGGCCCTAGTGGTTAGGGTGTACCCTATGGAGCTTGAATCCTTAAAATTCCAAGTTGTCTCTTAGCCTAGGTCTCGGGAAGGTCTTGAGGGTTGTAATGTGGGAAGGCTAGATGTGGCGTTAGCTGACCAACATGATTCTCTCTCGCTATTTGATGGTATGGGCATCGATAATTTTTGAATTGACCGTACACTGGTCAAGGGACTTTTATTTGAGCTGACCGTTGACCACGGTCATGGGTATTTGAATATTTTTTTTTTGGATTGACCTCTTAGCCCCGGTCGTGTGAATCTTTATTTGAGTTGACCGTGCCCAGGTCAAGGGATTGACCGTATCTGGTCGAGGGATGTTGATCATGGCCAACTCTTTTGTTTTGGCCTTTTGCTTTTTCCTTAGACTTTTGACTTTTGTCCAGCATTTTTTTTTGTTGGTCAGACTAACGCTTAAGGTAGAGATTGGTCAGTCTTATTGGTGGGGTGTTTATTGTGGGAAATGAGCTTGACTCCCGTCTTGAACCCAAACAAGGAGACTACCTAGATTTGTCTGGGGATTCGATACCGCTCTTGCTAAGGGTAGTTTTGTGGCTTTCTATACCACACATGGAATAGGTAAAGGAAAATACGGGTCTCAGTTCCCTGCAGTCTTTATAGATGTGACTATAATAGTCACGTGCATGTGCTCACAGTGTATGAAGGTATTCACCATGTTCTCGGAAACACATATGGAAAACATATATGAGAAATAGAATATTGAAAGCTGATTTTATTGAATTTTGAAAAGAAGTCAGAATGCAACTGACTCCGACTCTGACTTGGAAAATGAATAAAATAGAACATCGTAGACTCGGAGTCAGACTCGGACTCAAATCAAATGTGGACTCTCGGATGATGTCGTCAGTAGTCGTCGGCTTCTAAGGACTCGAGTGGATGTCCAGTATAGCCTTTTGTAGAAGCTTCACCCAGATCTTGCTTCATTATTTCGAAGATCGTCTTCAACCCAAATGCCCATTTCAATAAGCACAACAATGTTTGAAATGCCGGCATACCTAAGATGGACGCGGTAGGAGGGTAGGAGGTTGTTGATGAACGCCTCCACTAGTGTTTTCTCGCTGGTCTTGTCTACCAGCTTAACACTCTCAGCCCGCCAACGTTGAAGGTATTTGATGAAACCCTCTGTTGGATCTTGGGCCATGGCTTCTAAAGTCCGCATTATAGTCTGAAGTTCAGTATTATCAGAAAGGTTTCGAGCGAACTCGGTAGCCACATCCTCCCAAGTCGGGAATTTTTTTGTGTTTAGCCTATAGAACCAGGCCTTTGGGTATTTTCCGAGAGATGTGCCGAACAGATTGATGAACATGTCGGTATTGATCCCCTTGATTTCCATGAATTGTTTGAAAGCTCGGAGTTGTAATAATGGATCCTCCGTCCCTTCGAATATGGGTAACCCTTCTAGATTGAGATCTGTTGGTAGTTTCTCACTGATGGGTGTATGGTCTCGGGAGTTTTCGATACGAATATTGTTCTCTTGCAGGGCATGAAACTGTTCTTCGACCATACGCACCGTGGTGATCAATTTGGCAAATGGCCCAGTATTCACCAATCTAGAATCGAGGTCTTGCCGTTCAATTACAGTTAAACGAGCATGCAAGGCCTCTTGGTCGGCCCTCAGGAACCCTAGTTGGGTTTCAACCATGGCCTGCCTGCTAACCATTGTCTCCAGCAAAGCATTCATCTCGTTGATGGCATTTTCCATGTCCCTATTCCCTGTTAGGGGTGCCATACTCTGCGAGTATACCCACGTAATCAGAAATGTTACTTCGGAACCCAAATACACCTAGGCATAGGAAATAGCGCGGGAGGAAAGGCAACTCTGGTTTGACTCGGGTTAGACTCTCCTAAGACAGATATGTAGGATGCGATTCTCGGAGTGAATGTGATTAATCGCTCCGTCCGAGAATAGCCCCCAAGTGAGACTAAGGACTCTCATAGGACTCAGATGGTGTGACATCTAAGTTACTCAAAAGTGGGGTACGTGAGACAACACGTGTAAGACATGACCCTTAGAGAAACCGTGATTGATCGCTCTACTAAAGGTAGGCCCCGGGTGAGATCGAAGGTTGTGAAGAATCGAGTGTCGGACGAGTGACCCTTAGACGTAAGGATCACAAACCTTTTGTTATAAGGCTATGCCTTGTAAAAGGTTGACTCGGCTCGAGGAAAGGCAGAAGGGGTAAGGAAAGAAACTTGCGATGTCGAAATCGACAGAGTTTCGACGCTAGAGACCCTCGACTTGACTTGAATAAGGATGACCCTGTGATTAAGGTAGACCCTTAAGTTAAAGGGTTCATGAATTGGGATGACTCGACTAACAGATTGAAAGATGAGTGAAATTCTCTTAGGAAAGGTCGTGGGGACCATCCTGCTAGAGGGAAAGGTCGCGTGGAACTTTTTAGTTAGGACTCGAGTGTTTAGACGAACCTTCCATTTACGAGTGTATGAGTCGTGTTGGTCGGTTGTGCCTTCGACAAATAAGGCGAACTAGGATAAGGAGAAAACCCGTGATGTAGGATCAACGGAGTTTCGACGCTAAAGACCTTCGACAAATTATGGAAAGACCCGACACACGGATGGCGGTAGGTCCTAGAATACGGAAGGTTTTGAAAGGGTCGACTTCCTAAAATAAGGAAGGTTTTGGAAAAGGAGTGAATTCCAAGAAATTCAGAAGACGGCTCAGACTTTTGAAATTGGCAAAAAATGCCGTCGGGCCCGAAGTTTTTGAAAGTTCGAAAATTTTTGAATTTTGAAATATATAGCTTACCTGCTAAAAATAGGCTATTTTGAGACAAATCTTAAGTCTAAATTTCGGTAGAATTCCGGGTTTTTGAAAAGTTGAATATTTAGAATTTTGAAATTTGAATATCAAAAAATGAATTTCCGAAAATTTGAAAATTTGAAAACGGGATCATGAAGATTTGAAAAAATCGAAAGCGATATCTCGAAGATTTGAAAATCAGAATGGCTTCTTGATGATTTGAAAATCGTAATGGAATCTCGAAGATTTGAAAACCGAAATGGAATTTTGAAAATTCGAAAATCAAATGGGGATCGGAAATTTGAATGTTGAAATGGATAGCATGCCGGCTAGAAAATGGGCTTGTTTTGAGTCAAATCGTAAGTCTAAATTTCGGCAGCATTCCGAGTTTTTGAAAATTGAATATTTTTTGAAAAGATGCATTTTTGAAATGATGTTTTTTTTGAAAACGACATGGAAACCAAGCAGCACATAGTCACGTAAGCATTATGACGACAGCATGTATGCTTTACACTAACTCTCAGTTGGTCGAAATAGGGTTTATACCAGTGTGCATGGCCTTTTCGAGAATCGGGATAGACTTCCAAAGTCGAGTTGAGCTTAAAACATGCCGCGAAACCCATACGAATCAGCCATGGACACCTTGACATATCCATTTTGGACTACATCACGGTATAGTGGGACGTCGGTCACCAGTACCGGCCTGGGTAAAAATGGGGTTATGCATGAACCGTAAAACTAAAGCGCGTATTGTACTAATCGAACGATTTCTCCTCGAGTCTCACCTTGAGGATCCCGATGGTAAGGCACACATCAGTTTTCCCCAGCGGAGTCGCCAACTTGTGGACATGACATAGGTCCACCCCGACGCGGCCACGCGCAGGTTTGGGCGGCGAAATGTTTCCCATGTGAGATGGTTCTCGGGTTGAAATTTAAATAGAAGTTGGAGTAGCCACTGAACTTTGTGGGAGTTCGGGCCCATTCGAACCCACTCTATATTTTGATGGACCGTGCACAAAGTTCGGCCCACTTCGATACTAGACTTGTGGGGTTCGTCCCTTTGCAATACGATACCGATGTCGAGTTTTCGGGTATCGTATATCGAATGACTCTCATGCGCCAACGGTTTCTGGCATCCGAAAATCTATGTTATGAGTAAGGGGTGAAGGTACGTGTTGGGAAGCCCACAAAGGACACCCAACCCCGCCCGCACTTAGCGGCCTCTACTAAGACATCGTTCGGTTTTTTAATACGCGCGCTAGTAATCCGGTAAAATGATATGCGAACAACATTTTACCAGATATATAAAATTGAATGGGTTGCTACGTCATTTTAATGCGTCTTTGAATAATGTCGAGGTTGTATTTAGCATGCAAGATTCATTTATAAACGGTAAAATGCAAATAAATGAAAACAAAGCAAAACAATAAATGTGTTACAAGTTACACGGGCGGAAATACAACCCGGACAAAACAAAATAACGAGCAAAGCCGAAATAGAAAAATAGTAACGGTAACATTGAACGGATTAGAATAGATAATGCAATGCATGTTTTTTGAAAATATAGGCACGTGATTGTCTTTACACGTGACGACCAAAGTCGTAAAATATATTTAACGAGGCTCGGATGATATATATAAGGCAAAAGAGTCTACTCGATCGAGTCATGGCATGGACTCGATCGAGTGACCTTCTGTAGACACCCGCATTTTGACTACCAGGTGTCTATGGCAGTTTCCAAAAAAAACACCCGATGATGATCGGACGCTAACGCGTTTCTACGCGCTCGGGTATGAGCTCAAAACCATTAGTTGTTGGCTTAAGCAGTTACCGAGTACAAATCTCACAAAACCAACCTCAAATTCAGGCCCAATGGGTCGTTTCCAATCAAATAAGGCTAATTTGGGCCAAAACCGACACCGGAAATAAAACCGACTATTTGCGATTGGGTCAAACCCCGGTCAAAGCCGTTTCCGAGGCACATAAAAGCAGCCGCATAAACATCAAAAAGTCCAACCAAATACAAAACCTACAAAATACCCAACTCAAGGTCCAAAAACCGGACCATTGCGATCCAGCTAACCCACTCGATCGAGTGTCAGCTCCACTCGATCGAGTGTCAGCTCCACTCGATCGAGTGGGACCTAAAACAGGCCCGACTGCAGGCTCACTGGGCCACTCGACCGAGTCAGCCAGTTACTCGGTCGAGTAACCCTAGCCGGAGGTACTTAGCAATGCCTATATATACACCCCCATGCACACACTTCAACACAACTTTTCGAAACCCTTATTCTACCCAAATCAAACCCTAATACGATACTAGAAAACCCTAACCCTAGCTTAGGAGACAAACCCTAACCACCACAACTCAACTTACATCTCGATACTCCCGTGCTAGCCACTACTACGAGTCCCGTCCGAGCATAAGAAACATGTAGGTTGAGGGCGCCAAATCCCATCTTTTCTCTCCTCTCCTTCTTTCTCGCGTCATTTGTCGTCGTAGTTGTCGTTTTTTATCGTCATTATTGCGTTATAATATCGTTAATAATCGCTAGTATTAAAAGACACTAAAATACTTGTGAATTTGTGTCGAGTGTGAGGGATGTCGAAATAAGAAAACCCGAATATACAAGGGTATTGCACCCAGCGTTGCCGGTCGCTTATCCCGACACCCCGATCACTTGATTATTGAAACAAGTCAACTTAAACAATAGTTATTTTTATCCGCATTGTTATCATTAGTCGCATATTTCATCAGTTCTAAAAATCTTTTCAAAAAAATTACTTTTTTAATTAAGGGTCGAAACCCGTTGACGCGAATCCGACATCATAAAATCCCTAGGGATTCATTGCGATGTCAGAGAAGCCGAGCGAATCAAGTCTTTTAATTCAAGTGTCGATCTATTAAATTCGATACCAATTCCGTAATTGGATATTGAATCTAACGATCTAGTCAAATAAATTAACTAATGCGATTTTCATTGATGCTAATATTGATGTCATCTAACTCAATAGAATTAATGCGACATTAATAAACGCGGAGAAAAAAACCTATACCATTTTAGTTAACTCAAACGACTTATAGCAATTTTTTTATCTCGCTCTAATATCCGACGTCGATTTAATAATCGCACGTTGGATATGACGAGTATCATACACACGAATCGAGCATAAATTAAGCAATATTTATGCCCGATTCAACAAAGTCATCAAATTATCAAAATCAAAAAAGCAATTTCGAAATCGATAACAAAATTGCAAGCGAACCCTAGTTCGTACAGGGGCCACTCGGTCGAGTGGCAACCCAGAAACCAAAACATAATGCATTTTCGATCTCCACTCGGTCGAGTCTCACAGTGACTCGGTCGAGTGGCAACGTACTCGGTCGAGTTCACCAATAACTCGATCGAGTAGGGTGTAAAATACGGGACATAAGCGTTTTCAGAGGTCCACTCGGTCGAGTCCTTCAATGACTCGGTCAAGTGGCCCTTTATCACGTCAAAACCGTGAGTCCTACACCGTTCTCTAGTTTCGGTAACACTCTTTTATGACTTAGGTCAACACGTGTCAAAATCAATCACGTGTACTACTACTTTTTCAAAAAAACCATGCATCATTCCATTTTTATCCTATATCGTTACTAACTGTTTGTTCTTTTGTCGATTTACCTTGTTTATTTTATTGTACTAAAATGAACCCACATGCTAAAATTCAACTTCGACGTTAGAATTAATTGCATTAAATTAACATAGAAACCCTTTCAATTTCTCACATGCATAGGGAAAACAATGTTTGCATAAGCATTTTCATCGTTCAACTAACGCGCGTATGAGAAAGTCATTCGATATCCTAGTAGAGGCCACTAATGTGCGGGCGGGGTTGGGTGTCCTTTGTGGGCTTCCCAACACGTACCCTCACCCCTTACTCAGAACCTCGGTTTCCGGATGCCCGAAACCGTTGGCGCACGCGAGTTATTCAATAAACGATAACCGGTAGTGGCAGTATCGGTATCGCAATGCAAAGGGACGAGCCCAATAAACTCTGACATCGAAAATGGGCCGTATTTTGTATACGGCCCACTACGACATAGAGTGGGTTCGAACGGGCCCGAACTCCTACAAACTTCGGTGGCGACTCCACTTCGATTTAGATTTCAATTCGATCCATTCTCATATGGAGATTCATTCGCCTCCCCAAACCCGCGCGTGGCCGCGTCGGGGTGGACTTATGTCATTTTCACAATTTGGCGACTCCGCTGGGGATTAACTGATGTGTGACTAACCATCGGCATCCTCAGGGTGAGACTCGAATAGAAATCGTTTGACTAGTACAATACGCGTTTTAGTTTTACGGTTCATGCATAACCCATATTTTCCCGGGTCGGAAATCGCGACCGACGTCCCTCTATACAGTGATGTACTCCAATATGGATATGTCAAAGGTGTCCATAGTCGATTCGAGTGGGTTTCGCGGCATGTTCTAAGATCAACTCGACTTAGGAAGTCCGTCCCGATCAACGTCTAGACTATGTACACTGGTATAGACCCTCTATAGACCGACCGAGACTTAGTGTAAAGCATACATGGCGTCGTTATAATGCTTCTGTGACTACGTGCTACTTGGTTTCCGTGTCGTTTTCAAAAACAGTTTTTTTCAAAAGATTGCATCTTTTTTAAACTTCCAATTTCAAAACCCGGGACGTATACCGAATTTAGAAATTATGATTTTACTCAAAACATCCTATTTCTAGCCGGTATTCTGCCCATTTCAAAACTCAAAAACACTTTCGAACTTTCAAATTTGGGGCCTGAAGCACTTTCCGTTTTTTTCGAAAAAATCGGGCTATTCCCCGAGTTTTCTCGGACTTTCCAAAAACAATCCATTTTCAAAACCTTCCTCTCCTTAGAACTTCTCGTATTTAGCAGTGTCGGGTCGTGTCTTAAGTCGTTGAAGTCTCTAGCGTCGAAACTTTGTCGATCTTACATCACGAGTTTCTTCCCTATCCCAGTCCGCCTTATTAGACTAAAGCACGGCCCACCTACGTAGGACATACTCCTACAAAGGAGGGCCCGTTTACACAGTCGAGTCTAAAGTCTGGGGATGTCTCACGTGAACCTTCCTTCGAACAGGACTCGGCCCACCCGCCGATTCCTAAGGAAGGCCCACCTTTCACAAGTCACCCTTATAGGTGTCTTTTCAGAGTCATTTCCATTTTTAGTCTTGTTCGGGATGTACTTTCTATTCCGGGATCTGGGCTAGTTTCTGATTACGTGGTGTTCTTACAGATAGGCCACCCGAAACCAGACATCAACGCAAAGTGGACGAAATGAAGAATGCGTTGGCCAAGATCGAGACTCAACTGACTACCATCCAGGCTAACCAAGCAACCTTAGCCACCCGCGTGAGTGCCGTAGAGAAGGCGGCCCCTGTTAAAGGATCTGAGCCCACTGGCCCCATAGTTGAACTAATCAGCGTTGTTCGCAGGCTCGAGGAACAGGTTCATCTGTCAACGAACAACTCGATCCACACTAAGAATGCTCGCTCCTACTCACCTTTGAATGACGAGCTACCTGCTAACCTCAACCTTACAAGAATTTCGATGTTTGAGGGTACTGAAGACCCGGTCCATCACATCCGGGCTTTCAAAGATTTTATGGCGGTCAAAGGGGTAAAGTCCACCATGTTTAAGCACTTATTCCCTTCCTCTCTCGAAAAGCATCCCAAGGTCTGGTACTACAGGCTCGATTCCAAAAAATATAAGACTTGGGATGATGTGGCGACTGAATTTGCTCGGAATTACACCGATAATACCGAGATCCAGACTACAATGCGTACTCTGGAAGTGATGGCCGAAGAGCCCAAAGAAGAGTTCACAAAATACCTCCAAAGATGTCGGGCCGAGAGTGTGAAGCTGGTTGATAAGCCCAGCGAGAAAGTGCTAGTGGAGGCGTTTGTCTAAAACCTCCTCCCATCCTACCGGGTCCATCTCCGGTATGCTATCATCCCCAACTTTGCCGCCCTTACTGAAATGGGCACAAGAATCGAGGATGACCTAAGGTTAGAGAGCCTTACTAAGGCCTCTACCAAGGGCTATCAAGGAGCTAGTTCATCTGTAAACAAGCCTACACCTGCAGCTGCAACCCGCAGCATTTTCGATGAGGTCAATCTGCTGGATACCTCATCCAAGAAGAATACACCAACTCGGGTATTCACGGATATAGGGACTACCTATACCTACGCCTTACATAGGCTGTCTTCAAAAGGCCTTATCCAACCAATAGGCCCGACTCCCGAACTTCTAGTGGAGAAAAGGCCTAAGAGCTACAACGTCCAAGCCTATTGCCAGTATCACCGAGGTAATGGGCATGACACGGAAAAATGTTGGAAGCTGAAGCATCTGATCCAAGATCTGATTGAAAGCGGGAAAATACCGTTGCTCGGGGACAAGCCGAGCAAGAAAGAAAATGCGTTCAGTGCCCATGCTATATTTACCGGGGAGGTAATCGACTGTTCTCACCTCATTTCCCCTTTTATCCCACAAATCAACGGGATATGGTTCGATGACGTGGACGACGTTTACCTAGCCAAAGGAGAAGTCGTCCCCATCACCTGTAAAGAGGTTCGAAAAGCTAAGTCCAAAGCCTTAGCCACTAACCACCTTGCCACAGTCGGGCGATCTACTCCAACAACCGTCACTGAACCTGCCAGGATGTAATCTACCCCCGAAGATCCGAGCAACGACACGGCCTTGGTTCAGCAATTGAAGAGGGTTCAAGCTGACTTAACCATATGGCAACGTCTGGTTAGCTCACAAGCACATCGGGAAGCACTGACTAAGGCTCTCGATGAAATTAAGGTCGACTCACAGGTTACCCCCACTGAAATGGTAGCCACTATCATGCCTTATCTCAAATCCAAGAAAGAAGGTCCACTCATAACCTTCTCTGAGTCCGATCTTCCACCATTTGGGGCCGCCCATAACATGGCCCTTTACATCACGGTCATTTGCCGAGGGAAGTACCTCCCGATGACCCTGATTGATGACGGATCTGCCATGAACATCCTTCCCCTAAGGACCGCTAAAGCCCTCGGCATCACCGTTGCCGATTACCTCCCTACGCCACAGACTATCCAGGCTTTCGACGGAAGCCCAAAACCAGTTGCCGGGGCCGTTAAGCTGACAATAATAACAGGCCCAATCGAGAAAGAATTGGAGTTTCAGGTGACTGATGTCACCTCGTCCTTCAACCTATTGCTCGGGAGACCTTGGATCCATCCAGTCAGGGCTGTGACCTCTACCTTCCACCAAAAAGTCAAGATGCCACTCCAGGACGGTATCATCACACTAGAGGCGACCCCCATGACTGTGGCTAGCTGCAATGCCACAAGTCGTGCCGAACCACGAGGATTCGATTTCGTGGGTATGATCGAAGAGGAATATCTCTTCAGGCCTTACTTCACCACTAGCATCGACACGATGCTACAAAATTTGGGTTACTTACCGGGGGCTACCTCAAGGCCATATCTTCCAGCTGGGAAGATTATCGAGGTCCTAAACGACGGCGAATCACAGTTCGGATTGGGGTATGCTATAACCCCGGAAAACGTGGTTCGGGCCGGCATCCACAAGGCCACCAACATCCTCAAGGGTACCTACTTGGGCCCTTATAGCCCGAAACTAAGCGACTACTTTGTTACCCCATTTTTTGGAGCTATTCAAGTGGGCCTCTACTAACCCACAATCACATATCCCGAGACCAAAATGGCTCGGGAATGCAATTTCATCCCCGATGATATATTCACCATTGTCCAGGCCGAGTCCGAGAAAGGTGAAAACGACTCCGAGAAGACAAAGTTGTCCCTGCTCCAAAGGATGATTTGATCAACCTGATCCTTCGCAGCGATCGGTTTGACCCGACCAAGCTAATCTCCGAAGTCAGCGCGGACACCGGGCAAAGGGCCTGGAGGAAGACCATCAAGAGGACCGAATGTCAAGGACGGGTCTACAAGCTAACCACCGGCGAGGGAGACATGCCGGATACCGAGTCCAAGTCCGAGTCTGAGTCAGAGTCAGAGTCGGAGTCTGAGTCCGAGTCTAGAGGGTCTGGTGCTAGAGTCCAATCTGTACCCCCTCTTCCCTTAGCCGCTGGAGTCTCGGGGCCTATCCCGAGAGAACTCCTAATCCCGCCACTGACCAATGATCAGATGGCCGCTCTATTTGAGCTGTTCTCAAATTTTACTATTAATAATAATAACGAAAACCGTTCTGCTTACGACTTGTCTTATTTTCAAAATTCTTTCAATTTCAAAAATTCTATATGCAATGACATTGAGAAACCTGACAAACAGGTGCCTCTGCCTCCGCATCTGATCGAGCAGCTCGAACAAAGGGAGTCCCGAGACCCGGTAATTAAAGAAACGGAGTCCATTAACGTGGGAACCACTTTAGAGCCCCAGATGCTTAAGTTGGGCCTATCCTTGGATCCCAAGGAGAGAAAATAATTCACAAACCACCTCCAATAGTTCAAGGACGTCTTTGCATGGTCCTACAAGGACATGCCAGGGATAGATCGGGAAATAGCTGAATACCGTATACCCATCAAAGATGGGTGTAAGCCGGTAAAACAGAAGCTCCGAAGAATAAAGCCCGAATGGTCCCTCAAAGTCAAAGAGGAAGTAGACAAAAAATTCAAAGCGGGCTTTATACAAGTGTCTGAATATCCAGACTGGGTCGCGAACATCGTGCTGGTACCAAAGAAGGACGGCAAGGTGCGGGTATGTGTGGATTTCCGGGACCTTAACAAGGCCAGCCCAAAAGACAATTTTCTGTTACCACACATCGACATACTGGTGGATAACACGGCCGATCATGCCCTTCTATCATTCATGAACGGGTATGCCGGATACAATCAAATCAAAATGGCAGAGGAGGATATGAGTAAGACCACTTTCATTACACCTAGGGGTACTTACTGCTACACCGTTATGCCATTTGGGCTTATCAACGCCGGGGCCACTTATCAACGAACCGCCACCACCTTACTACACGATATGATGCATAAGGAAGTGGGGGTTTATGTGGATGACATGATCGTCAAATTCAAGGACTGAAGCGGGCACATTTCGGCCCTAAGAAAGTTCTTCACCAGGCTGCGCAAATATAACATGAGGCTAAACCCTCAAAAGTGCAGTTTCGGGGTAATATTGGGCAAATTACTGGGCCATATCGTTAGCCAACGCGACATCGAGGTCGACCCAACTAAAATCAAAGCCATCACCGAGATGCAACCACCCAAGACCGAAAAGAAATAAGGGGGTTTCTCGGGAAAGTCAAATACATCAGCCGGTTTATTTCAAAGTTAACCATGGTATGCGAGCCCATTTTCAAGAAACTGAAGATAGGAGAGCGGGTACTATGGGATGATAAATGTGAAATGGCTTTTGACAAAATCAAAGGAGATTCTGTCTGCTCCGCCAGTGTTAATGCCACCTCAACCGGCTTGCCTTTGTCGTTATACCTGACAACGACCGAGACAGCCATGGGGGCTATGCTAGCCAAGACAGTCGATTCGGAAGAACGGGCTATTTACTACATCAGTAAAAAGTTCCTATACTACGAATGCAAGTACACGATGCTCGAGAAAACGTGCCTAGCTTTGGTTTGGGCCACTAAAAAGCTCCAACATTACATGCTCAGTCACGAGGTACATGTATTATCCAAAATGGATCCTATCAAGTACCTGTTCGAGAAGCCCATCCTCAATGGTAGGATGTTCAGATGGACTTTAATGTTAGCTGAGTTCGACCTCAAGTTTGTACCGTTAAAGGCCATCAAAGGCCGGGTAGTAGCCGAGTTCCTCGCCGATAGCCCGATATCTGAAGAAGCGCACACCGATACATGGGCCTTTCCTGATGAAGACATATTCCATACCGATACCGAGACATGGGATTTGTACTTTGATGGCGCATCCAACTTCCGAGGATTTGGGGTCAGAATTCTTTTAATCTCACTGCAAGGGGAGCACACCCCGTTATCCATCAAATTGGACTTTGACGTAACCAATAAAGCAGCCGAGTACGAAACATGCATTCACGGGTTGCAAGCCGCCGCTGATTTAGGGGTAACGAATCTCCGGGTCCACGGTGACTCATCATTGGTCATCAATCAAGCGCTCCAAAAATGGAAAACTCGGAACGCGAATCTCGTGGCTTACCAAGCACGGGTAAGGGTTCTAGAGAAACAGTTCCAGAAGGTGGAATACATCTATCTGCCTCAGGAAGAAAATCAATTCGCAGATGCACTTTCCAAATTAGCATCCCTGCTAAATATCGCGGAGCATCTAACGAGCATGCCGATCTGTGTCAAAATACGGTCTGAGCCGGCATATATCCACGCCATCCAGGATATCGAGATAATAGACCCAGAACCTTAGTACCAGGCCGTCCTGACCTACTTGACAACGGGAGAGTATCCCCCGGGAACTGAAAACCGGGCCAAGAAGGCCTTGCGAAGATTGGCGACCCAATTTGTTCGTACGGACGACGGGAAGTTGTACAAAAAGACGGCACATGGGGCTCTCCTCCTATTTATCGACTAAATACAGGCCGAGAAAGTTATGGCCGAGGTACATGACGGCGAAAATGGCCCACATATGAATGCCCATATGTTAGCCCGTAAAATTATGAGGCTTGGATATTATTGGAACACCATGGAAACGGACTGCCCGTTATATGTCAAACACTGCCATAACTGTCAGATCTTTGCCAATGTACAACATATGCCGTCATCTCTGCTATACACTATGACGTCCCCGTGGCCATTTTCAACATGGGGTATTGACATAATTGGAAAGGTGCACCCTTCCGGGACGGGAGGTCATTGCTTCATTTTGGTGGCCATCGACTATTTCACCAAATGGGTCGAAGCCGAGTCTTATCGTGTCTTGAACGCCAAGAACGTGGCCAAGTTTATCCAAAATTAGATCATATGCCGATACGGGATCCCACACGAATTCATCAGTGATCATGGGACCCACTTTCATGCTGAAACCGCTACATTGCTAGCGAAATACAAAATTCAGAGTCAAACATCTTCACCTTACCGACCCCAAACAAATGGAGCGGTAGAAGCGGCTAATAAAACAATTGTCACCATACTTAAAAAGATGGCTGAGAATTATCGGGACTGGCCCGACAAAATACCTTTTGCCCTATGGGGATACCGAACTTGAATTCGCACCGCGACCGGAGCAACTCCATATTATCTGATGATGGGCGGGATTTGTCGCGGATCCCTCCGTCAAATAATAACCAACTAACCTAACTAGGGTAGCTAGGGCAAGTCGGGTCGAATCCACAGGGACGGAAAATGCGTTTAGACTAATGGGTGCTACGGTCTAGGACTAGGTTCGAGACGAGCTAATCTAGGGGGAGGCTATTGACTAAACTAGGTCTACAATACGGAAAGGGAAGGCAAAACAAGTAACTAAAGACTAAGGGAAGCGAGGATAACGATAAGAAGGAAAACTAGGGTTAGGTCGGGTTCATGGATGCAAAGGAGGCGAAAAGGGGAAGAACGGAGTCACTAGCATGCTTTCGTAGCCTAGGTTCCGCCGATCTAGCTCTCGCTACATAATCGGCCTAGGGGTCGTCCTCACCGGGCTCTCGCTACGTAATGAGGGAACCAAACCATCCAACCAAACACACACATACAAGAGAATATGCAAGAAAAACAAGGATTGGTCGTCTCTAGTCTCACAAGCATTTCATCGAACATGTGGAGTGCAAGGTAAAAGGGAAACAACGAAAACAACATCTAGTACCACCCATCTCACCCTAATCATCCACAATCACAACCAATCACCCTAATAACCCTAGCAAGAGTCTACCCAAACATATCTAATCTAAAACTAGCACTAACAAGAGAAACCAACATAAGAATCAAAACATTCATATAAAGAACAAGCAAGAACAACAAACTAGATATAAAGATTGAAACTTGAATAACATAAACAAAGATTAAGAGTAAAAGGATGAGAAGATTATACCAACTAACAAGGGAATGAAAAGATGAGAACTTGTATACAAAGAACAACCAAAACATCCACCAATGTTGTCAAGATTGGATGGATTCTTCAAGAGATCCCTTAATACAAGATTAGCTAACTAGATTAAGGACTAATTACCGACTAATCTACTCTAATCTAAGCTAATATATGCTAAAGTATGCTAGGGTTTAGTGGGTAATGTCTCACCTTTTTCATAAGATTACAAGAGGAGGGTATATATAGGGTTACAAGAGGAAAGGAGAAGAAACAATGAAGCGCGGGTCTGAACTGGGCTCATCCCAGTCGGGATGAGGTGGTCCCGGTCGGGATGGACCCAAGACATAAGCTATCGCATTTGTGCACCTCATCCCGGACGGGATGAGGTCCTTCCCGTCGGGGATGAGTCTTGTAGGCCTCCAATATGATCGTTAAGGTCCCTCCTTACCTCTCATGGGTTTCTCATCGATTCTCGGGACTCGGGATCGAGCCTAAGAGGCTCGGGAATGGGGCCCAAGGTCTCGGGATCGAATCCAAGGCATTGAGTGATTGTTCCTTCACTTCGTTGGCTCCAAAAGCGTATGAAACGAGTCGGAATCGTTCCAATTCTTCATGAATGATCTCGGGAACCTAAAACGAACTAAAGGAAGCATAAGTAACCCATAAACCGCTCCCAAGGAGCGATTCCACAATGAAAACGGGACCAAAACACAACAAATTAGGCACTACAAACTACACTTATCAACTCCCCCACACTTAACCCTTACTCGCCCTCGAGTAAGCACAAACTAACTACTAAACTAGCCGAGCGGGTATTAGCGCACCCTACGCCCTTTCAACTCACGGGAGTACACTTAGAGGAAAAGTGCACTCCGCAAGGCAAGTAAGGTCTTGCGACAAAACTGTGGATGCAACCGGACACAAAAAACACAAAAACAACAAACACACAAACAAACAAGTAATCGGTTGCACCCAAAAAGAAATAAATACCGCTTCCCTCTAACAAGCAGTGAAAGAAGCACAGGTTTAGGACTCGAGGAAAGTGACAACGTTGCCAAGCTAATCATACAAATCGAGATGAACTAAACCCTAATAGTATGACGATAAAGCAACAAAAACGTTGGTAACTTACCTAGGTCCTCCTAGCCTTCTAAGAACGTACTACGGGACGATCGGCGGGATGGAAAAAGGGTGAACCACGGCGTTAGTCGACATTGTAGGTAAGTGAGACCCCGCCCCCTTTAGCGATGAGCCAAGAGGGTCATCCCATGTCCAAAACCGCCTAACTAGTCCAAGTAAAAAGGTGGATATGAATGCAAAATGAGGGAAGACCGACCATTACCGCTATCATCCTTCCTAGGGACTCGGACTTTTGGTAGGCTCTTCACGGTAATAGTCGTTAAAAGACTTATTTTTGAGATGTGGGGACCCTTTTTGTGGGACGGTTTTCTTTTGGCATTTTTCTTTCTTTTGCATTTTTTTTTTGTTTTGCTATGCCATTTCTTTTTCTTCTTTTCTATTTTCTTTTTCTTGGCTATTTGTGCCTTTTCTTTTTCTTCAATCTTTTCTTTCTTTTTTTTTACTTTCTTTTTCTTTTCTTTGCCCTTTGGACTTGATTTGAGTTGTAGGCATTTCTTTTTGCAACTAAGAGAGAGAGATTTCAACACTTTGCAATTTTATTGTGTGGATATGGGTAGGAGGTAGGGTAATGGGTATGTCGGGACGACGTCTTCCCTTCATACTCACAAAAAGGGGAGAACTTGGACTAATCGAACAATTTCAAACACGGTCACCTAAGGGACGGGACTCGGCAACCAAGGCCTTTTCACACCGTGGGTGGTCATAATGGTCAAAATGCAAATCCCGTAGTAAATCGCTAGTAAGCTAGGTGGACTCAAGGTAAAGGACCAACGAAATCATTGATTTAGGGTCATTCTACTGGACTAAAGTCCAAGACTCGATTTACACTACTAGAAAGGGAAAGTAAACACTTGCTCACTAGCCTCAAAACCGGGTTTTCGAAAACCGATTACTCACTAGACACAACTACACACACAAAACAAAGACTTGACGAAAACGAAAGAAAAAAAGACAAAAGCAACAAAACAAAAACAAAACAAGACAAGCACATAAACAAAACAAACACCACCCCGAACTTCCAAACAAGTCACCAAATCAACCACAAATATGCATCAAGCTCCACCCGAGCACACAACATCACAATCTCTTCCAAACTCCAAAAGAGACAAAGGGGAAAAAGGGATAAAAGATGTTACCGGGGGTCTTGAAAGCTCTCCGAAGCTATCGGTGATTTAAGCAACCTATAAGGAAAAAGGGAGGCAAAACACGCACAACACAACAAATATACGACAAAAAGACACAAAAGGAAAAACACACAAAATAAAATCTTTTTGATTTTTGTGATTTTTTTTTTCAAATTTTTAGGGTTTTTTAAAGATTTTTCGAAAAACTACAAAAATAAAACTAACTATGATAGAATATCGCTCCCCCATACTTAAACCGAGCAATGTCCTCATGCTCGATCGTAGTGTGCGGAGACACAAAAGAAAAGAAAAGAAACTACGAAAATAAAGCTAAAAATCAAAGATAAAGCGGAGAAAAGGGTAGAATGTGTCCGGCCGGGGTGTAGTCAAGTCACCATGGGCCGAGGCGAGAAAAGATATGGATGGGGGAAGAAATAAACAGAAGGAAATAAAAGGAAATGGGAGGGGAGGACTAGGTGTAATCAAGTCACCTAGCCCGGGTTCCGCCTAAATCCGACTAAATCCTACAAAAAAGGGTGAAAACCTTGTAAAATTTGGATTTTGAAAAGGGCTCTCGATGCAGTCACGTCATCGAGAGTCGAGAGCAATAAATATCAAGGCCTCGAAGGTCACCGTGACACCATAACACAAAAGTGTACAAGGGGAAGGGGACAAAGAAGGGAAAACAAGCGAGAAAAGACAGAAAAGAAAGGATAGGTGCCGTACCCATCGGTTAGCAACTCACTCGCTCCATCGTCTCAATGATCAATAAAGGCACTTAGCTTGTCTTCATCATTGCTATTCCTCTTCAATCTGGATAGGCCCTTATGGTTGAAGTATTAAGCTTGCAATGGTAGAAGGAGGCGGGATTTGATGGGAAGCTCTGTATGTAGTAAAGATAAGATGAGGTGAGGATGTGTATATGAAGTGTAGGGTCATATGATATGTGCAAGGATAGGTAGGGAGGTTGGGAGGGGGTATAAAGTGGTAGGGTGGGCTCACATGACGAAGAAAAGGCAAAATGTGGAGCAGGGGACCATCCCGGTCGGGATGGACTTCTTTCCGGTCGGGAAGACTCCTTCTCGGTCGGGACGAACTTGGTCCCGGTCGGGACCACACTCCAGAAGATCCAATTTTCAGCGCACCCATCCCGATCGGGATGACATCCTTCCCGTTCGGGATGCTCATCCTTTCCGGTCGGGATGCTTCCTTCTCGGCCGGGAGGAGCCTTCTAGCCCTTCCTAATCTTGACAGCATCACCCACATGGCCACCAATACATCGAGACATAGAATCTCGTCCCCAAAAGCTTTTCAAAAGCTTCAAAAACCGACTCCCATGCCCAAATCCAAGCTTCTATCATCAACTACTCTCTCAAGACTTCATCTTCACTATAACCTATCAAATGGACTCAATAAACACCATCAAAATCCCTCCCTCACATCGCTCATCAAAATACCGAATTACAAGAATTCCACAAAAGCTAACAAATCCTAGAAACCAAACTATCCAAACAAACATATACAAAAAAAAACAAAAGAAAAGGAAAAAAAGATATTTACATGATACTCTCACCATCTACACTTCCATAGCCATCAAGAGCTCGGAGGATGATAAGTGTAGTTTGTAGTGTCTATTTTACTGTGTTTTGGTCCCATTTTCCTTGTGAAATCGCTCCTTGGGAGCGATTTATGGGCTTCTTATGCTTCCTTTAGTTCGTTTCAGGTTCCCGAGGCCGATTTGGAAGAGTTGGAGCGATTCCGACTCGATACATACACATTTTGGAGCCAACAGAGTAGAGGAACAATGACTCGATGCCTTGGAATCGACCCCGAGACCTCGGGACCCAATCCCGAGCCTCCGAGACCCGATCCCGAGTCCCGAGAATCGACGAGAAACCCATGAGAGGCAAGGAGGGACCAAAGAGCTCTTAAGGGAGGCCTACAAAGACCCATCCCGTTCGGGATGGCCTCATCCCGTTCGGGATGAAGTGAGCATGAAGCGCGGCTACTGTGAGCCCATCCTGATCGGGAAGGTGGCGTCCCGACCGGGACCGACCTCATCCCGACCGGGACCATCTCGTCTCGGCCGGGACGGGCCTGCTGCTGCACGCCTTGCTTTCTTTTCTTCTCCTTTCATTCTTAAACCCTATATATACCCTTTTTCTTGTAATCTTATGTGAGGAACTTCATATTAGACTAAACCCTAGATAGATTAGCATAGATTAGGGTAGATTAGTCGGTAATTAGTCTTTAATCATAGATTAGTGCTTGTAATTTGGGAATTCTTCAAGATCTTCACCAAGCCTGACAAATTTGGATGTTTGTTTTGGGTTCTTCCATTTATGCAAGTTTCCTTCTTCCTTTCATCTATAGATTGGTATAATCTTCTTTTCTCTTCTCCTAATCTTTGTTTTATCATTAAAGTTTGATTCTTTGTTCTTGTTATTTTCATAGTTCATAGTTCTTGTTAGTTTCTTCATGTTTGTTTTGATTGTTATATTGATTCCTCTTCTTAGTGTTAGCTTTAGATTAGATATGTTTGAGTAGTATCTTGCTAGGGTTAGTAAGGTGATTAGGGTGTTAATTGGATGATTAAGGGATTGTTGGAGATGTTGGTGGAAGATTTGGGTTTCCTCTTGGTTTGATGCATATCTCATGTTTGTTGAAATGCTTGAATGACTAGTATGTGCATATGCTTGTTTTTCTTGCTTTTCTCTTGAGGGTGATAGTTTGTTTGTGGGTTGGGTTCCCTCATTAAGTTGCGAGAGCCCGGTGAGGACGACCCCTAGGTCGGTTTAAGTTGCGAGAGCCCGGATGCGACCTAGGCCCCGATATCACGCTGGTAACCCCGTTTGTCGTTTGTATCGCCGAGATGGGTTCTAGGTGGAACCTCTAGGTGAGTCTAAGTTGCGAGAGCCCGGGCATTACCTAGATTACCCTACTACCTCCTTCACTCTAGTTCTCCCTTGACCATTCCATTACCCCTTTGACCCCGACCTAATCCTAGCCCGTTTCCTTTGATTGTTTTCTTGCTTTAGACCTAGCTTAGTCCTAGTCTCCTCCCCTAGATTAGCTTGTCTTGAACCTAGTCCTAGACCGTAGCATACCTTAGTCCGACCTCCCGTCCCTGTGGATTCGACCCGACTTACCCTAGCTACCCAATAGGTATAGCCGGTTATTATTTGACGGTTGGGATCCACGACTAATCCCACCCATCAAATTGGCGCCGTTGCCGGGGACGGCGTAGTTTAGACTTTTGTTTGCTTAGTTTTGGACTTTGTTCTCTTCTCCTTGTGTATCTCCGTTTTTCTTCTTGTGTGTTACTCTCCCTTCCTAGTGCCTCAAAAGCACTAGGATACTAACGTTTGCTCAAGTGCTTCTAGCTCGTCCTAGGTACCAAAGCAACGTTATGGACATGGCTTGTCCAAGCTACCATCAATCATCACGGGACAACTATGGGGCGAATTACCAAAACCCACAACTTTACCAACCATATCAACCTCATAAACAATCTTATGAACCCTCTTCTTATGGTTATCAAGAGAGTTGTCAAGGATCATTCCAACATCCTAACAACTACCAAACACCCTCACATAACCCACAACCGCAAAATCCCAACTTTGAGACTTGTCAAATGATGGTTCAATTGCTTAAGAGCCAACAAGAGTCGATGACTCTATTGCAAAAGAATCAACAAGCGATGGTGGCTCAAATAATAGGGGTTAAAGAGGAGTTCAAGGCCCAAATAGAGGTGCAAGATGCTCGCATCAATGCACTCATGGCTCATATCACGATGTTGGCCGCTCGAACTCCGCAACATGTTGAGGAAGGTTCATTTGGGCATGAAGGTCGGGTGTCTCAACCCAATCTTGAAGCTACAAATGAAGAAGAGGGGGTCGATCAAGAGACCATTGTCGAGTGTTGCTTAGGTGGTGAGGATAGGGGAAGATTAGATGAAGTTGAAGCTTCAAGGGTCGACAATGAGGAGGGAGTTGAACATGATTATCAAGATAACTCTTGGGGAGCCAATGTATTGGCTATCAAGTTGGATTTGTTTGATTTCCTTCGTGAAGAGCCGGATGTTGACAATCCAAACCGAGTGAAGAGTTGACCCCTCTAGGCCATATTGACAAGGTGAGTGAAAAGGAGCGCAATACTTGGGAGAAAGAAGTAGATGCCTTGGAACTTGCCTTGTATGGGAAATTGGAGGATCCTAAAGCCTCCAATGAAGAAAACATGATGCCTTCTCCTCCTCTACCGCACTCGATGTCTAGCCCTTTGTCTTGTGAGACGGTTGGTGAAGAGGATCCTTGTCGGGCGGTGGAAAAGAGTTCCACTCTCGACCCCGTAGAAGAAGCGACCCATTTAGGGTGTGATCTCCCGCATCATATTGCCGAGCACGACTCTAGACCACTATACCTACCGGATGGTCATAAGAGTCGTTGCTCTCATGGTTCCGAAGACCCGGAAGATCACGAGAACCCCGAGCATAACGAAGATTATCGCTTCTTCCCTCCGACTTGGAAACTTTTGGGAGTGGCTAGGCTCGGCCATGTGAGCTTAAACGAAGATGTTGCTGGAGCATTTGACTTACTCCTTCAAGCTCTTGATGGATATGGAGGTGTAGTTGGTGAGAGTACCTTATTGTAAATATCTCTTTTTCTTTTCTTTTCTTTTGTGCTTGTATTTGTGTTCTTGTTTGTTTGTATAGTTGGGTTTCTAGGATTTGTTACCTTTGTGGAACTCTTGTTCATTTGGATTTTTGATGAGCGATGTGAAGGAGGGAATTTGATGTTGTATTTGAGTTCATTGTGATAGGTGTGAAGGAAAGATGATTCCTAGAGGAGAGTAGATAATGATAGAGCATGGATCGTGAGTATGGAAGTCGGTTTTTGAAGCTTCGGTGAAGTTTTTGGGGTTTTGGAGGTCAAGAAGACCCATCCCGGGCGGGAAGGGAGCTTCCCGACCGGGAAGGATGTGCCATCCCGACCGGGAAGAAGCCGTCCCGATCGGGATGGAGGTGCAAAAATTGGAGCTTGCTGGAGTGCCGTCCCGACCGGGAAGGTGGCTTCCCGACCGGGACGAGTGTGTCTTCCCGATCGGGACCATCCATCCTGACCGGGATGGTCTCTTTTCTCCTCTTTTGGCCTCTTCTTTGACATTTGAGCCCACCCAACCATTGTATACCCTCACCCAACCTCCCTACCCATCCTTGCTCACGTCATATGACCCTTACACTTCATTTACATACCCTCACCTCATTTATCTTCCCTTTACACCGAGTTTCACATCGAATCCCACTCCCCTCACACCATTACTACCTCTCCCATGCGTACCTATCGAGCTTGAGGCGGGATAGCAATGATGAAGACAAGCAAGTGCCTATATTGATCTATGAGACGATGGTGAGAGTGAGTTGCTAACCTATGGTACGGCAACTATCCTTTCTTTTCCGTCTTTTATTGCTTGTTTTCCTTTGTTTACTCTCCTTCCCCTTGTACACTTTTGTGTCATGGTGTCATGGTGGCCCTCGGGGCCTTGGTATATGTTGCTCCCGACTCTCGATGATGTGATTACATCGAGAGTCATTTCAAAAATCCAAATTTTACAAGTTTTTCACCCTTTTTTTGGATTTAGTCGGATTTAGGCGGAATCCGGGCTAGGTGACTTGATTACACCTAGCCCTCCCCTCCCATTTCCTTTTATTCCCTTCTTTTTATTTTCTTCCCCTATCCATATCTTTTTCTCGTCTTGGCCCATGGTGTCTTGACTACACCCCGGCCGGACACCTTCTACCCTTTTCTTCACTTTATTTTTGTTTTTTTTATTGTTATTTTCGTAGTTTCTTTTTCTTTCTTTCTTTTGTCTCTCCGCACCCTACGATTGAGCATGAGGACTTGGCTCGATTTAAGTGTGGGGGAGCGATATTCTAGCATAGTTAGTTTTATTTTCTTAGTTTTTTCGAAAAAAATCTTGAAAAAATCCTAAAAATTTAAAAAAAATTCACAAAAATCAAAAAGATTTTTCTTTTGTGTGTTTTCATTTTGAGTCATTGTCTCGTATATTTGTTTTGTTGTGTGTGTTTTCCCCCCTTTTCCTTATAGGTTGCTTAAACCACCGATGGCTTTGGAAAGCTTTCAAGATGTCTGGTAACATCTTCTATCCCTTTTTCCTTCTTTGTTTCTTGCGGAATTTGGAGGAGATTGCGATGTGGTGTGCTCGGGAGGAGCTTTGTAAAGTTTGATGTTGGTTGGTTGCTCATTTGGAAGCTAGGGGTGGTGTTTGTGTTATGTATGTGTTCGTTTTGTGTTGTTCTTGTTTTGTTGCTTTTGTTTCTTTTTGTTTCGTTTTCGTTGAGTCTTTGTTTTGTTGTGTGTCTTGTGTGTAAATGGTTTTCGAAAACCCGGTTTAGAGGCTAGTGTGCGAGTGTTTACTTTCCCTTTTTAGTAGTGTAAATCGAGTCTTGGACCTTAGCCTAGTAGAATGACCCTAAATCAATGATTTCGTTGGTCCTTTACCTTGAGTCCACCTAGCTTACTAGGGATTTACTACGGGATTTGCATTTTGACCATTATGACCACCCACGGTGTGAAAAGGCCTTGGTTACCGAGTCTCGTCCCTTAGGTGACCGTGTTTAGGATCGTTTGATTATTCCAAGTTCTCCCCTTTTTTGTGAGTATGAAGGGAAAGACGTCATCCCAACATACCCATTTCCATACCTCCTACACATACCCACACAAATAAAAATGCAATTTGTTGAAATCTCTCTTTCTGGTTACTAAGGAATGCCAAAAAGCCGAATCAAGCCAAAAAGGGCTAAGAAAAGAAAATGAAAGAAATGAAGAAAAAGAAATGACACAAAAAGTCAAAAGAAAATAGAAAAGAAGAAAAAGAATGGCATGGCAAAACAAAGCAAAATGCAAAAAAAAAAAAGAGAAAATGCCAAAAGAAAACCCGAATCACAAAAATAACCCCTACCTCTCAAAATAAGCCTTTTTCCGACTTTTTCCGTGAAGAGCCTACCAAAGGACCGAGTCCCTAGGAAGGATGATAGCGGCATTAGTCGGTCTTCCCTCATTTTGCATATTTCCATCTTTTTACTTGGACTAGTTAGGCGGTTTTAGACATGGGACGACCCTCTTGGCTCATGCTAAAGGGGGCGGGGTCTCACTTACCTACAGTGTCGACTAACACCGTGGTTCTTCACTTTCAACTCCGCCGATCGTCCCGTAGTACATTTTTAGAAAGTTAGGAGAACCTATGTATGTTACCAACGTTTTTATTGCTTTATCGTCATACTATTAGGGTTTAGTCCACCTTGGTTTGTATTGCTAGCTTGGGAACGTTGTCACTTGCCTCGATTCCTAAACCGGTGTTTCTTTCACCGCTTGTTTGAGGGAAGCGGTATTTGTTTTCTTTTGGGTGCAACCGATTATGTGTTTGTTTGTGTGCTTGTTTGTTTGTGTGTTTTGTGTCCGGTTGCATCCACAGTTTTGTCGCAAGACCCAACTTGCCTTACGGAGTGCACTAGTCCTCTAAGTGCACTCGCGTGAGTTGAAGGGGCGTAGGGTGCGCTAATACCCACTCGGATAGTTTAGTAGTAGTATGTGCTTACTCGAGGGCGAGTAAGGGTTAAGTGTGGGGGAGTTGATAAGTGTAGTTTGTAGTGTCTATTTTACTGTGTTTTGGTCCCATTTTCCTTGTAAAATCGCTCCTTGGGAGCGATTTATGGGCTTCTTATGCTTCCTTTAGTTCGTTTCAGGTTCCCGAGGCCGATTTGGAAGAGTTGGAGCGATTCCGACTCGATACATACACATTTTGGAGCCAACAGAGTAGAGGAACGATGACTCGATGCCTTGGATCGACCCTGAGACCTCGGGACCCAATCCCAAGCCTCCGAGACCCGATCCCGAGTCCCGAGAATCGACGAGAAACCCATAAGAGGCAAGGAGGGACCAAAGAGCTCTTAAGGGAGGCCTACAAAGACCCATCCCGTTCGGGATGGCCTCATCCCGTTCGGGATGAAGTGAGCATGAAGCGCGGCTACTGTGAGCCCATCCCGATCGGGAAGGTGGCGTTCCGACCGGGACCGACCTCGTCCCGACCGGGCCATCCCGTCTCGGCCGGGACGGGCCAGCTGCTGCACGCCTTGCTTTCTTTTCTTCTTCTTTCATTCTTAAACCCTATATATACCCTTCCTCTTGTAATCTTATGTGAGGAACTTTATATTAGACTAAACCCTAGATAGATTAGCATAGATTAGGGTAGATTAGTCGGTAATTAGAGTTTAATCATAGATTACTGCTTGTAATTTGGGAATTCTTCAAGATCTTCACCAAGCTTGACAAATTTGGATGTTTGTTTTGGGTTCTTCCATTTATGCAAGTTTCCTTCCTCTTTTCATCTCTAGTTTGATATAATCTTCTTTTATCTTCTCCTAATCTTTGTTTTATCATTAAAGTTTGATTCTTTGTTCTTGTTATTGTTCATAGTTCATAGTTCTTGTTAGTTTCTTCATGTTTGTTTTGATTGTTATATTGATTCCTCTTCTTAGTGTTAGCTTTAGATTAGATATGTTTGAGTAGTATCTTGCTAGAGTTAGTAAGGTGATTAGGGTTTTAATTGGATGATTAAGGGATTGTTGGAGATGTTGGTGGAAGATTTGGGCCTCTTGGTTTGATGCATATCACATGTTTGTTGAAATGCTTGAATGACTAGTATGTGCATATGCTTGTTTTTCTTGCTTTTCTCTTGAGGGTGATAGTTTGTTTGTGGGTTCGGTTCCCTCATTAAGTTGCGAGAGCCCGGTGAGGACGACCCCTAGGTCGGTCTAAGTTGCGAGAGCCCGGATGCGACCTAGGCCCCGATATCACGCTAGTAACCCCGTTTGTCGTTTGTATCGCCAAGATGGGTTCTAGGTGGAACCTCTAGGTGAGTCTAAGTTGCGAGAACCCGGGCATTACCTAGATTACCCTACTACCTCCTTCACTCTAGTTCTCCCTTGACCATTCCATTACCCCTTTGACCCCGACCTAATCCTAGCCCGTTTCCTTTGATTGTTTTCTTTCTTTAGACCTAGCTTAGTCCTAGGTCCTCCCGTAGATTAGCTTGTCTTGAACCTAGTCCTAGACCGTAGCATACCTTAGTCTGACCTCCCGTCCCTGTGGATTCGACCCGACTTACCCTAGCTACCCACTAGGTATAGCCGGTTATTATTTGACGGTTGGGATCCACGACAAATCCCACCCATCAAATTGGCGCCGTTGCCGGGGACAGCGTAGTTTAGACTTTTGTTTTCTTAGTTTTGGACTTTGTTCTCTTATCCTTGTGTATCTCCGTTTTTCTTCTTGTGTGTTACTCTCCCTTCCTAGTGCCTCAAAAGCACTAGGATACTAGCGTTTGCTCAAGTGCTTCTAGCTCATCCTAGGTACCAAAGCAACGTTATGGACATGGCTTGTCGAAGCTACCATCAATCATCACGGGACAACTATGGGGCGAATTACCAAAACCCACAACTTTACCAACCATATCAACCTCATAAACAATCTTATGAACCCTCTTCTTATGGTTATCAAGAGAGTTGTCAAGGATCATTCCAACATCCTAACAACTACCAAACACCCTCACATAACCCACAACCGCAAAATCCCAACTTTGAGACTTGTCAAATGATGGTTCAATTGCTTAAGAGCCAACAAGAGTCGATGACTCTATTGCAAAAGAACCAACAAGCGATGGTGGCTCAAATAATAGGGGTTAAAGAGGAGTTCAAGGCCCAAATAGAGGTGCAAGATGCTCGCATCAATGCACTCATGGCTCATATCACGATGTTGGCCGCTCGAACTCCGCAACATGTTGAGGAAGGTTCATTTGGGCATGAAGGTCGGGTGTCTCAACCCAATCTTGAAGCTACAAATGAAGAAGAGGGGGTCGATCAAGAGACCATTGTCGAGTGTTGCTTAGGTGGTGAGGATAGGGGAAGAGTAGATGAAGTTGAAGCTTCAAGGGTCGACAATGAGGAGGGAGTTGAACATGATTATCAAGATAACTCTTGGGGAGCCAATGTATTGGCTATCAAGTTGGATTTGTTTGATTTCCTTCGTGAAGAGCCGGATGTTGACAATCCAAACCCGAGTGAAGAGATGACCCCTCTAGGCCATATTGACAAGGTGAGTGAAAAGGAGCGCAATACTTGGGAGAAAGAAGTAAATGCCTTGGAACTTGCCTTTTATGGGAATTTGGAGGATCCTAAAGCCTCCAATGAAGAAAACTTGATGCGTTCTCCTCCTCTACCGCACTCGATGTCTAGCCCTTTGTCTTGTGAGACGGTTGGTGAAGAGGATCCTTGTCGGGCGGTGGAAAAGAGTTCCACTCTCGACCCCGTAGAAGAAGCGACCCATTTAGGGTGTGATCTCCCGCATCATATTGCCGAGCACGACTCTAGACCACTATACCTACCGGATGGTCATAAGAGTCGTTGCTCTCATGGTTCCGAAAACCCGGAAGATCACGAGAACCCCGAGCATAACGAAGATGATCGCTTCTTCCCTCCGACTTGGAAACTTTTGGGAGTGGCTAGGCTCGGCCATGTGAGCTTAAACGAAGATGTTGCTATAGCATTTGACTTACTCCTTCGAGCTCTTGATGGATATGGAGGTGTAGTTGGTGAGAGTACCTTATTGTAAATATCTCTTTTTCTTTTCTTTTGTGCTTGTATTTGTGTTCTTGTTTGTTTGTATAGTTGGGTTTCTAGGATTTGTTAGCCTTTGTGGAACTCTTGTTCATTTGGATTTTTGATGAGCGATGTGAAGGAGGGAATTTGATGTTGTATTTGAGTTCATTGTGATAGGTGTGAAGGAAAGATGATTCCTAGAGGAGAGTAGATAATGATAGAGCATGGATCGTGAGTTTGGAAGTCGGTTTTTGAAGCTTCGGTGAAGTTTTTGGGGTTTTGGAGGTCAAGAAGACCCATCCCGGGCGGGAAGGGAGCTTCCCGACCGGGAAGGATGTGCCATCCCGACCGGAAAGAAGCCGTCCCGAACGGGATGGAGGTGCAAAAATTGGAGCTTGCTGGAGTGCCGTCCCGACCGGGAAGGTGGCTTCCCGACCGGGACGAGTGTGTCTTCCCGATCGGGACCATCCATCCCGACCGGGATGGTCTCTTTTCTCCTCTTTTGGCCTCTTCTTTGACATTTGAGCCCACCCAACCATTGTATACCCCCACCCAACCTCCCTACCCATCCTTGCTCATGTCATATGACCCTTACACTTCATTACATACCCTCACCTCATTTCTCTTCCCTTTACACCGAGTTTCACATCGAATCCCACTCCCCTCACACCATTACTACCTCTCCCATGCGTACCTATCGAGCTTGAGGCGGGATAGCAATGATGAAGACAAGCAAGTGCCTATATTGATCTATGAGACGATGGTGAGAGTGAGTTGCTAACCTATGGTACGGCAACTATCCTTTCTTTTCCGTCTTTTATTGCTTGTTTTCCTTTGTTTACTCCCCTTCCCCTTGTACACTTTTGTGTCATGGTGTCATGGTGGCCCTCGGGGCCTTGGTATATGTTGCTCCCGACTCTCGATGATGTGATTACATCGAGAGTCATTTCAAAAATCCAAATTTTACAAGTTTTTCACCCTTTTTTTGGATTTAGTCGGATTTAGGCGGAATCCGGGCTAGGTGACTTGATTACACCTAGCCCTCCCCTCCCATTTCCTTTTATTTCCTTCTATTTATTTTCTTCCCCCATCCATATCTTTTTCTCGTCTTGGCCCATGGTGACTTGACTACACCCCGGCCGGACACCTTCTACCCTTTTCTTCACTTTATTTTTGTTTTTTTTAGTTTTATTTTCGTAGTTTCTTTTTCTTTCTTTCTTTTGTCTCTCCGCACCCTACGATCGAGCATGAGGACATGGCTCGATTTAAGTGTGGGGGAGCGATAATCTAGCATAGTTAGTTTTATGTTCTTAGTTTTTTCGAAAAAAATCTTGAAAAAATCCTAAAAATTTGAAATTTTTTCACAAAAATCAAAAAGATTTTTCTTTTGTGTGTTTTCATTTTGAGTCATTGTCTCGTATATTTGTTTTGTTGTGTGTGTTTGCCCCCCTTTTCCTTATAGGTTGCTTAAACCACCGATGGCTTTGGAAAGCTTTCAAGATGTCCGGTAACATCTTCTATCCCTTTTTCCTTCTTTGTTTCTTGCGGAATTTGGAGGAGATTGCGATGTGGTGTGCTCGGGAGGAGCTTTGTAAAGTTTGATGTTGGTTGGTTGCTCATTTGGAAGCTAGGGGTGGTGTTTGTGTTATGTATGTGTTCGTTTTGTGTTGTTCTTGTTTTGTTGCTTTTGTTTCTTTTTGTTTCGTTTTCGTTGAGTCTTTGTTTTTTTTTGTGTCTTGTGTGTAAATGGTTTTCGAAAACCCGGTTTAGAGGCTAGTGTGCGAGTGTTTACTTTCCCTTTTTAGTAGTGTAAATTGAGTCTTGGACCTTAGCCTAGTAGAATGACCCTAAATCAATGATTTCGTTGGTCCTTTACCATGAGTCCACCTAGCTTACTAGGGATTTACTACGGGATTTGCATTTTGACCATTATGACCACCCACGGTGTGAAAAGGCCTTGGTTACCGAGTCTCGTCCCTTAGGTGACCGTGTTTAGGATCGTTTGATTAGTCCAAGTTCTCCCCTTTTTTGTGAGTATGAAGAAGGGAAAGACGTCATCCCAACATACCCATTTCCATACCTCCTACACATACCCACACAAATAAAAATGCAATTTGTTGAAATCTCTCTTTCTTGTTACTAAGGAATGCCAAAAAGCCGAATCAAGCCAAAAAGGGCTAAGAAAAGAAAATGAAAGAAATGAAGAAAAAGAAATGACACAAAAAGTCAAAAGAAAATAGAAAAGAAGAAAAAGAATGGCATGGCAAAACAAAGCAAAATGCAAAAAAAAAAAGAGAAAATGCCAAAAGAAAACCCGAATCACAAAAATAACCCCTACCTCTCAAAATAAGCCTTTTTCCGACTTTTTCCGTGAAGAGCCTACCAAAGGACCGAGTCCCTAGGAAGGATGATAGCGGCATTAGTCGGTCTTCCCTCATTTTGCATATTTCCATCTTTTTACTTGGACTAGTTAGGCGGTTTTAGACATGGGACGACCCTCTTGGCTCATGCTAAAGGGGGCGGGGTCTCACTTACCTACAGTGTCGACTAACACCGTGGTTCTTCACTTTCCACTCCGCCGATCGTCCCGTAGTACATTTTTAGAAAGATAGGAGGACCTAGGTATGTTACCAACGTTTTTATTGCTTTATCGTCATACTATTAGGGTTTAGTCCACCTTGGTTTGTATTGCTAGCTTGGGAACGTTGTCACTTGCCTCGATTCCTAAACCGGTGTTTCTTTCACCGCTTGTTTGAGGGAAGCGGTATTTGTTTTCTTTTGGGTGCAACCGATTATGTGTTTGTTTGTGTGCTTGTTTGTTTGTGTGTTTTGTGTCCGGTTGCATCCACAGTTTTGTCGCAAGACCCAACTTGCCTTACGGAGTGCACTTGTCCTCTAAGTGCACTCGCGTGAGTTGAAGGGGCGTAGGGTGCGCTAATACCCACTCGGATAGTTTAGTAGTAGTATGTGCTTACTCGAGGGCGAGTAAGGGTTAAGTGTGGGGGAGTTGATAAGTGTAGTTTGTAGTGTCTATTTTACTGTGTTTTGGTCCCATTTTCCTTGTGAAATCGCTCCTTGGGAGCGATTTATGGGCTTCTTATGCTTCCTTTAGTTCGTTTCAGGTTCCCGAGGCCGATTTGGAAGAGTTGGAGCGATTCTGACTCGATACATACACATTTTGGAGCCAACAGAGTAGAGGAACGATGACTCGATGCCTTGGATCGACCCTGAGACCTCGGGACCCAATCCCGAGCCTCCGAGACCCGATCCCGAGTCCCGAGAATCGACGAGAAACCCATGAGAGGCAAGGAGGGACCAAAGAGCTCTTAAGGGAGGCCTACAAAGACCCATCCCGTTCGGGATGGCCTCATCCCGTTCGGGATGAAGTGAGCATGAAGCGCGGCTACTGTGAGCCCATCCCGATCGGGAAGGTGGCGTCCCGACCGGAACCGACCTCGTCCCGACCGGGCCATCCCGTCTCGGCCGGGACGGGCCAGCTGTTGCACGCCTTGCTTTCTTTTCTTCTACTTTCATTCTTAAACCCTATATATACCCTTCCTCTTGTAATCTTATGTGAGGAACTTCATATTAGACTAAACCCTAGATAGATTAGCATAGATTAGGGTAGATTAGTCGGTAATTAGACTTTAATCATAGATTAGTGCTTGTAATTTGGGAATTCTTCAAGATCTTCACCAAGCTTGACAAATTTGGATGTTTGTTTTGGGTTCTTCCATTTATGCAAGTTTCCTTCCTCTTTTCATCTCTAGTTTGGTATAATCTTCTTTTCTCTTCTCCTAATCTTTGTTTTATCATTAAAGTTTGATTCTTTGTTCTTGTTATTGTTCATAGTTCATAGTTCTTGTTAGTTTCTTCATGTTTGTTTTGATTGTTATATTGATTCCTCTTCTTAGTGTTAGCTTTAGATTAGATATGTTTGAGTAGTATCTTGCTAGAGTTAGTAAGGTGATTAGGGTTTTAATTGGATGATTAAGGGATTGTTGGAGATGTTGGTGGAAGATTTGGGTTTCCTCTTGGTTTGATGCATATCACATGTTTGTTGAAATGCTTGAATGACTAGTATGTGCATATGCTTGTTTTTCTTGCTTTTCTCTTGAGGGTGATAGTTTGTTTGTGGGTTCGGTTCCCTCATTAAGTTGCGAGAGCCCGGTGAGGACGACCCCTAGGTCGGTCTAAGTTGCGAGAGCCCGGATGCGACCTAGGCCCCGATATCACGCTAGTAACCCCGTTTGTCGTTTGTATCGCCAAGATGGGTTCTAGGTGGAACCTCTAGTGAGTCTAAGTTGCGAGAGCCCGGGCATTACCTAGATTACCCTACTACCTCCTTCACTCTAGTTCTCCCTTGACCATTCCATTAACCCTTTGACCCCGATCTAATCCTAGCCCGTTTCCTTTGATTGTTTTCTTGCTTTAGACCTAGCTTAGTCCTAGTCTCCTCCCCTAGATTAGCTTGTCTTGAACCTAGTCCTAGACCGTAGCATACCTTAGTCCGACCTCCCGTCCCTGTGGATTCGACCCGACTTACCCTAGCTACCCACTAGGTATAGCCGGTTATTATTTGACGGTTGGGATCCACGACAAATCCCACCCATCAAATTGGCGCCGTTGCCGGGGACAGCGTAGTTTAGACTTTTGTTTGCTTAGTTTTGGACTTTGTTCTCTTCTCCTTGTGTATCTCCGTTTTTCTTCTTGTGTGTTACTCTCCCTTCCTAGTGCCTCAAAAGCACTAGGATACTAACGTTTGCTCAAGTGCTTCTAGCTCATCCTAGGTACCAAAGCAACGTTATGGACATGGCTTGTCCAAGCTACCATCAATCATCACGGGACAACTATGGGGCGAATTACCAAAACCCACAACTTTACCAACCATATCAACCTCATAAACAATCTTATGAACCCTCTTCTTATGGTTATCAAGAGAGTTGTCAAGGATCATTCCAACATCCTAACAACTACCAAACACCCTCACATAACCCACAACCGCAAAATCCCAACTTTGAGACTTGTCAAATGATGGTTCAATTGCTTAAGAGCCAACAAGAGTCGATGACTCTATTGCAAAAGAATCAACAAGCGATGGTGGCTCAAATAATAGGGGTTAAAGAGGAGTTCAAGGCCCAAATAGAGGTGCAAGATGCTCGCATCAATGCACTCATGGCTCATATCACGATGTTGGCCGCTCGAACTCCGCAACATGTTGAGGAAGGTTCATTTGGGCATGAAGGTCGGGTGTCTCAACCCAATCTTGAAGCTACAAATGAAGAAGAGGGGGTCGATCAAGAGACCATTGTCGAGTGTTGCTTAGGTGGTGAGGATAGGGGAAGAGTAGATGAAGTTGAAGCTTCAAGGGTCGACAATGAGGAGGGAGTTGAACATGATTATCAAGATAACTCTTCGGGAGCCAATGTATTGGCTATCAAGTTGGATTTGTTTGATTTCCTTCGTGAAGAGCCGGATGTTGACAATCCAAACCCGAGTGAAGAGATGCCCCATCTAGGCCATATTGACAAGGTGAGTGAAAAGGAGCGCAATACTTGGGAGAAAGAAGTAGATGCCTTGGAACTTGTCTTGTATGGGAATTTGGAGGATCCTAAAGCCTCCAATGAAGAAAACTTGATGCCTTCTCCTCCTCTACCGCACTCGATGTCTAGCCCTTTGTCTTGTGAGACGGTTGGTGAAGAGGATCCTTGTCGGGCGGTGGAAAAGAGTTCCACTCTCGACCCCGTAGAAGAAGCGACCCATTTAGGGTGTGATCTCCCGCATCATATTGCCGAGCACGACTCTAGACCACTATACCTACCGGATGGTCATAAGAGTCGTTGCTCTCATGGTTCCGAAAACCCGGAAGATCACGAGAACCTCGAGCATAACGAAGATGATCGCTTCTTCCCTCCGACTTGGAAACTTTTGGGAGTGGCTAGGCTCGGCCATGTGAGCTTAAACGAAGATGTTGCTGGAGCATTTGACTTACTCCTTCGAGCTCTTGATGGATATGGAGGTGTAGTTGGTGAGAGTACCTTATTGTAAATATCTCTTTTTCTTTTCTTTTGTGCTTGTATTTGTGTTCTTGTTTGTTTGTATAGTTGGGTTTCTAGGATTTGTTAGCCTTTGTGGAACTCTTGTTCATTTGGATTTTTGATGAGCGATGTGAAGGAGGGAATTTGATGTTGTATTTGAGTTCATTGTGATAGGTGTGAAGGAAAGATGATTCCTAGAGGAGAGTAGATAATGATAGAGCATAGAGCATAGATCGTGAGTTTGGAAGTCGGTTTTTGAAGCTTCGGTGAAGTTTTTGGGGTTTTGGAGGTCAAGAAGACCCATCCCGGGCGGGAAGGGTGCTTCCCGACCGGGAAGGATGTGCCATCCCGACCGGGAAGAAGCCGTCCCGATCGGGATGGAGGTGCAAAAATTGGAGCTTGCTGGAGTGCCGTCCCGACCGGGAAGGTGGCTTCCCGACCGGGACGAGTGTGTCTTCCCGATCGGGACCATCCATCCCGACCGGGATGGTCTCTTTTCTCCTCTTTTGGCCTCTTCTTTGACATTTGAGCCCACCCAACCATTGTATACCCACACCCAACCTCCCTACCCATCCTTGCTCATGTCATATGACCGTTACACTTCATTTACATACCGTCACCTCATTTCTCTTCCCTTTACACCGAGCTTCACATCGAATCCCACTCCCCTCACACCATTACTACCTCTCCCATGCGTACCTATCGAGCTTGAGGCGGGATAGCAATGATGAAGACAAGCAAGTGCCTATATTGATATATGAGACGATGGTGAGAGTGAGTTGCTAACCTATGGTACGGCAACTATCCTTTCTTTTCCGTCTTTTATTGCTTGTTTTCCTTTGTTTACTCCCCTTCCCCTTGTACACTTTTGTGTCATGGTGTCATGGTGGCCCTCGGGGCCTTGGTATATGTTGCTCCCGACTCTCGATGATATGATTACATCGAGAGTCATTTCAAAAATCCAAATTTTACAAGTTTTTCACCCTTTTTTTGGATTTAGTCGGATTTAGGCGGAATCCGGGCTAGGTGACTTGATTACACCTAGCCCTCCCCGCCCATTTCCTTTTATTTCCTTCTTTTTATTTTCTTCCCCCATCCATATCTTTTTCTCGTCTTGGCCCATGGTGACTTGACTACACCCCGGCCGGACACCTTCTACCCTTTTCTTCACTTTAATTTTGTTTTTTTTGTTTTATTTTCGTAGTTTCTTTTTCTTTCTTTCTTTTGTCTCTCCGCACCCTACGATCGAGCATGAGGACATGGCTCGATTTAAGTGTGGGGGAGCGATATTCTAGCATAGTTAGTTTTATTTTCTTAGTTTTTTCGAAAAAAATCTTGAAAAAATCCTAAAAATTTGAAAAAATTTCACAAAAATCAAAAAGATTTTTCTTTTGTGTGTTTTCATTTTGAGTCATTGTCTCGTATATTTGTTTTGTTGTGTGTGATTGCCCCCCTTTTCCTTATAGGTTGCTTAAACCACCGATGGCTTTGGAAAGCTTTCAAGATGTCCGGTAACATCTTCTATCCCTTTTTCCTTCTTTGTTTCTTGCGGAATTTTGAGGAGATTGCGATGTGGTGTGCTCGGGAGGAGCTTTGTAAAGTTTGATGTTGGTTGGTTGCTCATTTGGAAGCTAGGGGTGGTGTTTGTGTTATGTATGTGTTCGTTTTGTGTTGTTCTTGTTTTGTTGCTTTTGTTTCTTTTTGTTTCGTTTTCGTTGAGTCTTTGTTTTTTTGTGTGTCTTGTGTGTAAATGGTTTTCGAAAACCCGGTTTAGAGGCTAGTGTGCGAGTGTTTACTTTCCCTTTTTAGTAGTGTAAATCGAGTCTTGGACCTTAGCCTAGTAGAATGACCCTAAATCAATGATTTCGTTGGTCCTTTACCTTGAGTCCACCTAGCTTACTAGGGATTTACTACGGGATTTGCATTTTGACCATTATGACCACCCACGGTGTGAAAAGGCCTTGGTTACCGAGTCTCGTCCCTTAGGTGACCGTGTTTAGGATCGTTTGATTAGTCCAAGTTCTCCCCTTTTTTGTGAGTATGAAGGGAAAGACGTCATACCAACATACCCATTTCCATACCTCCTACACATACCCACACAAATAAAAATGCAATTTGTTGAAATCTCTCTTTCTTGTTACTAAGGAATGCTAAAAAGCCGAATCAAGCCAAAAAGGGCTAAGAAAAGAAAATGAAAGAAATGAAGAAAAAGAAAAGGCACAAAAAGTCAAAAGAAAATAGAAAAGAAGAAAAAGAATGGCATGGCAAAACAAAGCAAAAATGCAAAAAAAAAGAGAAAATGCCAAAAGAAAACCCGAATCACAAAAATAACCCCCACCTCTCAAAATAAGCCTTTTTCCGACTTTTTCCGTGAAGATCCTACCAAAGGACCGAGTCCCTAGGAAGGATGATAGCGGCATTAGTCGGTCTTCCCTCATTTTGCATATTTCCATCTTTTTACTTGGACTAGTTAGGCGGTTTTAGACATGGGACGACCCTCTTGGCTCATGCTAAAGGGGGCGGGGTCTCACTTACCTACAGTGTCGACAAACACCGTGGTTCTTCACTTTCCACTCCGCCGATCGTCCCGTAGTACATTTTTAGAAAGTTAGGAGGACCTAGGTAAGTTACCAACGTTTTTATTGCTTTATCGTCATACTATTAGGGTTTAGTCCACCTTGGTTTGTATTGCTAGCTTGGGAACGTTGTCACTTGCCTCGAGTCCTAAACCGGTATTTCTTTCATCGCATGTTTGAGGGAAGCGGTATTTTTTTTCTTTTGGGTACAACCGATTATGTGTTTGTTTGTGTGCTTGTTTGTTTGTGTGTTTTGTGTCCGGTTGCATCCACAGTTTTGTCGCAAGACCCAACTTGCCTTACGGAGTGCACTTTTCCTCTAAGTGCACTCGCGTGAGTTAAAGGGGCGTAGGGTGCGCTAATACCCACTCGGATAGTTTAGTAGTAGTATGTGCTTACTCGAGGGCGAGTAAGGGTTAAGTGTGGGGGAGTTAATAAGTGTAGTTTGTAGTGTCTATTTTACTGTGTTTTGGTCCCATTTTCCTTGGGGAATCGCTCCTTGGGAGCGATTTATGGGCTTCTTATGCTTCCTTTAGTTCGTTTCAGGTTCCCGAGGCAGATTTTGAAGAGTTGGAGCGATTCCGACTCGATACATACACATTTTGGAGCCAACAGAGTAGAGGAACGATGACTCGATGCCTTGGAATCGACCCCGAGACCTCGGGACCCAATCTCGAGCCTCCGAGACACGATCCCGAGTCCCAAGAATCGACGAGAAACCCATGAGAGGCAAGGAGGGACCAAAGAGCTCTTAAGGGAGGCCTACAAAGACCCATCCCGTTCGGGATGGCCTCATCCCGTTCGGGATGAAGTGAGCATGAAGCGCGGCTACTGTGAGCCCATCCCGATCGGGAAGGTGGCGTCTCGACCGGGACCGACCTCGTCCCGACCGGGACCATCCCGTCTCGGCCGGGACGGGCCTGCTGCTGCACGCCTTGCTTTCTTTTCTTCTCCTTTCATTTTTAAACCCTATATATACCCTTCCTCTTGTAATCTTATGTGAGGAACTTCATATTAGACTAAACCCTAGATAGATTAGCATAGATTAGGGTAGATTAGTCGGTAATTAGTCTTTAATCATAGATTAGTGCTTGTAATTTGCGAATTCTTCAAGATCTTCACCAAGCTTGACAAACTTGGATGTTTGTTTTGGGTTCTTCCATTTATGCAAGTTTCCTTCTTCCTTTCATCTCTAGTTTGGTATAATCTTCTTTTATCTTCTCCTAATCTTTGTTTTATCATTAAAGTTTGATTCTTTGTTCTTGTTATTGTTCATAGTTCATAGTTCTTGTTAGTTTCTTCATGTTTGTTTTGATTGTTATATTGATTCCTCTTCTTAGTGTTAGCTTTAGATTAGATATGTTTGAGTAGTATCTTGCTAGGGTTAGTAATGTGATTAGGGTGTTAATTGGATGATTAAGGGATTGTTGGAGATGTTGGTGGAAGATTTGGGTTTCCTCTTGGTTTGATGCATATCACATGTTTGTTGAAATGCTTGAATGACTAGTATGTGCATATGCTTGTTTTTCTTGCTTTTCTCTTGAGGGTGATAGTTTGTTTGTGGGTTCGGTTCCCTCATTAAGTTGCGAGAGCCCGGTGAGGACGACCCCTAGGTCGGTCTAAGTTGCGAGAGCCCGGATGCGACCTAGGCCCCGATATCACGCTAGTAACCCCGTTTGTCGTTTGTATCGCCGAGATGGGTTCTAGGTGGAACCTCTAGGTGAGTCTAAGTTGCGAGAGCCCGGGCATTACCTAGATTACCCTACTACCTCCTTCACTCTAGTTCTCCCTTGACCATTCCATTACCCCTTTGACCCCGACCTAATCCTAGCCCGTTTCCTTTGATTGTTTTCTTGCTTTAGACCTAGCTTAGTCCTAGTCTCCTCCCCTAGATTAGCTTGTCTTGAACCTAGTCCTAGACTGTAGCATACCTTAGTCCGACCTCCCATCCCTGTGGATTCGACCCGACTTACCCTAGCTACCCACTAGGTATAGCCGGTTATTATTTGACGGTTGGGATCCACGACAAATCCCACCCATCAGAGGAGTAAGTCAAATGCCCTAGCAACATCTTCATTGAAGCTCACATGGCCGAGCCTAGCTACTTTCAAGAGCTTCCAAGTCGGAGGCAAGAAGCGATCATCTTCATTATGCTCGTGGTTCTCGTGATCTTCCGGGTCTTCCAAACCAACATAGCAACGACCACTACTAGAATTAGTGATAATTCCGACGGGAAAATTCCTACGGATCTTGAAAGGCGTAGGAAAGTAATAGTTCCTACGGATGTTTCCTACGGAATCTGGATCCGTCGCTCCTTTGAAGCACCCCTACGAAATTCCTATGGATTTGTGGTAGGAAACTCTGTTGGCTACGAATTTTTCCGTAGGAAAGTTTGTAGGTAAATTTTTTTTCGTTAACTATTTAACTAATGTTACATAAATTAAAAATCTTTTCATTCCTCAAATACTACTATTTATTTATTCACTCAACATCGTTTTTTACCCGAAATATACTTGTCTCGTATTTTACCCAGTCCAAAATGAAATCCTACTATAAAATTGTTTTGTCTTGGTATATATTTGAGTAAGTGAATTTTTTTCAATATATCTCGTGACTTTATCTCTCTTATTACATGATATGGAGTGTTAGAGTCTAGTCATTTATTATTTATTATTTGTACTATGTGATACCCCCTCCAGTCATATCCAAAGAGTAGGTTTCGATTTTGCGCAAGGATTAAGAAAGTAATAAAGTAATACTAAAAGTATAATAATTAGGGACAAATTATTACAGAGTATAAAATGTCCTTTCACAATGGAATTTGGTGTAAATATGTTAGTAGAATAAGGGTAGTTTGGTCAACAAAAATATTCTAAAAAAGAAATGGGTCAATTGGATTTGAACGTCCCAAAAAGAAATAAATACCCTTTGGATATGAACGGAGGGAGTACTCTATAAGTTTTACTCCGTACTTTTTAATTTTTTTTACTTGTACTACTTGATTCATGGTATGTTTTACTTCGCACATTTTAACTTATATATCTTGTTTTTTTTCCTTTCTTTGCATCTCCAACCATTTACAATTATCAAGTTGTCAAGTATGTTATTATAGTCATATCATGAGAAAAGACATTATACTAAGAATATAGAATCGGTTTTTTTTTGATGTGAGAATATAGAATTAGTTAATTGCAAAACGCGACCCCAAAACCTTACAAATAAATAAAATGAGTTATCTCATACTTATTGTTGTACTAGTGGAATGCGCAAATTTTTATCTGTGACGGAGATATACGTCATATTGCTATAACATTTAAAATATTTACCCATTTCGTATTTAAAAAAAAAAACTCTTCGCTCCTTTATTCCCTTTTCAGAAACCCTACGAATCAATTCCATCGTTCACTCCTTGCTCCGTCATCATCGATTAAACTCCACCCTCCCTGCTGATGTCTCCGACCGTGTCGTCCACTCGCCCACCGACAATGGTGGTGGCGGGTTAGGAATTAGATCCGTCCGTAGAGGATGCGTCAGCGATTCCAATTTTATCGTCGCTTTCAACGTCGCCTCGCTTTTTGTCTGTGCCACTAACATCGCCTTCTTCGCCACCCTCAGCTCATCAGGCATCCACAAGGTTCATTTATTTGTTTTATTTTATAGTTCGGGACTTTTTGATTATGGTATATGATTTCGATTTCGATTGTGATTTTGCTTTGTTTGTAGTATAAATGTGAATTTAGTTTTATTTTCTTCATCTATTATGTGATTGTTGTCTATTGATTTTACAATTTACATACTAGATTGATTGCATAGTTACCTATTTCATGGTGTCAAGCAATGAAGGATGACATGACAGAGTTGGGCGTTGAACTTTCTGTGTGTTGGTCAACTATGGCATCGATTATTAGCTTGCATTATCATTGACTCGAGATTGGTTAGAATGATCGAGTTCTGAATCTTATAAGCTTAATCGTTTATGGAACATGCCACTAACCAAAATGTGCTCAACCAATAGCCCGACATTTGTAGGGAGATGTTTTGTTATTTTGTTATTAGGCTAATATCCTCACTGACGCTGCTAAGTACTGGTACGGATAATCTATTTTTGAACTCTCTCTCCTTAGTTTCATATCTATTGTAATCTCCCAAATTTCTTCTTTTTCTTCAATTTTATTTTGAGCTCTACGTATCAATTCTTCTCTATGATTGACTTTAGGTTTGATTGTTGTGAATTCCAGAATGCTAATTACTTAGATTCCAGAATGCTTAATCAGTTTATACTGATATGGAAGGCGAAGAGCAGTCCGAAATTCATGTGATAGATCATCTCCGTTGCTGCGGGCGAAGCTCATACCCTCGCTCTAGCCGGTGGGTACTCTTATGTCTCTCTATCATTCACTCTTTCTCCATAATTTTATCACAAAAAAGTGCACGACCTTCATTTACTTGTGGAGTATAATAGAAGTATGTCCTGAATGAATAATTTAGGTATGTATGAGTTGCTTAATACGTTATTCACTCCCTACTACTGAGTATGAAATTGGGAGATGGTATTTTGTCTGTTTATGTTTCTGATCATCCTTACTACTCCTTATATACTACTATTCCTTCTCATGCTTAGCTTGCTTAATATGTGGGTCATCAATTAACTAACTACCTAAAACTCTGTAGTATATATGTGGATGAAATTTGGTTTATTGGAGTGGCTAATAATGGAAGAACTAATACTCCCATGTGCAAGAGATAGGAAGGTGTATTCTTGGGGGAGGGGAACTTTTGGGAGACTAGGAAACGCCTCTGATGGGTGGGATTTGTCGTGAATCCCAACCGTCAAACAAAACCGGCTAAACCTAGTGGGTATCTAGGGTAAGTCGGGTCGAATCCACAGGGACGGGAGGTCGGACTAGGGTATGCTACAGTCTAGGACTATGTTCGAGACAAGCTATTCTAAGGAGGGGGAGACTAGGACTAAGCTAGGTCTAAAACTAGGACTAAGGGAAACTAGGATAACACTAACAAGGAAGACTAGGGTTAGGTCGGGGTCAAAGGGGTAATGGAATGGTCGAAGGACAGCTAGAGTGAAGGAGGTAGTAGGGTAATCTAGGTAATGCCCGGACTCTCGCAACTTAGACTCACCTAGAGGTTCATCCTAAAACCCACCTTGGCGACACAAACGACAAACGGAGTACTAGCATGCTATAGGCCTAGGTCGCATCCGGGCTCTCGCAACTTAGATCGACCTAGGGGTCGTCCTCACCGGGCTCTCGCAACTTAATGAGGGAACCGAACCCACAAACAAACTATCACTCTCAAGAGAAAAGCAAGAAAAACAAGCATATGCACATACTAGTCATTCAAGCATTTCAACAAACACGTGATATGCATCAAACCAAGAGGAAACCCAAATCTTCCACCAACATCTCCAACAATCCCTTAATCATCCAATTAAAACCCTAATCACCTTACTAACTCTAGCAAGATACTACACAAACATATCTAATCTAAAACTAACACTAACAAGAGGAATCAACTTAACAATCAAAACAAACATGAAGGAACTAACAAGAACTATGAACTATGAACAATACAATCAACAAAGAATCAAACTTTAATGAAAGAACAAGGATTAAGAGAAAGGAAAAGAGATTATACCAAACTAGAAGATGTAAGGAAGAAAGAAACTTGCATAAATGGAAGAACCCAAAACAAACATCCAAGTTTGTCAAGCTTGGTGGAGATCTTGAGGAATTCCCAAATTACAAGCACTAATCTAAGATTAACGACTAATCTACACTAATCTATGCTAAAACTATCTAGGGTTTAGTCTAATATGAAGTGCCTCAGCTTAACAAAACAAGGGAAGAGTATATATAGGGTTACAAGTGGAAAGGAGTGCGGCCTGAAAAGGGCTCATCCCGTTCGGGATGAGTTGGTCCCGTTCGGGATGGACCCTTCACAGAACACCTCTCTTTTGTGCACCTCAACCGGTTCCGGTTGAGCTCAACCGGAACCGGTTGAGCCTTGTAGGCCTCCTTTAAGCTTCTTTCGGTCCCTCCTTGCTTCACATGGGTTTCTCATCGATTCTCGGGACTCGGGATCGGGTCTCGGAGGCTCGGGACTCCGGATCGGGTCTCGGAGGCTCGGGACTCGGGATCGGGTCTCGGAGGCTCGGGACTCGGGATCGGGTCTCGGAGGCTCGGGATTGGGTCCCAAGGTCTCGGGGTCGATTCCAAGGCATCGAGTCATCGTTCCTTTACTCCGTTGGCTCCAAAACGTGTATGTATCGAGTCGGAATCTCCAACTCTTCCAAATCGGTCTCGGGAACCTGAAACGAACTAAAGGAAGCATAAGAAGCCCATAAACCGCTCCCAAGGAGCGATTCCACAAGGAAAATGGGACCAAAACACTACAAAATAGGCACTACAAACCACACTTATCAACTCCCCCACACTTAACCCTTACTCGCCCTCGAGTAAGCACATACTATCTACTAAACTATCCGAGTGGGTATTAGCGCACCCTACGCCCCTTCAACTCACGCGAGTACACTTAGAGGAAAAGTGCACTCCGCAAGGCAAGTCGGGTCTTGCGACAAAACTGTGGATGCAACCGGACACCAAACACACAAACAAACAAACACACAAACAAACACATGATCGGTTGCACCCAAAAGAAAAACAAATACCGCTTCCCTCAAAAAGCGTTGAATGAAACACCGGTTTAGGACTCAAGGCAATTGACAACGTTCCCAAGCTAGCAATACAAACCAAGGTGAACTAAACCCTAATAGTATGACGATAAAGCAACAAAAAACGTTGGTGACTTACCTCGATTCCTCCTAACTTTCTAAAAACGTACTACGAGACGATCGGCGGAGTGGGAAGTGATGATCCACGGTGTTAGTCGACACTGTAGGTAAGTGAGACCCCGCTCCCTTTAGCGTGAGCCAAGAGGGTCTTCCCGTGTCCAAAACCGCCTAACTAGTCCAAGTAAAAAGGTGGAAACCATGCAAAATGAGGGAAGACCGACTAATGCCGCTATCATCCTTCCTAGGGACTCGGTCCTTTGGTAGGCTCTTCACGGCAAAAGTCGGAAAAAGGCTTATTTTTGTGGGGATTTCTTTTTGTGAGACTGGTTTTCTTTTGGCATTTTCTTTCTTTTCGACATTTTGATTTGTTTGTTGCCATGCCATTTCTTTTTCTTCTTTTCTATTTTCTTTTTGGCTTTTGTGCCTTTTCTTTTTCTTCATTCTTTTCTTTCTTTCATATTTCTTTCTTTTCTTTTCTTTGCCCTTTTTGGCAAGATTTGGCTTTTTGGCATTTTCATTGTATAACAAGAAAGGTAGAAATCAACAATTTGCAATTTATTGTGTGGAGATGTGTAGGAGGTAGGTGAATGGGTAAGTCGGGAGGACGTCTTCCCTTCATACTCACAAAAAGGGGAGAACTTGGACTAATCAAACGATCCTAAACACGGTCACCTAGGGGACGAGACTCGGTAACCAAGGCCTTTTCACACCGTGGGTGGTCATAATGGTCAAAATGCAAATCCCGTAGTAAATTCCTAGTAAGCTAGGTGGACTCAAGGTAAAGGACCAACGAAATCATTGATTTAGGGTCATTCTACTAGACTAAAGTCCAAGACTCGATTTATACAACTAGGAAGGGAAAGTAAACACTCGCACACTAGCCTCTAAACCGAGTTTTCGAAAATGGTTTACACACACAAGACACAACTAACACACAACAAAGACTCAACGAAAACGAAAGAAAAAGAAACAAAAGCAACAAAACAAGAACAACACAAAACGAACACATACATAACACAAACACCACCCCTAGCTTCCAAACGAGCAACCAACCAACATCAAACTTTACAAAGCTCCTCCCGAGCACACCACATCACAATCTCCTCCAAATTCCGCAAGAGACAAAGAAGGAAAAAGGGATAGAAGATGTTACCGGACATCTTGAAAGCTTTCCAAAGCCATCGGTGGTTTAAGAAACCTATAAGGAAAAGGGGGGCAAACATACACAACAAAACAAATATACGAGACAATGACACAAAATGAAAACACACAAAAGAAAAATCTTTTTGATTTTTGTGAAAATTTTCAAATTTTTAGGGTTTTTAAGATTTTTTTCGAAAAAACTAAGAAAATAAACTAAGCTACACTAGAATATCGCTCCCCCACACTTAAACCGAGCAATGTCCTCATATGCTCAATCGTAGTGTGCGGAGAGACAAAAGAAAAAGAAAAGAAACTACGAAAATAAAGCTAAAAATCAAAAATAAAGTGAAGAAAAGGTAGAAGGTGTTCGGCCGGGGTGTAGTCAAGTCACCATGGGCCGAGACAAGAAAAGATATGGAAGGGGGGGAAGAAAAATAAAAAGAAGGAAATAAAAGGAAATGGGAGGGGAGGGCTAGGTGTAATCAAGTCACCTAGCCCGGATTCCGCCTAAATCCGACTAAATCCAACAAAAGGGGTGAAAAACTTGTAAATTTTGGATTTTTTAAATGACTCTCGATGTAATCACATCATCGAGAGTCGGGAGCAACATGTACCAAGGCCCAGAGGGCCACCATGACATCAAGACACAAAAGTGTACAAGGGGAAGGGGAGTAAACAAAGGAAAACAAGCAATAAAAGACGGAAAAGAAAGGATAGTTGCCGTAACATAGGTTAGCAACTCACTCTCACCATCGTCTCATAGATCAATATAGGCACTTGCTTGTCTTCATCATTGCTATCCCACTTCAAGCTCGATAGGTACGCACGGTAGAGGTAGTAATGGTGCGAGGGGAGTGGGATTCGATGTGAAACTCGGTGTAAAGGGAAGAGAAATGAGGTGAGGGTATGTAAATGAAGTGCAACGATCATATGACATGAGCAAGGATGGGTAGGGAGGATGGGTGGGGGTATACAATGGTTGGGTGGGCTCAAATGTCAAAGAAGAGGCCAAAAGAGGAGAAAAGAGACCATCCCGGTCGGGATGGATGGTCCCGATCGGGATGACACACCAGTCCCGATCGGGAAGCTCCCTTCCCAGTCGGGACGGCACTCCAGCAAGCTCCGATTTTTGCACCTCCATCCCGATCGGGACGGCTTCTTCCCGGTCGGGATGGCACATCCTTCCCGGTCGGGAAGCTCCCTTCCCGCCCGGGATGGGTCTTCTTGACCTCCAAAACCCCAAAAGCTTCACCGAAGCTTCAAAAACCGACTTCCATACTCACGATCCAAGCTCTATCATTAACCATTCTTCTCTAGGAATCATCTTCACTTCACACCTATGACAATAAGCTCAAATACAACATCAAATTCCCTCCCTCACATCGCTCATCAACAATCCAAATGAACAAGAGTTCCATATAGGCTAACAAATCCTAGAAACCAAACTATACAAACAAACATAAACACAAATACAAGCACAAAAGAAAAGAAAAAGAGATATTTACAATAATGTACTCTCACCAACTACACCTCCATAGCCATCAAGAGCTCGGAGTAGTAAGTCAAATGCTCTAGCAACATCTTCAATTAAGCTCACATGGCCGAGCCTAGCCACATCCAGGAGCTTCCAAGTCGGAGGGAAGAAGCGATCATCTTCATTATGCTCGGGGTTCTCGTGATCTTCCGGGTCTTCGGAACCATGATAGCGACGACTCTTATGACCATCTGGTAGGTATAGTGGTCTAGAGTCATGCTCGGCATTATGATGCGGGAGATCACACCCTAGGGGTGTCGCTTCTTCTACGGGGTCGAGAGTGGAACTCTTTTCCACCGCCCGACAAGGATTCTCTTCATCAACCGTCTCACAAGACAAGGGACTAGACATCGAGTGCGGTAGAGGAGGAGAAGGCATCAAGTTTTCTTCATTGGAGGCTTTAGGATCCTCCAATCTCCCATTCAAGGCAAGTTCCAAGGCATCTACATCTTTTTCCGAAATATTGCGCTCCTTTTCACTCACCTTGTCTAGTTGGCCTAGAGGAGGTATGTCTTCACTTGGCTTTGGATTGTCTAGATCCGGATCATCACGAAGAAAATCGAACAAATCCAATTTGATAGCCAACACATCGGCTCCCCAAGAATTATCTCGAGAATCATGTTCACTCCCCTCCTCATTGTTGGCCCTTGAAGCCTCAACTACCTCTATTCTTCCCATATCTTCACCGCCCAAGCAACACTCAACAATGACCTCGTGATTGACCCTCTCTTCTTCATTTGTAGCTTCAAGGTTGGGTTGACTTTCTTGTGGAGGCACCCGACCTTCTTGCCCAAATGAACCTTCCTCAACATGTAGTGGAGCTCGAGTGGCCAAAATCGTGATATGAGCCATGAGTGCATTGATGCGAGCATCTTGCACCTCTATTTGGGCCTTGAGCTCCTCCGTAACCCCTATTATTTGAGCCACCATCGCTTGTTGATTCTTTTGCAATAGAGTCATGGACTCTTGTTGGCTCTTAAGCAATTGAACCATCATTTGACAAGTCTCAAAGTTGGGATTTTGCGGTTGTGGGTTATGTGAGGGTGTTTGGTAGTTGTTAGGATGTTGGAATGATCCTTGACAACTTTCTTGATAACCATAAGAAGAGGGTTCATAAGATTGTTGATGAGGTTGATATGGTTGGTAAAGTTGTGGGTTTTGGTAATTAGCCCCAAAGTTGTCTCGTGACGATTGATGGTAGCTTGGACAAGCCATGTCCATAACGTTGCTTTGGTACCTAGGATGAGCTAGAAGCACTTGAGAAAACGTTAGTATCCTAGTGCTTTTGAGGCACTAGGAAGAGAGGGTAGCACACAAGATGAAAAACGGAGATACACAAGGAGAAGAGAACACAAAAGTCAAGAACAAAGTCCACAACTAAGCAAACAAAGGTCTAAACTACGCCGTCCCCGGCAACGGCGCCAATTTGATGGGTGGGATTTATCGTGAATCCCAACCGTCAAACAAAACCGGCTAAACCTAGTGGGTAGCTAGGGTAAGTCGGGTCGAATCCACAGGGACGGGAGGTCGGACTAGGGTATGCTACGCTCTAGGACTATGTTCGAGACAAGCTATTCTAAGGAGGGGGAGACTAGGACTAAGCTAGGTCTAAAACTAGGACTAAGGGAAACTAGGATAACACTAAGAAGGAAGACTAGGGTTAGGTCGGAGTCAAAGGGGTAATGGAATGGTCGAAGGAGAGCTAGAGTGAAGGAGGTAGTAGGGTAATCTAGGTAATGCCCGGGCTCTCGCAACTTAGACTCACATAGAGGTTCATCCTAAAACCCACCTTGGCGACACAAACGACAAACGGAGTACTAGCATGCTATAGGCCTAGGTCGCATCCGGGCTCTCGCAACTTAGATCGACCTAGGGGTCGTCCTCACCGGGCTCTCGCAACTTAATGAGGGAACCAAACCCACAAACAAACTATCACCCACAAAACAAAAGCAAGAAAAACAAGCATTCGCACATACATAGTCAATCAAGCATTTCAACAAACATGTGATATGCATCAAACCAAGGGGAAACCCAAATCTTCCACCAACATCTGCAACAAACCCTTAATCATCCAATTAACACCCTAATCACCCTACTAACCCTAGCAAGATACTACTCTAACATATCTATTCTAAAACTAACACTAACAAGAGGAATCAACTTAACAATCAAAACAAACATGAAGGAACTAACAAGAACTATGAACTATGAACAATACAATCAACAAAGAATCAAACTTTAATGAAAGAACAAGGATTAAGAGAAAGGAAAAGAGATTATACCAAACTAGAAGATGTAAGGAAGAAAGAGACTTGCATTAATGGAAGAACCCAAAACAAACATCCAAGTTTGTCAAGCTTGGTGGAGATCTTGAGGAATTCCCAAATTACAAGCACTAATCTAAGATTAACGATAATCTAAGGACTAATCTACACTAATCTATGCTAAAACTATCTAGGGTTTAGTCTAATATGAAGTGCCTCAGCTTAACAAAACAAGGGAAGAGTATATATAGGGTTACCAGTGGAAAGGAGAAGAAAGAAAGGAGTGCGGCCTGAAAAGGGCTCATCCCGTTCGGGATGAGTTGGTCCCGTTCGGGATGGATCCTTCACAGAACACCTCTCTTTTGTGCACCTCAACCGGTTCCGGTTGAGCTCAACCGGAACCGGTTGAGCCTTGTAGGCCTCCTTTAAGCTTCTTTCGGTCCCTCCTTGCTTCACATGGGTTTCTCATCGATTCTCGGGACTCGAGATCGGGTCTCGGAGGCTCGGGACTCGGGATCGAGTCTCGGAGGCTCGGGACTCGGGATCGGGTCTCGGAGGCTCGGGATCGGGTCTCGGAGGCTCGGGATTGGGTCCCAAGGTCTCGGGGTCGATTCCAAGGCATCGAGTCATCGTTCCTTTACTCCGTTGGCTCCAAAATGTGTATGTATCGAGTCGAAATCGCTCCAACTCTTCCAAATCGGTCTCGGGAACCTGAAACGAACTAAAGGAAGCATAAGAAGCCCATAAACCGCTCCCAAGGAGCGATTCCACAAGGAAAATGGGACCAAAACACTACAAAATAGGCACTACAAACCACACTTATCAGCCTCTGAGCATGATGAGACAATTCCCCGGCCTATTTTACGGAGACAGCTGTAGCAATGAGTTCGATTCTCTTCTTGATTTCGGAGCTGTTTATTAAAGCGTAGGTTCTAACATCTATGGTTCAAACTGTAGATAAAGAAATTCCTCAAGGACTTGAATGCGAATGTTAACAGGTACAGTTTAAGGCTTCAAGCATCTGTACCTTTTAGCCCTTTCGTTTTTTGTCTCAGAAATGAACAAATGCATTTTATTTGTTGTCATTAGTGGGAAAAAACAGTCAGCTATTTTTGTACTAGCTAGATTGCTCTCACCCTTATACTGTTATAGTTAATCAAGTAATAGAGTAGTCTTTGTTTCAAGGTTAGACAATAAACTTGGATGCATTGAACAGCAAACAAGAGAGCTTGGATAAATTGAAGGTTAGACAATAAACTTATTCCTTTATTGCGTTTTCTTGTAATATAATACTGCATCAGAAACAAGGTAGGACAGTTGTTTGCCGTCTTGTGTCTTAGTAGCACATGGAGATTGATTTTGAATTACGGAACGATCTCGAAGTTAATCATTCGACTGATAAACTATGAACTTTTACACTATAGTCATCTTAATCTTAGAGGTCGAGCTATTAGTATCACAATAGCACCGAGTAACTTCACAAGTATGATTCTGTTGTGCAGATTGCTAAATCAATGCCTCGATTATGTTTTCTTCCAGGACATATATGTGACAAAGATTCAATTGTTCTTACTTTTTAACATGAATTAACATAAGGTCTCATCCTCAAGGGAGTCAAGGGCCCAAGGCCCTATCTTTAGAATCAATTATGTGAGAATTTAAATGATAATTTGTGAATCCATGTCGTCCATTAAAACAAAGATCAGACTATATATTAACATGATGTTAATTGATTCTTAATAATAGGGCTGAATTTCGATCAATGTTCATGCTTCTGTACTCGACCAACATTTGTTTCATACGCGGCCTCCTTGCATCAGGCGAGAAAGAAGGATACAAGCTCTGAAGAAATATTCATTTGTAATAACATATTTAATATTCGTTTAATTTGATTTGTTTTGTAACTAATGCTTATATTATTAATGAAGTACATTAATAATCTATATTTGTAAAACCAGTACCTATTTGTACTATTTTTCTACTATTCAAAATCAACAATTTATCCCAGGGAATATGAAATTTTCTTACACAAATCTACGATTTTGAATAATTAATAATTAAATTTTAATTCCGACGGAAAAAGTATTCTCCTACGAAATTTTCGTAGGAAACTTGGATCCTACCAACGATGTTCTGTAGGACCATTATATTGGTCAACAGTGTGACGAACCATTCCGACGGAACATTTTGTAGGAAAGTAAATTCCTACAAAATCTATCGTAGGAAGCAATTTACTTCCGACGAAATATACCGACGGATTGGTTCCTACGGATTTGCCATAGGAAAGTCTTTATTCCAACGAAAATGGCCATGATTCCCACGGATTGCGTCCGTAGGAATCCTCCTTTTTTTTTGTAGTGGACTCTTATGACCATCCGGTAGGTATAGTGGTCTAGAGTCATGCTCGGTGTTATGATGTGGGAGATCACACCCTAAGGGTGTTGCTTCTTCTACGGGGTCGAGAGTAGGATTCTCTTCCACCGCCCGACAAGGATACTCTTCATCAACGTCTCACAAGACAAGGGACTAGAAATCGAGTGCAATAGAGGAGAAGAAGGCATCAAATTTTCTTCATTGGAGGCTTTAGGCTCCTCCAATTTCCCATACAAGGCAAGTTCCAAGGCATCTACCTCTTTTTCCCAAATATTACGTTCCTTTACACTCGCCTTGTCAATATGGCCTAGAGGAGGTATGTCTTCACTTGGCTTTGGATTGTCTAGAACCGGTTCATCACGATGAAAATCATACAAATCCAATTTGATATCCAATACATCGGCTCCCAAGAGTTACCTTGAGAATCATGTTCAAATCCCTCTTCATTGTTGACCCTTGAAGCTTCAACTTCCTCCATTCTTCCCATATCTTCACCATCCAAGCAACACTCAACAATGATCTCTTGATTGACCCTTCCTTCTTCATTTGTAGCTTCATGCTCGGGTTGACTCTCTTGTGGAGACACCCGACCGTCTTGCCCAAATGAACCTTCCCCAACAATTTGTGGAGCTCGAGTGGTCAACATCGTGATATGAGCCATGAGTGCATCGATTCGAGCATCTTGCACCGCTTTTTGGGCCCTAAACTCCTCCCTAACCCCTTGTAATTGAACCATCATCTCTTGTTGACTCTTTTGCATTAGAGTTATCGCCTCTTGTTGACCCTTTAGCAATTGAATCATCATTTGACAAGTTTCAAAATTGGGGATTTTTGGTTGTGGGTCACGTGGGGGTATTTGGTAGTTGTTAGGATGTTGGAGTGATCCTTGACAACTTTCATGATAACTATATGGAGGGCGTTCGTAATATTGTTGATGAGGTTGATATGGTTGGTAAAATTTTGGGACTTGGCCATTTGCCCCATAGTTGTCCCGTGACGATTGATGGATGCTAGGACGTGCCATTTCCATAACGTTGCTTTGATACCTAGGATGAACTGGAAGCACTTGAGCAAACGTTAGTAGCCTAGTGCTTTTGAGGCACTAGGAAGAGAGAGTAGCACACAAGAAGAAAAACGAAGATACACAAGGAGAAGAAAACAAGAAAATCAAGAACAAAGTCGAAAACTAAGCAAACAAAAGTCTAAACTACACTTATCATCTGACATATGGAATGGAGGCGGCCCAACCAGTCGAACTAGAAGTGCCATCCCTCAGGATTTTACTTGAAAGCCAAGTACCTGAAGCTGATTGGGTCCAAGCCCGATACGATTCGCTAGCCCTCTTAGACGAACGGCGATCCCGGGCCCTCAACAATATCCAAATATATCAAAAGAGGAAAATTCAAACCTAATTGGGCTAGGCCATACTTAGTCAAGAAGGTCCTATCGGGAGGGGCGGTGATGCTGACAGACCTGGACGGGAACGAGTTCGTCAACCCGACCAACTTGGACCAGTTGAAGCGCTACTACCCATAAACCCAATCTCAATGTCATTTGGAAAAAATTTATAAAAATTTGTCTTTTTATAAATTTTCAAAGTTATAGACAAGTCAATAAGTTAGAATTAACTATTCTACTGTCGCACATCTCGAATTAATAATCTTGATGTATTTCGAAAATTGCACAAAATCAACATTTTTGAACTACGTTTGGTTTGATTCCGCTAATTGTGGATACGTAGGCAACCCCTCAAAAGGGTACAACCACTACAATAACGAAAAGACGGGAATGGTATTCAATAATATGCCTTTTATTAAAAACCCGATAAACTCGGGAATTCCAAAATTACACCACACACACGCCAAAAAAAAATAAAAAAAACGCCGGAAACGGCAAACATATAAAAAATCACACCACAAAAAAATATAGTACTAATATTTAAATAATAAAACAAGGAGACTAGTAGCCGGGCATCTTGCCCTTCCCTTTGTCCTTTGGGTCACGTGGAGCCCGAGGTCGCCGGGGCGGGGGCGAGCGTTCCCGAATCACGAGGGGAACCTCCTTAGCTCGAACCCATTTCTTCGACAGCGGGTCTTCTGCTATTGTCTTTGGTCCAAGTCGAGCCCGCACGTGCTCAGGTAGTCTATCTCGTGGGCCAAGTCGGTCCTGAACTGCAAGTCGTGGGCCAAGTTTCCTTTCTAAGTCGGTCTGGGGGCTCACTTTTCCCCAAGCACCTTTAGCACTAGACCCTTCAGCTTTAGTCTTAGTCTTCATTTTCTGACCTGACATTAGTCGGACCAGAGTAGCCGGGGTGTCACCTTCATAAAAAAAGCCCCTGTTGTCTTTAGCTTGCTCCCTTCGCAGCAGGTCGAAAGCTTTATCAACCTTCAGAGCAGCTCGGGCTTTGGCATCACCTACTTTAGTCCACTTCTCATAGGAGTTCGAGACCCAAATTGAGTGGCGAGATTTGGGAATAGGCCAGGTGTGCCGGGTGTACCATCTTTGCATCCAAGTGTCACACATCACATCGGTCAGTTGGGTAGGATCACTCACAACTGCCTCGACCTCCGGGATTCTTTGAGTCCAATCATACTGCCTTAGTATGCGGTCTGGATAAAGATGGATTGTTTGCCGAAAAGACAAGATTACTTGGTAACGAGCCTTATCTCTCGGGTCCAAACCTGTCCTAACATAGATGGGCCACCACGGCACTACCCATCGAATCAACGGACCCCCATGGAAAGAGAACACCTCATCCCAATACTTCTAAGTAATTTGGCGAGAAAAGTCGATAGCCCGCCTCCTTGTCATCACTTGATTATGACAATAGTTGCTCGCGTTAAGGGGAGGATCTATCACCGATAGCCTCTTATATAGCCAAATCTGAAAAAGGAAACAAAATATCAGCTTCCAAGACAAAATAGGCGTCCGCTTAAGGGCACTTGATCGAGTGCCTAGGGGTCACTCGATCAAGTGGTACCTCTAAACGCGGACAGGGGCTTTTTACGAGGGCACTTGATCGAGTGCCAGGGTGACTCGATCGAGTGCCCACTGCAACAGAAAATCCGCGAGAAAAAAAAGGAAAAAGTAAAAAAAATCGAGAAATCAAAGGAAAAATCCGACATACTTGCAATAAACGGGTGCTCCCGGTAAGACGAACCGATCAATCCCTCTTACGATTATCTAGACCTTGGATGATTTCTCCCGTAATAAGTCAAGCCGGGCTGTGCTCCGTCTCCATCAGGTCAACCACGGTAAAAAGATGGACGTCGCCCATGCAAGACAGTAAATCCATGTGACCTTCAAAAGCATAGACATGGAGCATACAAAAGGAGAAAGCCCTACGGCTATGAATCGGTCTGATCCGGACATCATGCGGGTTCATAAATTTCTCAGCCAGATCAATTAAAGAAATTGTGTTGTTATCTTCGGCCACTCGAGATACCTCGTTATGAGAAAGCCCTAGAAATTCTCGAAGCTTCCTCCTTGGGTCATAGACCGAGTACGGGACGGCAGGACGAAGTATCGGGTTCCATCCTCCCACGGCAGCAATCTCCTCAGGTAGAGGGCAGACTTCGCCCTGAGGAAAGGCAAAGACATGATATATGTCGTCCCTATAGGACAAACACGCATCCATAAAATAGCGATCAACCTGCATCTGACGGAATGTGTACAGCTGAGTAATACCCGTCTGATTCAACGCCACTTTATCCGTGTCCCTAAAGCATTGAGACCATTTCTGCAGCATAACGGTCAATCTGTCGATTCCCATGGCTAATTTTCTTGAAAGGAATAAAGAGACTTTCTTTTTTGAGAGGGGATGAATTGTGAGAAGGTTGTGAGGAAAATCAAGGACAAGGGAGGGGTATTTATAGCATTAACTCCATAAACTTCTTTCCATATCTTCCTTACACGAAAAGTTTCCTAATTCTAAACGGAATCAACCCATAAGCCTAGTCTCCATACTAGCACGAAAATCATCATCCCGAACTTTCCTAAATGTCTTTAGGAGTCAAAAATTTTCAAAGACTCCATTTTTTCAAAATTCAAAAATCGAAAATTCCGAAAATCTAAAAATTTTTCAAAAAATTCAAAAACCGCTTTCTCCAGCGCGCGTCATATTTTCTACGTGCGTGTTGCATGCAAATTTTATGTAACTTATATAGGTACAATTTAAGACCACGCAACCCACATATCTCCCCAGCAGAAGGCCCAAGGCGGCATTTTCACGGGATGGGCCCACATACAGGCGCACCCGGGACTTACACAACAAATCCAAGTTCCTCACGGAGGTATTATCATCAGCTCAGGTATGACTTCTATCTTATAGTTGGGGAGCCCTTCACGCAAGTCTAATGGACTATAAACGACCCAACCGGAAGTCTGCAGGTCTCAATCCTCGATTGGCCTGGAAGCTACTAAGACTTTCGCCCTGTCCAAGCCTCAGTCAGAGTGGGGGCTTTGTAGACACTCGCATTTTGACTGCCGGGTGTCGATGACAGTTTCCAAAAAAACACCCGATGATGATCGGACGCTAACGTGTTTCTACGCGCTTGGGTATGGGCTCAAAACCATTAGTTGTTGGCTTAAGCACTTACGGAGTACAAATCTCACAAAACCAACCTCAAATTCAGGCCTAGTGGGTCATTTCCAATCAAATAAGGCTAAATTGGGCCAAAACCAACACCGGAAATAAAACCGACTTTTTGCGATTGGGTCATACCCCGGTCAAAGCTGTTTCCGAGGCACATAAAATCAGCCGCATAAACATCAAAAAGTCCAACCAAATACAAAACCCACAAAATACCCAACTCAAGGTCCAAAAACCGGACCATTGCGATCCAGCTGACCCACTCGATCGAGTGTCAGCTCCACTCGATCGAGTGGGCCCTTAAACAGGCCCGACTGCAGGCGCACTGGGCCACTCGACTGAGTCATCCAGTTACTCGGTCGAGTAACCCTAGCCGGAGGTACTTAGCAATGCCTATATATACACCCCCATGCACATACTTCAACACAACTTTTCGAAACCCTAATTCTACCCTAATCAAACCCTAATATGAAACTAGCAAACCCTAACCGTAGCTTAGGAGACAAACCCTAACCACCACAACTCAACTAACATCTCGATACTCCCGTGCTAGCCACAACTACGAGTCCCGTCCGAGCATAAGAAACATGTAGGTTGAGTGTGCCAAATCCAATCTTTTCTCTCATCTCCTTCTTTCTCGCGTCATTCGTCGTCGTAGTTGTCATTTTTTATCGTCATTATCGCGTTATAATATCGTTAATAATCGCTAGTATTAAAAGACACTAAAATACTTGTGAATTTGTGTCGAGTGTGAGGGATGTCGGAATAAGAAAACCCGAATATACAAGGGTATTGCACCCAGCGTTGCCGGTCGCTTCTCCCGACACCCCGATCACTTGATTATTGAAAAAAGTCAACTTAAACAACAGTTTTTTTTATCCGCTTTGTTATCATTAGTCGCATATTTCATCAATTCTAAAACTCTTTTCAAAACAATTACTTTTTTAATTAAGGGTCGAAACCCGTTGACGCGGATCCGACATCATATAATCCCTAGGGTTTCATTGCGATGTCGGAGAAGCCGAGGGAATCAAGTCTTTTATTTCAAGTGTCGATCTATTAAATTCGATACCAATTCCGTAATTGGATATTGAATCTAACGATCTAGTCAAATAAATTAACTAATGCGATTTTCATTGATGCTAATATTGATGTCATCTAATTCAATAGAATTAATGCGACATTAATAAACGCGGAGAAAAAAACTTATACCGTTTTAGTTAACTCAAACGACTTATAGCATTTTTTTTATCTCGCTCTAATATCCGTCGTCGATTTAATAATCGCACGTTGGATATGACGAGTATCATACACACGAATCGAGCATAAATTAAGCAATATTTATGCCTGATTCAACAAAGTCATCAAATTATCAAAATCCAAAAAACAATTTCGAAATCGATAACAAAATTGCAAGCGAACCCTAGTTCGTACAGGGGCCACTCGGTCGAGTGCCTAACCCACTCAGTTGAGTGGCACCCCAGAAACCGAAACAGAATGCTTTTTCGACCTCCACTCGGCCGAGTCTCACAGTGACTCGGTCGAGTGGCAACGTACTCGGTCGAGTTCACCAATAACTCGATCGAGTAGGTTCTAAAATACGGGACAAAAGCGTTTTCAGAGGTCCACTCGGTCGAGTCCTTCAATGACTCGGTCGAGTGGCCCTTTATCACGTCAAAACCGTGAGTCCTAAACCATTCTCTAGTTTCGGTAACACTTTTTTATGAATTAGGTCAACACGTGTACTACTACTTTTTCAGGAAAACCATGCATCATTCCATTTTTATCCTATATCGTTACTAACCGTTTGTTCTCTTGTCGATTTACCTTGTTTATTTTATTGTACTAAAATGAACCCACATGCTAAAATTCAACTTCGACGTTAGAATTAATTGCATTAAATGGATATAGAAACCCTTTCAATTTCTCACATGCTTTGGGAAAACAATGTTTGCATAAGCATTTTCATCGTTCAACTAACGCGCGTATTAGAAAGTCATTCGATATCCTAGTAGAGGTCGCTAATGTGCGGGCGGCGTTGGGTGTCCTTTGTGGGCTTCCCAACACGTACCCTTACCCCTTACTCAGAACCTCGGTTTCCCGATGCCCGAAACCGTTGGCGCACGAGAGTCATTCAATACACGATAACCGGTAGTGACGGTATCGGTATCGTAATGCAAAGGGACGAGCCCAATAAACTCTGACATCGGAAATGGGCCGTATTTTGTATATGGCCACTACGACATAGAGTGGGTTCGAACGGGCCCGAACTCCCACAAAGTTCGGTGGCGACTCCACTTCGATTTAGATTTCAATTCGATCCATTCTTATATGGAGATTCATTCGCCTCCCCAAACCCGCGCGTGGCCGCGTCGGGTGGACCTATGTCATGTCCACACCTTCTTACGGGTGTACTGCCTCGTTTTTGAGGGGTCACTCGACCGAGTGAGCCAAGGCAGTCGATCGAGTGCCCTCTGTTCGAGGCATTGCTCGATTTCGGAAAAGGTAGTAATTCCGAATTTTTTGATTTTGAAATCGATAGCCACTCGAGCCAAATAAAAATATGGCGTAATTTATATTTAACTCGGTTTTCGGTACTAGTAACATGTATTTTATGACTACAAGACCGGTATTGGGAATTTTGAAAAAAGTGTTATGAAATTGATTTGAATTGGATTAGGACGAAACTAATTCCCTCCGCGTTACGACATCGATACTAATCCTTACGGATTACGTGATGTTCGATTTCGCGTCAACGGGTTTCGTACCAATCCCGAAAATGGCATCGTACGTGCTCAACTACGTATTACCACGATCGCGTTATGCTCTTAAGTGTTTAGGGCGGCGCTCCTCGAAAGGGCGCCACCACTGTTACGACTTGGATAGAGATTAAACGGACTTGGAGAGGGAATCGTAGTAAAACACGTTCGATCCGAAAACGATTTTTATATTTATATAATTATACGCGGTACTATTGATATTATAACGACAATAATAAATAAACAATAATAAAAATGTTAGTAAACAAAAATTAAAATGTTAGTATTAGTATCGTTATTATCGATTAATTAGTATACGTATACATATATATATATATATATATATAAAGAGAGAGAGAGAGAGAGAGAGAGAGAGAGAGAGAGAGAGAGATAAAATAAGTTACAGATGACATACGTTAAAGTTGCATTTGTTCAAAATTGATATGTAACTATAACATTCAGCACTGTTATCACTTCAAGTGATAAAGTGCAACTTTAACACTCATCTCGTGTAACTTTAAGCACTTTTTGTGTAACTTTAACATTGGAACTTATGAACTTATAAGAGTTGTTGACCTTATGTGAACCTCTCTCTCTCTCTCTCTCTCTCTCTCTCTCTCTCTCTCTCTCTCTATATATATATATATATATATATATATATATATATAGAGGAAGGATCAAGTGAGTACACTTATCATAATTGAGTCCGTGAGTCCTCATCTTAACCCTTAAATTAGTGATAGATTAATGGTTAAGATTGTTTTGTCAATAATGTAAATAACTAACTAAATTTTGGTCAATATTTTATTTTTTTCTCTCTCCTCCTTAATTATCTTAATGCAAATCTTCTCTCTCCCCCATCAAATTTTTAACTACATCTTTCTATCACACAACAAGTGCGTCGTATCATCTTCATTTTCACCAAAAAAATTCATCATTTCGCTACTGCCATGTTATTCTAACTCATACAATGTGTTACTCTAATTCATGAATTGTGTTACTTTAACTTATAAATCTGTTACGTTACATAATATTGTTTTACAAAAACAGTACGTTGCAAAATGTATGTTTCTATTAAGGATACTCCAAAACAAAAATTATAAAACTCCATTATAATTCTAATTTTTCATACCTGTTACTCTAAGAACTTGATATTGGTAATCAAATTATACTCATAAATTGTGTTACTGTAACTCATTATGTATGTTACTCTAACGCATAATGTGTGTTATTCTAACGCATAATGTCTGTTATTCTAACTCATTTTACATCAATAAATTGGTATAGGAGTTCCAACTGAATCAACTTCATTATAATTCCAATGTGTTTTTTTTGGGAAAGGTAAGTATTATATATAAAAAGAATGATAATTACATCAAGTGCTCTAGAAAGCTAGTAATGAAATTGCTATCCTTGTTACTAAACTTTTGATTACATCTGCTTTTGCAAAACACAAAAAACTCCTTACTAATTTGATTAGCCAACTTCTCAGGATGAGTTAGTAAGCCCTCAACCCTCGCAGAATTCCTTTGCATCCAGATGTGATATGAGATCGAGTTGATTAGTCCATTCTTTATAGCTCTTTGGAGCTTGGTTCCTCTCATTTTCTTTCTCCAATCGGTCCCCATCTCAAGTTTGTGAGAGCTCGGTATCTTCCCACAGATAGCAGTCAAGACTCTCTTGGCATAATCACAATCAACAAGCAGGTGGTGCGTCGTTTCAGAGCCCAGTCCACAGCAAATGCATCTGTCATCTTCGGTTATTCCAATATTGTGCAGCTTATCTTTTAGATTCAATCCCCCTCGTTGTATTAGCCACGCTATCAACCTGTGCTTCGGCACAGACCACCTGGACCACACAGCAGCACACTAGTCCACAGGCTCACGTTTATTCCTCAACCAACTGTAAGCATTCGATTATAATTCCAATGTTTCACACCTGTTACTCATAATCTGTGTTACTGTAACTCATTAAGTATGTTACTCTAACGAATAATGTATATTACTCTAACAATATACTATCCTTCTTAAAATTATGCTTCTTCATCCTCCTCGTCCTCTTCTTCTTCTTCTTCTTCATCATCATCGTCAGAAGCTTTGATTTAATCTAACCACCGTGCCATCTTTTCGTTGTGTATACGTACCTCCTCACATCGAATCCACAAGCCAATGCGTAGATTTTATAGAAGTTTACTGACTCATCCACGTCCTTGAAGATCTGCCCTATGTATGGAGGAAACTCCCACCCACGTCATTACACCATTCATGTGCTTTTGCGTCTACTGAAAAATAATAACAGTGCCAATAAACGTGGCGAAAAAGAAACAATCAGAACTTGAAATATGGATTAAAGTAACAGATGACAAGAATTAAAGTAACAGATAAAGTGCATTGAAGTAACACTGTATACAATTAACCGAAGATGCTTATACACCAGGTATAAAGTAACAGAGGTCAGACATTAAAGTAACAGATAGTGTGAATTAAAGTAATAGATAATGTTCATTAAAATAACATCAGGTATAGGTTAGTGCAAAATATAATGATCAGAAATGAGAGTATGACGCAATATCTTTCTTTGTTGTATATAGGGAAATATTTGTTGACTTTTTTTAAAGGATTTGGTTGTTGGGCAGCTTCTAGAAGCTCTTTTGGCTGGTTTATGTACCGGATTCGTCTTTCACCGGGTTTTGACCCGGTCTCTAAAAGATGGTTTTATTTCCGGTGACGGTTTTGACCCAAATTATTCTTATTTTATTGAAAATGGCCCACTGGGCCTGAATTTGAGGTCGGCTTTGTGAGATTTGTACTACGCTAAAAGCCCATGCCAAACATTACTGATTCCGAGCCCATATTCGAGCGCGTTAAAGCACGTTTGCGTCCGATCATCATCGGGTGTTTTGTCGGAGACTGCTATAGACACTAGCTGCCAAATGCGGGTGTCTACACTTATCCTACCATAAATGTTTTTCCGTCCCGTCTTATGCCATAACCCCATCTTTGAACCATGTCCACGACAGAGTTAACTTATACCCTCCCAGAGGTCAATTTGTTGGGGAATTAGTGACCTTTAATAAGCACAAGGGTTTAGGGTTGGATTAGGCGAAACCGTGAAGCGGGAATGTTTAATCCAACCTTAAACCCTCTTCTGTCACATTTCATAAATACGAAAAAGGGTTTAGGGTTGGATTAGCCGAAACCGCGAAGCGAAGAAGCCAAATTCAACCCTAAACCGTTTCTCGTCCTGTATTATGCGATTACCCCCCATCTTTGAACCATGTCCACGACAGGGTTCACTTAAACCCTCCTAGAGTTAAGTTAGCTGAGGTATTAGTGACCTTAAAGAAGGAAAAGGGTTTACGGTTGGATTAGGCGAAGCAGGGACGCCTAATCCAACCCTAAATTCTTTTCCGTCCCGTTTCACTAAAAAAAAGGGTTTAGAGTTGGATTAGGTGAAGCCGCGAACTACGGGCGCCTAATCCAACCCCAATCCCGTTTCCATCTCGTCTTATGCCATTACCCCCTTCTTTAAACCATATCCACAATAGGGTTCAGTAATACCCTCCCAGGGTTCAGTTAGTTGTGGAATTAGTGACTTGAATAATGAAATGGGTTTAGGGTTGGATGACGCGGAACCGTGAAACGGGGACGCCTACTCCAACCCTAAACTCTTTTTCGTCCGGTTTCATAAATAAGGAAAAGGGTTTGGAGTTGGATTAGGTGGAACCACGAAGCGGGGACGCGTAATCCAACTGTAAACCCTTTCCCGTCCCGTTTCAGAAATAAGGAAAAGGGTTTAGGATTGGATTACGCGAAACCGTAAAGTGGAGACGCCTAATCCAACCCTAAACCCTTTTCCGTCTCGTCTTATGCCATTAACCAATCTTTGAACCATGTCCACGACAGGGTTCACTACCCTCGCAGGGTTCAGTTACATGTGGGATTAGTAACCTTGAATAAGGGAAAGGGTTTAGAGATTGATTAGGCGGAACAATGAAGCTGGGACGCCTAATCCTACACTAAACCATTTTTCGTCCCGTCTTATGCCATTTTCCCCTATTTGAACCATGTCCACGACAGAGTTCACTTATACCCTCATATAGTTCAATTTGATGAGAAATTAGTGACCTCGAATAAGGACAAGGGTTTAGGGTTGGATAAGCGGAACCGCAAAGCAGGGACACCTAATCCAACCCTAAACCCTTTTTTGTCCCGTTTCATAAATAAGGATGTAGACACCCGCATTTTGACTGCCACGTGTCTATGGTAGTCTCCGAAAAACACCCGATGATGATCGGACGCAAACGTGACTTGGTATACTCGGATTTGGGCTCGGAAACAATAATATCCGACATGGACTTTTTAGCGGAGTAAAATCTCACAAAACAGACCTCAGATTCAGGCCAAGTGGGTCTATCCACTCGATCGAGTGGATCAAGCAAATCGAGCTAAAATAGGAAAGAATTGATTTTGTTGTTTTGATTGATTTTTTGAATTCTGATTTGGCGCCACGTAACCCGAAAGGGTTAGTTCCGATGTCGTGACGTAGAGGGATACATTTCGTCACTAATTCAAAAATTTTCTAATCTAATGTAAACGTTTTCCTAAAATCCCGATGACGGTATTATATTCGTTCATACACGATTATAATACCGGAGGTCGAGCTAAGTAGGAATCGCGCAATATTCGTATTTGGTTAGGCCGACTATCGATTTCAAGTCATAAAACCGAGCGAGCCACCTCTCGTACAAGGGGCACTCGATCGAGTGTCATAGGCCACTCGATCGAGTAGCACCCCAAAAAGTGGTCAGTAGCCACGCTAATGACACACTCGACCGAGTCAGTCAATGACTCGATCGAGTGGGTCTCATAACCCGCAATACCGAGGGCTTGGACACATATTTCGAGCCCCGTTCCTTATCGACTTTAGACCATCATCCGACCTTCCTATTTTTCAAAACTATACACATCACGACACGTAGAACGACTTTGACCACTTTGACGTGATAAGTCGGGACAAGACTACGGGACGTGAGATTAGGCTAGCAATATGCCGCAGTCTCATGTTCCCGTCCTTCGTTTAATATGCGACATAATGCGTATTTAATCGAGGTTAGTCCGCCTACATATTTACGCGGTCTAGTTTACATACGGGTCCGTCCCTTTAATTATATCGCATTATTTTTATTTCATTTCTTTACGCAATGTTGTATTGTGAATTCCGGGTTGTATTTCCGCCCGTGTAATTTGTACGTTACTTTTACTTATATTTCGAGCTTTGTTTATTTACTTGCTTTTATGCTTTATAAATGAACCTCGCATGTTAAATCATTCCGACAAATAATAAGATGCATTAAATGACGTAGTTAACGCAAAATTCACATGCTTAGACAAAACGTTGTTTGCATATCATTTAATCAATTTACTAGCGCGCGTACACGAACACGAACGGTGCCTTAGTAGAGGCCGCCATGTGCGGGCGGGGTTGGGTGTCCTTAGTGGGCTTCCCAACACGTACCCTCACCCCTTACTCAGAACCTTTGGTTTCCGGATGTCCGAAACCCTTGGCGCACGAGAGTCATTCTTTACACGATTACCGGTATAGATGGTATCGGTATCGCAATGCAAAGGGAGGAGCCCCATAAACTCTGAAATCGGAGTGGGCTTACTTTGTGTATAGCCCATAACGACATAGAGTGGGCTCGTATGGTTCCGAATAACCACAAAATTCGGTGGCGACTCCATTTTGACTTAAATTTCGAACCCGAGAACAATCTTACCACGAGATTCATTCGCCTACCCAAACCCGCGCTTCGCCGCGTCGGGGTGGACATACGTCATGTCCACAAAGGAAAAGGGTTTATGTAATCCCCTAGAAATTCTAACGCAATACAGTGGCGGAAACACTGTAGATTTGGGATTAAAACACACTGACAAACTACATCTTATTAAAAGAAATGGTAAGTCAATACAAAGGCCTCTTTTTACAAAAGGGCAAAAAAGAAATTCTTCAAACAAGTTTATACAAATCCATAAATCGTGAATGAAGAAAGTGTAGGATCCACGCTAGTCGCTAACTCACACCCAAAACCCAGTAGCAAATACATGTCATGTAATAAACATAACAGCCAAGTAAGTGGGGAGTAACTCGGACGTTCTCCCAGCCATATTATAACATATGGAAAAATAATAGTATTACTATATCAAAATAATTAAAATGGAAAACATTAAATGATATAATAAAAATAAGGTTTCGAAGAAAACTAAAAATATTGGAATAATAAAATCAGAACAAGTTTTTAGAAGAAAACTTCAAATATTTGCCAACCTGCAAATCAAAATGTATCGATAATAATAAAAATATTTAATATGGTGTTATGGATAGGATTAGTGTCGGCTGTCGACGGCTAGACATTCACTGGGAGAATACTAAAAACTAGCTTCGAGAATTTAGTTCAAACAAATCAATCTTCGATCTCTAACTAGGCTATTCAACCATAATAGGACGGCGACTTATAAATGCGTGGCCCTAGTTTAAGATAATATGCGTACCCCTCCTGAGCAGCATAAATACTCAGTTCAACCCGACGGCGTCTTACACTGCGAGGCACGAGTTTAAGGTCAAAATATACACACACTCTCGAACACCTTATATGCTCGGTTCAACAACCAGTGTACCCCATAAAGAACCAGCAGCCTTATAGTTGATGGCAAAAACGTAAACCCCAGAATATATTACTCTACCCCACACTTGTCCTTATTCCATTACTCAAAAGCAGCCATTATCGATATATATAAGACATATAACCATTATAAATAATATGAAGATAAAAGGAATAAACATTTTATATTGGAAGGAAACCTTCTATAAATAGAAAGTTACTAATTTTGGAAATTTACTTAAAATAGAAAAAATACGTAAGTGATTAAAATATATGAAATGTATAAAATTAACATTTCTAACGAAATTAACATTTTATTATTATCGTCGTTATCGTAACTTTAATATATTTCAATATTCGTTAGTCAAAATATAAATAAAATATAATAAGTCAATATATAGTATTTTATAAATAATTTGGAAATCGAGTTAAAATTATAAATTTTAGAAAAGAAATGTTTTAAGATAAACGATCTCAAAATTAATTGAGCCAACGAGTTTTATAAACGAAATGAGATTTACAAAAGTTTTCAAATTATTTTTAACAGATAGCTTTTATTAAATAATACGGATTTTAATAAAAATAGTCAATCGAAAAAAATAAGAAATTATTAGTGAAAATAGTCTCGACTAAAAATATATTTAAACAAAATTGACTATTTTCTCATTTATTAGTATAAATCGTAAAACGAAAATTAATTTATTGAACTAGTATACAAATCTCGATTATAATATAAAAACACAATTTTCAGTTAAAATTATAAATTAACGAAATATGACGAAAATATGAAATCGATATTATTTAGTTACTAGTCTCACGATAACCAACAAAATATTATAACGATCGTAAATAATTAAATTACTAACGGTTTATAAAATGACATCGAATACTTGTAAAAATATTTATAAAGCACACGATTTAAAAGAATATTTTTATTAGCAAAATAATAAATAGCTAAAATTAGAAAATTGAAGTTAAAATATTTACTACATACTACTACTCAAACCTACGGTATAAAATCGAGTAACGTCCTAAAGTTATCTTAAGACGACGGAGAATCGAACACGCTTATCCTTGACGGGTCCTCATGAATTCCTACGAAATACAAATATACGGCATAAAGTACCATATACATAAAACGAGTAAAACGAAAGAGGGAGAGTGGGTAATCGAATTATCCAGAAAAGTAAGAAAGAAACGGAAAGATTATTGTGAGAACGGAGTATGAATGTTAGGAAACAAGGAAGAACACGAAGGGAGCAAAAACAGCAGCGACACCACTAGAACGAACAACAGGACGTTACAGCAGTGTGAAATTCAATACAATAAACCGAACAGTAACAAATCGATGACACACACGACATCGCTGAGAACTGCGGGAAACAATAATAATGACGGGACAATAGTGAGAAGACTTTAGTAGGAGCATTAGAGACATACACGGACAGACAGACAACAACAACATCACGCCCGATCGAAAACCGAGGAACGTGAACAAATAGCCCAAAACAACAATGAAATGACAAAGACAGCAGCAGAACGCAGCAACAGCAGATACCGAAAGGAAACCGAAGGAACAAATGCAGCAGTAATCAAGACCAACAGGACAGCGACAACAACATCAATCAACGACAGTAGCAGCAATGTAACGAGAGTAGCAGCAGCAGAAAGGTTAGAGGAAGAAGAAGAAAGACGAAGAAAGAAGATGAAGAAGAATAGGAGATAAAACAAAATAACGACACCGAAATCAGGGAACCGATTGCAGAAATTAACGACAACACGAAAGCAACAAATATGCAGACGAAACAATGATGTACGCAGCAATGAACTCACGTACAGCAGCAACGAAATGCAACAACGAGAGGGAAAAAAAGAAAAAGAACAAAGAGCATCAGCAGAAAACAAAAGCAGGGGATCGAGTGATAACAGATACAAGGAACGACAAAAGCCCAAAACGAGAAATCGAAGAGGGAAGGACGTACCAGATGCCATCCGACGACGACAACAATAACACGCACTCCAGCGTTGTTTAAGGAGAACAGGGGAAGGGAAGAGGAGGAGTGTGATGTGGCAAAATGAAGATGAAGCGGGGGAAGATAGGAGGACGAGGGAGGCAAAAGGAGAGAGAAGAGTGCGTGGAAGGAGAAGAAAATGGAGGTAGAGGGTGAGCGGTGATGAGGGTGAAGGAAGAGGTGGAGGACCAAGAGTGGGGTTATGTTTGTGAAAATAAAATAAAATAATAAAGAAGGTGAGGGAGATGCGTGAATCAAACAATAATGGGAAAGGGGTTTGAATTCAATTCAAAAAAAAAAAAGAGGTTAGGTACTACGAATTAGTTGAATAGGCGTTAGTACAAGACGGTTCCGAGATAAAAAGTTGACTGACTCACGAAATTGAATTAAAAATAAATTAATAAAAAAATTAAATAAATAATCGGGTCGTCAAAAAAATGAGTAAATAAAGTATTTGAGACGAAAACGAAACTTATAAATAATTACACGATGAAATAGTTTTTCCAGATAAACAATAAATCTTCGATAAAATGAATTAAATTGATTTTTCGAGGAAAGGTAATAAATATTTTGACGAAACTTCTAAAATAAATGAGCCTCGAGCCGAAAATAGAAATTCGACCTTAATTATAAATAAATAAAAATAATTTAGAATTTAAATCGTCGAAATAGTCTTTCGATAAGAATTAAATTAAATGTATAAAATAAATTGAAACATAAGAAGGGTTTCCAAGACAAATAGAATTTAGGAGTTTTAAAGGATTAAACGATAAATTCGTTTTATAATAATTTTATGAATTACGAGTTAAATCGTAATAATAAAAACACGTACATAATTTTAATTTAATTTAATTTATAAAATCAGAGGTGTTATAATCTTTTCCACTAAAAAGAAGTTTCGTCCTCGAAAGTAACTATAACATAATAATAGAACGGAAAACAAGTCTATATCACTTGAACAAAAGAAGAATGTTTAACTCGCATCACAATCTCGGTTCAATTTTTTTTTTACAACTTTAAACGTGATATGAAATCGAAATCGAAATTGAGGACAAAATTTATCTCAAGTAGTTTGGGCTTGGTTACCCAAGGTTTAAAATCATTTAAATTAATAAAATCGTAAGTTAAAATTATTTTATAAAATAATGACGATAAATAATATTTGTAAAAGAACTCGAGGGGGAAGACTACCCAAATATTTTCAAAACAACAGTAAAACGTTTTGATTAAGAAATTCGACAATATTTTGTTTTACGACCAAACAAAAATCTGAGAAATCGAATTTTGTAGTTAGTAAATAAAAAACGAACTAGTCGCCAAATATTTCCAATAACAGATTTAAAGTCTATCGAAAATAAAACAAAAACTTAGACATGCGAAATTTTTCGAAAATATTAAATCGTTTTACATGATAATGTTATAGAAATCAAAATATTAGCGATTATAAAAGTTTTCGTAAAATTCAAATGCTTGAAAATAGAAATTTAAAACAATTTAAAATAAATTATTAAGGCATTTTGAAACAGGACTAAATATATGTTACCAACCAAAAACGAATACGAAAACGAAAACGAAGTGTTTATATCAGTCTTCACCATTAACCCACGTTCATCACAGTAGCACCGCCGAGCAAGCCACCTCCTCTACCCACATAATCAGAGACGAATTCCCAGACTCCGGCGAAATAGTTGTGCCTCCCTCTTTCGTCTTCACAACACATGACGAGTGACAAGTGTTCCACTTCATCCCATTTGTCACAGTTTCAATGTCTACCCCAAATTAAATCCCAATTTTTTTTTGGGTTTTTACTCTCAAAGTTCCATTTTCTTAAAATTTTTGATTATGGGTCAGACGAAATCAATAAACCAATTTGGAAGGTAAATACGGGGTGGAGCGGCATAGAGGACAACGACGATGATGGTCAATTGCAAATTCTATAAATGGGATGGGCGCTACACTAGGTGGTTTGATGAATTATGACGGAATTTCGTCGTTGGTAGTTGCGATTTTGGTTTGTAGGTGGTTCGTTTGGTGTATTATGGTGGGAAAAGTGGTGGTTTCTAATGGTTGGTTCTAATGGAGGAGGTGTTTTAATGGTGGGAAGGTGGTAAGGGGAGGAGAGAGAAAATGTCGGTTAATTTAACTTGTTATAGCAAGTGAAATTTTAAGTGAGCTTGTTTTGAGAAGAGGATATTAAAAGATCGAATTATTATGAGATTACATATAATTAAGATTATTCTAAGAAGGTGAGCAATAGTTCGTATTATTCATATGAAATAACCCAATTTTAAAATAGTCAGACTTTTCATAACAAAGGTTCGGGAATAATGATAAACGGATAAATAGAGTCAGAGTCAACGACAAATCGAAACATAAATCTTTCAAACCCGAAAAAGAAGTCGAAGGGATTGGCCGAAGAAGAAGTAGAACGTTTTGAGAAAAGCTAAGGGGAGGAACGAAATTGAGAGTCAAACGGAGCTCTCAAGGAATTACAGAAGAATTTAACCATCTCGAGATTCCCGGTACGACTCCCACAACACGGGTTCCTAATTTCCATCAAATACGTTAAGTCCAATATTAGGCGCTAGGTGGTACTACTCAGTCACACTCTCAAAAAATGTCTTACGTGATTATCCAATCGTTCAATCGACATGATACTAATCCACAATTGTTTTACAATCTAATATCATCAATTAAAATTCCAACGGTCATCTGACAAACTCAAACTCGCAAACGATAAGGTTCCTAAATCCAAAGCTCATAAAGTTTGAACTCGAGGTACACCCCAAATTTCTCGAGCAAGGAACCCTAAACAAGATCCACCAATTTAACAATGTTCGGGCACAAGATTCTCAAAAATGATCACCAACATATTTATAATGCCACAAGTACAGAAGTTGGGAAAAGTACAATAAATCCTCAAACACGTTCAAACATATAGGTAATGGCGCAAACACTCACATCTTCAAACACGTCTTCAACTAAGGTTTCTGAAAATTCCATCAATTTCATATCGTATCAGCGAAATCACCAAAATATTTATTAACTCAACGAAGCCACAATCTCGTTGGTCTAAGGGTTCTGAACCATAAATCCATCAAGATTATTCGCATTAAGTATTCCTCAAAACAACGCGATCAATCCAACCTTTAATTGTGCAACATGTTTCTCTTCTTCAAGGTTAACAACAATTTATTCAAGGTAGATCACTCAACTTCCAAAGTTCATAGGTTACAACCTTAAACAACGATCAACGACCTAATCCTTAAGAAATACGGGTAATCTATGTCAACCAGAATTTCTAATGATATTAATGAAAACCTCCGATGGTACCACAATACTTAGACTAACACTTTAAACAATACTCTATGATCCTGAATATTCGCGATGCATCCATCCAATAAGCATCAAGTAAGAATCCCAAAGTAGTATTATCAGTTACACTTAGTTCGGTTCTAGGTTAGGTACTAGGTATCCATCAAATATGACACACTCTTACTACTCCAAAATACATTCAACTCTAAGTACTTCATAATAATCAAGGTAACCTATAACCCAAGGTTCAGTGTCTAAAGTATCGTCCTAATTCCATTAATCGATAATTTATCATTCATATCGATCCTTAAAAGCTTACTAATATAGGTAACAGGGTATAACTCACAATCCTCAAACTATGTAACAAGGATTTACTAAACCTCAAACATCTATAACTTTTCACGGGGTTCACTGAGATAGAATCCGGTCTAACCAAAGAATCTCAAGAGAAAGATGGTAGAATATAAGAATAGAACAAGGATCCACCAAGCGAAAGAAGGTGAGAATATAAAAGAGAAGAATTGGAAGAGGTAGAGGAAGAGGAAGGAAGAAAAGAATCGATGATCCAAGATAACTAAGATTTAAAACAAGAGAAGAATCTTCGGACCTCTAAGGTTCCACAAAGGAATTCGCGGGATATCTTAATCATCTCGTAGGGATACGAGCACACTAGCATTGGGTTGCTCCATCAGGATCCAAAGTGACTTCACATCTGAGTCAGTTGCACCGTCACAGAACTGGAATCTACTCTTCATCATCTGGCCTATAGCTTAAGAAAACAGAACCGGAGCTGAAAAGACACCATCGGCATCTTTCTTGGAGCACCAAGTTGTCCACTCGAATCAGCAAGCGTTGAGAGTTCTAAGCAGGTCTTGTCCAGATCTGGAGCAGCATCCTATCAACATCTTGTTCATTCATATTCTTCCAGACAAAAGAAACAAATATTCAATGCTAGTCATTGAGTTACAAGAACATATAAACCTAACAGTTAAGTCCTTATTTTGGTTTCTACCCATCTCTCACTAATACTCTTTTAATGTTCAAAACATTTATGAGTATTTTTTCCTAAAATCAGGTGTAAGTAGACCTGGCAAACGGGTCATTCGATTCGATTTTGGATGGGGTTAAATCGATTCGATCTTAATCGGGTTAGCATAAATTTCAGTTTCAGTTCGATTTCGATCGAGTTCATTTCGGTTAGCCACTTTTATCGGTTTATGTTATTTCCAGTCGGGTATGGTTCGGGTTGGGTCAATAGTAGGTCAGCTAAGTCTCGAGTCATAAATTTCTTGAGTTAAAAAATAAATAATTTCATTTTGTGTTTGTTATACCTTCAAATTGTAGGTAATAATTTATAAAACTATTAAAAGATAAATAATCAATGAAGATGAATTCAAAATTTGGGTGTTTTTATGAAAAAAATATGTATTTATTAATCAGGTCAATCAGTTCGGTTATTATTGGTTCGGTTATATTCGGGTTCGGGTACCACTCGGTTATATTAAATTCGGTACAAATTCGGTTAGATTCAGATTGAATCGGGTTTCGAGTATTATTCCAAGTTAATCCTATCGGGTGTTCGGTCAGTTTCGGTTCAGGTATTTTCGATCGGTTTTTCGGGTTTGGGTTTACTTTGCCAGGTCTAGGTGTAAGCGTCGAGGGCAACAATGCTCTGATACCAACTGTAATCCCCTAGAAATTCTAACGCAATACTGTAGACACCCGCATTTTGACTGCCACGTGTCTATGGTAGTCTCCGAAAAACACCCGATGATGATCGGACGCAAACGTGACTCGGTATACTCGGATTTGGGCTTGGAAACAATAATATCCGACATGGACTTTTAGCGGAGTAAAAATCTCACAAAACAGACCTCAAATTCAGGCCCAGTGGGTCGTTCCGAGCAAAATGAGACTAATTTGGGCCAAAACCGACACCAAAGATAAATCCCGTCTTTTGGCGACCGGGTCAAAACCCGGTCTAAGACGAAACCGTCTCATAAATCAGCCACATTCGTCCCCGAAAGCTGGCGCAAAAATCAAAATTCAAAAATAAAACAAACAAATCAATCAAGTCAAAACTTCCCTATTTTATCTCACCTAATTGATCCACTCGATCGAGTGGATTGACCCACTCGGTCGAGTGGAGCGCCTTAAACTGGATAAGGCCCGTTTTGAAGGGCACTCGATCGAGTGCCCCTATGTCGAGGGATGAAGCCTATAAATACCGCTTCACCCCCCATGCATTTCAGAACTTTTTTTGAGAGCTTTTACCCTACATTCACCCTACATTTTTCAGCCACAACTCATCTACACATAGAGCCTTAGGAACCCTAAGCAAACATACCAACTCCGAGCCCTTTGTCCCTCGGAAACCAACGCAACACACACATACACACCACAACTCTCATACATCCTTGATACTCCCGAGCCCGTGCCGCTATTACGAGTCCATTTCCGAGGTCTTTACTAAGCATGTATGTTGAGGGTGTCCTAAACCCCATCTCAATCTCCTTTATCTCGCTTCGTTTTCATTTAATTCATCGTATTTTGTATTATAATCATATCGATCTAGTAACACTAACATTTTTGTACTTTTTATATTTTCATTTTTGTATCATTTTATCGTCACTAACGTTAATAATACCGTGAATATGTAAACTAGTATCAAAATTCGGTTTTAAATCCGTTTGACTACGATGTTTGCCTAAAATCCGTCTAATCCCTTTACGAGCAACAACGGAGGTGGAGCCCTTTCGAGGAGCCCCGCCCCAACGTACTCAAGGGCGTGATGCGATTGTAAACGGTCGTAGTTGAACGTATTGAATCCCATTTCCATAATTGGTACGAAACCCGTTGACGCGAAAACCGACATCACGTAATCCGAAAGGGTTAGTTTCGATGTCGTGACGTAGAGGGACATCTTTCGTTACTAATTCAAAATTTCTAATATAACGATAAACACTTTTCATAAACTCCGATAACGGTATTATAATCGTGCGTACACGATTATAGTACCGGAGGTCGAGTTAAATACAAATCGTGCGATATTTGTATTTGATTCGGCCGATCATTGATTTCAAGTCATAAAACAAGGCGAGATATTCCTCGTACAGGGTCTACTCAACCTAGTACATATGCTACTCGATCGAGTAGCACCCATAAAAGTGGTCAGTAGCCACGTTAAATGTGCACTCGACCGAGTCACACCACAACTCGGTCGAGTGGGTCCTGTAACCCGTAAACCCGAGGGGTTTGACCCACAATTCAAGCCCCGACCTTTTTATCGACTTTAGTCATCACGTGCAAAGACTATCACGTGACTATCCTATTTTCAAAACTATGCACATCACGACACGTAGAACGACTTTGACCACCTTTTGACGTGATAAGTCGGGACAAGACTACGGGATATGAGATCGGGCTAGCAATATGCCACAGTCTCATATTTCCGTCCTTCGTTTAGTACACGACCTAATGTGTATTTAATCGGGGTTAGTCCATCTACATATTTCGCGGTTTAGTTTACATACGGGTCCGTTTTTATCATTATTTTGCGTCGTTATTACTTCATTTTTTTTTACGTAATGTTGTATTGTGAATTCCGGGTTGTATTTCCACCCGTGTAATTTGTACGTTATTTTTATTTATTTTCGAGCTTTGTTTATTTACTTGCTTTTACGCTTTATAAACGAACCTCGCATGCTAAATCATTTCGACAAATAATAAGATGCATTAAATGACGTAGTTAACGCAAAGCTCACATGTTTAGCTAAAAAACGCTGTTTGCATATCATTTAATCAATTTACTAGCGCGCGTACACGAACACGAACGGTGTCTTAGTAGAGGCCGCCATGTGCGGGCGGGGTTGGGTGTCCTTAGTGGGCTTCCCAACACGTACCCTCACCCCTTACTCAGAACCTTTGGTTTCCGGATGTCCGAAACCCTTGGCGCACGAGAGTTATTCTTTGCACGATTACCGGTATAGATGGTATCGGTATCGCAATGCAAAGGGACGAGCCCTATAAACTCTGAAATCGGAGTGGGCTTACTTTGTGTATAGCCCATGACGACATAGAGTGGGCTCGTATGGTTCCGAATAACCACAAAATTCGGTGGCGACTCCATTTTGACTTAAATGTCGAACCCGAGAACAATCTTACCACGAGATTCATTCGCCTACCCAAACCCGCGCTTCGCCGCGTCTGGGTGGACCTTCGTCATGTCCACAAATACAGTGGCGGAAACACAGTAGATTTGTGATTAAAACACACTGACAAACTACATCTTATTAAAAGAAATGGTAAGTCAATACAAAGGCCTCGTTTTACAAAAGGGCTAAAAAGAAATTCTCCAAACATGTTTATACAAATCCATAAATCGTGAATGAAGAAAGAGTAGGATCCACGCTACTTGCTAGCTCACACCCAAAACCCAACAGCAAATACTTGTCATGTTATAAACATAACAGCCACGTCAGTGGGGAGTAACTCGGGCGTTCTCCCAGCCATATTATATCATATGGAAAAATAATAGTATTACTATATCAAAATAATTAAAATGGAAAACATTAAATGATATAATAAAAATAAGCTTTCGGAGAAAACTAAAAATATTGGAATAATAAAATCAGAACAAGTTTTCAGAAGAAAACATCAAATATTTGCCAACCTGCAAATCAAAATGTATCGATAATAATAAAAATATTCAAAATGGCGTTATGGATAGGATTAGTGTCGACGGCTAGACTTTCATTGGGAGAATACTAAAAACTAGCTTCAAGAACTTAGTTCAAACAAATCAAACTTCGATCACTATCTAGGCCACTCAACCATAATAGAACGGCGACTTATAAATGTGTGGCCCTAGTTTAAGATATTATGCACACCCCTTATGAGCACCATAAATACTCAAGTCAACCCGACGGCGTCTTACACTGCGAGGCACGAGTTTAAGGTCAAAATGTACACACACTCCCGAACATCATATATGCTCGGTTCAACAACCAGTGTACCCCATAAAGACACACGAGCCTTATAGTTGATGGCAAAAACGTAAACCCCAGAATATATTATTCAATTCTACCCCACACTTGTCCTTATTCCATAACTCTAAAGCAGCCATGATTGATATATACAAGAGATATAACCATTATAAATAATATGAAGATAAAAGGAATAAATATTTTTTATTGGAAGGAAACTGTCTATAAATAGAAACTTACTAATTTTGGAAACTTACATAAAATAGAAAAAATGTTATAGAAAATACTTAAGTGATAGGGAAAAGTGGGATCAGGCAAGGGGACCCCCTTTCCCCTTACTTTTTTGTTCTTAGTATGGAGGTTCTTTCTAAGAAACTGAGAAATATTTGCCAGGAAAGTAATGTTTCATTTCATCCTAAGTGTGTTAGATCTAATCTTACACACCTGATATTTGCTGATGATCTAATGATCTATACTAGGGTGACCTTCCTTCTTTCATGGTTGTCCAAAAGGTTCATGTTGATTTTGGCTCTCTGTCAGGTCTTTGTGCAAGTAAAGAGAAAACTAATATCTACTTTGGAGGAGTCTCTTTTGATTTGTTACAGGTTATTTTAGCAGAATCTGGATTCAGCCCTGGGTATTTCCTTTTAAATATCTTGGAATTCCACTTAGTGACTCAAGGATTACTTTTAGACTTTTTGATCCCCTTGTTCTTAAAATTCAGAGGGTAATTTCTCATTGGTCTAATAGTTGCCTTTCTTATGCTAGAAATCTTCAACTAATTAACTCTATTGTGTTTGGGTGGAGAATTACTAGTGCTCATGTGTTTTGCTTCTAAATCTATTACATATGCTATCAATAAGCTTTGTAAGGACTTCTTTTGAGGGATTCAGACTTTGGATAGGATAATGGTCTTTAAGAAGTGGCATGAAATTTATGCTCCTTGGAAAAAGGGACGATTTAATGTTAAGGATCTAGAAGCCTGGAACAAAGCTCAGCTGGCTAGATAGACCTGGCAGCTATCAGAGGGTGTGGGTGGAATTTTTGTGAGATGGTGTAACGATTACATTCTTCATGATGCGTCAATTTGGACTCTCACTTTTAAAGACTCTTATCCTTCCATTATCAAGAACATTTTAGTGTTGAAAGACCAATGCATTGAAATGTGTGGATCAACATAGAATGCAAAGATCTTCCTGCAGTCCTGCAGTTTCAATGACAAATTTAAGGTTGTTAAAGCTTATAACAGGTTTAGAAGAATCTTGATCTCTGGTTTCCCTTACTCTTTGGCAAGCTCTTCTGTGATCTCTCCTAGTAGTAAAGTGGTTTTGTCTCTGGCCTACCGGCACAAACTTCCCACTATGGATCAATATGCAAAGAGAGGTATATGTATGGTTAACAGGTGCCTTCTGTGCAGTGCAAATGCTGAAGACCATCAACATCTCTTCTTTAGATGTTCATTTTCACTTCAGCTTTGGACTGCAGTTCAGAAATGGATGGGGGGTGATAATTCCTAATTCTCACCTCAGGACAATTATCAAATGGCACCAGCATCCTAGTCATAGGAAGCATTGGAAGTCTCTATGGGTCCAAAATAGCATTGCAGCAACTGTACATGGCATTTGGAAGAAACGAAACAAGAGGATCTTCACTGATCAATGTGCACCATTAGAGAATGTATTTGAACAAATTTTCTTTGTTGTTTGTACTTGACTGAAGGCACATTCTACTTATCCCAAAATCATGAGAATTTTAGATTACTTGGATGCTCATTGATGTAGCCATTGAGAGGTTGTTTTTGCAAAAATCTTGTAATTTCACTTCTTATGAAATGAAATGAAATGATAATCTTTCTACGAAAAAAATAATTAAAAATAATAATAATAATAATAATAATAATAATAATAATAATAATAATAATAATAATAATAATAGAAATATAAAACTCGTTTAGGGCAACTCGTGCGATTAGGGCGAGCGATAGGGAACGTGCGTTTAGGGCCAACTAGGGCACGTAGGGCTGCCGGCGACCGCTGTCTGCCGGCGTCACACCCTGCTGGTCGGCGTTCTGCCCTGCTGGTCGGCCAGTTCGAGGGAGAGGGGAACAGTTCGGGGCGGGCGGTTTCGGTTTCGGTTTCGGTTTGTGATTAGGGCTTCGTCTAACGCCACCTTCACGTCGACTCCGCTGCCGCCCTCTGGCCTTACGCCGTCTCAGGCCTTACGCCACCCACCCACCGCGCGCTAGAAACCTTCCTCTACCGGTGGCCGGTTTTTGTTTTGAGAGGAGTTAGTACGCGTGGGTTGCTGTTGCTGCTGCGTTGCCGTCGGTTTTTACGCTGGTTCTGACCACGTCGGGATTCCTGACCACGCCGGGCTGCCTGGGGTGTGGGTGGTTCGGGTCGGTTCGGTGCTGGTTTTTCGGTGCTACTCGGCTGCAACGGTTTCTCTTCGTGTGTTGGTTAGGTTCTTTTTGTCCCTTTTTCGGTTTCGGTTTGCTCTTCTTCGTGTTCTTGCTTTTCGGGTTTCTCTTTTTGGGTTTGCTTTTGCTACATTAATTTTTCTTCGCGATTTTTGCTTTTTGGGTCTGCTTTGGCGTGTTGTTTCTCCCTTCGTCCTGTCATGCCCGAGCTTGTGCGGTTCCATTGTCCTTTTGCGGGCCTCGATAGGTGTAGGGATGGTTGGGGTAAGGGTCTTGTTAAAAGTTTGTTGCTCTTCCATCTCCGTGATCATCACTGTAAGGGGGATGCCTGACGGGAAAACACGCGTCAATCTCTTGCTTCTTTATCTGTTTTTTTGGCTGCTGAGACTACTTTTCGTCGGATGGGTATTTGGTTGTGTGGAGTTTGCTTTCGCACTAATACTCATAGCTTAGGGTGTAAGCATGGTGGGGAGTTTATTGCGGCTCCTAATTGTGGGGACAGGGTTATTCGCTTTGTCCTATTTGGCTTTCCCCGACCATCTGCCCCTACTATTTCATCGTCTAGTGTCGTTGGGGGTCCTCCGGTTAATGGGTTTACCGTGGCTTCTCTGGATTGCTTATTGGCTAAGGGGTTACGTACGGTTAAATCCATCCCTCCTAAGTGTCGTTTGGGGTTTTCTTGGGTTCTTAGGGGGGCCCTTGATGAGGTGGCTGCCTCTCCTCGTGATCTCTCTTGTAGGGTCACCTTGCTTGCGTTGCCTCTTTACATACTTAAGACTTTCTCCCCTGGGAGTAACCTTGAGTGCCGATCTGTTATTCGGCGACAACGCCAGGAGGAGAGTATTTCTAGTGCCATTCGGTGTTGGGGTGAGCCGGGTGGCCGTTTGCTTCTCCTGCAGGATACTTTGGCTGAGGTTGCTCCTTCTTTTAGTGTGGATGAGGATCTTGACTTGAGTGACCGCAACATTAGGCAGTGTCGGAGGAAGATTTGTGATGGACATTACACTGCTGCTGTCCGTGTCCTTTCTTCTTCTGGCGTTGCTCCTTACACGGATGATACTCTTGTGGCTTTGAAGGATAAGCACCCCGTCGTCCCTTCTCCCGCTTTGCCTCCTTTGCCTGGTAATAACCATTCCCTCACCGTGTCTGCATCTGTGGTTCTGGATATGATTAGAGGTTTTCCGCGTGGCACTTCCTGTGGGAGGGACGGTTTTCGTGCCCAACACCTTTTGGATTGTTTGAGTGGTGCCGCAGTTGCTGTCTCGGATGATTTGGTTGCATCTGTCACTCGAGTGGTTAATCTCTTTCTCGAGGGCAGCTGCCCGCAGGTCCTCGGGGAGTACATTGCTATTGCCTCGCTCACCCCGCTTGTTAAACCAGGCGGTGGTATTCGTCCTATTGCTGTTGGTACGATTTGGAGACGGCTTGTCTCTAAGGTTGGTGCTTTTTTGATTGGTCCGTCCCTGTGTGGCTATTTCTCTGGCCTCCAGTTTGGGGTTGAAGTATCTGGTGGGGGTGAGGCTATCTTGCATGCCTTGAACCGGCTTGTTGAGGATCAGGGTGATGAGGTGGGTCTTTCCATGCTTTTGGTGGACTTTCAGAATGCTTTTAACATGGTGGTTCGGGAGATCATGTTACAAGAGGTTCGTAATCACTGCCCTGTTCTTTCCCGGTGGGTGGAATTTTGTTATTCTAGTCCTGCTCGGTTATATTATGGTGAGCACAACCTGTGGTCTTGTCTGGGGGTCCAACAGGGAGACCCTTTGGGTCCTCTGTTTTTTTCTTTGGTTTTACATCCCTTGGTTTGTAAGATGCGAGACTCGTTTGACTTAAGGTTGCAGGCTTGGTACTTAGATGATGGCATTATCGTCGGGGATACCTTGGTCGTGGGAAAGGTCCTAGAACTGATTATGGAAGATGGTCCTCGATCGGGACTTCATCTTAATGTCAGTAAAACTGAGGTTTTTTGGCCTATGGAAGATCTTAGGAGCAGACTCTATGGTGTTTTCCCTTCTTCTATCGCCAGACCGATGCGTGGTGTCAAAGTCCTTGGAGGGCCTGTTAGTATGTGTCATGACTTCAACAATGAACTTGTGATGAGTAGAGTTACTAGAACCATCGCGCTTATGGGTTCTGCTGCTTTGCTTGATGATCCACAGTGTGAGTTGCTGTTGCTCCGGGCTTGTACTGGTATTTCCAAACTTTATTTCGCTTTATGTACTTGTCCACCTACTATTTTTGAGTCGGCTAAGCTTGCTTTTGACACGGCACTTCGTTCTCATTTAGAACGTATTGTTGTTGTGTCTGGGCCTGGGTTTGGCGACTGGCAGTGGAGGCTTGCCACCCTTCCCTTTTCTTTTTGAGGGCTTGGGGTGTATGCCGCTGGAGATGTCATTAATTATGCTTTTGTGGCGTCTCGACTGCAATATGTGGGTTTGCAAGCTACGTTGCTTCGCGCGGCGAGCGTTTCGGACCCTGGCCCTACTTTCGATGTGGCTTTGTGTAGGCTTAAGGAGGTTTTGGGTTCTGTTGTGTGTAATCCTAGTGAGATCGCTGCCCCCAAACTTATGAAGTCTTTGGCAAACATATATTTCTCGAGGGTTGTTGCTACTGCAGATTCAGATTTCTCTTTGACCCCCCGCCAGGTTGCATTGTGGAAATCTCAGCGAGACAACCATGGTTCTGATTGGCTGCGTGCTGTACCTATTTCTGGGTTGGGTCAGACTATGAACGGTCGGACATACCGATGTGTGCTTGGTTATCGGTTGGGCGTTCCTCTGTTCTCTGTACCTGGGCCGTGTCCTGCCTGGTCTCGGGTTTTTAGTGATGATATCTACGGGGACCATGCTGTCTCATGTGCGGGTATTGTCGGTATAAAACACCGGCATAACCTCGTCCACGATACACTTTTAGATATCTGTTTCCGCTCTGGGGTCTCGGCAGGTAAGGAGGTTGATATTGGCCTGATTGACGATCATGACAGATCCTTGCGACCCGCTGATTTGCTGCTCTATTCATGGGACAAGGGGCGTGACATATGTGTTGATCTTACTGGGTCTTCTCCTTTAACTCAGTCCGGGCTCTCCGACTTCTTACCTGGACGTGTTGTGGGTGACGCTGCTCGGCGCAAGTGCGTCAAGTATCGGGGCATGTGCGCGGGGCTAGGTTATGGGTTCTTGCCTTTTTCCTTTTCTTCTTTAGGGGAATTGGAGGCGGATGCTGTCAGCTTGCTTAAAAGGATTCAAAAATTCTCGATAGAACATGATGCCGGAGCACGCGCTGCTCCTTTTATTTTTACTCGGCTTGGCTTTGCTATAGCTAAGGGGGTGGGGGCCCAGATTGTATCTCGGCTACCCACCAATTTTTTGTAAACTATGTTTTTTTTTAATCAATAAAATTCTCCCATTCATAATAAAAAAAAATTAATAATAATAATAATAATAATAAGATTTTTTTGTGAAACACAACCTTTGATAAAAGTGTTTTGCGAAACATCACCTTTAATAAAAAATTTGCGAAACACAACCTTTAATAAATATATTTCACGAAACACATATTTACTAAAAAAAGTTTGTAAAACACAACCTTTAACAAATATTTTTTTGGCGAAAAACATCATTTTTGCCGTAGTCTAACTAAAATAAAGAGAAATTCGGTGTTGACTCGAGTTTTTGATGAAATCATGTGACTTGATCATTTTGTTATAATAATCTCTACCACTCAATTTTGTTACTTATCCCTCTCATTAAACTAATTTGTCTTTCACCTCTTCCAAATCCTAGCAAACCATGATTAACATTTTCGAATCCATTTTCAGGAATAACGTCAATTTTGCTCTAATCTGTACAATCTCGGTTATATTCTCCGATTCTCTTCTAATCATTCTAATTGGAGGAATTACGGAGCATAATTAATTAATTAAAAGGGAGAAAAATTAAGAGTCAAAATAGATTTATTGAGGGAAAATTTAGCAAACAAAGAAAAGCTAACCATGCACATGATTTCACCGAAAAAGGTCGAGTCAACACGGGTTAGTTTTTTTTAATTTTGATCAAACTCCGAAAAAATGTAATATTTCGCAAAAAAAAAAAATTTAAAGAAATTTTTTTAAAGTTGGTGTTTCGCAAAATCTTTTTATTAAAGGTTGTGTTTTACAAACTTTTTTATTAAAGGTGGTATTTCGTAAAATATTTTTATCAAAGGTTGTGTTTCGCAAAAAATTCTAATAATAATAATAATAATAATAATAATAATAATAATAATAATAATAATAATAATAATAATAATAATAATAATAGTAGTAATAATAGTAATAATAATAATAATAATAATAATAATAATAATAATAATAATAATAATAATACAGCCTACTCAGAATGACTTGAATGAATCTTTGGAGGAGCTGATTGCTCCAGTAGTACAGCCTGTCCCACCTGACTTATCTATATGAAGATTGCATCATGGAACATAAGGGGGTGAAATGAAGTTTTGAAGCAGAATGTTGTCTTACAACTTATTAGGGAAAATGGAATCGACTTACTGGGACTTCTTGAGACCAGAATAAAGGAGGGTAAAGCGAAAAAGATAATTAAAAACAAGTTTTCGCAATATTTGGTGAACTGCAATTATTCCTGTCATCATAATGGGAGGGTATGGCTAATATGGAACCCTAACACGATTAAAGTAACTACTCTTGCTGTTAATGCTCACTTTATGCACATATTGGTATATCACTTTGCATCTGTCAGTAGTATTTACATCACTATGGTCTATGGTAGTAACAGTGGTGAAGTTAGGGAGGAGCTATGGGGGAAATTGCGAGATATGTACCTCAACGCTCACAAGTGGGTTGTTTTAGGGGACTTCAATGTTGTCATATATGGGAGGGAGAAGATAGGAGGCGATCCTCCTGATCAGAATGGCACCGATGCGTTTAATGATTGTATTAGGGATTGTGGATTGCAGGAACTAATTAGTCAAGGTTGTGAATATACCTGGACTAATCTTCAGGATGCTCGAACAAGGGTCTGGTCAAGATTGGATAGAGTTTTGGTTAACTATACGTGGATTGAGGAATGTCCTGAGTCGCATGTACAAGTTCTTCCTGCGGGGATTTCTGATCACTCGCCACTCTTAGTGAGCATTTTGAAAGGAAAAACAACTAAGAAGAGATTTAGCTTTCTGAATTGTTGGGTACATCACTCATCTTTTCAGCACATTGTAGAACGGGCCTGGTCAAAAAAGAAAAAGGGTACTGCAGCGTATATTTTGGTTGCTAAGCTTAAGAATGTCAAATTAGCATTAAAAGAATTGCATAAAAATAATTATACAGCACTCAACCTCCGGATACAGGAGGTGGACAGGTCTTGGGCTAGCGTTCAGAAGGAACTTCAGCTTTGTCCTTTCTCTGAAGATTTGATAAGGGAAGAGAGAAATCTAGCTGCAAAAAGCCTGGAACTCAGGAAAGCAGAGAAGGATATACTAAAGCAAAGGGCAAAAATGGAGCATGTAGTGTAGGATGATCAGTCCACAAAATACTTCCATTCCAGAATTAAGGAAAGAAGACATCAACAAGTCATTGGATCATAAAGGATGCAGCAGGGAGGGATAGAGTTGGGCAAGAAGAGGTGGCTAAAGGATTCATTGAGTACTATCAAGAACTACTTGGTCATGAAAGGCAAGTTCAAAAATTGAATATGGATGTGCTAAAGCAAGGAGAATTGGTGCATAAGGAGGATTGGGAGCAGCTGTTAGTTATGCCTGACGAGGAGGAGATAAGGAAGGTTGTATTTGGCATTCAGTCGGATAAAAGTCTGGGTCCGGATGGTTTTTCTTCAGGATTTTTCAAAGCATCTTGGAATATCATCAAGACGGATTTTTGTGCAGCTGTTGTGGAGTACTTTCTTAAGGGGAAAATGCTGAAGCAGGCTAATACTACCCTAATCTCCCTAATACCGAAGAAGGAGATTTGTCAATTGGTGACGGACTACAAACCCATATCATGCTGCTCTATTTTGTACAAGACAATTAGCAAGTTACTCACTATAAGGCTGAAAAAAGTGATTCACATGCTTATTGGACCAGAGCAAGCCGCTTTCTTGGAAGATAGAAGCATACATGATAATATAGCATTATCACAAGCTTTAATTAAGAACTATAACAGGAAACTTATTACTCCAAGATGCTTAATGAAGATAGATTTGAGAAAAGCATTTGATTCCTTACAGTGGTGGTTTATAGAGGACATGCTAATGGGGCTCAATTTTCCAAGACAGTTTATCTCTTGGATCCTAGGGTGTATTCAGGGGTCTTGGTTCTCCTTGAAGATTAATGGAGAGGCTCATGGATTCTTCAAGGGCAGGAGTGGAGTACGACAGGGGGACCCTCTCTCTCCCTACCTCTTTGTTCTCAGCATGGAAGTTCTATCGAGGCATCTCCGACTCATTAACAAGAAGACTCAAGTCTCTTATCACCCTGAGTGTAGAGGGATAAGATTAAACCATATGATATTTGCAGATGATCTTATGATCTTCACAAGAGGAGATGTGCCCTCGATTAAATCAGCAATTGAAGCATTGGATCAATTTTCTCGTGAATCAGGACTACAGGCAAATCGAGAGAAGTCTAATATTTTTTTTGGAGGAGTCCACAGTAGGATACAAGAGCAAATATTGCAGGAATCTGGTTTCACTCAAGGTTCTTTCCCTTGTCGATACCTTGGGTTGCCTTTAAATGCTATAGGTAATAAGAGAGAGGATTATAGTGGTTTACTTGGAAAAATTAAATCAGATATAATGGGGTGGTCTACTCAATTTCTGACTTATGCCGGTAGGGTGCAGTTACTAAATTCAGTAGTGTTTGGTGTTATGAATTATTGGAGTGACATAGTCCTTCTTCCTGCAAATGTTTTGGCGAGTATCACTAAGGATTGTAAGAATTTTTTCTGGGGAGGCGTAACTGTAAATAGATGGCTGGTCTTTAAGGGGTGGGATGGTATTTGTTCTCCCTGGGAGGAGGGTGGCTTTAACATAAAGCACTGCCCCTAATGGAACAAGGCTCTTATCTGCAAAAGGCTTTGGAGGCTTCTGGTTGATGGGACAGATGTTTGGAGTAAATGGCACAGGCATTATGTTCTCGATCACTCAGGAATTTGGGGAATGCAGAAGAAGGAACTACATACAGCCTCGTTCAAAAGTATTCTACAAATCAGGGATGAGATTGTAAAGGATGCAGGTTCCAAAGAAGAGGCTAGTGAATTACTACATTTTTGAGGGAAAACGGGAAAGTTTAGTGTTGTAAAAGCATACAACTGGTTTCGTCCAAAAGGTTTTAAGGAAAAATGGTTGCAGGAACTGCAGATGGTGCATATAATCCCGAAAACAGGCATTATTACTTCCTTGGCATGTCAAGACAGGTTAGCCACAGTAGAAAATATGCAAAGAAGAGGCATACAAATGGTGAATAGATGTGTATTGTGCAAGCATAGCATGGAGAGCAAATCCCATTTGTTCTTTTCATGCTCTTTTTCAGTAACTATTTGGCATGAACTACAAGGATGGCTACAAGTTGCAGGCAGGAGCGATGATTTAATTACTGAACTGAAGTGGTGTTTGAGTAGGAGAAGTAGGAAACACCGGACACATAAGTGGTATATTAGCATGATTGCAGCAACGGTTTACCAAATCTGGGCAGAAAGAAACACGAGACAGTTCTCAGGCAAGTTTAGACAGCATAATAGTATCGTTAGTCAGATCAAAATGGACGTTTTTGCTAGGATACAAAATATAGGGAGTACTTAAAGAAAAATTTGTATAGTGGAGTATAATGGTGAGTTCGAATGTGCTATACATGATAGAGGATATTCTTTTTTTGTAAGATTGTCTCTTTTTGATTAATAAAAGAGTCATAACATTTCTTGCAAAAAATAAAAAAATAAAATAAAAAAATAATAATAATAATAATAATAATAATAATAATAGTTAGTTAGAGAAAGTTTTCTATCTCTAAGAATTTCTCTCTGAAATTCAGTTAGAGCGTATTAACTCTTCGTAACTCCGATAAGGACTACGACCATGGGCCGTAGGCCGGGGAGGCCGGCGAAGAAGACTCAGCAGGCGCAGGAGTCATCTCTGAGATCAGATTATCAGAATTTGGATGGGAGCGATGTCATTCAGATGGAGAAATCGCAAGCACAACTCACTCCTCCAAGAGGTACCTTCAATGTTAATGAATTAATTTGTGATGCCATTAATGTTGTTTGTCCTCCCCGAGCTGAGTCGTCGGAAATTGTGAAACCTACAATTACTCCGTACTCAGTTATGGATCTGCTATGGAGGTTGATTTGGGTAAGAATTCAGTGGTTCTGGAGGTTGAAAAACCAAATAAATGGGTGGATAGGGTGAAAGATAAGGTGGTGCAGGGAATGAGTTTGTTCTATCATGAGGAGAGTGATGTTGCTTCAGAGATTGACATTGAGATGGAGGAAATTGTAGATGAGATGAAGCAATGGAAGCATACTCTAATGGGAAACGTACTGGGGGCGAAACCATCGGCGAAACAGATGAAGGAGTTTGTAATGAAGCGGTGGAAATTTAGGGATTTGCCTCTTGTGCAATACTTCAAAAAGGGCTGGTTTAGCTTTAAGTTTCCATCAGAGGAAGCAATATTGGCGGTGGGCTCTAGGATCCAATTCAATGCACTACTACAAATGAGCACTTGGGCCACGGCTGAATTCTTGGCAAAAGTGCTAAATTTTCGTGGCTAAAGTACTTTGCCACGTAAAAACCATACGTGGCGCAAGTGACCGTGGCAAACAAATAGCCACGGAAAAAAAACCGTGGCAAGTATTGATTTTATTGCCACAGAGTCTTCCGTGGCAAACAAATAGCCACGGAAAAAAAAAACCGTGCCAAGTACTGATTTTATTGCCACAGAGTCTCCCGTGGCTAGAATTAACCTTTTGCAACGAGTTATGCCGTGGCTAATTACACTTCTGATGAAACATTTCTACCAGTGAAAATATATAATAACCGTAAGAATTCTCAACCAATAGTCACATCTGAAACGGTTACCAGCTTTATAGTCGGGTCATTTCAATATCATTTAATTTCACCAGTCGCACGCATCGAAGAGCCTTCCCAGGAGGTCGCCCATCTGAACACTACTCTCACTCAAGCACGCTTAAATGTGGAATTCTTATGGTCAGCTACCAGAAATGAATTAACTTAGCTGTCATAATCATTGTTTGAATTCCTTTAAAATGTTTTGTTTCCACAAACTACATTTACTTTTGAGTAATTGATTGTTTTTCCCCCAATGATTTACTGTTTATAATTAAAAACATTGTTCCGGAAAAAAAAATTTCAAGTTTCGAAATTGACTTTCGAACTCATGGTTTCATTCATTTATCGATATTTGTATTTTCATTTCTATTTTTCACGTTCTTTTATTGCTAGTTCTTTCGATATGTTTTTTCTTTTCGTTATTGGCTTAATTAGATATTTTATTTACTTTGAACTATCAGTCGTTATTTTATTTCATCAGTTTTTATCATCATCGAGTTTCCTCTTGTCTACTTTAAGTTTTACACGAATTTTATTTTGCATTAAATTAATTTTGTTTTATATTCATCTTTTAAAATATCTTCCAAATAATATTACAGAATAGTTATTGAATTAGACAGTTGACGATAAAGTAATTTTATATTTGATCACTCGTAGTCCTTAATTATTAAACTTTCTTACATGTATTTCTTAATTATTTGTTTTTCTCAATTATACCTCTCTTTTTTTGAAAATTAATTTCGACTGATTATTAAACTTAGCTACGACGACTTTTCAAACGTTAATCTTTCTTCCAAACCAAACAACTTGAAAACAATTAATTTACAAAAATAATCATTATTTTTGTAGTCAAAGTTAATTCCATAAAAAAATTATTGGTCGATTAGAATTCTTAAATACGAGTTAAAATAATGATTTTTTTCACACTGAAAATATTGTAAGAAAATAAATCAATAATTTGAAAAAAAAATATAATACAATGCTCGAAAGTTGCGGTTATGAGCCATGCTCGGTCACTTTCTTTTTAAGTTTTTTTGTCTTCAAAAGAGGTTTAATACATGTGAAAAAATTAAATAATTAATTAATTAAGCGGTAAAAGTGAAAGAGTCTCAAATAATATTAGACATGTCAAAGATGGATGATAAATCACTACATAAAACAGGTGAAATAGCGTCGGATAAGTTGCGTCGGATTTAGTATCCGACGCAAATGGCGTAACTGTGTCGCTTTGCGTCGGGTAATCCGACGCAATTACTTTGTGGGACGAACCGACACTATCCGCCTCCATGAAACATGGCGCCAGTAATTTTGGGTTGGAGCCACTATGTGAAAGAGTTGCGTGGGATTTGCTGACGCAAGCCGATCCAAATGGAAGGATTTGCGTCGCCTAATCCCACGCACATATTGTCGAGTCAACGCGTTAACTTAAGCAACCAATCAACAGAACAACGCACACTGCGTCGGATTAGCCGACGCAAAACAGACGCAATATTCAACTTTGCGTCGGCTAATCCCACGTAAAGGTTGTTGACTTAACGCTTCCAGTCAACAGAATTAAATGTGTTGCATCGGATTAGCCGATGCAAAGTTGAATATTGCGTCTATTTGCGTCGGCTAATCCGACGCAATGTATGTTAAAAAAAAAAAAAAACTCGACAAACAGACATTATAACCCAAACCCCCTATCTCTCTAAAATCGAAACCCGGCGACGCACAACCCCAACCCCGAACGCGCACAACCCCAACCCCACCCACTTCCGGCGAAACCTTCTTTCGGCGACCACCACCACACCCAGATCCGGCGACGCAAGGTTAAATCGACCCCCAACAACCAAACCCTAGGTCTCCCTCCTACCCTTTTCCGGCGACCTCCTCCACCCTACCCTTTTTCGGCGACCTCATCCTCTTCCGGCGAGTCCAGAAACCCCGCGAACCCTACCCTTTCTGGCGCACCTAAACCCGGCCCTCCAATCGACGAAACTCGCCGGCGCACAGCACCTCCGGCGAGAAGGAACCCCCCGGCGTACTTAGCCCCGAAAAACCCTAACCCGACCCCCAAATCTAAGGTATGGTCATTACTGTTTAATTGTTTGGATTAGTTTAATTGTTACTTAATTAGATTAATTGTTAGTTAGTATGTTAGATGGTTACTAAATTTATTTTGATTAAGTTAGATTACTAATTAGATTACTAAATTGTTTTGATTAAGTTAGTATGTTAATTAGCTTAATTAGGTTAATTAGTGAAGGGGAGAAAATAGTGAAGGGGGAACTAAAAATTAAGGCAGTGAGAGGGAAATAGAGTTATTCTTAATTTATTTCTAGTGAAAAAAATGATAAAAACTTAATTATTCAAAAAGAAAGGGTATTCTCTAAGATGTACGGAGTATGTTTCATTTTCGACGTAAGATGTTTTTTAGAAGAAAATATGGGAAATGGGAGTTAGCTGACGGAAAACTAGTAGAGGAAAAATATGGAGCCACAAATGTTTCACACAGCATTTTTACATCATACGAGTATTATAGATTATACTCGATCCGTATTCACCCAAAAAAAACCATGTACTATTATTATTACTTTTATTATCATAGCAACAACTTTTATTTGCCTTAAGATGGTAAATCCTTTGAGCAAAAAAAATGAATAAAATAAAGCAAGTGCAAATGTTAACTACGACGGAGGTCGGAGGATGTAATATTCATTTAAATAATTTTAATTAGTGATAAAAATGGATATTAGCAATAGAAAAGCATGATTACAGGGTAGAGAGGAATGAATAGCTCAAACAAATTTTCCTGTCACAAGAAAGAAAGAAAAAAAAAAAAAAGGGAAAGTAGAAAATATTTTGCACAGAAGAAGAAGGATAAACCAAAATAAAAGAAGGAAAAGGGTGAAAGAGTATATAATAAAAAACGACTTCTGCCCAATTAATTAAAGTTCCTATTCTATTCTATTCTTTCTATCAATGTTTAATGAATTAGTAGATTAGTATGTAGTAGTAGTAATATTAGTGTTAGTAGTAGTCATATAAGTGTTAGTAGTAGAACATTAGTATTGCTAGTAGTAAGAGTAGTAGAACATATAAGACTATTCTTCCACTAAATCTACTAACACTACTACTACTACTATTCCCCTACTAATCTAATACTACTTATTTACTACTAATCTACTATCTACTACTACTACTACTACTACTACTACTACTACTACTACTACTATTAATTAATAATTTTCTACTTCTAATACAACTACTAATCTACTACTACTACTACTACTACTACTACTACTACTACTACTAATTTTCTACTTCTAATATTACAACTACTCTACTACTACTACTACTACTAATGCTAATTATCTACTACTACTACTACTACTACTACTACTACTACTACTACTACTACTACTAATATTCCACTACTACTACTACTACATAAACAATACTAAGAAAGGGAAATTCGTTGTTGTTTTTTAAATTTCAGCAGTTAGTGGTGGTAGTAACAGTAAGTATTTTTTTGATGAGTGCCTTAAGATATGATTGCTGTTGTTACTTGTTTTCGTTATGTATTATGCATGAGGATTGTGTGATATCTACTCAGACTCACCTAGTGCCCGTTCAAGAGTTACTCATTAGGAGTAATGTTTGGACAGTCCCCGTTTTGGGACTGTTCTTGTGCTTTTCATGTCACTTAGGTGGTAAACATGAAATTGTGTTGTGTTGGTAAGAGGAAAATTTGGTGACAATTCCCTCAATGTTTTTTGATTGCATATGTGGAGTTTTCATATATTCCACATTGTGCTTTTGGAGAACTGAGGCGAATTGCTGCCGAATTTTTCTCTTATCGACATTACACAATTTCGTGTTTATCAGTGATATGGAACGCACAAGAATGGGTTTAGGTTGGAGTGATAAGGTACCCGGTGATGAATCGCTTCTAAATTGATGGGTGTGAGAGTTTGAACTGATAATGTGCATTTCCCTTGTTGTTGTCGCCTACTTCAAATTCTGTGTTGTTGACTTCTTTCCTTACGCCATTTTGTTCTTGTGTACATACCCTAATCATTCATAGTTCAATCCATATATAATGAATAGAGTAGAACGGAGTTGGATGTACGAGAGGTTGGCCGACAATAAGCGGCCGACAATAGAATTTAGAGACGGTGTCGAGGAGTTCATCAAGTTTTCCTTAGATAATAACCCCCACTACATCAGCGAGCAACTTAGGTGCCCATGTAGAAAATGTCAAAACCGTGCCTTAAAACATGAAGTAGATGTCAAACAACATCTATACAAGCACGGTTTTGTTGAGAACTACTACGTGTGGACGTATCATGGTGAAAATGAAAGTAGTCGCCGGCAAGAACCTATTCGCGAAAATCCGTACCAGGACTTCGTAGAGGACGCACTGCGTACGACGGTTGAGGACATCATGGAGGAGGAGCGTAACCCATACAACTTAAGCGACGAAGAAGTGCAACATGAACCCAACCCACAAGTCCTTTCCTTTTTTGAAATGCTAAAAAATGCTAAACTCCCAGTTTATGGCGGGTGCGATATGAGTCTGTTGCAAGTCGCTTCAAGGATGCTGACTTTGAAGTGCGAGAGCAACATGGCCTTAGGACATTTAGACGGTTGGATCCAACTGATTAGTGACCTTCTACCGAAAAAGGAGAATGTCATGTCAAATAATTTCTATGAGGTTAAAAATGTGTTGAAGGGCCTCCAACTCCCCCATGAAAAGATAGACTCGTGTCCGAATGGATGCATGCTGTTCTGGAAGGGAGACTCGGACCTCGACGCGTGTAGGAAATGTGGATCCGAAAGGTACAAGAGTCCAACTCCAAATACTAGGGGGAAGAGAGTACCAACTAAGGTTTAGACTTACTTCCCAGTAGGTCCGAGGCTGCAAAGACTGTATGCGACAAAGAAAATTGCGGTCGAGATGAGTTGGCACCACAGTAACTCCAAAATCAGAGTTAGTGGTATGATGACACACTCTAGCGACGGTGAAGCTTGGAAGACATTTGATGTCAAACATCCCGAGTTCTCGAAAGAGCCGCGCAAGGTACGTTTGGGTTTGTGCACAGATGGTTTCTCACCGTACGGGCAGTTCGGCAAGTTGTACTCATGTTGGCCGGTTATTTTGACACCGTACAACCTACCTCCGTGGTTATGCAATAAGAGACAATTTATGCTCCTGTCACTTATTGTTCCTTGCCCCAAGAACCCGAAAGGTAATATGGACGTTTACCTCCAACCTCTTGTTGAGGAGTTAAAAAGTTTGTGGGATAATGGGGTTTACACGTACGATGTGTCGAGGAAGACTAGTTTCAATTTAAGGGCTGCATTAATGTGGACAATCAACGACTTCCCAGCTTATGGGATGTTGTCTGGTTGGTGTACAACGGGTTACCGTGCTTGTCCTTACTGTCAAGCGAAGTACCAAAAATCCTTTTGGCTTAAAAATAGCGGAAAGGTGTCTTGGTTTGACTGTCACAAACAATTTCTACCTTCCGACCATCCATTTAGGCATAACTGTAAGAGTTTCCTGAAGAAATAATCCAATGAAAGTAGGATCGCATGTAAACGGTTATCAGGCGATGAAATATGGCCAGATGTCCAGAAGTACCCTACAATAGTACACACTACCCACCAACAGTAGAAAAAATTGAAGGATAAGAAGGAAGGTTGGTGGAAGTAGAGCATATTTTGGGAACTTCCGTCCTGGCACACTCTGCTTATCAGACACAACCTTGATGTTATGCATATCGAGAAGAATTTCTTTGAGTAGATTATCAACACCGTAATGGATGTACCAAACAAGACAGCCTTCGAACCAAAAGGCAAAGCAGATTTCAAGGAACTGTGTCTTGGGCGACCTAAGTCGTCGTCGTTTGTTATGGACAAAAATGAAAGGAAGGCTTTGTGCGATTGGGTGAGTGGTTTGAAGTTCCCGGATGGTTACGCATCCGACTTATCCCGATGTGTGGACCAGTCCAAGTTAATTTTGTATGGCATGAAAAGCCACGACTGTCACGTGTTTATGGCGCGCTTGATGCCAGTAGCTTTGAAGCAGCTGGTGCCAATGAACACGTGGAATGCATTGATAGAGATCAGTCAGTTCTTCCGTGATTTGTGTTCCACTATGGTGTCAGTTGAGTCCATGAATCGGCTTGAGAACAATGTTCCCGAGATCCTTTGCAAGTTGGAGAAAATATTTCCTCCGTGATTCTTCAACTCGATGGAGCATCTCCCACTTCACTTGCCGTATGAGGCAAGGGTTGGCGGTCCAGTTCAGTACCGGTGGATGTACCCATTTGAAAGGTGACGTCCTCAACTCTCCTTAGTATGACTTTCCGTGTATTGATTACCAATTAAGTCTTACATGAGAGCTAATATTTTAATTTGCAGATTCTTAAACCATTTGAAAAAAAAAATTGGCAACAAAGCACGTGTTGAGGGTTCAATATGCAATGCGTATTTGTTAGAGGAGACATCAAACTTCCGCTCCTTCTACTTCGAAGAGCACGTTGACACAAAAGCCAAAGACCTAGACGTGGGTGTGCATGAGACAGAAGACCACCACATAGAGGTGGAACCCTTTCAGTCTGATGTTGGAAGCAGCACTGGAAAATGTAAGGAGAGGTGGTTGACCGATCTTGAGTACAAGCAGGCACACTCCTAAGTTCTGAGAAACTGTTGCACTGTAATCAGACCGTACGAGGAGTAAGTAACACACGTACAACATACCCTCCTCATAATTGGTAGTATGTGTGATTAACTACAACTGCTGACCATTTCAGGAAATTCGAGGCTTTCATTATGGCAGAACATGCGGAAGTGACAACATCAGACGATGTTTGGGTGGCATATGAGTCACTGTTTCCCTCCTGGCTAGGTACTCAAGTATGTTGAAATGCTATTTGCTTGATCATTACAAATTGTGTATGTGTTTGGTAGAAAATTTAATTGGATTGTTTTTCGACGAATTTTATCTTCACAATAGCCTGAAGCGCTGGAGGATCCCATGGTAAGACCTCTAGTCACTGGGCCATCTTCACGAGTCAGAACTTGGAGGCGATATACAATTAACGGGTACAAGTTCCGTGCGTTTGTCGAGGGTGTTGACGTTCCAAAACTGACCAAAAGTAACGGCGTATGTGTGTTTTCCACCGAAGGGTTAGATTACTATGGAACACTTGTCGAGGTGATCGAGCTCGACTACTACGTCAGCCACAAAAACTGCAAGGCCGTACTGTTCAAATGTGATTGGATCGACAACTCCCCGTACAGTGTGGGTGTTCATGAGAACTACAAACTTGTGGATGTCGACCTGACGAGAAAACTGCGAGGGCACAACCCTTTTGTGTTGGCATATCAAGTCGATCAAGTCTGCTATGCACCTTACCCTAAGAGAAAAAAGAGTACGAATTGGTCTGCGGTTTTCAAAATCAAGGCAAGATCACAAGTTGATAATCCTATCATCGACGATGACGTCTACCAAGAGAGTGTAGTTGGTACTAATCAGCCAATGTCATCAAATCTGATCGAAGACAATGACGTCAATGAAGAAGAATATGTAGTTGAATTTGCTGGTGCTGAAGGAGAGGACGACGAATTTACCGACTGGATTTTTCCTGAGGGAGAGGGTGATGAGGAAGAGTTGGTCGTCGATGAAGATGACGGTGATGAGGTGAATACTGACTGGGACGATGATGATGAAGACGGGGAGGAGGGGTTCATTGAAGCGCACACCGACGCGGACAGTGACAGTGACAGTGACGATAATTAGCAATTATGTAGTTGTTTGTATCTTATTCGTATAAGTTGTAATTTATTTATTTGTAATTGAAGACTATTTTGGTACTCAATGAAATTCTTGCTTTACCCTAAACAAACTTACTCTACAGTTTAACTTTGCGCAAGCATATTTTGTAGACGTGATTATGTCAGGTGGCAGTGGGATGGTGACGGGGAGCAATAGCCATGGTGACGCTATCGAGGAGGACATGCCTAGGACTGTTGTCGTCCTTGGTGTGGACGCTGTCCAAGAAGTCGGGGCGAGGGTCTACGTTGCGACGCCTGAGAAACCCTACCTATCACGGGAGAAAGTGGATACCGCTACTTGGTGAGTTTAAGTTGTTGTAACCAGTTGTTTTCTATATTTTCACTCATTTATTTGCTTCACAGTATCATAAATTACTTGTGTAGGTGGGAAGATAAGAAGTACTATGATTATATGCGGGATTCCATAACCATGACGTATGCGTCTACCCCAGGAGCCTACCGTAGCTGGACAAAGGCGCCACAGGAAGCTCGGGAAGCTATGTATATGCACTTCGCGGTTATTATCTCGTCTGTGTTTCTAAGGTTTTCGTTGCACGATTTATACATTCAATTGTAGCTAACGAATCTTTTTTTTGACAAACAGAAGAGAGTGCGTATAGACTTGGGGTACGACCTCAGGTCGGACTATGAGAGTCAGATTAAGAAGAAAATAACCGACATATTTCAGCGAGCTGTCCCGAGGGTCCAGAAGGCGGATTGGATTCCGCAAGAGAAGTGGGAGGCACTGAAGAGGAACGCTGGCGACCCAAACTTCAAGAAGAAATCGGCGATTAAGTCGTCGAACAGGAGAGGTGGGCAAGTGGATGGGGTGGCCAAACCCACCAGCTGCCTTGGAAGTAGGAGTGCAGCAACAGCCTTCGCGCAGATGGTAAGTGCTTATAACACAAGTAAAAAAATTGAGTATAATTCAATATATACTATTGGTAAATAAATGCTGAAAGTTTTAACACTGTTATATGAAGGGTCCAACTGCATCCCCGGTCCAGCTCTTGGAGAAGACAAAGAAGGGGAAAGACGACAAGTGGATTGACCCTCGAGGACCGGAGATCGTTGTGAGTAGTAGTAATGTTTTTCAAAAATATACTAGGCATGAAAATGACGATGTGATAGTATGTGTTGTTCTAAAAGTTATAACACTGTTTCATGTTATTGTTTCAGGAGAGCTACGAGAAAGCGGTGGAGGAGGCTCGCGCTTCTGATCAGGCACCCAATACCTTGAAGATCTTCCACGATTTGACGGGTGGCTACAACCAGAAGAGACGGTTCTGGGGGATAGGTAACACGGCGAAAGAGCTCTTTCACTTATACTTGAACCGTGGTAAGGAGGTATCTGCGGACACATACCTCCCTACCGCCTCCTCGCAGGAACGCACACTTAACGACCGTTTGGATGAAAAACTCCAAAGACAAGAAGAGCGCCTGAAGACATTGGAGAAGAGGTGTGAGAGCAGGACCAGTTTATTCTGTTGATGAGGGAACGGTTCGCCATGGAGACCGAGAGATGCAGCGGAGGACCACGCATGAGTAGGCGCGACGATGAGGACAACAACGATGGTCATCCCCATGGGTCGGAGCGGATTGAGTCCCTTTCGTAGGTAGTTCACCTATTTTTATGGTACTTTTTTAGACTATGGTTGTGAACCCAGATATATCTCCAACTCCTAGATAGAATTATGAACCCATCACCAGTGGTTTTCTTTGTAATATATTTTCATTTTCTATAACAGTTCACTGGTTTAGAATTGTTGAGTTTCGTGGAGTTCGGGTGAGTTTCGTGGAGTTTTGTTGAGTTTTGTGGTGATTTGTGGAGATTTGTTGAATTTTGTGAAGTATTGTGGAGTTTTCTGAAGTTTACCAAGGAAGATAGATTGGAGTTATTGAGTCATTTGATGTTATATGTGGGATGTGCTCCTGTTGTTATTTGTTGTAGCAGTGGGGTGTAATTGCAGGTCGTTTAATTTCGCGCATATGGGGAGCTAAAAACAAAGAGACGATGTAAATTTATACCCAGTTTGCGTCGGATTAGCCGACGCGAAGACGAATCCTCCGGCAAGGTTGCGTCGGCTAATCCGACGCATTGGTTCCGGGTCAATGACCTATGCGTCGGATTAGCCGACGCAACGTTGCCGGAGGATTGGGCTTTGCGTCGGCTAATCCGACGCAGAGGTCGTTGACCCGGAACTCATTGCGTCGGTTAATCCGACGCAGAGGTCATTGACCCGGACCCATTGCGTCGGTTAATCCGATGCAGAGGTCATTGACTGAGTCATTGACCCCCAGTACGTGGCGTCGGATGAGCCGATGCAAAGCCCACACAAATGGCATGCGTCAGATTAGCCGACGCAAAAAATTAATTTTGCGTCAAATTATAATGGCGGCCTTTTGCGTCGACTAATCCGACGCAATCTCCAATTTGCGTCGGATTTTACCTGTTTGCGTCGGATTTTTCCGACGCAATTCTGGCTTGATTTTTGTAGTGAATCACATACTTATTTTTACTTGATATACTATGTATGCCGCATATTAGCTAGCATATATTATGCTATTTAAATGTCATCCATTCTTTCAAAAGTCGTACTTAAGATTATATAATTTTAATCAAACATATTGTTAAATTAAGAGAAATCAATGACTTCAAAAATTATGATTAGTTGAAAATAAAAAAAATTAGACAACCAAAGTTTTCTTTACTTGTATTTTGTTTCACAAAAAAAATCAAATTTTTTTAAAACTAAATAAAAGAATAACAATTTTTTTTAGTAATAAAATATTTTCAAATTTAATATTTTTATTTACTTTTATATTATCCATAACTTTGAATTTTAATGAATTTTTTAAGACCAAAATTTGACATTTGGCTTAACTTGAAAGCAATTTGTTAAAGTTTGAAGAATCACATTAGCCACATGCATTTATTACATCTGTGGCTAAAAAAATAATTTCACCATGGAAGTTACTTAGATCGTGGATAAAAAATATTTGCCACAGAACAAATTCGTGGCTAAATATATTTTTGCCACGGGTGTGGCAACATTCGTGGCAACAGTGATTAATGGCCACGACTTTAATAAAATTCGTGGCGCAAGTGAATTTTAGCCACGGGAAAATTTTCCCGTGGTATATTTTTTTCCTCAGATAGTGAATCAAAATTTTTTTGTGGCTAGGTAAAAATTAGCCACGAATAACAAATTACCGTGGCATAATTCGTGGCGCAAGTGGTAATTTGTTGTAGTGATGATCCTAAAGCAATGGTCACCTTATTTCTCAAGCATCATGAAGAGTGTTGCAGTAGCGCTGATTGGGTCATTTTTCCTGACTTGGATCCATATATGTGGACTGATAATGTACTTAGTAAGATGGCTAGCACGGTGGGTAAGCTGTTGTTTGCAGATGTCACTACCACATGTAAATCTCGACTTTCCTTTGTCAGGGTTATGGTGGAGGTGGATGTGTCTACAAATTTGGTGGACCATGTTACCATTAATGCACCATTCATTGGGCATTTTGTACAGAGAGTAGTCTATGAGTGGGTGTCGTATTACTATAAGACATGTAAGACGTTGGGTCATACGATGGAGTCCTGCAAACTGAATAAGAAGAAGAGTAATGAATCTGGAAATAACACATTGCAGGTTTTGGCGCCGGTAAAAATATTCTGGAGGAAGAAGGAGGCTGAAGTTGTGGTGAAGCAGGTTGCATTGGCCTCTGATTCAACTGAACTGGATCATGAAGAGGTAGTAAATGACTCCGGAACTATTGGAATCTAGGACCCGAACTTGAAGCATGGGCTTGCCATGGTTTTAGGTGGATCGGGGGGGGGGGGGGGAGGAGGGGGGGGAGACGAGCCGTAGACTCCAAACTAGCTTGTGACAGCCTGACAGGCTAGTTGGATTACGGAAGTGTACTATGAAGATTGACTTGATCTCTAAGGATTTCACTCTTATGAGATCGGGGGCCATGGAAAGCAAATAGAGCTGCAGCGTCAAGAAGTGGTAGAAATTTAGTCCGCTCCAAATAGATTTGAGATTCTCCAGTTAGTGGAAGAGGGCATGGAGCCTATTCCCCATGATATTATTCAATGATATAATTGCATCTTCGAATATTAGGGGTGGGAATGAGGTATTTAAAGAAGATGCAGTACTGAAATTATTGAGAGAAAAGAGTATTGATATTATTGGATTGCTGGAAACCAGAGTAAAAGAAAAAAGCAAAGAAAATTATACAGAAGAAGTTCCACCATTTTATGGTGAAATGTAATTATGAGGGTCATCATTTCGGCAGGATATGGCTCATATGGAGGCCTAATATAGTTAAAGTTACTATCATTTCGATTCAGGCGCAATTAGTGCACTGCTTGGCCCACCACTTTGCATCTGGGGTGGAGTTCCATGTGACAATAGTCTATGGTAATAATAGGGGCAATGAAAGGACCGAACTATGGACAGAATTGGAAGCAATAAGTAGGAATGTTGGAAGGTGGATAATTTTAGGTGACTTTAACATTGTGAGAAATAATGAGGAAAAGCTAGGGGGTGATACTCCTGATTTCAATGATGTGGACGATTTCAATGGTTGTATTCTGAATTGTGGATTGTAAGAGATGGCGGGTTAGGGTTGCGAGTTTACATGGACTAATAATCAGAACTGCAATACCAGGGTTTGGTCGCGAGTGGACAGAGCATTAGTCAAGTCTAACTGGATGGGCGCCTATGATAATTCATAGGTTTATTATCATCCGGCCGGGGTTTCTGATCACTCGTCAGTATTGGTGGCAGTATTTCAGGAACAAAGAAAACGAAGGCGATTTTGCTTTCTTAATTGTTGGACTATGCACAAAGATTATCACGCCTTGGTTCAAGAAGCTTGGAATAAAAGAGTGAAGGGTACTGCAGCATTTAAGTTTGTGAGCAAGCTGAAGAATGTTAAATTAGATTTAAAATGACTACACAAGGATCGGTTTACTATGCTGGGAGAAAGAATTAATTCAGCCCAGAAAGAAATGGAGGAGTGTCAGCTATTACTGCAGCATTCTCCTTTCTCGGAGAATTTATTAAGTAAGAAAAGAATCTAACTCAAACATTTACTGCATTAAGGAAGTCTGAGATTTGTGTATTGCGACAAAGAGCAAAGATGGAACATGTGCTCGAGGAAGATAATGCAACACGATATTTTCATTGTCGAATTAAAGAGAGAAGATAGGAGCCGGCAATAGGATGTATTAGGGACTGTCATAATAAAGAAAGGGTAGGTCCTAGTGAAGTGGCTGAAGGGTTTGTTGAATACTATCATGAACTCTTGGGTCGAGAGGTTGAAGTGGACGATCTTGATGATAATATAATCAGGAATGGGAATATTTAAATGAAGAAGATCGGCATAGTATGCTACGAGTCCCAGAGGAGGACGAAATATGCAAGTTGGTTCATGATATTCGATCAGAAAAGAGTCCTGGACCGGACGGGTTTTCTTCGGATTTTTTGAAGGCATCTTGGCAAGTTATAAGGGAGAAATTTTGTGATGTGGTCAGGGAATTTTTTGCTAAGGGGAAGATGTTAAAGCAGGTTAACTTGTACTCAATTCCGATTACCCTTTTTCCCAAGAAGTAGATTTGCCATTCCGTCATGGATTTCAGACCAATATCCTGCTGCTCAGTCCTGTACATGACAATTTGTAAACCTATTACTAATCGAATTAAGGGAGTGATTCAGAAGATTGTTGGGCCTGAGCAGGCTGCTTTCATAGAAGGGAGGAGTATACATGACAATGTTGCTCTTTCGCAAACGCTTATAAAGAATTATAATCGGAAGTATATTACTCCCCGATGCCTCATTCAAATTGTTTACGGAAAGCATTTGACTCTATACAGTTAATATTCCTTAGCTTGAGCGAATGCTGTAGCGATTTAATTTTCCAAACCAATTTATTCATTGGGTTATGGGATGCATTACGGGGTCATGGTTCTCATTGAAGATTAATGGGACTTCCTATGGTTTTTTCAAAGGAATGTGTGGGGTGCGACAGGGCGATCCACTCTCACCATATATATTTGTGTTAAGTTTGGAAGTCCTTCCACGATGACTTCGAGCCATGAATGAAAAATCCCAAGTTTCTTTTCATTGAAAATGATGTGGGATTAGACTCAATCACTTAATATTTGCGGACGATATCATGATCTTTACTCGAGGTGACGTTCCATCAGTTGAGGCAGCCATTTCAGCGTTGGATTGCTTTGCAAAGGAATCAGGATTACAAGCAAATAGGGATAAGACAAACATATATTTTGGAGGGGGGAAGGTTGCTGCAGCCTATAGAGAGCATGATTTTGGATGCTACTGGTTTTCAGAGAGGCTCTTTTCCTTGTCGTTATCTCGGAATTCATTTGAATACTGTGACTAAAACTAGGGAGAACTACATTGATTTAATTATAAAGATTAGGAATGACATTTCGGGGTGGGCAACACAACATCTGACCTATGGGGGCGGGTTCAACTGCTAAACTCGGTAATCGGTGGGCTGTTAAACTATTGGTGCGAAAACGTGTTGCTTCCAGTGAATATTATACAGTATATCACAAAGGATTGCAAGAACTTTTTTTGGAAGGGCACAGTAGAGGGAAAGGGCATGGTTTTTCAGAGCTGGGATAACATATTGCTCGCCTTGGGAGGAAGGGGGTTATGGTATTAGGCATTTGAAGTCTTGGAATAAAGCTTTAATGTGTAAGTGGCTTTGGAAATTGGTGAATAAACAAGAAGATAGCTGGAGCAAATGGCATAAATACTATATTCTGGGCAATCAGACCCTCTGGAATTCGTAGGTGAAGGAGCAGTACACTGCTACACTAATTAAGGGTATGATCCGCATTAAGAATGAGTTAGTGCAGGTTATGGGATCATAATTAGAGGCGGAAAGGATAGTATAGATTTGGGCAAAGAATGGCAAATTCAGCGCCACTCATGCGCATGAATGGTTTCGGCCTAAATACACGAAGAAGAAGTGGTTAGCTAAGTTGAAGATGCTGAATGTAATTCCCAAACATGGGATTATATCCTCCATGGCAGTACAGGAGAAGCTGGCTAGTAGTGACAATCTGCAAAAGCGAGAGATCATCTTGGCAAACAAATGTCCTCTTTGTCAAGGGGCGGAAGAAACACACAAGCATTTATTTTTTCAATGTACATACTCGAGGCAGATATGGTTGAATTTGATAAATTGGGTGAATATACAGGGAAGAGGATGCAAGGCAAGCACTGAATTACAATGGGCAGCGGCAAGGGGTAATCGAAAACATTTGAAGCATTTGTGGTACGTGAGTATAATCGCTGCTGCAATATACCAGATTTGGAGAGAAAGAAATGATAGGATCTTTGCTGACAGCTATAGAACTTGTAATACAGTAACAAAGCACATTAAATTTAATAATAATAATAATAATAATAATAATAATAATAATAATAACAATAACGATAATAATAACGATGATGATGATAATGATAATGACAATAAAAACAACAACAACAACAACAACAACAACAACAACAATAATAATAATAATAATAATAATAATAATAATAATAATAATAATAATAATAATAATAATAATAATAATAATAATAACCTTGCCCGTGACACACTGTTGGATATTTGCTTCCGGACTGGGATCTCTGCAGGTAAGGAGGTGGAGATTGGCCTCTGCGACGATAACGACAAGCCCTTGCGACCAGCCGACCTCCTGCTCTACTCGTGGGACGAGGGTCGTGATGTTTGTGTCGATCTGACTGGGTCCTCGCCCTTGACTCAGACTGGCCTCACCGCTTTCGAGCCAGGACGGGTCGTTGCTGATGCTGCCCGTCGTAAGTGTGCCAAGTATCAGGCACGCTGCACGGCGATTGGGTATGGTTTCTTACCTTTCTCCTTCTCCTCTCTCGGCGAGCTCGACACGGATGCTGTTTCTCTACTCCAGCGGATTCGGAAATTTGCTATGTCTCAGGATGCTGGAGCGCGTGCCGCAGTTCATATTTTCACTAGAATTAGCTTTGTAATCGCTAAGGGAGTGGGGGCTCAGATAGTATCTCGGCTTCCCTCTAACTTCTTGTAATTTGTTCTAGTGTTTAATGAAAAGTCCATAATAATAATAATAATAATAATAATAATAATAATAATAGTAATAATAATAATAATAATAATAATAATAATACTAATAATAATAATAATAATAAATAAATAAATAAATAAATAAAAACTGGACGGGGTCAATGGGTGATCGTGAAGACTCATGGCCTGGGTCGGTGACCTCCATTGCACGCTGGAGGGGTTCCTACCTAACGTCTCCCTACGTGGGAGCTCGTACAACATACTTTTCTTTCAAGCTCTGGTGAAGGGCTACAATATGAAGTATCTTACTCCTCGTTGTTTGGTGAAGGTTGACATTCGCAAGGCTTTTGATTCATTACAAAGGAAGTTTAAAGGGGTTTGGGTTTCCTTTGCAATTTATTACTTGGATCATTGGTTGTATTCAATCTCCTTGGTACTCCTTTAATATAAATGGAGGTGTTGCGGGCTATTTTCCGAGTAAGAGTTGTATTCGTCAAAGCGATCCCCTTTCACTTTACTTTTTTGTCATGAGTATGGAGATTCTGTTTAGATCTCTTCAACTCTTGTGCAATCAAGAACAAGTTTCTTACCATCCGAAGTGTTGTAAATTGAAGATTACGCATTTGGTTTTCGCTGACGATTTAATGATATATACTCGTGGTGATGTACCCTCAGTCCTTGCTGTAAAGAGAGAACTTGATTATTTTGACGACCTATCAGGATTGGGAGCTAATAGTGAGAAGGCGTGCATTACTTTGGAAGAGGGGCAACACAAATTCAACGGGAAATCTTCCTTGCATTAAGCTTTTCAGTTGGGTCTTTCCCTTTTCGCTATGTGGGGCTGCCGTTAACTGATGCTTTACTAAAAGTGGACATGTTTGATGCTCTTATTCTCAAGGTTCAGCACTCTATTAGCCACTGGCATAATCATTTTCTGTCTTATGCAGGTAAAGCACAGTTAATTAATTCAGTGCTATTTGGTGTCGAAAATTTCTGGGGATCTGGTACCTTATTGCCTCAAGCTGCAATCAAGACCCTTAATAAGCTTAGTAAAGACTTCTTTTGGGGCATTAGACCTGGCGAGAAGCGGTTTGTTTTCAAGAATTGGAAGGAAATTTGTGTCCCATGGGATAGAGGGGGATTCAATGTTAAAGCTTGGAACATTGCATTACTTTCCAAACTTCTATGGCAACAGTCAGTGGGTACGTAACGTACGTATTTGGGTCATCTGGTGCAGAGCATACATTCTGCAGAATGATTCAGTTTGGGCTATTACTTCTAGGGACGGTTTCTCGGCTGGTTTTAAGGGGATTTTATAAAGTACCTTCAAGCACTTGGCTCTGTTGATCGAGGCAAGGAATTTCTTATGCAATGTGTAGTTACAAATTTCTGGTGCAAAAAGCCTATAGATTCTTTAGTGATGAGGCCACCATTCTTATATGGAATAACTCTTGTCCTCCTAAAATGATGCCAAGTCATCTTATTGTGTTATCTCTAGCGGTGCAAGAGCAGTTAGCAACTGTTTATCAATATTGTAAAAGAGGCTACCAATTAGCTAATAGACGTGTATTATTCCTTCAGGAAGCGGATCGAAACTCATAGTCTTATTTTTTTTGACCTGCTCATTTGCTAATCAGGTTTAGAGATCGATTCAAAGTTGAATGGGGATATCGATACCAGGGACTACCATCAAACACATTATTCACTGGCTTCTTCTCCCAAGTAAGAAGAAACATTGGAAGAACTTTTGGTGTTGGACTAGTTTGGCGGCAATGGTATATCAAATACGGAGAGAAAAGAATATTCGTATTTTTGCAAATAAAATTTCTAGTGTTGAGATTGTGGTTGCTCATATCAAATTTTGTTTTTATACTAGATTTTCCTCGTATGGATATAGTCCTAAATTTAGAAGGATTATAGAAATATTAGAGCTTCATCTTGTATGATTCTTAGGGTAATATACATTTGTGCAATACTTGTAATTTGATAAGTGTGTTTTGTAGTGTTTATTTCACGTGTTTAGTCCCTCTTTCTTTGGTGAAATCGCTCTTTAGAGCGGTTTTGAGGCTACTTACGTTTCTTCTAGCTTGTTTTAGGTTCCTAATGCTCATCATGGAGAAGTCAAACTATTCCGTCTCATTTCTGATGCATATGGAGCCAATGAAGAGAAGCGACGATGATTCGGTGACTTATACTCGATCCCGAGTCCTTTGAAGCCTAATTTCAGAATATCCCGAGCACCTAGAGTCGATAAGAAGCCTAGGAAGGGCAAGTAGGGACCTACGTGACCGTATTTGAAGCCTACATGGCCTTCCCGACCGTGACCATGACCATCACGACCGGGACGAAGTGAGCCAACAATCAGGAGCCACTGGAGGGGGATCCCGACCGGGACCACCACCTTCCCGACCGGGACAACCACCTTCCAGACCGGGACCACCACCTTCCCGGCCAGGATGAACCCCAGCTCGCACTCCACTTCATTCTTTCATTCCCCTCACTTATGGAACCCTATATATACCCCCCTCTTGTATTGTTTTAAGCATGAAGAAAACCCTAGATATACTTTAGGTTAGATTAACTTGGATTAGTTTAGATTACTGATGGGAGGGATTTGTCGCGAATCCCAACCGATCAATAAATAAACTGGCTAATCCTACGGTAGATAGGGCAAGTCGGGTCGAATCCACGGGGACGGTAAGAGGCGTCTAGACTAGGTCGACCTAAATACGAGACTAAGTCAACGGACTAAGCTAAACTAAGGTGATGAGAAGGGGAGAAAGCTAGACTATGACCATGACTAAGGTAAACAAATAAGAAAACGGGCTAGGATTAGGTCGGGGTCAAAGGGGTAACGGAATGGTCGAGGGAGAACTAGAGCGAAGGAGGTAGTAGGGTAATCTAGGTTGGTCCGAGCTCTCGCAACTTAGACTCACCTAGAGGTTCCACCTAAAACCCATCTCGGCGATACACAACACAAACGGGGTTCTAGCGCGCTATAGGCCTAGGTTGAATCCGGGCTCTCGCAACTTAGACCGACCTAGGGGTCGTCCTCACCGGCCTCTCGCAACTTAGTGAGGGGACCGAACCCACAACAAACTAACACCCACAAAAGAAAGGCAAGAAAAACAAGCATTCTTAACTACTTAGTCATTCAAGCAATTCAACAAACATGTGAAGTTCACCAAACCAAGAGGAAACCCAAATCTTCCACCAACATCTCCAACAATCCCCTAGTCACCCAATTAAAACCCTAATCACTCTACTAACCCTAGCAAGACACTACTCTAACATAATCAAACTATTTCTAACAAGAACAAGAAGAATCATCAAAGAAACAAAACAAACATCTATAAACTATTGATAACAATGAACAATAACAAAAAAATCAACTAAAGATTCAAACTTGGATGAATAAACAAGATAAAGAGTAAAAGGAGAAGAGGATTATACCATACTACAAAGGAAATGGAAAAGGAGAACACTTGTATATAAGAAAACCCAAATTCATCCACCAAGGTTGTCAATCTTGGATGGATTCTTCAAGAGATCCAATATTACAAGCACTTATCTATGATTAACCACTAATTAAGAAATAATCTACCCTAATCTAATCTAATCTAACCTAAAGTAGTCTAGGGTTTAGTATCTAATGAAGTGCATAAGCTTTACATAACAAGGGAAGGGTATATATAGGGTTACAAGTGGAAGGGAGAAGAAAGAAAACAAAGTGGAGCTGCAGCACCCCCGTCCCGACCGAGACGGGGTCATCCCGACCGGGACGACGTGGTCCCGACCGGGACGGGTTGGTCCCGACCGGGACGGGCCCAGCTCAGCAACCCTCTCATTTGTGCACCCCATCCCGAACGGGATGAGGCCTTCCCGATCGGGATGGGTCTTGTAGGCCTCCCTTATGAACTTTTTGGTCCCTCCTTGCCTCTCATGGGCTTCCCATCCATTCTCGGGACTCGGGATCGGGTCTCGGAGGCTAGGGATTAGGTCCCAAGGTCTCGGGGTCGATTCCAAGGCATCGAGTCATAGAGTCGGAATCGCTCCAACTCTTCCAAATTGGTCTCGGGAACCTGAAACGAACTAAAGGAAGCATAAGAAGCCCCTAAACCACTCCCGAGGAGTGATTCTACAAGGAAAATGGGACCAAAACACTACGAAATAGGCACTACAAATGACACTTATCAACTCCCCCACACTTAACCCTTACTCGCCCTCGAGTAAGCACATACTACTACTAAACTATCCGAGTGGGTATTAGCGCACCCTACGCCCCTTCAACTCACGCGAGTGCACTTAGAGGACAAGTGCACTCCGCAAGGCAAGTTGGGTCTTGCGACAAAACTGTGGATGAAACCGGACACAAAACACATAAACAAACAAACACACAAACAAACACATAGACGGTTGCACCCAAAACAAAAGAAATACCGCTTCTCTCTAAAAGCAGTGAAAGAAGCACCGGTTTAGGACTCGAGCCAAGTGACAACGTTCCCAAGCTAGACATACAAACCAAGGTGAACTAAACCCTAATAGTATGACGATAAAGCAACAAAAACGTTGGTAACTTACCTAGGTCCTCCTAACTTTCTAAAAACGTACTACGGGACGATCGGCGGAGTGGAAAAGTGAAGAACCACGGTGTTAGTCGACACTGTAGCTAATTGAGACCCCGCCCCCTTTAGCGTGAGCCAAGAGGGTCGTCCCGTGTCCAAGACCGCCTAACTAGTCCAAGTAAAAAGGTGGAAAACATGCAAAATGAGGGAAGACCGACTAATGCGGCTATCATCCTTCCTCGGGACTCGGTCCTTTGGTAGGCTCTTCACAGAAAAAGTCGGAAAAAGGCTTATTTTTGTGAGGATTTCTTTTTGTGAGACGGGTTTTCTTTTAGCATTTTCTTTCTTTTCGACGTTTTTTTTTTCTTTGTTTGTTGCCATGCCATTCTTTTTCTTCTTTTCTATTTTCTTTTTGGCATTTGTGCCTTTTCTTTTTCTTCATTCTTTTCTTTCTTTCATTTTTTTTTCTTTCTTTTCTTTTTTTCTTTGCCCTTTTTTTGGCAAGATTTCGCTTTTTGGCACTTCTTGACAATTAAGAAAGAGAGAATCAACAAATTGCAATTTATTATGTGTGTATGTGAGGAAGGTAGGGTAATGGGTAAGTCGGGGGTCGCGATTTCCCTTCAAACCCACAAAAAGTGGAGAACATGGACTAATCAAACAATCCTAGACACGGTCTTCTAAGGGACGAGACTCGGTAACCAAGGCCTTTTCACACCGTGGGTGGTCATAATGGTCAAAAGGCAAATCCCGCAGTAAATTCCTAGTAAGCTAGGTGGACTCAAGGTAAAGAACCAACGAAATCGTTGATTTAGGGTCATTCTACTAGGCTAAGGTCCAAGACTCGATTTACACTACTAAAAAGGGAAAGTAAACACTCGCACACTAGCCTCTAAACCGGGTTTTCGAAAACGGTTTACCCACAACACAACACAACACAAAATAAAGACACGACGAAAACGAACGAAAGAAAAAGAAGCAAAAGCAACAAAACAAGAACAAAACAAAACGAACACAAACAAAACACACACCACCCCGAACTTCCAAATGAGCAACCAATCGTCCACAAACTTTACAAAGCTCCACCCGAGCACACCACAACACATATGTCCTCCAAACTCCATAAGAAATAAAGAGGAAAAAGGGTTGAAAAGATGTTACCGGGTGTCTTGAAAGCTCTCCAAAGCTAGCGGTGATTAAGCGACCTATGAGGAAAAAAGGAGGCAAAACACGCACACAAAACAAATATACGACACAATGACACAAAAGGAAAACACACAAAAGAAAAATCTTTTTGATTTTTTTGTGAAATTTTTTCAAAATTTTAGGGATTTTTAAGATTTTTTCGAAAAACTAAGAAAATAAAACTAACTATACTAGAATATCGCTCTCCCACACTTAAATCAAGCAATGTCCTCATATGCTCAATCGTAGTGTGCGGAGGGACAAAAGAAAATGAAAAGAAACTACGAAAATAAAGCTAAAAATCAAAAAGAAAAGATGGAGAAAAGGGTAGAAAGCGTCCGGCCGGGGTGTAATCAAATCACCATGGGCCAAGACAAGAAAAGATATGGATGGGGGGAAGAAAACAAAAAGAAGGAAATAAAAGGAAATGGGAGGGGAGGGCTAGGTGTAATCAAGTCACCTAGCCCGGATTCCGCCTAAATCCGACTAAATCCTCAAAAAGAAAGTGAAAAACTTGTAAAAATTTGGATTTTGAAATGACTCTCGATGTAGTCACATCATCGAGAGTCGGGAGCAACAACTATCGAGGCCTCGAAGGCCACCATGACATCAAGACACAAAAGTGTACAAGGGGAAGGGAATAAACAAAGGAAAACAAGCAACAACAAAAACGGAAAAGAAAAGATAGTTGTCGTACCATAGGTTAGCAACTCACTCTCTCCATCGTCTCATAGATCAATATAGGCACTTGCTTGTCTTCATCTTTGCTATCCCGCTTCAAGCTTGATAGAACTGCATGGTAGAGGTAGTAATGGTGCGAGGGGGGTGGGGTTTGATGTGGATCTCGGTGTGTAAAGTGAGGTGTACGGGTCATATGATAGGAGTAAGGAGGAGTAGGGAGGTTGGGAGGGGGTATAATGGATGGGTGGAGTCAAAGGGGACCATCCCGGTCGGGATGGATGGTCCCGATGGGGTTGATAAACCCTTCCCGATCGGGAAGCTCTCGTCCCGGTCGGGAACGCACTCCAGTGAATCCGATTTTATGCACCTTCATCCCGATCGGGATGGCTCCTTCCCGGTCGGGATTCCTCATCCTTCCCGGTCGCGAAGCCCTCTTCCCGGTCGGGATGAGTCTTCTTTGCTTCCCCAAGCCCAAAAGCTTATCATAAACTTCAAAAACCGACTTCCTCGCTCGCAAACCAAACTCCATCATTGACCACTCCTTTCTAGGAGTCACCTTCACTTCATCTATCACAATAAACTCAAAGTGCACATCAAATTCACTCCCTCACATCGCTCATCAAAATACCAAATCAATTACAAGAATCCCACAAAAACAAAAGAGTCCTAGCAACAAAAATCACAAATACAAGCACAAGAATTCTAAAGAAGAGAGGAGGGGAATATACAACATGACGGTTCTTTTAGGAACTCCGTCAAACCTAGGATGGTGGACTCTTCTTCAACCGTAGCCCTCAAGGGCATGGAGGAGCAAGTCGAACGCGCTACCGACATCATAACGAAGGCCCAAGAAGCCCTCGAGCTTAACCGACCTCCACGGCCTCCAAGGAGGAGGCAAGAAGTAGGAATCAAAAGACCCAAAATCATCTTCAAAATCGTCTCCGGGGTCTATCCGTCCTACGAGCTCAACCGATCTCTTCCTCCTTAGGCATCGCCTCCAATCATTAGCAAGCTTCATCTCCAAGAAACAAGGCACAAAAAGCGGTTTTGGCCTCATCTCCTCAATGCACACCCCCACACTTGCCTCAAGTTGTGGTTCCCTATCTTCATCACTCGGCCCCACATCATCTTGGAGAGGAGAATCGAAACTTCTACCGGCGGTTTCAATCTCTTCCAAGTCATCTCTCGGTTTACTAGCAAGGGGCTCTTGATGCTTGTCCAAATTATCGCACAAGGGCAACTCGAGGCTAACAATCTCACCCAACAACTTCACAAACTCCACGAACTCATCCAACCCACTATCCTCCTCCAATTCTTCACCAATGTTGCCTTCACCAAGAGTCATCTCCTCATTCGTCTCTTTTTGGGTAGACGATTGAGGTTCTTCAAAGCAAATCTCTCTTTCAAAGGGAACTACATCGGCGGCTTCGTGATTAGGTTGCTCCTCTCTCTCAAGTGGGAACCCTCCATCTAAATGTGATGCTCGGGATAAAGACATTAAGGTTTGAACCGCTAATGCTTTTAAATGAGCATTCCTCGCCTCGTTTCCCCTTCGAATTTGGGCCATTAATTCCTCTTGTTGTTTTCGCAATTGATTGGCCGTTTCTTGAAGGCTCCTTTGCATTTGAAGCATCGATTGATGTAACTCTAAGTTTGACGATTGGTGGTCATTGGGGTCTTGTAAAGCTCCTTGATAATCTTGATGATGCCCATAGGGTGGGGCATCATATTGTTGGTAGCAAGATTGGGGTGATTGGTAGTATTGTGGGTCATGGGATTCATATTGTGGTTGGGGTGTAGGGTAATATGGTGGGTCTTGGGGAAATTGGCTTCCATATGGTGAATCTTGATTGAACATGGTGGGTTCACAATCATAACTCGAGTAATAGCCACCATGGTCGTAGGAGTGATAATCATTCACTTGTTGGTAGCCAAATCCATACTCTTGAGGATCATACCCATCTTGATTACCCCAAGAAGCTTGATAATGGTAGGTGGACGTCATGTCATGGCTTTGGTTCATGGAAGAAGAGGGGTAGCTCATATCGGCTTCCATGTGTGGGGAGTTTAGATCAAACCCCATGCTTGCTCGAGAATCATAGCTTATACCCGGTTGGAAACCACTCATTCTAGCAACCGTCCGTTTAAGCGGCTCTGAGTTGCAAGAAGAAGATAATCACCACCTCTAAGCACCAACTATAGACTAAGAACAAACGTGAGAAGTCTAGTGCTTTTTGGGCACTAGACGAGAGAGAAATAAACCACACACACACAAGAAGCAAGGTAACAAAAAGAAAAAGAAAAACACAAACACAAAGACTAAGTCAAGCAAATAGGAAAACAAAGTCCAAACTAGCACCGTCCCCGGCAACGGCGCCTAATTGATGGGAGGGATTTGTCGCGAATCCCAACCGATCAATAAATAAACCGGCTAATCCTACGGTAGATAGGGCAAGTCGGGTCGAATCCACGGGGACGGTAAGAGGCGTCTAGACTAGGTCGACCTAAATAAGAGACTAAGTCAACGGACTAAGCTAAACTAAGGTGATGAGAAGGGAAGAAAGCTAGACAATGACTATGACTAAGGTAAACAAATAAGAAAACGGGCTAGGATTAGGTCGGGGTCAAAGGGGTAACGGAATGGTCGAGGGAGAACTAGAGCGAAGGAGGTAGTAGGGTAATCTAGGTTGGTCCGGGCTCTCGCAACTTAGACTCACCTAGAGGTTCCACCTAAAACCCATCTCGGCGATACACAACACAAACGGGGTTCTAGCGCGATATAGGCCTAGGTTGAATCCGGACTGTCGCAACTTAGACCGACCTAGGGGTCGTCCTCACAGGGCTCTCACAACTTAGTGAGGGGACCGAACCCACAAAAAACTAACATCCACAAAAGAAAGGCAAGAAAAACAAGCATTCTTAACTACTTAGTCATTCAAGCAATTCAACAAACATGTGAAGTGCACCAAACCAAGAGGAAACCCAAATCATCCACCAACATCTCCAACAATCCCCTAATCACCCAATTAATACCCTAATCACCCTACTAACCCTAGAAAGACATAAGTCTAACATAATCAAACTATTTCTAACAAGAACAAGAAGAATCATCAAAGAAACAAAACAATCATCTATAAACTATTGATAATAATGAACAATAACAAAACAATCAACTAAAGATTCAAACTTGGATGAATAAACAAGATAAAGAGTAAAAGGAGAAGAGGATTATACCATACTACAAAGGAAATGGAAAAGCAGAACACTTGTATATAAGAAAACCCAAATTCATCCACCAAGGTTGTCAATCTTGGATGGATTCTTCAAGAGATCCAATATTACAAGCACTAATCTATGATTAACCACTAATTAAGAAATAATCTACCCTAATCTAATCTAATCTAACCTAAAGTAGTCTAGGGTTTAGTATCTAATGAAGTGCATAAGCTTTACATAACAAGGGAAGGGTATATATAGGGTTACAAGTGCAAGGGAGAAGAAAGAAAACAAAGCGGAGCTGCAGCACCCCCGTCCCGACCGAGACGGGGTCATCCCGACCGGGACGACGTGGTCCCGACCGGGACGGGTTGGTCCCGACCGGGACGGGCCCAGCTCAGCAACCCTCTCATTTGTGCACCCCATCCCGAACGGGATGAGGCCTTCCCGATCGGGATGGGTCTTGTAGGCCTCCCTTATGAACTTTTTGGTCCCTCCTTGCCTCTCATGGGCTTCCCATCGATTCTCAGGACTCGGGATCGGGTCTCGGAGGCTCGGGATTGGGTCCCAAGGTCTCGGGGTCGATTCCAAGGCATCGAGTCATCGTTCCTTTACTCCGTTGACTCCAAAATGTGTATGTATAGAGTCGGAATCGCTCCAACTCTTCCAAATTGGTCTCGGGAACCTGAAACGAACTAAAGGAAGCATAAGAAGCCCCTAAACCGCTCCCAAGGAGCGATTCTACAAGGAAAATGGGACCAAAACACTACGAAATAGGCACTACAAATGACACTTATCAATTACCTTAATCCTTCCTTAATCACTTTTAATTAACCCTTAATTTAGTGTTAATTCTTGTTTCATCTTTGGATTCTTGAAGACTTGTAGTAGATTATTCAATCTTGACAACATTGGATATCTCCTTGGGTTGATTTTATTCAAAGTTCTTTCCTTTCATTCTCCCTTGTGTTGTTGGTATAATTTCTTCCTCTCTTTTGTTTAAAGTTTGAATCTTTGTTTAAGTTTTGTTTTGTTAATTGTTTAGATTTCATTATAAATGCTTTAATCACCTTGTTTTAGTTTAGTTATGTGTGAGTAGTCCTCTTGCTAGGATAAGTACGGGGATAGGGTGTCTTCATAGGGGATTAAGGGTTTGTGTAGGGTGTTGGTGGTTGTTTAGGTTGCTTCTTGGTTGTATGCATAGATCATGTTTGATAAAATGCTTGAATGACTTGTAGTTGCAAATGCATATTTTCTTGCCTTCTTTTTGTGACCTTATATGTTGCTAGGATGGGTTTTTGCGCGAGAGCGGGAGACCTCTAGGACGGTTTTGGAGCCAGAGCCCGGATTATGCCTAGATAGCTTGACTACCCCTTCATTCTTGCTTTCTCTTGATTGTTTCCATACCCTTGAACCCGAATAATCCTAGTTCTTGTTTTATTGAATTTTTCATATTCTTAGTCATAACATTCATTCCTTCATTGTCTTAGTTTGTTTAGTCTTGATCCTTAGCCTAGTAATCGTTGTAGTTAATTAATTCTTGTTAATTCTTCTCCCTTCTTTCCTTGTAACTTTGTCTAGTCTTTAGGTGAACTTTAGTCTAAACTCCTTTTCCGTCCTCGTGGTTCGACCCGACTTACCCTAGCTACCTAGTTAGGATTAGTTGGTGCTAATTGGTGTCGGGATCCATGACAAATCCCAACCATCAATTTAGCGTCGTTGCCGGGGACGGTGTATGTTTGGACATTGTTTGCTTATTTACTTGACTTTGTCTTTGTTTTTGTGTTTTTCTTTGTTTATCTTTCCTTCTTGTGTGTGTGAAGTTTATTTTCTTCTTTTCTAGTGCCCAAAAAGAACTAGACTTCTCACGTTTGCTTCTAGTCTACAGTTTATGCCTAAAGGTGGTGACCATTCTCTTCTTCACAACTCAGAGCCGGAAAGGTTTTTTTTCGAAACCTTCATCAACGGACGGTTGCTAGATTGAGAGGTTCCCAACTTGGTACAAGCTAAGATTTCGAGCAAAACTTGGAGATTGATCTAAACTCCCCACCTATAGAGGCCACCGTAAATTCGTCTTCTCTCTCTATGAATCAAAGTTATGCCATGATGTCTCCTAACTACTATCAAGCTTCATGGGGTAATCAAGAAACCCGTGTGTATGAGTTTCAAGGATATGGAAACGGCTTCCATCAAGTGAGTGTTTATCAACCTTATGATCATGGTGGTTGTTACTCAAATTACCATCGTGGACCCACCATGGCTCATCATATTTCTCCATATGGAAGTCAATCTCCCCAAAACCCACCATACTACCCATCATCTCAACCTCATTACCAACCATATGATGCCCCACCCCTTGGCCATCATCAAGGTTTTCAAGGAGAATTCCAAAACCCCAATGACCACCAAATGCCCAACTTGGAGTTATATCAATCGATTATTCAAATGCAAAAGAGTCAACGAGAAATGGCCATCCGAATGCAAAAGGATCAATATGAATTCATGGCCCAATGTCAAAGGGAAAACGAGACATGTAAGGCTAGATTAAATGCTATAGCTGCTAAAACCTCAGTGTTTTTAACTCGAACTTCACAACTTGATGAAGGATGTTCATTTGGGGAATGGGAACAACCCAATCATGAAGCCGCTAATGAAATCCCTTTGAAAAGTGAGACTTGCTATGAAGAACCTCGATTGCCTACCCAAGATGAGACGAATGAGGAAATAATCCTTGATGAAGGCATTGTTGGTGAAGAATTGGATGAGGTTAGTGGGAATTTGAAGAGTTTCATTGACGAAAACACAATTGGGTCCCATCTTGTCTTTCCTCAAGAAGAAAATGAAGTTGCCAATGACCTTGTAGAAATCGGACACAATGGACTCAAGGTTAATTTTGGTGATGAAAACATCGATAAAATAGAGGAAATCCAAGAGTCTACCCCCATCCATTTTTGTTGAACCTTCAATCCCCTTCACTTGCCCTTCTTTTGACCTTCATGCCGCTCCTAATGGGCCTATTATTGAGGAAGAAGGAGTTGGGAAAGAAAATCTTTGGGATGAGTTGGGTGAGGTATTAGAAGTTGTGAAGTCATGGGATATGAATGATGAAATCAAGTCGCCCATATATGAAAATCCAACAAAATATTGTGAACCCCTTTTGTGTAACTTGTATCTTGGTTTAGAAGAGATTGAAACCGCTTGTATGAGTTTTAAATCTCTTCTTATTGATGATGTGGGGAAGAACGATGTTTTAGGATTTGGAGATATTGGGCCGGAACTTGTTGATGACTTGGGAATGATGGATGAAAAGAAGAGGGCTAAATCCCCTTTTGACTCTTATGCTAGAAATTTGAGCTTTTGTTGTGCTAGGCGACGATGCTTAGGGAGGAAGAGGTCGTTAAAGCTTGTTGGTTGGAAATACCCCGGAGACCACATGAAGCATGATAATGGGTCTTTGGATGTTCGCTTCTCGCTTCCGACTTGGAAGCTTTTCATGATAGCTTGGCTTGGGCAGTAAATGAGCCTTCATGATGATATGGCTCGTGCCTTTGACTTGCTCCTCCGAGACCTTGAGGGCTACGGAAGTGAATGAAGAATCCACCATCCTCGCTTTGACGGAGTTCCTCAAGAACCGTCATGTTATGTTGTATATTCCTCTTTCCTCTTCTTTTCAGCTTTTGTGTTTATATTTGTGTGATTTGTTTGTTTCTAGGCTTTGTATGTTTTGTGGAGCTCTTGTCATTTGGAATTTTCTTGAGTGATGTGAGGGAGAGAGTTTTGATGGAAGTTTTTTTTTTTTATCTTGATTGATAGGTTTGAAGTGAAGATGAAGAATTAGAAAAGGTTATGGATGATAGAAGCTTTGAAGCTTGGTGGAGGAAGTCGGTTTTTGAGCTTTTCGTAAGCTTCTGGGGATGGGATTTTTATCCCGTAGTTGGTAATGTTCTTAGGGTGGAAGACTTGGTAAAATCAAGGGGAATTAAGAGCTAGAGAGGTGTCACGGCCGTGATGAACCCCTCACGACCGTGACGAGTTGTGCTTTAAAAGACTGCTCAACAACAGGCCATCCCGCCCGTGAGCAAAGTTGATCCCGACCGGGATGAGGTCTTCCCGACCGTGATGGGGCTGTCACGACCGGGAAGGACCCCAGCAGCCCCCTTCGCCTTCTTTTCTTCATTTAAGCCCCACCCCACCACTTTATACCCCCACCCAACCCCCCTACTCACCTTTGCCTCTGTCGTTTCATCCCTACACTTCAATTATACACCTTCATCTCATCTTCTCATCGCTATACACCGAGTTTCCCCTTAAATCCCAACCTCATTACACGAATGCAAGCACGATATTTGAACTTGAGACTACATGTAGGAAGAGGAGGAATATCGATGACAAAGACGAGCAAAGTGTCGAAAATGATCATTGAGACGATGGAGATTGTTGAGTTGCTAACCGTTTGGTAGGCACGACTCTCTTTTCTTTTCCGTCTTTTATTTGCTAGTCTTTCTTTGTATGTTTCCCTTCCTTTTATGCATTTGGTGTCATGGCAGCCTAAGGGCCTTTGTGGTTATTGCTTCCGATTCTCGATGACGTGACTACATCGAGAATCCATTGAAAATCCAAATTGTCAAGTTCTTTTTCACTTTTTCTTTATTTTTATTTTCTTTTGGTGGAATTTAGTCGGAATTGGGCGGAATCGGGGCTAGGTGACTTGATTACACCTAGCCCTCCCCTCCCATTTACTTCTATTTTCATCTATTTATTTCTTCCCCCATCCATATCTTTTCTCGTCTCGGCCCTAGGTGACTTGGTTACACCTAGGCCCAACACTTTCTACCCTTTCTTCACTTTCATTTTTGATTTTTAGCTTTATTTTCACCTTTTCTCTTCTTTTTAGTGTCTTCCACACACTACCGATCGAGCATGAGGACATTGCTCAGTTTAAGTGTGGGGGAGCGATATCTTAGTTTAGTTTAGCTTCATTTTCGTAGTTTTTTCGAAATATTGTTAAAAACTCTAAAATTTGAAAATTTTCATAAAAACCAAAAATTCTTTTGTCATTTTCTTTTGTGTCTTTGTGTCGTATATTTGTTGTGTTGTGTGTGTTTTGCCTCCCCATTTCCTTGTAGGTTGCTTGATCGCCGTGAGTTTCAGAAAGCTCTTGACATCCGGTAATCTCCTTCTATCTCTTTCTCATTTTTCCATTTTGGTGTTTGGAGGAGAATTTGTGATGGTGTGTGCTCGGGTGGAGCTTTTTGGAGATTTTAATTTGGTAGATGCGGTTGCTTGCTTGGAAAGTTTGGGGTGGTGTTTGTTTATTTTTTGTGTGTGTTTGTTTTATTTTGTTTTGTTTTTCTCATTTTCTTTCGTCTTTGTTTTGTCTTATATAGTTTGTGAGTCTAGTGAAGAAAATGTTTTCGAAAACCCGGTTTTGAGGCTAGTGCGCAAGTGTTTACTTTCCCTTTTTAGTGACACGAATCGATTCTTGGAATTTAGTCTAGTAAAATGACATTAAATCAATAGTTTCGTTGGTTCTTTACCTAGTGTCCACCTAGTCTACTAGGGATTTACTTCAAGATTCGCATATTGACCACTTTGACCACCCGTGGAGTGAAAAGGCCTTGGTTGACGAGTCCCGTTCTCTTAGGTGACCGTGTTCGAAATTGTTTGATTAGTCCAAGTTTCCACCTTTTTGTGGGTTTGAAGGGAAGGCGCCCCCGACATACCCATTTCCCTACCTTCTACACATATCTCACAAATAAGTTGCATCTTATTGAGGTTTCTATACTTGGTTGTAATGATTGCCTACAATACAAAATTTAGCCAAAAGGGCAAATCAAACCAAAAATAAAGAAAAGAAAGAAAAAAAAAGAAAAGGCACTACAAATCAAAAACAAAATACAAAAGAAGAAAAAGAAATGGCATAACAAATCAAAAGAAAAATATGAAAGAAGAAGAAATGCCAAGAAAATCATTCCACAAAATAAATATCTTACCCCTCAAAAATAAGCCTTTTACCGATTGTTATCGTGAAGAGCCTACCAAAGGACCGAGTCCCTAGGAAGGATGATAGCGGTAATGGTCGGTATTCCCTCACTTTACAACCATATCCACCTTTTTACTTGGACTAGTTAGGCTATTTTTGAGCATGGGACGACCCTCTTGGCTTATCACTAAAGGAGGTGGGCTTTCACTTTACCTACAGTGTCGACTAACTCCGTGGTTCATCCTTTTTTCATCCCTCCTATCGTCCCGTAGTACGTTCTTAGAAGGTTAGGAGGACCTAGGTAAGTTACCAACGATTTTATTGCTTTGTTGTCATACTATTAGGATTTTGTCCACTTCGGTTTGTATTATTAGCTTGGGAACGTTGTCACTTGCCTTGAGTCCTTAATCGGTGTTTCTTTCACCGCTTTGTTGAGGGAAGCGGTATTTGTTTCTTCTTGGATGCAACCGTTTGTTTATTTTTTGGTTGTTTGTGTTTTTTCGTGTTCGGTTGTATCCACAGTTTTGTCGCAAGACCTCACTTGCCTTGCGGAGAGCACTTTTCCTCCAAGTGTTCTCGCGTGAGTTGAAAGGGAGTAGGGTGCGCTAAAACCCACTCGGTTAGTAGTATAGTTTCTATTAGTTAGTAGTTAGGTTGTGCTTACTAAAGGGCGAGTAAGGGTTAAGGGTGGGGGAGTTGATAAGTGTGTTTTGTAGTGTTTATTTCACGTGTTTGGTCCCGCTTTCTTTTGTGAAATCGCTCTTTAGAGCGGTTTCAAGGCTACTTATGTTTCTTCTAGCTTGTTTAAGGTTCCTAATGCTCATCATGGAGAAGTGGAATGATTCTTTCTCGTTTCCGATGCATATGGAGCCAATGAAGAGAAGCGACGATGATTCGGTGACTTAGACTCGATCCCGAGTCCCTTGGAGCCAAATTTGAGAATATCCCGAGCACCGAGAGTCGATAAGAAGCCTAGGAAGAGCAAGTAGGGACCTACGTGACCGTATTTGAAGCCTACATGGCCTTCCCAGCCGTGACCATGACCATCACGACCGGGACGAAGTGAGCCAACAATCAGGAGCCACTGGAGGGTGATCCCGACCGGGACCACCAGCTTCCCGACCGGGACAACCACCTTGCAGACCGGGACCACCACCTTCCCGGCCAGGATGAACCCCAGCTCGCACTCCACTTCATTCTTTCATTCCCCTCACTTATGGAACCCTATATATACCCCACCTCTTTTATTGTTTTAAGCATGAAGAAAACCCTAGATATACTTTAGGTTAGATTAGCTTAGATTAGTTTAGATTAGCTTAGCCTTAATTTAGTGTTAATTCTTGTTTCATCTTTGGATTCTTGAAGACTTGTAGTAGATTTTTCAATCTTGACAACATTGGATATCTCCTTGGGTTGATTTTATTCAAAGTTCTTTCCTTTCATTCTCCCTTGTGTTGTTGGTATAATTTCTTCCTCTCTTTTGTTTAAAGTTTGAATCTTTGTTTAAGTTTTGTTTTGTTAATTATTTAGATTTCATTATGAATGCTTTAATAATCTTGTTTTAGTTTAGTTATGTGTGAGTAGTCCTCTTGCTAGGATTAGTAGAGGAATTGGGTGTCTTTATTGGTGATTAAGGGTTTGTGTAGGGTGTTGGTGGTTGTTTAGGTTGCTTCTTGGTTGTATGCATAGATCATGTTTGATTAAATGCTTGAATGACTTGTAGTTGCAAATGCATGTTTTCTTGCCTTCTTCTTGTGACCTTGTATGTTGCTAGGATGGGTTTTTGCGCGAGAGCGGGAGACCTCTAGGACGGTTTTGGAGCGAGAGCCAGGATTATGCCTTGATAGCTTGACTACCCCATCATTCTTGCTTTCTCTTGATTGTTTCGATACCCTTGAACCCGACTAATCCTAGTTCTTGTCTTATAAAATTCTTCATATTCTTCGTCGTAGCTTTCATTCCTTCATTGTCTTAGTTTGTTTAGTCTTGTTCCTTAGCCTAGTAATCGTTGTAGTTAATCAATTCTTGTTAATTCTTCTCCCTTGTTTCCTTGTGACTTAGTCTAATCCTTAGGTGAACTCTAGTCTAAACTCCTTTTCCGTCCTTGTGGTTCGACCCGACTTACCTAGCTACCTAGTTAGGATTAGTTGGTTTTAAATGGTGTCGGGATCCACGACAAATCCCAACCATCATAATTTTTTTCTCAATATGAAATGAAATGATATCTTTCTTTTTTTGGAAAAATAAAATAAAATAATAGTAACAATAATAATAATTGTAATAAAAGCCCTAATGATCTCAACGACGATCTTCTCGGCAACAAAGGGGCGATCAAAATTATTCTGATTAACAATGGCACGAAATTTTGCATGCAAGACTAAAAACAAGAGGAAGAGTTCATTACAATCTTTGAAGGAGAAATACAACAAGGAAAAGCATGAGGGAAAAAGAACGGGGCCTGATGAGAATGAGTTTATACGTTCTAAACCTATGCATGATATTTTGGGTATTCCTGGTTTAGACTTTGATGATGATGGAATTGTTGAAAGTAGCATATGGATCACGCAAAGGGGAAAAAAGAATTCTGGTCTGAAAAACAATGATCTAAAGGATACAAACAAGGAAACTCCTGATCATGGAAACAAGGATGTAGACGTTGTGTTAGAATCTCCTGATCATGGAAAGTAAGACGAGATACTCCAATTTCATGATGATGACATCCAAGAAGAACTGCAGTATTGCCACATTCTTGGGGCGAACCCTCCTTGGGAAGTAGTTCAAGGATTTATCCATCGTGTGTGGGGTAAATATGGGATAGATAATATATCATTTCTCCTGAATGGAATTTTCTTAGTGAGATTTAAGGAACTTAAGAATAAGGAGGCTGTCTTACAACTAGATTATCATATGTTTACAACTAGATTATCATATGTTTGATAGCAAACCCCTTATTGTGAAGAACTGGACTCCGGAAACAAACTTAATGAAGGAGGATATTAAGGTTGTGCCATCCTGGATTAGATTACAGGAACTGCCTCTTCCTTACTGGGGAAAATGTCTTCCTAGAGTGGCTGGTATAGTCGGTAAATACATCAGATCAGACAAGCCAACGGAGGAAAGAAAAAGACTAGGCTTTGCATGGGTGCTGGTTGAACTCCATGTTGACCAAGCTCTACCTGAAAGTGTGAAGTTTAAAGATGGAAAAAGGGGAGATTATAACAGTTAGGGTGGATTATGAATGGAAACCTATCTTATGCAAGAAATGCAAAGGATTAGGACATGAAACATCCCTCTGCAAGAAAAGCTTAAGCACACAGCAGAAAAAAGTCACAAAAATCTGGATACCTGCTCACCCTAAAGCTAAGCCAACAAGTGATATTCAGAGGGTATCGAGGATTAATTCTCCCAAACCAGTTAGAGTAACGGGTGGGGAGACTCCGAGCGTGCCTACTCAGAATGAATCCCAAAGGGGTACCCCAACCTATGCTGATATATTAGGGGGAAATGAGGAGAAAAGGGATAGCGGGCTAGAAGTATCAACTCCTAATATATCCCATGATGATGTATAAATTAGGATTTTGGAATGTGAGGGGTATGAACAATGTGAATAAACAGAAGGTAATAAAATGTTTTATGCATAATAATGATATTAGCCTTTTCGGTTTGTTAGAGACGAAAGTAAAGCCTAATAATATTAATAATGTCATGAATACTCTGTGTAATGGCTAGAGTGTTACCACTAACAGCCATAAGCACAAAGGGGGTAGAGTGTAGATGCTATGGGGGCCTAATCATTTTGATGTGTGGATACTGCACTCACAAGCACAATATATTCATGCCATGGTGACTGATAGAGGAACGGGTGCTAGTTTTGCTATCACTTTTGTTTATACTCATAATGATGGTGAAGATAGAAAGGAACTTTGGAGTCAATTGAGGAATATTGCGATGAGTATACAGGGACCTTGGGCTATTGCCGTAGACTTCAACACTATGATAAACCATGAGGAAAGACTGGGAGGACGCTCTAAGTAGGAGGACATTGATAAGTTTGTCCACTGTCTTACTGATTGCGACATGAGTGATATAAATGCAACGGGGGCATTCTATACTTGGAACAACAAACAAGACCCAACTCATAGGGTGTATAGTAGGCTTGATAGGTTCCTTATCAACCCGGAATGGAGTAATTCATTTCCTGAGATTCATGCCCATTTTCATCCGGAGGGCCTGTTTGACCATACTCCTTGTGTGGTGGAAAGGAAGGATTCAATGAGTAAGAGGGGCAAAAGCTTCAGGTTTTTTGACATGTGGACTCAGCATCCGGATTTGGGAAAATCGTTGCTGATAACTGAGGGATGAGCATAGAAGGAATGCCTATGTTCCAATTAACTAAGAAATTGAAGATGCTAAAAGCTGAACTTAAACACCTGAATAGAGAAGCATTTTCTGATATAGAATTACGGACTTCAAAGGCTGCAAAGGATCTCAACTCTGTCCAGATTCGTCTGATGTAGGACTACATGAATGATCCCTTAAATATTGAGGAGAGGAGACTATCAGCTCAACTACGAGAATTGATGGAAGCTCAACAAAAATTTATGAGCCAAAAAGCGAAGGCCTCTTGGATCAAAGATGGTGACGCTAACTCTGCTCACTTTCACAGAGCAATTAAGCATAGAAATCAGCAAAATAAGGTCTTGCAGATCAGGGATGTGAATGGAAACCTTTAGACAGGCCATCTGGGCATCCAAAATGCCTTTATTTCTTACTACAAACAACTCCTTGGATGCTGCAATTCTACTGACAGGGTTCGACAAGAGATTATATTGCAAGGGAAAGTGTTTTCTGCGCAACTCATAAATGCCTGGAAGCCACTGTCACTGATAAGGAAATAAGGGATATCGTTTTCTCGATCTCAAATGAAAAAGCCCCAGGCCCCGATGGATATACTAGTGGGTTTTACAAAAAGACTTGGAATGTTACAGGAGAAGGTGTTTGCGCTGCAGTAAAAGATTTCCTCAGGTATGGCAAATTCCTAAAGCAAATTAATGCAACGAACTTGACTTTGATACCTAAATGTGACAGACCGTAGTCTGTGAAAAAATTTAGGCCAATAGCATGTTGCAACCTTATCTACAAAATCATCTCTAAAGTGTTGTGTAACCGACTTGCTTTGGTCCTTCCGGATCTGGTAAGTGAAAATCAGGGAGCGTTTGTTCATGGGAGGTCCATCATCGAAAATATCCTTATTTGCCAAGACATTATGCAACATTACACAAGGTAGAATGCATCCCCTAGATGTCTATTCAAGACAGACCTACAAAAAGCCTATGATTCGGTTGAGTGGAGTTTTGTTGAAGACCTTTTGAGCATGCTTCAATTCCCTAAACATTTTAGAGAGCTGATCATGACTTGTATCACAACCCCTCAATATACCTTTAGCCTTAATGGGAGTAATTTTGGCTACTTTCGGGGAAATAGGGGCTTGAGACAAGGAGACCCTATGCCCCCCTTGCTCTTCACTTCATGTATGGAGTATCTTAGTAGAATGCTGATGGGTGGGATTTGTAGTGAATCCCAACCGTCAAACAAAACCGGCTATACCTAGTGGGTAGCTAGGGTAAGTCGGGTCGAATCCGCAGGGACGGGAGGTCGGACTAAGGTATGCTACGGTCAAGGACTAAGTTCGAGACAAACTATTTCAAGGAGGGGGAGACTAAGGCTAATCTAGGTCTAAAGCGAGAGAACTATCAAAGGAAACGGGCTAGGATTAGGTCGGGGTCAAAGGGGTAACGGAATGGTCGAAGGAGAACTAGAGGTGAAGGAGGTAGTAGGGTAATCTAGGTGATGCCCGGGCTCTCGCAACTTAGACTCACCTAGAGGTTCCACCTAAAACCCAACTCGGCGATACACAACACAATCGGGGTTACTAGCACGCTATAGGCCTAGGTCGAATCCGGGCTCTCGCAACATAGACCGACCTAGGGGTCGTCCTCACCGGGCTCTCGCAACTTAATGAGGGGACCGAACCCACAAACAACTATCACCCACAAAAGAAAAGCAAGAAAAAACAAGCATTCGTACATACTTAGTCAATCAAGCATTTCAACAAACATGTGATGTGCATCATACAAGAGGAAACCCAAATCTTCCACCAACATCTCCAACAAACCCTTAATCATCCAATTAACACCCTAATCACCCTACTAACCCTAGCAAGATACTACTCTAACATATCTATACTAAAACTAACACTAATAAGATGAACCAAAACAACAATCAAAACAAACATAATGAAACTAACAAGAACTATGAACTATGAACAATCCAAACAACAAAGATTCAAACTTGATTAATAAAACAATAAAGAAGAGAAAGGAAAAGAGATTATACCAAACTAGAAGATGAAAGGAAGAAGAAAACTTGCATAAATGGAAGAACCCAAAACAAACATCCAAGTTTGTCAAGCTTGGTGAAGATCTTGAGGAATTCCCAAATTACAAGTATTAATCTAGGATTAACGATAATCTAAAGACTAATCTACACTAAACTATGCTAATCTATGCTAAAATAATCTAGGGTTTTGTCTAATATGAAAGGCTTCCCCTTAACAAAACAAGGGAAGAGTATATATAGGGTTACAAGTGGAAAGGAGAAGAAAGAAAGGAGTGCGGCCTGAAAAGGGCTCATCCCGTTCGGGATGAGTTGGTCCCGTTCCGGATGGACCCTTCACAGAACACCTCTCTTTTGTGCACCTCAACCGGTTTCGGTTGAGCACAACCGGTTCCGGTTGAGCCTTGTAGGCCTCCTTTAAGCTTCTTTCGGTCCCTCCTTGCTTCTCATGGGTTTCTCATCGATTCTCGGGACTCGGGATCGGGTCTCGGAGTCTAGGGACTCGGGATCGGGTCTCGGAGGCTCGGGACTCGGGATCGGGTCTCGGAGGCTCGGGATTGGGTCCCAAGGTCTCGGGGTCGATTCCAAGGCATCGAGTCATCGTTCCTTTACTGCGTTGGCTCCAAAATGTGTATGTATCGAGTCGGAATCGCTCCAACTCTTCCAAATCGGTCTCGGGAACCTGAAACGAACTAAAGGAAGTATAAGAAACCCATAAATCGCTCTCAAGGAGCGATTCCAGAAGGAAAATGGGACCAAAACACAACAAATAAGCACTACAAACTACACTTATCAACTCCCCCACACTTAACCCTTACTCGCCCTCGAGTAAGCACATACTATCTACTAAACTATCCGAGTGGGTATTAGCGCACCCTACGCCCCTTCAACTCACGCGAGTGCACTTAGAGGAAAAGTGCACTCCGCAAGGCAAGTCGGGTCTTGCGACAAAAATGTGGATGCAACCGGACATAAAACACATAAACAAACAAACACACAAACAAACACATAGACGGTTGCACCCAAAGCAAAACAAATACCGCTTCCCTCTAAAAGCGCTAGAAGAAGCACCGGTTTAGGACTCGAGGTAAGTCACAACGTTCCCAAGCTAGCAATACAAACCAAGGTGAACTAAACCCTTATAGTATGACGATAAAGCAACAAAAATGTTGGTAACTTACCTAGGTCCTCCTAAATTTCTAAAAACGTACTACGGGACGATCGGCGGAGTGGAAAAGTGAAAAACCAAGGTGTTAGTCGACACTGTAGGTAAGTGAGACCCCGCCCCCTTTAGCGTGAGCCGAGAGGGTCGTCCCGTGTCCAAAACCGCCTAACTAGTCCAAGTAAAAAGGTGGAAAAGATGCAAAATGAGGGAAGACCGACTAATGCCGCTATCATCCTTCCTAGGGACTCGGTCCTTTGGTAGGCTCTTCACGGCAAAAGTCGGAAAAAGGCTTATTTTGAGAGGATTTCTTTTTGTGAGACGGGTTTTCTTTTGGCATTTTCTTTCCTTTTGACGTTTTTGCTTTGTTTTGCCATGCCATTTCTTTTTCTTCTTTTCTATTTTCTTTTTTTGGCTTTTGCCTTTTTTTTTTCTTCATTCTTTTCTTTCTTTCATTTTTCTTTCTTTTCTTTTCTTTGCCCCTTTTGGCAAGGTTTAGCATTTTTGGCATTCCTTTGATAGTTGAGAAAGAGAGAGATCGACAAATTGCATTTTATTTGTGTGGGTATGTGTAGGAGGTAGGGTAATGGGTGAGTCGGGACGGGCCAAGACCCTTCAAACCCACAAAAAGTGGAGAACTTGGACTAATCAAACAATCCTAGACACGGTCACCTAAGGGACGAGACTCGGTAACCAAGGCCTTTTCACACCGTGGGTGGTCATAATGGTCAAAAGTGCAAATCCCGTAGTAAATTCCTAGTAAGCTAGGTGGACTCAAGGTAAAGGACCAACGAAATCATTGATTTAGGGTCATTCTACTAGATTAAAGTCCAAAACTCGATTTACACTACTAGGAAGGGAAAGATAGACACTCACACACTAGCCTCTAAACTGGGTTTTTGAAAACAGTTTACGCACAAGACACACAACACAAAACAAAACAAAGACACGACGAAAACGAACGAAAGAAAAAGAAGCAAAAGCAACAAAACAAGAACAACACAAAACAAGCACATATATAACACAAACACCACCCCTAGCTTCCAAATGAGCAACCAACCAACATCAAACTTTACAAAGCTCCTCCCGAGCACACCTCAACACAACCTTCTCCAACTTCACAAGAAATAAAGAGGAAAAGAGGGATAGAAGATGTTACCGGATGTCTTCAAAGCTTTCCAAAATTAACGGCGATTAAGCAACCTAAAAGGAAAGAGGGGGACAAAACACACACAACAAAACAAATGTACGAAACAATGACACACAAAAAGAAAAGACACAAAAAGAAAATCTTTTTGATTTTTGCGAAATTTTTTCAATTTTTTAGGGTTTTTTAAGATTTTTTCGAAAAACTAAGAAAATAAAACTAACTATACTAGAATATCGCTCCCCCACAATTAAATCGAGCCATGTCCTAATGCTCGATCGTAGGGTGCGGAGAGACAAAAGAAAAAGAAAAGAAACTACGAAAATAAAGCTAAAAATGAAAAATAAGGTGAAGAAAAAGGTAGAAGGTGTCCGGCCGGGGTGTAGTCAAGTCACCATGGGCCGAGACGAGAAAAAGATATGGATGGGGGAAGAAATAAAAAGAAGGAAATAAAAGGAAATGGGAGGGGAGGGCTAGGTGTAATCAAGTCACCTAGCCCGGATTCCGCCTAAATCCGACTAATTCCTCAAAAAAAAGAAAATGAAAAACTTGTAAAATTTGGATTTTTGAAATGACTCTCGATGTAGTCACATCATCGAGAGTCGGGAGCAAAATATACCAAGGCCTCGAGGGCCACCATGACACCGTGACGCAAAAGTGTACAAGGGGAAGGGGAGTAAACAAAGGAAAACAAGCAATAAAAGACGGAAAAGAAAGGATAGTTGTCGTACCATAGGTTAGCAACTCACTCTCACCATCGTCTCATAGATCAATATAGGTACTTGCTTGTCTTCATCATTGCTATTCCGCTTCAATCTCGATAAGCCCGCATGGTAGAGGTAATAATGGTGCAAGGGGAGCGGGATTCGATGTGTAACTTGGTGTAAAGGGAAGAGAAACGAGATGAGGGTATATAAATGAAGTGTAAGGGTCATATGACATGAGCAAGGATGGGTAGGGAGGTTGGGTGGGGGTATACAATGGATGGGTGGGCTCAAATGTCAAAGAAGAGGCCAAAAGAGGAGAAAAGAGACCATCCCGGTCGGGATGGATGGTCCCGATCGGGAAGACACACTCATCCCGGTCGGGAAGCCACCTTCCCGGTCGGGACGGCACTCCAGCAAGCTCCAATTTCTGCACCTCCATCCCGATCGGGACGGCTTCTTCCCGGTCGGGATGGCACATCCTTCCCGGTCGGGAAGCTCCCTTCCCGCCCGGGATGGGTCTTCTTGACCTCCAAAACCCCAAAAACTTCACCGAAGCTTCAAAAACCGACTTCCAAACTCACGATCCATGCTCTATCTTTATCTACTCTCCTCTAGGAATCACCTTTCCTTCACACCTATTACAATGAACTCAAATACAACATCAAATTCTCTTCCTCACATCGCTCATCAAAAATCCAAATGAACATGAGTTCCACAAAGGCTAACAAACCTAGAAACCAAACTATACAAACATAAACACAAATACAAGCACAAAAGAAAAGAAAAAGAGATATTTACACTAAATACTCTCACCAACAACGCCTCCATAGCCATCAAGAGGTCGAAGGAGTAAGTCAAATGCCTTAGCAACATCTTCATTTAAGCTCACATGGCCGAGCCTAGCCACTCCCAAAAGTTTCCAAGTCGGAGGGAAGAAGCGATCATCTTCATTATGCTCGGGGATCTCGTGATCTTCCGGGTCTTCGGAACCATGATAGCGACGACTCTTATGACCATCCGGTAGGTATAGTGGTCTAGAGTCATGCTCGGCATTATGATGCGGGAGATCACACCCTAAACGGATCGCTTCTTCTACGGGGTCGAGAGTGGAACTCTTTTCCACCGCCCGACAAGGATCCTCTTCACCAACCGTCTCACAAGACAAAGGGCTAGACATCGAGTGCGGTAGAGGAGGAGAAAGCATCAAGTTTTCTTCATTGGAGGCTTTAGGATCCTCCAATATCCCATTCAAGGCAAGTTCCAAGGCATCTACTTCTTTTTCCCAAATATTGCGCTCCTTTTCACTTACCTTGTCTAGTTGGCCTAGAGGAGGTATGTCTTCACTTGGCTTTGGATTGTCTAGTTCCGGATCATCACGAAGAAAATCAAACAAATCCAATTTGATAGCCAATACATCGGCTCCCCAAGAATTATCTCGAGAATCATGTTCACTCCCCTCCTCATTGTTGGCCCTTGAAGCCTCAACTCCCTCTATTCTTCCCATATCTTCACCGCCCAAGCAACACTCAACAATGACCTCGTGATTGACCCTCTCTTCTTCATTTGTAGCTTCAAGGTTGGGTTGACTTTCTTGTGGAGGCACCCGACCTTCTTGCCCAAATGAACCTTCCTCAACATGTAGTGGAGCTCGAGTGGCCAACATCGTGATATGAGCCATGAGTGCATTGATGCGAGCATCTTGCACCTCTATTTGGGCCTTCAGCTCCTCCCTAACCCCTATTATTTGAGCCACCATCGCTTGTTGATTCTTTTGCAATAGAGTCATCGACTCTTGTTGGCTCTTAAGCAATTGAACCATCATTTGACAAGTCTCAAAGTTGGGATTTTGCGGTTGTGGGTTATGTGAGGTGTTTGGTAGTTGTTAGGATGTTGGAATGATCCTTGACAACTTTCTTGATAACCATAAGAAGAGGGTTCATAAGATTGTTGATTAGGTTGATATGGTTGTTAAAGTTGTGGGTTTTGGTAATTCGCCCCAAAGTTGTCTCGTGACGATTGATGGTAGCTTGGACAAGCCATGTCCATAACATTGCTTTGGTACCTAGGATAAGCTAGAAGCACTTGAGCAAACGTTAGTATCCTAGTGCTTTTGAGGCACTAGGAAGAGAGGGTAACACAAGAATAAAAATGGGGATACACAAGGAGAAGAGAACACAAAAATCAAGAACAAAGTCCAAAACTTAAGCAAACAAAAGTCTAAACTACGCCGTCCCCGGCAACGGCGCCAATTTGATGGGAGGGATTTGTCGTGAATCCCAACCGTCAAACAAAACCGGCTATACCTAGTGGGTAACTAGGGTAAGTCGGGTCGAATCCACAGGGACGGGAGGTCGGACTAAGGTATGTTACGGTCAAGGACTAAGTTCGAGACAAACTATTCTAAGGAGGGGGAGACTAAGGCTAATCGAGGTCTAAAGCGAGAGAACTATCAAAGGAAACGGGCTAGGATTAGGTCGGGGTCAAAGGGGTAACGGAATGGTCGAAGGAGAACTAGAGGTGAAGGAGGTAGTAGGGTAATCTAAGTGATGCCCGGGCTCTCGCAACTTAGACTCACCTAGAGGTTCCACCTAAAACCCAACTCGGCGATACACAACACAATCGGGGTTACTAGCACGCTATAGGCCTAGGTCGAATCCGGGCTCTCGCAACTTATACCGACCTAGGGGTCGTCCTCACCGGGCTCTCGCAACTTAATGAGGGGACCGAACACACAAACAACTATCACCCACAAAAGAAAAGCAAGAAAAAACAAGCATTCGTACATACTTAGTCAATCAAGCATTTCAACAAACATGTGATGTGCATCATACAAGAGGAAACCCAAATCTTCCACCAACATCTCCAACAAACCCTTAATCATCCAATTAACACCCTAATCACCCTACTAACCCTAGCAAGATACTACTCTAACATATCTATACTAAAACTAACACTAATAAGATGAACCAAAACAACAATCAAAACAAACATAATGAAACTAACAAGAACTATGAACTATGAACAATCCAAACAACAAAGATTCAAACTTGATTAATAAAACAATAAAGAAGAGAAAGGAAAAGAGATTATACCAAACTAGAAGATGAAAGGAAGAAGAAAACTTGCATAAATGGAAGAACCCAAAACAAACATCCAAGTTTGTCAAGCTTGGTGAAGATCTTGAGGAATTCCCAAATTACAAGTATTAATCTAGGATTAACGATAATCTAAAGACTAATCTACACTAATCTATGCTAATCTATGCTAAAATAATCTAGGGTTTTGTCTAATATGAAAGGCTTCCCCTTAACAAAACAAGGGAAGAGTGTATATAGGGTTACAAGTGGAAAGGAGAAGAAAGAAAGGAGTGCGGCCTGAAAAGGGCTCATCCCGTTCGGGATGAGTTGGTCCCGTTCCGGATGGACCCTTCACAGAACACCTCTCTTTTGTGCACCTCAACCGGTTCCGGTTGAGCCTTGTAGGCCTCCTTTAAGCTTCTTTCGGTCCCTCCTTGCTTCTCATGGGTTTCTCATCGATTCTCGGGACTCGGGATCGGGTCTCGGAGGCTAGGGACTCAGGATCGGGTCTCGGAGGCTCGGGACTCGGGATCGGGTCTCGGAGGCTCGGGATTGGGTCCCAAGGTCTCGGGGTCGATTCCAAGGCATCGAGTCATCGTTCCTTTACTGCGTTGGCTCCAAAATGTGTATGTATCGAGTCGAAATCGCTCCAACTCTTCCAAATCGGTCTCGGGAACCTGAAACGAACTAAAGGAAGTATAAGAAACCCATAAATCGCTCTCAAGGAGCGATTCCACAAGGAAAATGGGACCAAAACACAACAAATAAGCACTACAAACTACACTTATCAACTCCCCCACACTTAACCCTTACTCGCCCTCGAGTAAGCACATACTATCTACTAAACTATCCGAGTGGGTATTAGCGCACCCTACGCCCCTTCAACTCACGCGAGTGCACTTAGAGGAAATGTGCACTCCGCAAGGCAAGTCGGGTCTTGCGACAAAACTGTGGATGCAACCGGACACAAAACACATAAACAAACAAACACACAAACAAACACATAGACGGTTGCACCCAAAGCAAAAGAAATACCGCTTCCCTCTAAAAGCGGTGGAAGAAGCACCGGTTTAGGACTCGAGGTAAGTAACAACGTTCCCAAGCTAGCAATACTAACCAAGGTGAACTAAACCCTTATAGTATGACGATAAAGCAACAAAAACGTTGGTAACTTACCTAGGTCCTCCTAACTTTCTAAAAACGTACTACGGGACGATCGACGGAGTGGAAAAGTGAAGAACCACGGTGTTAGTCGACACTGTAGGTAAGTGAGACCCCTCCCCCTATAGCGTGAGCCGAGAGGGTCGTCTCGTATCAAAAACCGCCTAACTAGTCCAAGTAAAAAGGTGGAAGACATGCAAAATGAGGGAAGACCGACTAATGCCGCTATCATCCTTCCTAGGGACTCGGTCCTTTGGTAGGTTCTTCACGGCAAAAGTCGGAAAAAGGCTTATTTTGAGAGGATTTCTCTTTGTGAGACGGGTTTTCTTTTGGCATTTTCTTTCCTTTTCACGTTTTTGCTTTGTTTTGCCATGCCATTTCTTTTTCTTCTTTTCTATTTTCTTTTTTTGGCTTTTGCCTTTTCTTTTTCTTCATTCTTTTCTTTCTTTCATTTTTCTTTCTTTTCTTTTCTTTGCCCCTTTTGGCAAGATTTAGCATTTTTGGCATTCCTTTGATAGTTGAGAAAGAGAGAGATCGACAAATTGCATTTTATTTATGTGGGTATGTGTAGGAGGTAGGGTAATGGGTGAGTCGGGACGGGCCAAGACCCTTCAAACCCACAAAAAGTGGAGAACTTGGACTAATCAAACAATCCTAGACACGGTCACCTAAGGGACGAGACTCGGTAACCAAGGCCTTTTCACACCGTGGGTGGTCATAATGGTCAAAAGTGCAAATCCCGTAGTAAATTCCTAGTAAGCTAGGTGGACTCAAGGTAAAAGACCAACGAAATCATTGATTTAGGGTCATTCTACTAGATTAATGTCCAAAACTAGATTTACACTACTAGGAAGGGAAAGATAGACACTCACACACTAGCCTCTAAACCGGGTTTTCGAAAACAGTTTACGCACAAGACACACAACACAACACAAAACAAAGATACGACGAAAACGAACGAAAGAAAAAGAAGCAAAAGCAACAAAACAAGAACAACACAAAACAAGCACATATATAACACAAACACCACCCCTAGCTTCCAAATGAGCAACCAACCAACATCAAACTTTACAAAGCTCCTCCAGAGCACACCTCAACACAACCTTCTCCAACTTCCCAAGAAATAAAGAGGAAAAGAGGGATAGAAGATGTTACCGGATGTCTTCAAAGCTTTCCAAAATTAACGGCGATTAAGCAACCTAAAAGGAAAAAGGGGGACAAAACACACACAACAAAACAAATGTATGAAACAATGACACACAAAAAGAAAAGACACAAAAAGAAAATCTTTTTGATTTTTGCGAAATGTTTTCAATTTTTTAGGGTTTTTTAAGATTTTTTTCGAAAAACTAAGAAAATAAAACTAACTATACTAGAATATCGCTCCCCCACACTTAAATCGAGCCATGTCCTCATGCTCGATCGTAGGGTGCGGAGAGACAAAAGAAAAAGAAAAGAAACTACGAAAATAAAGCTAAAAATGAAAAATAAGGTGAAGAAAAAGGTAGAAGGTGTCCGGCCGGGGTGTAGTCAAGTCACCATGGGCCGAGACGAGAAAAAGATATGGATGGGGGAAGAAATAAAAAGAATGAAATAAAAGGAAATGGGAGGGGAGGGCTAGGTGTAATCAAGTCACCTAGCCCGGATTCCGCCTAAATCCGACTAATTCCTCAAAAAAAAGAAAATGAAAAACTTGTAAAATTTGGATTTTTGAAATGACTCTCGATGTAGTCACATCATTGAGAGTCGGGAGCAAAATATACCAAGGCCCCGAGGGCCACCATGACACCATGACACAAAAGTGTACAAGGGGAAGGGGAGTAAACAAAGGAAAACAAGCAATAAAAGACGGAAAAGAAAGGATAGTTGCCATACCATAGGTTAGCAACTCACTCTCCCCATCGTCTCATAGATCAATATAGGTACTTGCTTGTTTTCATCATTTCTATTCCGCTTCAATCTCGATAAGCCCGCATGGTAGAGGTAATAATGGTGCGAGGGGAGCGGGATTCGATGTGTAACTCGGTGTAAAGGGAAGAGAAACGAGGTGAGGGTATGTAAATGAAGTGTAAGGGTCATATGACATGAGCAAGGATGGGTAGGGAGGTTGGGTGGGGGTATACAATGGATGGGTGGGCTCAAATGTCAAAGAAGAGGCCAAAAGAGGAGAAAAGAGACCATCCCGGTCGGGATGGATGGTCCCGATCGGGAAGACACACTCGTCCCGGACGGGAAGCCACCTTCCCGGTCGGGACGACACTCCAGCAAGCTCCAATTTCTGCACCTCCATCCCGATCGGGACGGCTTCTTCCCGGTCGGGATGGCACATCCTTCCCGGTCGGGAAGCTCCCTTCCCGCCCGTGATGGGTCTTCTTGACCTCCAAAACCCCAAAAACTTCACCGAAACTTCAAAAACCGACTTCCAAACTCACGATCCATGCTCTATCATTATCTACTCTCCTCTAGAAATCACCTTTCCTTCACACCAATTACAATGAACTCAAATATAACATCAAATTCTCTTCCTCACATCGCTCATCAAAAATCCAAATGAACAAGAGTTCCACAAAGGCTAACAAACCTAGAAACCAAACTATACAAACATAAACGCAAATACAAGCACAAAAGAAAAGAAAAAGAGATATTTACACTAAATACTCTCACCAACAACGCCTCCATAGCCATCAAGAGCTCGAAGGAGTAAGTCAAATGCCTTAGCAACATCTTCATTTAAGCTCACATGGCCGAGCCTAGCCACTCCCAAAAGTTTCCAAGTCGGAGGGAAGAAGCGATCATCTTCATTATGCTCGGGGTTCTCGTGATCTTCCGGGTCTTCGGAACCATGATAGCGACGACTCTTATGACCATCCGGTAGGTATAGTGGTCTAGAGTCATGCTCGGCATTATGATGCGGGAGATCACACCCTAAATGGGTCGCTTCTTCTACGGGGTCGAGAGTGGAACTATTTTCCACCGCCCGACAAGGATCCTCTTCACCAACCGTCTCACAAGACAAAGGGCTAGACATCGAGTGCGGTAGAGGAGGAGAAAGCATCAATTTTTCTTCATTGGAGGCTTTAGGATCCTCCAATCTCCCATTCAAGGCAAGTTCCAAGGCATCTACTTCTTTTTCCCAAATATTGCGCTCCTTTTCACTCACCTTGTCTAGTTGGCCTAGAGGAGGTATGTCTTCACTTGGCTTTGGATTGTCTAGTTCCGGATCATCACGAAGAAAATCAAACAAATCCAATTTGATAGACAATACATCGGCTCCCCAAGAATTATCTCGAGAATCATGTTCACTCTCCTCCTCATTGTTGGCCCTTGAAGCCTCAACTCCCTCTATTCTTCCCATATCTTCACCGCCCAAGCAACACTCAACAATGACCTCGTGATTGACCCTCTCTTCTTCATTTGTAGCTTCAAGGTTGGGTTGACTTTCTTGTGGAGGCACCCGACCTTCTTGCCCAAATGAACCTTCCTCAACATGTAGTGGAGCTCGAGTGGCCAACATCATGATATGAGCCATGAGTGCATTGATGCGAGCATCTTGCACCTCTATTTGGGCCTTCAGCTCCTCCCTAAGCCCTATTATTTGAGCCACCATCGCTTGTTGATTCTTTTGCAATAGAGTCATCGACTCTTGTTGGCTCTTAAGCAATTGAACCATCATTTGACAAGTCTCAAAGTTGGGATTTTGCGGTTGTGGGTTATGTGAGGGTGTTTGGTAGTTGTTAGGATGTTGGAATGATCCTTGACAACTTTCTTGATAACCATAAGAAGAGGGTTCATAAGATTGTTGATGAGGTTGATATGGTTGGTAGAGTTGTGGGTTTTGGTAATTCGCCCCAAAGTTGTCTCGTGACGATTGATGGTAGCTTGGACAAGCCATGTCCATAACATTGCTTTGGTACCTAGGATGAGCTAGAAGCACTTGAGCAAACGTTAGTATCCTAGTGCTTTTGAGGCACTAGGAAGAGAGGGTAACACAAGAAAAAAAATGGGGATACACAAGGAGAAGAGAACACAAAAATCAAGAACAAAGTCCAAAACTTAAGCAAACAAAAGTCTAAACTACGCCGTCCCCGGCAACGGCGCCAATTTGATGGAAGGGATTTGTCGTGAATCCCAACCGTCAAACAAAACCGGCTATACCTAGTGGGTAGCTAGGGTAAGTCGGGTCGAATCCACAGGGACGGGAGGTCTTACTAAGGTATGCTACGGTCAAGGACTAAGTTCGAGACAAACTATTCTAAGGAGGGGGAGACTAAGGCTAATCTAGGTCTAAAGCGAGAGAACTATCAAAGGAAACGGGCTAGGATTAGGTCGGGGTCAAAGGGGTAACGGAATGGTCGAAGGAGAACTAGAGGTGAAGGAGGTAGTAGGGTAATCTAGGTGATGCCCGGGCTCTCGCAACTTAGACTCACCTAGAGGTTCTACCTAAAACCCAACTCGGCGATACACAACACAATCGGGGTTACTAGCACGCTATAGGCCTAGGTCGAATCCGGGCTCTCGCAACTTAGACCGACCTAGGGGTCGTCCTCACCGGGCTCTCGCAACTTAATGAGGAGACCGAACCCACAAACAACTATCACCCACAAAAGAAAAGCATGAAAAAACAAGCATTCGTACATACTTAGCCAATCAAGCATTTCAACAAACATGTGATGTGCATCATACAAGAGGAAACCCAAATCTTCCACCAACTTCTCCAACAAACCCTTAATCATCCAATTAACACCCTAATCACCCTACTAACCCTAAAAAGATACTACTCTAACATATCTATACTAAAACTAACACTAATAAGATGAACCAAAACAACAATCAAAACAAACATAATGAAACTAGCAAGAACTATGAACTATGAACAATCCAAACAACAAAGATTCAAACTTGATTAATAAAACAATAAAGAAGAGAAAGGAAAAGAGATTATACCAAACTAGAAGATGAAAGGAAGAAGAAAACTTGCATAAATGGAAGAACCCAAAACAAACATCCAAGTTTGTCAAGCTTGGTGAAGATCTTGAGGAATTCCCAAATTACAAGTATTAATCTAGGATTAACGATAATCTAAAGACTAATCTACACTAATCTATGCTAATCTATGCTAAAATAATCTAGGGTTTTGTCTAATATGAAAGGCTTCCCCTTAACAAAACAAGGGAAGAGTATATATAGGGTTACAAGTGGAAAGGAGAAGAAATAAAGGAGTGCGGCCTGAAAAGGGCTCATCCCGTTCGGGATGAGTTGGTCCCGTTCCGGATGGACCCTTCACAGAACACCTCTCTTTTGTGCATCTCAACCGGTTCCGGTTGAGCCTTGTAGGCCTCCTTTAAGCTTCATTCGGTCCCTCCTTGCTTCACATGGGTTTCTCATCGATTCTCGGGACTCGGGATCGGGTCTCGGAGGCTCGGGACTCGGGATCGGGTCTCGGAGGCTCGGGACCCGGGATCGGGTCTCGGAGGCCACCCTGACCTATTTTTCAAAAATCGATCGAGTGCTTCTGACGAGGGCCACCCTGCCTATTTTTGTAACAACCCGGATTTTCGATGACTTAAATTAATAGATAAGGCGGAAAATTATCTAAGTCATTTCACTAAAATTATAGAGTGTAAACAAATCCGGATCGCTACGGCTCCTTACAACAAACGACTATTAATTACATAGTCTTGATTCACTTAGTACAGAATATAGATTGTATTTTTATACAAAACATGTTATTAAATCTCTCTCGCTCGATTCCCCAACGTCTTAGACCTTGAAAAAAAAATAAAAACAGTGGATGCTAAGCGGGACAGCAACCAAGCCGTTCATCTAACATCACCTCAAACACATAAGACAATCATGTGAATAACAAATAATATGCCTAAAAAAAATATATTAAAGGATATCATGCAAGAGATAGTTTCCTTTAATTCAATTAATCAACATGTGAGGTGATGAAAACGATAAAGTTTACAAGATGGGACATTGGAAGAAATTTGAATTTAAAAATCATTTTTCACGTAAACAGAGAATAAACACACGAGTCGTGGCTCCTAGTATCACCGCTACACCCTATTGGCTTGCATCTCACAAATAGAAGTAACCGTGTTACCGACTCGTAGACCGAACCGATCTTATGAGGTTTACATCTCATCCATAAGGCTCAATTGGGCCCGAACTTCTATTATATTATACGTTTATTCAAACGGGACTCTAGGATGAAATAAAAGCTGATGATTCTGCATCACCAAGAGGGAACCCGCAGTTTTCAGAATTCTCTTCTGCCCCCGCTACCGAGGTGGTAATACTGATCAAGCACTTGTCTATACATGCGCACATACCCTACGCAGACTCTTAAACCGCAGCTCTCACTGCCGTAGGACAACTACCCTAAACACTAGGTCGACTCTCGGATCGCAGCCTTCGAGTCTGCTTTTCATTACAAGTGCAGTCGAAATACCACGCATGGTAGGATCCAACACAAGCTATTCGTCCCAAACTCGCATCGTAAACCTTATATAAAAGTCGCCCGTGAACAAGTAGTATTTTATTTGGTGACCTTCAATAATTGGTGGGACTCATTTGAAACAGTCAAATCCTCAGAATCTTACTTTCAGTGTGACAACGTTAAACTTTAATCCTTAAGTGTCACCCAAAACATTATATCCCAAATATCGTATAATATTTTTGTAAAATAGTAAATTGTTTAAAATAAAGTTTTATATGAAAATAAAATTTAAGGTATAATAATAATAAAATATTATTTCAAAATTTATAGTTTCTGAAAAATATAGAAGTTTCTGAAAAATTTAAATTAAGTCGTACTTATTCGATTTACAAAATTTGAAGTAAAATAATTTTTTTAATATTTATGAATATCGTGTAAAAATTTCGGAATAATATAAATCCATTTATTTTAGAAAATGAAATTTATAATTTTCTACCTTTATAAAAAGAATAAGTAAAGTATTATTAAAATAAAATATTTTGTAGGTTAATAATTTACTCTATTATTATAATATATAAACAAATGTAAAAGTACTATAAAAAATTAAATATGACCAAAATTACAATTATATAAAATACATACAAAATATAGAGTACATAGAATAAATATATACATAGTAAATAGAAATAAATCAATAAAATTATATAAGTAAATTTTTATTCTTTTAAGTTCTTTTATTCATTTTCTCATTTTTCATATGAATAGAAATGTAAAGATAAATAAATTAAACAAGTGATAATTTAGTCAAGTTGAATTTAGTCGTAAATAAATATATAGCACAAATAAAATATCACGTAACATATTTATATAATATAAGTAATTTAGTCATACAAATAAGCCTAAATATTTAAGTATGCAATTTATTAAATTACTAACATAATATACTTATATATAAGAAATGTTGTTAGAAGAAAAGTTTGGTTACCTTAATATCTATTACGGAATATTTATTAACGTTATAAAGAATTAAGGTCGACAGGTCAATAATATCGTCTACGTTAGAAAAGTCGTCTTCTTCCTCCTTTTAAAGAAATTTTCGACCGAAATGATTTGACCCAAATACGGTACTAGAAAAGTGATTCCGCCAATTACTGGGTAGCTCCTCGTTCCCGATGCTCCAATTATATAGAGAAAGACGAAGGAATAATTATAGTACGGAGTATATAGTATAGTATAGTAAGTAGAAGTTTTCTTAATATATAGTATATACTATATAGTGAGTACGGAGTAGTACGTAGTACATAATATAGTACTCCGTAGTAAATAGTAGTACGTAGGAGTAGTATGTAGTAGTGTATTATGAGTTGTAGTACAACTTATAAGCAGTAGGAGTATGGTATCTAAAGTACTAGCGAATAGACAAGATTTTCCTAGGGAAGGTGATTTCGGAGAATTAGAGTGCATTTACTCCGGGTAGACAGATTATGGATAATGTCTTGATTGCTTTCGAAGCTTTCCATCATATGAAGAATATGCGGACGGGAGAGGGGTACATGGCCGTTAAGCTTGATATGGCCAGGCCAAGGCGTATGATAGGGTTGAATGGGTGTTTTTGGAAAGGGTTCTTAGGGTCATGGGTTTCGAGAGGAATTGGGTCAACCGTGTTATGCATTGTGTAACGACGGTTGAGTTCGAGATACTGGTCAACGGGCAGCCATCTTGTGTTTTTCAGCCTCAGCGAGGTCTTCGTCAAGGCGACCCACTTTCCCCTATCTCTTTATTTTGTGCGCATAAGTTCTTTCTAGCCAAATTAGGAGTGCGACAGAGAAGAAAACCCTTCGTGGGTTGCGAGTGGCACACGAGGCCCCGAGTATTTCACATCTCTTCTTCGCCGATGACAGCCTGGTCTTTTGTCGAGCACAATCCAAGGAGGGTCAAGTTTTAAAGGAGATTCTTGGCCGTTATGAAGCAGCCTCGGGTCAGCTAGTGAATTATGATAAGACAACAGTTTCTTTCAGTCAGTGTACTGGGCTGCAGTGTAGAGAGGAGGTGGCGCAGGTTCTAGGTGTTAGACCGGTTTCAAATCTGGGTAAATATCTAGGCCTTCCTACGGTCCTTGGTCGGTCTAAGCAGGAACTTACAGGTATGCTACGGGAAAAGCTTCTGCGAAAGCTTAAGGGGTGGAAGGGGATGCTCTTGTCAAAGGCAGGTAAAGAAGTGATAATAAAGGCCGTGGCCCAATCAATTTCTACCTACGTGATGAGTGTGTTCAAGTTACCTATAAGCTTCTGTGAGGAACTTCGGGCTCTAGTCTCGGGTTTTTATTGGGGTTCGGATTCTGGGAAGCGGAAAATGACGTGGGTTGTCTGGGCTAAGTTGTGTAGGCCGAAGACATTGGGTGGTATGGGCTTTCGGGACTTCCATAGTTTTAATATGGCTCTACTGGCGAAGCATGGTTGGAGACTCACAACGGAACCTGGAAGTTTAGTAGGTCGGGTCTTGCGTGCGAAGTATTATAAAAATGGCTCTTTTCTTCAAGCCCAATTGGATTCTAACCCAAGTTATACAGGAATATGGGAAGCTAAGGAATGCCTGTTGAAGGGGATGAGGCGGCACGTGGGTAATGGTGAAAGTTCCCATGTGTGGGGAAGTCCCTGGTCGCAGAACAGTCCCTCGGGTTTTGTCATCTTGCCCAGGCCAAGTTCGCTGATGGAGGAGAATTTGTTGGTGGCCGACCTTATCCGCAATGATGGGACGTGGAATATGTCGACGATCCGCAAGTTATTCCTGCCTTGTGAACAGGAAACTATTAGAGGAATATGTTTGAGTTCGAACCCAACGGAGGATTCTTGGTTTTGGAAGACGGAAAAGGATGGGTTTTTTCTGTCAAGTCAGCTTACACACTGCTCACAGGTGCTAATGGGGATGAGGTTGGCCCGTCAGACTACACACTAGAGAAGCGTCTTTGGTCTGGGATTTGGAAGGCCCGAGTGTTACCCCGTATCAAAGTGTTCTTTTGGCAACTATGCTCGGATGCTCTACCTACAAAAGGTAATAATTCCTATCGTATTCCAAACATGGAGGGCACGTGTCCTTTATGTCTTAGCGAGATTTAGACTTGTCTCCATCTTGTTAAAGGGTGTGGGTGGGGGTCAGGGACGGAGCTATTGGTAGGCCCAACCGGGCCCGGGCCCAGGGTAGTTTTGAATTTTTTTTTGTATTTTTGCCATTACAAAATAAAAAAAAAAATAAAAAAAAAATCTAGAATCAGAAGTATAAACAGAATATCATCCACCATATATTACAACTAAATATCCTAATTTTTAGTCTTTAAAATCAGTAGATTACTAGATTTCCTAATATAATATATATAAAAAAAGAACTATTCAATGTTTACCTAGTTTACAATCACTTCACATCTTCAATAAATAAGGGTAAAATCAACTAACCAAGCACAAAGTAATTGAACACGATTCTTGAAGCCCTTGACTCATTGAGCAACGGACTGAACAACGAACAAGCGGTGCTACGACGGAAGTGCGACTGTGCGGCCGTGCGGCCGTGCGGGACTGCCGGACTGGAGAAAGTGACAAAAGGGCACAAAACTTCATCCAGAATTTCTAAACAATTAAACAACCAGAATTTTTTGAGGTAATTTCTGAAATCAGTTAACCAATTTATCAATTATTTTTGATTTTTACTTGATTTTTGGTATTATATATTGATGTATTTGTTGGAATTGTTGGATAAGAATGTAAGATGAGCAATATTTATCTTTTACTAGTACTAGTATGAATGAGTGAATAAGAAAATAAGGAAAGGGAAGAAGTAAGAAATACTCCGTAGTATAGCAGTATAAATCTCTAATCTTTGAAAATTGAAATAGAGTTGAAAAGTCAAAAGTGGAAGAGTGCAGTAGGTGTCATTGTTATTTGTTAAGTACTTAAGTGTTAAAGTGTAGGCTGTAGAGTAGTGTAGGCGGTAGGAGTGTGCAAAGTAGATTGTAGACTTGTAGGTTTGTGATTTGTGACTCTTCAATTATATCCGTTTGGCTGTTTTCTTGGTGAATATACGAATACTCAAATACAGTAGATACTAAATAATTACCTAAGTTGGCGTTTTGCTACTTGTCGTCTTAATATTTTTTAATTTGAATGATTAAATGTATCATTCTTTTAATTCGAATATTTTTTTCTGTAGTTTTATAAAGGGAAAAACACCTACAATAGTTGAACTTTTTAGAAGAAAAATTGGTGAAACTTCAAGAAATGAGACAAATGAACAATCAACAAATGCGCCGAATGAAAGTCATGATACTACACATCTTGATAATAGACCTACAAAAATCTTAAGAACGGTAGAGCCTTCAACTAATTCTGATCAAATTGAACGAGATCCAGGAAAACGTAAGCAAATTTGGGAATATCCACCAGAGAAACAAAACGAAGTTAGACGAGCTTATTTTTTGAAGGGTCCATATCAACTTGTGTTTCAGCCAAAAGAATACAAAAAATCAGGTTCAGAATCCCATGGTCGACGGTTCCAAGCTTCATGGTATGATAAGTTTCGGTCATGGTTAGAATATTCACTCGAAAAAGATGCTGCATTTTGCTTTGTGTGTTTTTTGTTTAACAAACCAGATCGTCATAGGGCTTTTACTATTGATGGTTTTAGTAATTGGAAGAATGCATTTGGAAAAAAGGGTGCTTTTCTTTTACATACTGGTGCTGAACCAAATTCACATCATCAAAATGCTGAGAAAGAGTTAGAAGATTTTCTCAATCAAGAAAGACATATACCAAATATTTATGCTAAGCAGACACCTAAAGAAATTGCTAACAATAGAATGAAGCTCGGGTGTTCGATTAAAGCATTACGGTGGCTAGCTCTACAAGGTTTGGCTATGAGAGGTCAGGATGAAAGTGAGAGTTCAAGTAATAGGGGGAATTTTCTTGAACTTCTAAAGCACCAAGCCTCATTTAACACTAACATAGTGAGAAATGGTTCAAAGAATGCCACTTACACCTCACCAGACATTCAAAAAGAAATATTACAGATTTTGGGAGAGGAAGTTAAACAGACAATTAAAGAAGAAATTGGCACATCACCTTTTTGTATAATTGTCGACGAGGCAGGAGATGTGGCTGGGAAACGACAAATGGCTCTAATTTTGAGATTTGTTGATAATCTTGGTCTAGTTAAAGAGCATTTTTTCACAATCATTCAGGTTTCAAACAACAATGTTATGACACTGAAAGATAAAATATTTGAAGTTTTCAATCAGTATTGATTTGACGTGAAAAAATTACGAGGGCAAGGTTATGACGGTGCAAGTAATATGCGTGGTAAATTTAATGGTTTACAAGCAGTGATCATTCGAGAGTGTCCTTGTGCATACTATGTTCATTGTTTTGCGCATCGCTTACAGTTGGCACTAGTAGGAGCAGCAAAAGAAGTCATACCTGTGTCCCAGTTTTTCTCCAAATTATCATTTGTTGTCAATGTGGTTCTTGCATCTTATAAGAGAGTTGATGAACTTCGGAAGGCTTATTCTAGGGAGATAGATATGTTGATTGAAGATGGAGAACTTGAAACTGGTACTAGTTTGAATCAAATAAGCAATTTGCAGAGACCAGGAGATACACGTTGGAGCTCCCATTTGAAGTCTATCTCAAGCCTAATACAAATGTTTAGTGCTACTTGTTCGGTACTCTATAAGCTTATTGATGAAGGAGATACATCTGCTGAACGAGCACAAGCAACCACTGCATTAGACACACTAACCTCTTTTGAATTTATCTTCATTTTGCATCTTATGAAGAAAATTTTAGAGGTTTCAGACTTACTTTGTCAGGCTTTACAGCGAAAACCTCAAGATATTCTAAATTCATTACACCTTGTTGAGAGTACAAAGGTTCTCTTACAAAAATTAAGAGACGATGGGTGGGAATCTCTCTTAGCTGAAATTGTCTCATTCTGTGAGAGACGCAATATTGAAATCCCTGATATGAATGCCAGATATGTTGAAAGAAGAGGTCGTGCTCGTCATCAAAGGGATCATAACACAGTTGAATCCCACTATCGAGTGAATTTATTTTATGCTGCAATTGATGTGCTATTACAAGAGTTGAGCCACAGGTTCAATGAAAAATCAGTAGAGTTGCTAACTCTCAGTTGTGCTTTGGATCCTAGAGCAAATGGACAATTTTTCAATATAGATGATATTTGTAATCTTGTCCATAAATTTTATCCTGAGGACTACACGGAGGTTGAGAAGGAGGAATTAAGAGTACAATTGTATCATTATGAGGTTGAATTATCTCGAAATGAGGATATCAAGAATCTCGCGACCATTTCTGAATTAAGTCAATGGTTGGTGACTACGAGAAAATTGAATATCTATTCTCTTATTTTTAGATTAATAAAACTCTTGTTGACTCTACCTGTATCAACTGCAAGTGCTGAACGTGCTTTCTCGACGATGAATATTGTAAAGACCACTCTCCGCAACAAGATGGAAGCTGATTTGCTTGAGAGTTGTATGCTTATCAACATTGAACGCGAGATAGCGAAAAGTTTTAGTATTGATTCAATTATAGATGCATTTCGAGATTCGAAAGAACGGAGAATCCAATTTTAGGTCATAGAACTTGATCCATGTACTGAAGTACTCATTTTTTAAACGTATTTTTAATAATATTTTTGGATATTTTTGTTTATATATATATATATATGTAGATAGTGACGATTTAGTTCCGGCCCTATGCATAATAAATTTCTTGCTTCGTCGCTGGTGGGGGTCAAGGGTGTGGGATGGGTTGGGGATGGAGATAAAAAAGGAAAGTGGGCATGAGAGGGTGAGGGAGTGGGTGGAGGATGTGTGGAGGGAGATGGGGGATGGCGAGAGAGGGAAGTTTATGATGGGTTGTTGGGCTATATGGGAGACAAGGAACGAATTGGTGTTTGAGGGGAAGGGGATTGTGGTGACAAGGGTAATCAACCGTGTCCTTGATCTTGAGGCGGAACTCGATAGTGAGATGGGTGAGGGGCAATTGAGAATGGGAAATGGCATGGAAGGGAGGGATGAGGATGGGAGGCGATGACAAGTTCCACCACCAGATTATATCAAGATTAATTGTGACGCGGGAGTCTATATGGAGGGGGAAGGAGCATTGGGGTCATAGCACGTAATGATAGTGGGACCATGTTGTGGGCGGGTATCATGAGATACAGAGGTGAGTGGGACGTGAGTGAAGTGGAGGCAGAGACTATTTGGACAGGGCTGGAGGAAGCAAGATGGCCTGGGCATCGAAGAATTATTGTGCAAAGCAATTGCATGTCCGTTATTAACTATCTACAACATGCTAAGCGAGGAAGAACTTATTTATTTTGTATTATTGATGAGATTACTGCAATGTGTAGTAGTTTTGAGTCGATTTCTTGGGCTTATGTCCCCCGTGATTGTAATCAGGCTACTCATGCGCTTGCGCATACATTAGGAGCAAGCTTCAAAAAGAGGATATGGGAGGACAGAGGTCCGGCTATCGTGGATTTGATTGTATTTTCCGAGCTTCATCAATTCAATTAGTCCCGGGTTTTGGGATTCAAAAAAAAAAAACCATTAGGAGTAGTAGTGAGTTTAGTGTACCATGCATGTATGTACGTGTATATATATAGGTAAAAAGAAGAGAAAGCCAAATTGACATGGATGAATTTGAAGAGCCATGCATGAGGTGTATGCATGGGAGGGGTTGCGTGGGTAGGGTGTAGGGAGTAAAAATAGAAGACCCAAGTTTTCCAAGTTCCGGTCCGTTTCTCGTACAAACGTCTTTCTTTGTTAAAAAGTTGAAGTATAAGATTACAGAATAATAATTATGGAAACCGGAAGATTTATTTTTAAAAAGAAATTTGTGAGACGTTAAGTAAAATTGACGGTAAATAGTATTATGGGACAAAAGTTATAAGAAATCATTATTTTATGAATTCGATAAATTATATTTAAATTTTTATGAAACGAGAAAATGTCAAAACGACATGTCAATATTAAAAATATTTTCGAGTTTTAAACTTTATTTAACGAAAGATAACTTTTTTTTATAATTCAATAAATAAATTCTCATGTTTTTAATACGGAATAATTTTTAATTTTAACGAAAATAAAATATTTTATTCACGAGAATAATTTTTCAAGCGTTAAACATGGTTTATATAAATGTTTAAAATTTTAACACTATTTGAAAAATACGGGGTGTTACAATCTACCCCCCTTAAAACAATTTCGTCCTCGAAATTTCTGGCATAACTTAGGCAATTAACGAAGTTTAAGACACTACATGAATAAAATGAAATGTTAAGGTTTCTCTCGCATAAATGCCTCAGCTCGCAAGTGGCTTGCTCATATATCTGATCTCTCCGCCAATGTTTTACAAAGGTAGTGGTAGATCCTAAATTCCTATATTGTGGCAGTATTCAATATAATCTCGGGTCATTCTCGATATTAGGTTTATGGTTTGTCTTATCTCCAAAACATCACGATGTTTATATTCCTTAAAATTGAAAGGTGTTGTGTTATGGTAATACAAGTTTCTCGTAAGATAAAAGTCCATTAAAGAAGGTTATCCTATCCTACTTCTCATATAATCTGTACAGCATTCATAAACTATGATACTATTGGCCGGGTTTAATAAGACACTTCTCTCATGTTCAAATATATAGATTATACAAAACTCTGAAGTTCTCATGAAGACATTAGCATTTCTCGTTGTGGACATGCCATATGTCCACCCCGACGCGGCCACGCACGGGTTTGGGGAGGCGAATGAATCTCATGTGAGATGGATCTCGGATTGAAATTTAAATTGAAGTGGAGTCGCCACCGAACTTTGTGGGAGTTCGGGCCCGTTCGAACCCACTCTATATCTTAGTGGGCTGTGCACAAAGTACGGCCCATTCGGATCTCAGAGTTTATTGGGTTCGTCCCTTTACATTGCGATACCGATACCGACATTATCGGATACCATGTATTGAACGACCTCCCGTAGTCACCAAGACCTTTCTCGAAACCCAAAATACCCGGTTCAAGAGCAAGAAGGTCACGCAGACAACAAATTTCACCCGTCAGGTTCACCAGACTTAGATATCTTTTCATTTTTTCTTTTAGGGGGATAAGCTACCCCACTTAGACGTATTGTACCCGTTAAAGGCGTCTTCGAGTTGCGTCTGTAGCCTAGTAAGACATTACCATGAATATACAAAAAGTGGCCTAACCTTTTTTTCAAAATTGGTCCGACCTTTCATTTTTGTCCCGTTCTAAAACATAAATGTCGAGACGTTTGCACTTGTCTCCCAACGCACTCAGTCGAAACATGTCAAATTTTTACGCTTCACACATGTCGAGCCAAGCATTTTAATCGACGTACTACTTGATCCAACTCCCGTCTCAAATTAACGCATTTCAAAGAATCCGAAACACATTTTTCATACTTTCATGCAATCCTAACGCATTGAAAACAACCTAAAACTACGAGGAAATCGCAAACAAATGGAACCTGAAGTGATTACTTGACAATCTAGGTCAACATTTCACAAAACAAAAACGCAAGGCTAAACTAATCAATTCAAATACTAAAAGTCCTAAAAATACACAAAATATACAAATACATACACAAATCAAGTTCACAAACTAAGGAGGACCCCTAGAAGCCGCGCTTATAGCTATCACGAACTCACCGATGTTGTCGTCCAAACCTAAGTCCTCCAAAACAAAGGTAGAAGACTCACTACCATCCATCCCCGACAGCATATCTAAGGTAGTTGTCTTGGGAATCCCTCTAACATCCTCGGTAGTGCCTGTAACGTGACCCTCAGCCTCGACCTCCCTCTCCATCTCAACCCCTTCCCTGGCCTCGCCCTGCGCTGAGGTCTCAAACTAATACCGGGCCAACCGCTCCTTGAGTTGGGCAATCTCGTCGTCCCGAATGCAAGAGCTGTCGCGTCTCGGCCACCTCCGCCTCGAGCTCGGTGACCCGAATCTCCAGCTTCCCCACCATGTCCGGGGTATCCTGCAAATACACCTATACCTTAGGAAAACATACAAATAGCCTAGAAAATCAACCCTAAGTACACATACTCACTGATCGAGGCCCCGAAGTATCATGGAGGACCCTCGAATCATACGCCCGGAAGCAGTTGGCAGCCTGCCACAACCGCTAATGGCAAACTGACGAAACCTGAAAGGCGAAACCAGACAAGTTAGCCAAACAAAACCTAACTCTTAGAACCCAAACTCAAGGCAAAAAAACCAAAACTTACCCGGTATACTCGGTCACACAACTCTATCACGTCGTTTAGCTCCTCGACAGAACACGGGGGGGAGAGGCGCAGTGAACTCTATCCCGGCTGCATCTACCCTAAGCAGCGTCAAGGGGAAGTCTGGGGGCTGGACAGCGTCAGCCGGATCGGCCAACTAAAGGAAAAGCAAACCGGTCAAGGACCAAATAAACACTAACCCATAAAACAAAACGAGCACTAAAACAAAAACGAGTTCTTACCACGAGAAGGTGGCAAGCTAGCCGTTAGCTGACGTGAGAGAGATAGGAGGCGCCAGGCACTAGTAGCGCATCACCTCCTTCTCCGTCCCTACCCTCGAGGACCTCTGTGGCGGTCGGTGGTCTAAACATGGTCCGGAGAGAATCAACCGGCACCCTAAAATTGTCATATAAGCATTGACGCACCAACCGTTCGCCCAGATACTAAAACGGGCGAAACAACGCGGGAAGGAGCATCCTCCAGTAGCTACTAGGCCTCAACTCCGCCATCACATACCTGGGCACACCCTCATTATCGACCCAAGGACGGTCCACAAACTACACAAACATAATTGACGTCTCAGTAATCCTAAACCTAGGACGCTGTTAAATAAAACGAGCTGAAAGAAGGAGACTTACATCCTCGAGGCCCAGCTGGTTCACCAACACGTTTTCCGTCAAGTAGTGACTCGTCGTGCTCTTGGCCTTAGCCAGTCTCCACTCGATCCCTGCCGGAAACCTACCTGGACGAGCCTACACCGTCTTAGGTGCCAATCGAGGGAAATTAAAGTAAATCCAAGCCTACAAAACCCAAAGGAGAACATCGTTAGCAAAGCTAAGCCAAACTAAACAATACCCAAAAAGCGAATATAGAGACAACCACTAACCTCCAGTACGAGATGCGGGCCCACGATGTGCAAAGCCGAGGCTGATTCCACCTGCAATGGTCTCACCATGACTTGCAAGCAGCGAGTCATCTCCGCAAAAGCCGCGGTTACCTAATCAAAACGTCCTAGTTGATCTAGATTAGCCAGGAAAGGCAAAATCCTAGTACTAAACCTCTCGCCCTTATCCGAGAAGTGGGTCGATCCTAGGAAATACCACAACCACAGCCGGGCATCCTGCTCCGGCGTGTTCGGTGCTCGACCCTTTAATACCGCCACCCTCTCGAAGTGGTCGGTAACGTGCGAACTCACCAGAGCATGAGGCGTACTATTAGCCTCACACTCCAAACAATCCCCTATCCATCCCCGAACCTCATCGCTATCTGGCTTAGGGCTCTTCGCAGCCCATCTAATCAACTTCAGACCCCAGGGTAGGCCCGTGATAACCCCGAAGTCCTCCAAACTCATCCTGACCTCCCCGAAAGACATGTGGAAGGTCGAGGCATTGTCGTGAAAGCGATCTACCATTGCTCTAATCACCATAAGGTTGAACTTGGCCTAGTAAACCATCAACCGGGCCCAGTGTCCTACTACAGGGCCTAGAGCCGTCTTCGCGATAATCTCCTTTGCCGCGGGACGGAGCTTTTGAGAATATATCTCAAGACATGTCGTAAAACCCGAGAAGGTCCTCATCGTGCCTACAAGCTGCAAACTAAGGTAATACAAACATAAATAAAACAGACTAAACGGACCAAAATCAAAATTTAAGGCCTAAACCAATATCCATGAGTCGAGATACTCACCAGGCCATGCACAATACGGTGAAAGATGTGCAAGTCAGAACGAAACAACAACTGATGGTTGTCCCAATCCTGAGCCCACTGAGGATCCTCATAACCAATCTCCTCGTTCTCTTGCGCGGGAACCGGAACATGAGCCCTCCAAGCAATTGTCTCAGGCAACCTACGCTTCCTTACTCTATCGAAGTCGGCCTCATTTGTGGCCTCTAGATCACGACGCTGCAGGGGAACACTTCTTCGTCTCCTACGAATCTCACGGGGATTCAATGAACTCGTCCCGGCGGTCTTCCCGCTAGTACCAGTCAAAGGAGCTCCCTCAGGACACTCGGTATCATCTCTAGCTGCTAAACCAAGCAAAAATACAAAAAAATTCCATGCCTCATGTCAGGCTAAAACAGCTCAAACAGGTCAAAATAAGGTCAAAATTTCGGACAGAGATATCAAAATTCCGAAGGGCCCGCTAACACCCATTTTCGATCCCGATCAGAATGGAAGTGGTTTCAGGGAAATCCGACATCGTTACGACACGTTTTGGTCCGTCGTAAGTCACACAAAACCTCACGGAGGGTCCTAGAAGTCATTGTAACTCACAAAGGTCGACATAGAAAACACCCACAACATCATAAACACTAATCGAGCAAGATAACGAAGGACAAGTGCGAGAATAACCGGGAGAACAGTCCCTAACCCTAACATTTCAGATTTATCTCCATAGGAGGCCATTAATACACCTCAAGACCTAGTATCAAGCTTATAACTACCCTAACAAGCTCTATTCAGTCCAAATTTAACAATGGGACCAAGCATAAACATTGAAACTTAGCAAATTCAAAATGCCCAAATTAATTTTTTTTAGGGTTTAACAAAATCAACTCACAATCGAATTAAGCATAATCGACAATAGGCGAGTAAGGAATATAACACCCCTGATTTTTAAAAATTTTAAACTAAATTAAAATTATGTTCTTATTTTTATTTTATTTACGATTAACTTGTAAATCTTAAAATTATTATAAAACGGATTTATCGTTTAATCGTTTCAAACTCCTAAAATTCTATTTATCTTGGAAACTCTTATATTTAAAACATATTTTTTATTTCTCTTTTGATTTATTTTATATATTTAATTTAATTCTTATCAGAAGTCTATTTCGGCGATTTAAATTCTTAATTCTTTTATTTATTTATGTTTAAGCTCGAATTTCTATTTTGGCTCGATTATTTTTAGTTTCGTCGAAACATTTATTACCTTTCCTCGAGAAATCAATTTAATTCAATTTGTCGAAAATTTATTATTTATCGGGAAATACTATTCCATCGTCTAATTATGTATAAGTCTCGTTTTCGTCCCCAATACTTTATTTACTCATTTTATTTGACGGCCCGATTATTTATTAATTTTAGTAACTCATTTTAACTCGATTCGTGGGTCAGTCAACTTATTGTTACGGAATTATTCTCTGACCCAATTCACTTAATTAGGTGAGTCATCCCTTTTCTTCATTTCTTATTCCTCCACCGCTTCCCCTTTTATTGTTTTGCTTCCTCTGCTCACATTCAACGTATCACCTTTAACTCTCCTTTTGCCTCTTCATTCTTCCCACATTACAGACTTTAACTCCCGTTCTTTTTCATTTCTTTTCCTCCGTTTCACCGTCTTCATTCATCCTTTCTTTTCGTCTCTTTTTCATCTCCTTCTTCTCTACTTTCCTTCAGCACTCCCCTTCATCGTCCTCGGTCTGCGTTTTATCGTTGCTGCTGTTCCGTACATCTGCTACTGTCACGTTCTTCTGCTGCTGTTGTCGTCATGGTTGTTCTTCGACACATCTACCCTCCTTCCTCCTCTGATTTCGTGCACCTCTTCCCCGTCCAAGGTCAGTTTTGTCGCCCTTTACTGTCCTCGTTGTCTTTCTCTATTTCGATTCGTTTTACTGCTGCGTTTTTTTGGTGTTGCTGCGTCTGTCTGTTGCTGCTACTTGTTTGTTCTGCCGACTGCTGTTCCTTGTTCTATTCCGCCTTTTCTTCTTCTTCTTCTTTTTCGTTCTACCTCTTTTCTTCGTCGTTTGCTGCTGCGTTTGCCGTTTGTTGTTGTCCTGTTGTTCATTTTATTCTTGCTCTCTGAGTTGTCGATTCCTATCGTTTTTCCTTCGTTTCTGTCCTGATTTGTGTCCTCTTCGCTGCTGATGTTTGATCTTCTTCTTCGTTCTTCTTCCCCTCCATTGATATCTCGCTGTTTTGTAGTTGATTTGTCTTCCTTGTTCGTCGAATGGATGCTACTGTCCAATGTCACTTTGTCCTTCTCGCCTGGCTGCTACTGCGTTTTATAGGTCTTCTTTCTCGTTGTTCTTCTCCCTTTCTTCTCTTTCTCGTGTTTTCATGTTGTCGTCCTCGGTTCTTTGTTCGGGTCTTATTTCTACTTTCATGGTCATCACGTTGCTGCTCTCGCTTACGGGTTCGTCATGCCTTGTTTTCGCTGACTCTTTCCTTGTTTTCCATTCGTCGCGTCGTGCCTGTTGTTGCGCTGCTGTTTTCTTGCTGTTCTGGTTGGTGTTAATGTCGTCTTTTGGTGTTGTTTTGGTTGTTGTCTCGTCGCCTCGGTTACCGTGTTTATCAACTCAGTTCTTTTTCGTCCTCATATATCGGGTTGACACATCAATTACCTCTCCGTCTTGTGTCAAATACTCGTCCCTTTGTTCTTCCCTTATCTTGAGTTTGAATATCGTCTTTCCGACCCATTCGTATATTTTTTAATTTCCCTCCTTGTTTTGGGTGTATCTTGTTTCCCGTATTCAACCCATGTCTTATTCTTACGTTTTGTCAACTCGTTTTTCGTGCTGAAGGCTGCTTAGAAGACTAGCGATTTGGAGCTTGGACTAATCAAGGATGAGTACGTGTTCGATTTGGTTATCGACCGAAGGTAACTTTAGGGCGTTACTCGATTTATATCGTATGTTTGAGTAGTAGTATGTAGTAAATATTTTAAATTCGGTTTCTCTAATTTTAGCTATATATTATTGCTAATTATATTAAAATTTTAAATCGTATGCCTTATCAATATTTTTACAACTTTCGATATTGTTTTAAAAATCGTTAGTAATTTTATTATTAATGATCGTTATAATATTTTGTTGGTTTTCGTGAGAGTAGTAACTAATTAATATCGATTACATATTTTCGTCATATTTCGTTAATTTCTAAAAAACTTTAACTCAAAATCGTATTTTTATATTATAATCGAGATTTGTGTACTCGTTCAATAAATTAACTTTCGTTTCACGGTTTATACTAATAAATATGAAAATAGTCGATTTAGTTTTAAATATATTTTTAGTCGAGACTATTTTCACTAATAATTTCCAATTGATTATTTTTAGTAAAATCAGTATTATTATTGATAAAATCTATTTGCTAAAACTAATTTGAAAGCTTTATAAAATCTCGTTTAATTTATAAAACTCGTCGACTCAATTAATTTTGATATCATTCTTCTTAAAACATCTCTTTTCTAAAATTCATTGTTTTAACTCGATTTCCTAATTATTTATAAAATACTATATACTGACTTATTATATTTTATTTATATTCTGAGTAACGAATTTAGAAATATATTAAAGTTACGATAACGACGATAATAATAAAATTTTAATTCCGTTAGAAATGCTATTCTTAATACATATCACTTATTTTAATAACTTACGTATTTTCTGTAACAAAATTTCTATTTTAAGCAAGTTTCTAAAAATAGTAAGTTTCTATTTATAGAAGGTTTCCCTTTTAATATAAAATGGTTATTTCTTTTATCTTCATATTATTTATAATGATTTCCTCGACAAAAAATATTATTTATAATGATTATATCTCTTATATATATCGATAATGGTTGCTTTGGAGTTATGGAATAAGGACAAGTGTGAGGTTAGAGTAATAATCTGGGGGTTTACGGTTTTGTCAACAACTATAAGGCTAGTGTATCAGGAATCGGTACATTAGTTGTTGAATCGGGTGACACGTATCCCGGGAGTTGTGTACATTTTGACCTTAAGCTTAAGCCTCGCAGTAAGTCGCCGTCATAAGTTGAACTGGATGACAGGTAATCCCAGGAGGGGTGTGCATTGTCTTAAACTAGGGTCACGCATTTATAAGTCACCGTCCTATTACGGTTGAGTAGCCTAGTTAAAGACCGAAGTTTGATTTGTTTGAACTAAGTTCCCGAAGCTAGTTTTTAGTATTCTCCTAGTAAAAGTCTAACCTTCTACACTGAATATATCCATAACGCCTTTTTGAATATATTTTTTTTATTATTATCGATACATTTTGATTATATTTGCAGGTTGGCAAATATTTAAAGTTTTCTTCTGAAAACTTGTTATGCTGATTTTATTATTCCAATATGTAAAGTTTTCTCTGAAAGCTTATTTTTATTATATCGTTTTAATGTTTTCCATTTTAATTATTTTGATATAATAATACTATTATTTTTCCATATGATATATTATGGCTGGGAGAACGTCCGAGTTACTCCCCACTGACGTGGCTGTTATGTTTATAATATGACAGGTATTTGCTGCTGGGTTTTGGGTGTGAGCTAGCGAGTAGCGTGGATCCTACTCTTTCTTCATTCTTTTTTTTTGGTAAAGTGTAAATATATTGATATAGGAACTAAATTATTGAGGAAAAATCCTCAATTATATAAGAGTTTGTCAATCAGCTTTTTGTCCCTCACCGAGGCAACACAAACATCAGAAAAAGCTAGTCGAAAATCTTTCTTTATAGTAGCTATAATGTACTCCGGTTTCATGATAGTATGCTCCACTCTTGCCTTATTTCTAAGGTTCCAAATATTGTATATCATAGCATTCAGGAGACCATTAACCACAGCTCTTCGAACGGTCGAACGTCTTGTCGCCTCCCTCCATGTGTTGATGTTATCGTGAGGAAAGTTTATGCCAGTCCAAAGACTCATCATCTGCACCACTCGCTTGCTATAGCAGCACTCAAAGAACATGTGGTTCTTTGTCTCTGACGCATCATCACAAATGCAGCAGGAATCTGCTGTAATCGCTCCAACACGGACCAATCTCGACTGAGTATTCAGTCCAACATGCTGATACATCCAACTAATAAACTGATGTTTCCAAATCGTCCAAGTGTTCCAAATTTGCGAGTACCAGTTCACCGTAGGAGCCGGAATTCGCAGATAATCATACCCCTTTCTAATAGTGTACTTCTTGTGAGGTTCAATCAACCAAAGATTATTCACGAATGCATCTTTGAGACGCTCTTTGGTATTGCATATTTTTCTCCAGGTCCACGGCACGTCGGCAGGAGGTTCATATATCTCCCAAGTGGTATCTTTCAGGTATATGTGGCTAACACATTGGACCCAAAGAGAATCGGCCTTAATAAACACCCACCAAGCAAGTTTTCCGATGGCAGCGCGATTCCAGACAGCCTCGTTTCTGATTCCTAAACCCCCTTCCTGTTTGGGGCGGCAAATCTTCTCCCATCCAACATTTGGAGCTCTTTTATATTCTGTTCCTCCATCCCATCAAAAATTTCTGCATAAGCTTTCAATGCTCTTTATAACCGAGGAGGGCAGAATGAAGATGGTCGCCCAATAAGTGTGCAAGGATTTCAGAACCGCCTTCACGAGGACTAGACGACCAGAATATGATAATTTCCTGGTGCCTAGTGCTCTGATTCAGTTCATAATTTTATCAATCAAAGGCCTACAATCCTTAGCATTCAATTTTGTGGACTTAACAGGAACGCCGAGATATTTGAAGGGAAGGGTTCCTTCAATACACCCCGAAATTTGGGCAATGTCCCTTTTAGTGGCTTCATCGACTCCATTAAAATAGACGTTCGACTTACCAGGACTCATCTTAAGACCGGAAGCAGCAGAAAAGGTGGCGAAAGTCCTTAGAAGAACCATAATAGACGGAATATCACCTTTACTGAACATCAAGAGATCGTCCGCAAACATAAGGCTACTAAGCTTGAGCGTTGAACAAAGAGGATGAAATTTAAACCCCATATTAGTTGTAGTGTGATAAGTGTAGTTTGTATTGCCTATTTTGTAGTGTTTTGGTCCCATTTTCCTTGTGGAATCGCTCCTTGGGAGCGGTTTATGGGCTACATATGCTTCCTTTAGCTCGTTTCAGGTTCGACCGTTTATGAAGAGTTGGAGCGATTCCGACTCAATACATACACTTTTTGGAGCCAACGAAGCTAAGGAACGATAACTCGATGCCTTGGAGTCGACCCCGAGACCTTGGGACCCAATCCCGAGCCTCCGAGACCCGATCCCGAGTCCCGAGAATCGATGGGAAGCCCATGAGAACCAAGGAGGGACCAAAAAGTTCATATTGGAGGCCTACAAGACTCATCCCCGACGGGTATGGCCTCATCCCGTCCGGGATGAAGGAGCAATTGAAGGAGCTACTGTCTGTACGCCCTCCCGACCGGACGGGGCTGCTACAGCTCCGCCTTGTTTTCTTTCTTCTACTTTCCACTTGTAACCCTATATATACTCTTCCCTTATTTTGTTAAGCTTATGTTCTTCAGGTTAGGCACTTCATGAGACATTAAACCCTAGACTACTTTAGGTTAGATTAGATTAGATTAGTGTAGATTAGTCGGTAATTAGTAGTTAATCTTAGTTTACTCTTGTATTATTTGATCTCTTCAAGAATCCATCCAAGATTGACAACCTTGGTGGATGAATTTGGGTTATCTTCTATGCATGTGTTCTCCTTTTAATTCTCTTGTTAGTATGGTATAATCCTCTCTTCCTTTTTACTCTTTATCTTGTTTATTCATCCAAGTTTTAATCTTTGTTCATCTTATTGTTCTTAGTTCATCTTTTTAACTAGTTTGTTTATGCTTGTTTTGATTATTGTTTTGATTCTTCTTGTTTATGTTGGTTTTAGTATTAAATATGTTTGAGTAGATTGTTGCTAGGGTTAGTAAGGTGATTTGGGTGTTGATGGATGATTAAGGGATTGTTGGAGATGTTGGTGGAAGATTTGGGTTTCCTCTTGGTTTGATGCATATCACATGTTTGTTGAAATGCTTGAATGACTAGTAGATGCATATGCTTGTTTTTCTTGCCTTTCTCTTGTGAGTGATAGTTTGTTTGTGGGTTTGGTTCCCTCACTACGTAGCGAGAGCCCGGTGAGGACGACCCCTAGGCCGGTCTATGTAGCGAGAGCCCGGATGCGACCTAGGCCACTATAGCGTGCTTGTAACCCCGTTTGTCATGTGTGTCGCCAAGATGGGTTTTAGGTGAAACCTCTAGGTCGGTCTACGTAGCGAGAGCCCGGACCTCACCTAGATTACCCTACTACTTCCTTCACTCTAGTTCTTTCTCGACCATTCTGTTACCCCTTTGACCCCGACCTAATCCTAGCCCGTTTTCCTTATTTGTTCTCCTTAGTCATAGTCTAGCCTTCTCCCCTTCCTATCATTCTAGTTTAGTTTAGCTCATTGACTTAGTCTCGTATTTAGGAGACCTTAGTCTAGACGCCTCTTACCGTCCCCGTGGATTCGACCCGACTTACCCTATCTACCCTAGTTAGGATTAGCCGGTTTATTTATTGATCGGTTGGGACGTGACAAATCCCTACCATCATAGTGTGAGCTAGTAACCTCGTCAAGTACTCCATGCATATTGTGAATAATAATGGGGATAAGGGGTCACCTTGAAGCAAGCCTCTTTTGCCCTTAAAAAACCCGAAGCAGTCCCCATTCAACGAAATGGAATATGAAGCAGTGGAGATGCACTCCATAATGCATTTAGTAAAGAATGAAGGAAAATTCAGGGCCTCTAGCATTTGCTCCAGGAATACCCATTCAACTGAGTCATAGGCTTTCTGAAGGTCAACTTTGAATAGGCATCTAGGAGAAACCGACTTCCTTCCATAGAGCTTAATTAGGTCCTGACATATCAGGATGTTTTCTACAATGTTCCTCCCTTGTATGAAACCGCCTTGAGTGGAAGAAATGATACCTGGGAGCACCTTGGCTAACCTACTGCAAAGGATCTTAGAGATGATTTTATAAACCAAATTACAGCAGGCTATAGGGCGGAACTGTTGCACGGTCTGAGGTTTCGGGATCTTAGGAATCAAAGTAATGGTAGTGCTATTTAATTGCTTAAGTAGCCTGCCATTTCTGTAAAATTCATGCACAGCCTCACAAACATCATAACCGATGATATCCCAACTTGATTTAAAAAGCAGGCTGGAGTAACCATCTGGACCTGGAGCTTTATCATTTGGTATACTAAAAATCGTTTCTTTGATCTCTTCATCCGTCACGAGAGCAAGCAGGATGTTATGATGTTCATCATTACATATAGCTCCATGTTGGATGATTTGAACATTGACAGGAGCCGTATTATGTGAAGACCCTAGAAGAGTCTGATAAAAGTCCAAGAACCCCTGTCGAATACCTTCAGGATCAGTCTGCAGGCCTCCGTGCTGAACATGAATTTGATGGACAGCATTCATTGCCCTCCTTGTTCTAATGACATCGTGGAAATAAGCCGTGTTAGCATCTCCTTCTTTCATCCAGTGCGCTTTTGCCTTCTGTCGGAGATAAATAAATTGAATATTATCCAGCTCACTGCACTTCACATGAGCCGCGTGTTCTAAATTCATGAGGTTGACAATGCCAGGATCAGAGATCAGAGCTTGCTGGTAAGCCAAAAGCTGAACTCTCGCCAACTCAGCCTTGATTTCCACATCCGAGAAACATCTCCTATTGAGGGCCTTTGGATGAGGCTTAAGGGATTTATGTTTTTGAGCAAGGATGTACATCCTCGTCCCCTCAAACAATTGCACCCAGTGCATCTGAATCACATTCTCGTACGAGTGATGGGTAGGCCACATGTTGGAAAATTTAAATGATCACTTATTACTCGGCCTAACCTGAACATACTGAATTAAACATGGATTATGATCAAACGTGCCCTCGGGTAAGAATGATGCTTGCAGATCAGGGAAGCAAATGTGCCATTGTTGGTTTACAAGAACTCTATCCAATCTTGAGTAAACCCTATCCTCTGGCTTCTGTTTATTCGACCAAGTATAATACGCACCAACAGACGTACAATCCAGCAGGTCACGGTGTAGAATGCAATCCCTGAACTGGTCCGCAGCTACATGGTTGAATCCTCCACCAAGTCTCTCCTCAGAAGTGAGTATACAATTGAAGTCCCCCCTACTGCCCAAGGACCATTCATCGTATCAGCAATTCTGTTTAAGTTACACCACAGAGGTAGCCTTTCATCAGTACCAATGAACGCGTAAACCATGGTTATATGGAAAGACTTCTGATTGACATTATCATCCACCTTCAAGTGAATAAACTGCGGGTCATACTGCAAAATATTTACATTAAAGAGCACCGGATCCCACCCTACCCAAATCCTGCCACCAGCATGAGTATGAGAATTAGTGGTGACGCTCCAATTATTGAAGATGACCAGAGCATTATTTTGATTACGAGGCTTAACCTTGGTCTCCAGCAAAGCGAACAATCCTACCTTATTAGCCAAAAGAAACTTATTAATAGTTATTTGTTTTTGGCTTTTATTCATGCCTCTAACATTCCATATGGCTATTCTCATGGGATCCTTGAATGATTAAGTATCCTCTTTCCAACATTCCTCGAGTTAGACCCTCCTGTAAGCACTTCCCTAAAGGAAGGACTTGTAGGACTGTCCTCTTCACTCTTTTTAGCATTATCATGTCTTTGGGTCAGAATAGTTGTGAATTGCTTATTCTGATCACCCTTGACAGGAGAACCAGTAGAATTCCCAACTGGCATTAGGACATTCCACTGGATAGAAGAAATCACCTCAGGTATGATCGACCCCGACGAGATTTCCTCCTTACCCTGAATCAAAGTGATCACCTCTATCCCTTTATCTTGAGTATCTTTGGGTTCAACTAATTTTGCAGTCTCCTTCCTCCTCCATATAAGATTCTGAGATTTCGATGCTTTAGTTTTCCTGCATTGCTTCACGTCATGTCCCATTCCCGAGCAAGCTGCACATTTAATCGATTTCCATTCATACTCCAAGGGAACTTCCACAAGTTGAGAGTTTTCATCCCGGAATCTGATTTGGTCTGGAAATTTTTGGTTTACTGCTACCTCAACCAGCACTCTAGCATAACCCAGGCGGGTCTTGGCAACAGTCGCTTGATCACATTGCAAAAATTTCCCCACCCTACTAACGATCTTGGGCAAACTGTTTCCCCAAAATTTAAGAGGCAGTCTATGCATTCTAATCCATGTTAGAACACATTTAACATCCTCTTTTTCAAGATCAATATCTGGTTGCCAACGCCTGATAATCACAGGCTTGCTGTCAAATAAGTGAATACCTGCCTGTAGAACAGTTTCTTGTATTTGTTTAGTTTGGAATCTAACCAGAAAAACACCATTAGGGAGAAACGAAATGGTGTCAATAACATGCTGCTTCCAAATACGTCTTATGTATCCCTCAAAAACCGACCAAGGTGGATTAGCCCCAATAACAAATCCATATTTTTCCAGAACTCTAATTCATCTTTGACATCGTCCTCCGTGAGTTGTAGCAAATCCTCCTGGTCGTCCTCCACAATTTGCACAATCTTACGTCCATGCCTGTCGAACCAGTCACCCATACCATCATCAACGTTGATCTCCGCCGGTTCTGGTTCAGCATTAGTCTTATTTTGACTATTCTCAGGGAAAACGTATGGAGCAACAACTATGATTGTGATCAAACTCCCATGCTTAAGAGCGTTTTCATCATCTGGACGCGAGTTATCCTTAGTATTCAATTGTTTCAAATTCCCATCTTTCTCCTTACTAGAGTTCTTATGCTTAGTAATGTTACGCAGGATTGAAGGTGTGACTTCCATAGCCATGGCACAGGAATCCTTGAGCCGCACGCACGTTCAAATCTCCAAGGAAGGAGAGGTTTTTCCTTTTCTCTTTCTTCATTCTTGTAATTTATAGATTTGTATAAACCCGTTTGGAGATTTTACTTTTAGCCCTTTTGTAAAAAGAGGCATTTGTATTGACTTACCATTTCTTTTAATAAGATATAGTTTGTCGGTGTGTTTTAATCCCAACTCTACAGTATTTCTGGCACTGTATTGCGTTAGAATTTCTAGGGGATTACAAGGAACACTTATCTGACGTCGACATATTCGTGTATGGCAAAAATCGAGATGGAAATCGGTTGAACAAGTCGAGAAAGCAAGATTGAGGGGGAGGGGTTCGTCCTCCCTTCGCTAATTTTAAAGAGGTTTGACCCACAGGAAACCAGGCGCCTCAAGTCGCACGTTCGTATTCTGGACCGCTGGGGACTAGGCGCCTGAATTTTAAGGAGCAGCAGGATGCGCACTTAACTACTCAACGCAAGACTAAAATAAGAGCAAACTAAATACATTATCGAACACTTGTAACGCACACACTCATAAACCAAGCAAATAAACAATGACAAGGCAATTTACTAACCGATACCGGCAGCGCAAGTTTATAAACACCCTCTAAATCTGCCCAACGAAATAATAAAACAACAACAACAAGAACAAAAAAAAACTCGACTAACAGGAATACTCATACTTGAGTACATAATAAATCCGAGCAAAGCAGGCGAATCCGAGCAATGTCCAAACAAATCCGAGCACGTAGCAAACCGGAACAAAGCAAGATAAATTCGAATGAAGCAAAACAAGTCCGCAAGGCAAATTTAATTTAATGAATATAACTAAATATCTTCAAACGTTTTCGAGCCTAACGAGTCTTAGTTATCTTGTGATAAGTGTAGTTTGTAGTGCCTAATTTGTTGTGTTTTGGTCCCATTTTCCTTGTGGAATCGCTCCTTGGGAGCGGTTTATGGGCTACTTATGCGTTCTTTAGTTTGTTTTAGGTTCCCGAGAACATTCATGAAGAATTGGAACGATTCTGACACGTTTCATACACTTTTGGAGCCAACGAAGAGAAGGATCGATCACTCGATGCCTTGGATTCGATCCCGAGACCTTGGGACCCATTCCCGAGCCCCTTAGGCTCGATCCCGAGTTCCGATAATCGATAGGAAGCCCATGAGAAGCAAGGAGGGACCAAAAAGATAATAATGGAGGCCTACAAGGTCCTTCCCGGGCGGGATAATGCCATCCCGACCGGGAAGGAGTGTGCAATTGACGATGCTCCTGTTTTGAGCTCTTCCCGACCGGGAAGGGGGCTTCCCGACCGGGAAGGGGTCCTTCCCGACCGGGACCATGCCTTCCCGACCGGGAAGAGCCCAGTTCAGGCCCGCGTCAACTCTTTTCTTCTCCTTATTCATTGTAACCCTATATATACCCTTCCTCTTGTATTCTTAACAAAATGTTCTTCAGTACCCATTAAACCCTAGACTAATTTAGGTTTAGCCTAGATTAGAGTAGATTAGTCTTTAGTTAATCGTTAATCTTAGTTTAATCCTTGTATTAAGGGAATTCTTCAAGATTCAACCAAGATTGACAACCTTGGGAGATTGTTTTGGGTTTTCTTATTAATGCAAGTTTCAATCTTTCTTCCTCTTGTTAGTAGGTATAATCTTCTTATTCCTTTTACTTTTAATCCTTGTTTAATCTTTCAAGTTTCAATCTTTGATTATTGTTTATTGTTCTTGTTAGTTTCATTATGTATGTTTTGATGTTTGTGTTGATTTCTTTTGTTATGGTTAGGATTAGCTTCATTATGTGTGAGTAGACTTTTTGTCGGGTTAGTAGGGGGATTAAGTGTTGATTATGGATGATTAGGGTTTGATTGTGGGTAAAGGTGGATTCTTTGTTACTAGTCACATATTAAGAGCACCATGTGTTTGTTGAATTGCATGTTAGAGTAGTAGTTGCAAATGCTCCTCTTGCTTGTCTTCCTCTTCTCATTGTGTGATTGATTTGTGGTTGAATCCTTGTGTATTGGGTGACAACTTGCATAAGTATTTGTGTTTTGTCTTTGACACGAGAGTGCGGACATTGGCCTTGACTCGAGAGCGCGGACCAACCTTAGTAACTAGGTGAAACCTACACCCTCGATCTCCCAACTATCCTACTACACTTGTGACCCCGACCTAACCCTACCCTTTTCTTATTGGATTTCTTCGTTACCTTAGTTGTAGTCATAGATTCATCCCCTTCTTATTGCTCTAGTCTAGTTTAGCTCGTTGACTTAGTCTTATGTTTGGGTGACCTTAGTCTAGACGCCTCATTACCGTCCCCGTGGATTCGACCCGACTTACCCTAGCTACGTGTTAGGTGTAGTTGGATATTATTTGTTGGTGGGGATCCACGGCAAATCTCTACCATTAATTTGGCGTTGTTGCCGGGGACGGTGCTAGTTTAGACTTTGTTTTCCTAGTTACTTGACTTTGTCTTTTGTTTTGTGTTTTTATTTTTGTCCCTTTGCTTCTTGTGTGTGTGAAGTTTATTTCCTTCTTGTCTAGTGCCCAAAAAGCACTAGACTTCTCACGTTTGCTCCTAGTCCACAAATTTTGCCTAGAGGTGGTTGCCATCCTCTTCTTTACAACTCAGAGCCGCATAAACGGACAGTTGCTATATTGAGAGGTTTCCAACCGGGTACAAGCCAAGATTTCGAGCAAGCATGAGGTTTGATCTAAACTCCCCACACTTAGGAGCAAATATGAGCTACTCCTCTCCCTCTATGGATCAAAGCTATGACATGATGACCGTTAATTACTATCAAGCTTCTTGGGATAATCAAGACACCAATGGGTATGAGCTTCAAGGATATGGAAACGGCTACCAACAAGTGAACGCTTATCAATCATATGATCATGGTGGCTATTACTCTAGCAATCAATGTGAAACCACCATGTTTAATCATGATTCACCTCATGGAAGCCAATTTCCCCAAAACCCACCACATTACCCTTCACCTCAACCACAATATGAACCCCATAACCCACAATACTACCAATCACCTCAACCTCGCTACCAACAATATGATGCCCCACTCCTTGGATATCGTCAAGATTTTCAAGGAGCATTACAAGACCCGAATGACCACCAATCGCCAAACATGGAGTTGTATCAATCGATTCTTCAATTGCAAAGGAGCAACCAAGAAATGGCCATTCAATTGCAAAAGAACCAAGAGGAAGTCATGGCCCAATATCAAAGGGAAACCGAGGTGACGGACGCTCGAATGAATGCGTTAGCGGTTAAAACCGCAATGTTTTTAGCCCGAACGTCACAACTTGACGATGGGTGCTCGCTTGAGCAAGAGGAGCAACCTAATCATGAAGCCGCCGATGAAGTCCCTTTTGGAAGTGAAACTTCCTTTGAAGAACCTCAATCGTCCACCCAAGAAGAGACGAATGAGGATATTACCCGTGGTGAAGGCATTGTTGGTAAGAATTGGAGGAGGTTAGTGAGTTGGATGAGTTGGTGGAATTTGTGAAGTTGTTGGGTGAAAATGACAAGCCCAAGTTGCCCTTGTCCGAGAATGTGGATAAGCATCAAGAACCCCTTTTAAGTAAACCAAGCAATAGTTTGGAAGAGAATGAAACCGCCGGTAGAAGTTTCAATTCTTTCCTCCAAGATGATGTGGGGACGAGTGATGAAGATGGGGAACCACAACTTGAGGAAGGTGTTGGGATGTGCAACAAGGAAATGGGGCCAAAGCCGTTTTTTGTGCCTCATGATGAAGACTTGAAGCTTGCTAGTGATTGGAGACGGTGCCTAGGGAGGAAGAGGTCGGTGAAGCTCGTAGGATGGATAGACCCCGGAGACAACACGAAAGATGACGTTGGGTCTTTTGAGGACTACTTCTTGCCTCCACCTTTGAGGCTGATAAGTGTAGTTTGTAGTGCCTAATTTGTTATGTTTTGGTCCCATTTTCCTTGTGGAATCGCTCTTTGGAGCGATTTCTGGGCTACTCATGCTTCCTTTAGTTCGTTTTAGGTTCCCGAGACCGTTCATGGAGAATTGGAACGATTCCGACTCGTTTCATACACTTTTGGAGCCAACGAACAGAAGGAACGATCACTTGGTGCCTTGGATTCGATCCCGAGACCTTGGGACCCATTCCTGAGCCCCTTAGACTCGACCCCGAGCTCCGAGATTCGATGAGAAACCCATGAGAAGCAAGGAGGGACCTTAGAGCTCATATTGGAGGCCTAGAGACCCTTCCCGGCCGAGAACAAGTGCCTTCTCGGTCGGGAAGGAGTGCAAGAAAGAGCAGGCCACTGGAGGGGCCGTCTCGGCCGAAACCAAACTCGTCTCGGGCGAGACCACACCGTCTCGGGCGAGACCACATACATCTCGGCCGAGATGGACCCAGAAATGCGCTGTTTCGCTTTTCTCGCCTCCCTTACTCTTGAAACCCTATATATACTCTTCCCTTGTTTTGTTAAGCATATGTTAGACATTAGAGACTAAACCCTAGATAATTTTAGCATAGATTAGTGTAGATTAGTCCTTAGATTATCGTTAATCTTAGATTAGTACTTGTAATTTGGGAATTCTTCAAGATCTTCACCAAGCTTGACAAACTTGGATGTTTGTTTTGGGTTCTTCCATTTATGCAAGTTTCTTTCTTCCTTTCTTCTCTAGTATGGTATAATCTCCTCTTCCTTCTTCTTAATCTTGTTTTTATCATTCAAGTTTGATTCTTTAGTTCTTGTTTTGTGTTTTGTTCATTGTTAGATTAGTTTCTTCATGTTTGTTTTGATTGTTGTTTTGATTCCTCTTGTTAGTGTTAATTCTAGATTAGATATGTTAGACTAGTGTTCTTGCTAGGGTTAGTAAGGTGATTAGGGTGTTAATTAGATGATTAAGGGATTGTTGGAGATGTTGGTGGAAGATTTGGGTTTCCTCTTATATGATGCACATCACATGTTTGTTGAAATGCTTGATTGACTAAGTATGTACGAATGCTTGTTTTTCTTGCTTTTCTTTTGTGGGTGATAGTTGTTTGTGGGTTCGGTCCCCTCATTAAGTTGCGAGAGCCCGGTGAGGACGACCCCTAGGTCGGTCTAAGTTGCGAGAGCCCAGATTCGACCTAGACCTATAGCGTGCTAGTAACCCCGATTGTGTTGTGTATCACCGAGTTGGGTTTTAGGTGGAACCTCTAGGTGAGTCTAAGTTGCGAGAGCCCGGGCATCACCTAGATTACCCTACTACCTCCTTCACCTCTAGTTCTTCCTCGACCATTCCGTTACCCCTTTGACCCCGACCTAATCCTAGCCCGTTTCCTTTGATAGTTCTCTAGTTTTAGACCTAGTTTAGTCCTTAGCCTCCTCCTTAGAATAGCTTGTCTCGAACCTAGTCCTAGACCGTAGCATACCCTAGTCCGACCTCCTGTCCCTGTGGATTCGACCCGACTTACCCTAGCTACCCACTAGGTATAGTTGGTTTTATTTGACGGTTAGGATTCACGACAAATCCCACCCATCAGAGGCCGTGGAGGTTAGCTTGGCTCGAGCACTCTTTGGGCCTTCATTACGATGTCGGTCGTGCGTTTGACTTGCTCCTCCAAGCCCTTGAGGGCTATGGCTGAAGAATGAGAGTCCACCATCCTCGGTTTGACGGAGTTCCTAAAGAACCGTCATGTTGTATATTCTTCTTTCCTCTTCTTTAGAGTACTTGTGTTTGTATTTGTGTGATTTATCTCTTGATTTTGTTTGTTTTGTGAAACTCTTGTAATTAATTTGGTATTTTGATGAGCGATGTGAGGGAGGGATTTTGATGAATGCTTTGAGCTTGTTTGTTAGGTGTGAAGTGAAGATGAATCCTAGAGAGGAATGGTTGTGGTTAGAGTTTGGATTCTGTGTTAGGGAGTCGGTTTTTGAAGCTTGGGATAAGCTTTTGGGGTCGTGGAGGTCATGAATACTCTTCCCGTCCGAGAAGGAGCCTTCCCGACCGGGAAGGATGTGTCGTCCTGACCGGGAGGGAGCCATCCCGATCGGGATGAGGGTACAAGAAATGGAGTTTCCTGTGGAGCCATCCCGACCGGGAAGGGTGTGTCATCCCAACCGGGACCATCCATCCCGACCGGGATGGCCCCCCTACTCCTCCTTTTGCCTCTTCTTGGTCATGAGAACCCACCCAACCACTTTTTACCCCCGCCCAACCTCCCTACCTATCCTTGCCCTTATCGTACAACCCATATACTTCATTTACATACCCTCACCTCATTTTCTCTTCACTTTACACCGAGCTTAACATCAAATTCTACCCCCTCATACCTTTACTACCTCAACCATGCGTTATTATCAAGTTTGAAGCGGGATGACAATGACGAAGACAAGCAAAGTGCATATATTGATCTATGAGACAATGGAGCGAGTGAGTTGCTAACCTATTGGTACGACAACTATCCTTTCTTTTCCGTCTTTTATCGCTTGTTTTCCTTTTTGTTTGTTCCCTTCCCCATGTACACTTTTGTGTCGTGGTGTCATGGTGGCCTTCGAGGCCTTGGTAGATTATTGCTCCCGACTCTCGATGACGTGACTACGTCGAGAGTCATTTCAAAATCCAAATTTACAAGGTTTTCACCCTTTTTTGTAGGATTTAGTCGGATTTAGGCGGAATCCGGGCTAGGTGACTTGATTACACGTAGTCCTCCCCTCCCATTTCCTTTTATTTCCTTCTTTTTATTTCTTCCCCAATCCATATCTTTTCTCGTCTCGGCCCATGGTGACTTGACTACACCCCGGCCGGACACATTCTACCCTCTTCTCCGCTTTCTTTTTTATTTTTATCTTTATTTTCATAGTTTCTTTTCTTTTCTTTGGGCTCTCCATACACTACGATCGAGCATGAGTACATTGCTCGGTTTAAGTGTGGGGGAGCGATATTCTATCATAGTTAGTTTTATTTTTGTAGTTTTTCGAAAAATCTTTAAAAAACCCTAAAATTTTGAAAAAAATCGCAAAAATCAAAAAGATTTTCTTTTGTGTGTTTTCCTTTTGTGTCATTATGTCGTATATTTGTTTTGTTGTGCGTGTTTTGCCTCCCTTCTTCCTTATAGGTTGCTTAATCACCGTTAGCTTTGTAGAGCTTTCAAGACATCCGGTAACATCTCTTCACCCCTTTTTCCTCTTTGTTCCTTGTGGAGTTTGGAGGACATTTGTGATGTTGGGTGCTCGGGTGGAGCCTTGTGCATACTTGTAGTTGATTTGGTGACTTGTTTGGAGATTTGGAGTGGTGTTTGTCTCATTATGTGTTTGTTTTGTTATGTTTTTTTTTGTTGCCTTTGTTTCTTTTCCTTTCGTGTTCGTCATATATTTGTTTTGTGTTGTGTAGTTGTGTCTAGTGTGTAAAAAGGTTTTCGAAAACACGGTTTTGAGGCTAGTGTGCAAGTGTTTACTTTCCCTTTCTAGTGGTATGAACCGAGTCTTGGACTTTAGCCTAGTAGAATGACCCTAAATCAATGATTTCGTTGGTCCTTTATTTTGAGTCCACCTAGGTTACTAGGGATTTACTACGGGATTTACATTCTGACCATTATGACCACCCACGGTGTGAAAAGGCCTTGGTTGCCGAGTCCCATCTCTTAGGTGACCATGTTCAGAATTGTTTGATTAGTCCAAGTTCTCTTCTTTTTGTGGGTTTGAAGGGAAAGCGCGCTCCCGACTCACCCATTCCCCTACCTCCTACACATATCCACAAAATAAGATGCAAATTGTTGAAATCATCTTTCTTCGTTGCGCAACTTAAATCAAGCCAAAAGGGCAAAGAAAAGAAAAAAAGAAAGAAAAAGAAAGAAAGAAAAGATTGAAGAAAAATAAAAGGCAAAAAAAGCCAAAAATAAAATAGAAAAGAAGAAAAAAAAAGAAATGGCATGGCAACACACAAAGCAAAAAAAATGCAAAAGAAAGAAAAAAATGCCAAAAAGAAAATCGTCTCACAAAAAGATCTTAACCCCACAAAAATAAGTCTTTTTCCGACTTTTACCGTGAAGAGCCTACCAAAGGACCGAGTCCCCAGGAAGGATGATAGCGGTAATAGTCGGTCTTCCCTCACTTTGCAAATATTTCCACCTTTTTACTTGGACTAGTTAAGCGGTTTTGGACATGGGACGACCCTCTTGGCTCATCGATAAAGGGGGCGGGGTCTCACTTACCTACAGTGTCGACTAACACCGTGGTTCATCCTTTTTCCATCCCGCCGATCGTCCCGTAGTACGTTCTTATAAAGTTAGGAGGACCTAGGTAAGTTACCAACGTTTTTATTGCTTTATCGTCATACTATTAGGGTTTAGTTCATTTCGGTTTGTATTATTAGCTCGGGAACATTGTCACTTGCCTTAAGTCTTAAACCGGTGTTTCATTCACCGCTTTTTAGAGGGAAGCGGTATTTATTTCTCTTTGGGTGCAACCATTTATTTGTTTGTTTGTGTGTTTGTTGTTTATGTGTTTTTGTGTCCGGTTGCATCCACAGTTTTGTCGCAAGACCTTACTTGCCTTGCGGAGTACACTTTTCCTCTAAATGTACTCGCGTGAGTTGAAAGGGCGTAGGGTGAGCTAATACCCGCTCGGCTAGTTTAGTAGTTAGTTTGTGCTTACTCGAGGGCGAGTAAGGGTTAAGTGTGGGGGAGTTGATAAGTGTAGTTTGTAGTGCCTAATTTGTTGTGTTTTGGTCCCATTTTCCTTGTGGAATCGCTCCTTGGGAGCGGTTTATGGGCTACTTATGCTTCCTTTAGTTCGCTTTAGGTTCCCGAGACCATTCATGAAGAATTGGAACGATTCCGACTCGTTTCATACACTTTTGGAGCCAACGAAGAGAAGGAACGATCACTCGATGCCTTGGATTCAAGCCCGAGACCTTGGGACCCATTCCCGAATCCCTTAGGCTCGATCCCGAGTACCGAGAATCGATGGGAAGCCCACGAGAAGCAAGGAGGGACCAAAAAGTTCATAGTGGAGGCCTACAAGGTCCTTCCCGGGCGGGATAATGCCTTCCCGACCGGGAAGGAGTGTGCAATTGACGATGCTCCTTTTTTTGAGCTCTTCCCGACCGGGAAGGAGGCTTCCCGACCGGGAAGGGGTCCTTCCCGACCGGGACCATGCCTTCCCGACCAGGAAGAGCCCAGTTCAGGCCCGCGTCAACTCTTTTCTTCTCCTTATTCATTGTAACCCTATATATACCCTTCCTCTTGTATTCTTAAAAAAATGTTCTTCATTACCCATTAAACCCTAGACTACTTTAGGTTAGATTAGCCTAGATTAGAGTAGATTAGTCTTTAGTTAATCGTTAATCTTAGTATAATCCTTGTATTAAGGGAATTCTTCAAGATTCAACCAAGATTGACAATCTTGGGAGATTGTTTTGGGTTTTCTTATTAATGCAAGTTTCAATCTTTCTTCCTCTTGTTAGTAGGTATAATCTTCTTATTCCTTTTACTTTTAATCCTTGTTTAATCTTTCAAGTTTCAATCTTTGATTATTGTTTATTGTTCTTGGTAGTTTCATTATGTATGTTTTGATGTTTGTGTTGATTTCTTTTGTTATGGTTAGGATTAGCTTCATTATGTTTGAGTAGACTTGTTGTGGGGTTAGTAGGGGGGTTAAGTGTTGATTATAGATGATTAAGGTTTGATTGTGGGTAAAGGTGGATTCTTTGTTACTAGTCACATATTAAGAGCAGCATGTCTTTGTTGAATTGCTTGTTAGAGTAGTAGTTGCAAATGCTCCTCTTGCTTGTCTTCCTCTTCTCATTGTGTGATTGATTTGTGGTTGAATCCTTGTGTATTGGGTGAGAACTTGCATAAGTATTCGGGTTTTGTCTTTGACACAAGAGTGCGGACATTGGCCTTGACGCGAGAGCGCAGACCGACCTTAGTAACTAGGTGAAACCTACACCCTCGATCTCCCAACTATCCTACTACACTTGTGACCCCGACCTAACCCTACCCTTTTCTTATTGGATTTCTTCGTTACCTTAGTTGTAGTCATAGATTCATCCCCTTCTTATTGCTCTAGTCTAGTTTAGCTCGTTGACTTAGTCTTGTGTTTGGGTGACCTTAGGCTAGACGCCTCGTTACCGTCCCCGTGGATTCGACCCGACTTACCCTAGCTACGTGTTAGGTGTAGTTGGATATTATTTGTTGGTGGGGATCCACGGCAAATCCCTACCATCATCTTGTAGGCAATTTGTGTTGGAGCGGATACTTACAAGCTCAAACGTTTTCGAGCCTAACAGGTCTTAGTTATCCTGAAGGCAATTTGTGTTTGAGCGGATAATTACACGCTCAAACGTTTTCGAGCCTAACGGGTCTTATTTATCCTGAAGGCAATTTGTATTTGAGCAGATACTTACACGCTCAAATGTTTTCAAGCCTAACGGGTCATAGTTATCTTGAAGGCAATTTGTGTTTGAACGGATACTTACACGCTTAAACATTTTTTAGCCTAACGGGTTTTAGTTATCCTGAAGGCAATTTGTGTTTGAGCGGATACTTACACGCTCATATATTTTCGAGCCTAATGGGTCGTAGTTATCCTGAAGGCAATTTGTGTTCAAGCGGATACTTACACGCTCGAACATTTTCGAGCTCTACGGGTCATAGGCATCCGTAAGGCAATTTTTTTTACATTTTCGAGCCCCACGGGTCATTGGCATCCGGAGGGCAAACCTTTTTTAAAATCCTCGAGCCCGATGGGTCATAGGCATCCGGAAGGCAAACTCTTTTACATTCTTGTGCCCTACGGGTCATAGGCATCCGGAAGGATAAATTTTTTAAATAAAGAAAAACCTCGAGCCCGACGGGTCATAGGCATCTTGAAGGTAAACTCCTTTACATTTTCGAGCCCTACGGGTCATAGGCATCCGGAAGACAAACCTTTTTTTAAAGAAAAACAAATCCTCGAGCCCGACGGGTCAAAGTCACCCGAAAGGCAAACTCTTCTACATTTTCGAGCACCACGGGTCATAGGCATCCGGAAGGCAACTTTTTTTAAAAATCCTCGAGCCTGACGAGTCATAGGCATCTGGAAGGCAAACTCTATTACATTCTCGAGCCCTACGGGTCATAGGCATCCGGAGGGCAATTTTTTTACATTTTCGAGCCCGACGGGTCATAGGCATCCGGAAGGCAAACTGTTTTATATTTTCGAGCCCTACAGGTCATAGGCATCCGGAAGGCAACCTTTTTAAAGAAAAAAAATATCCTCGAGCCTGACGGGTCGTAGGCATCCGAAAGGCAAACTCTTTTACATTTTCGAGCCCTACGGGTCATAAGCATCCTGAAGCAAAAACTTTTTTAATTTTCGAGTCTAACGGGTCATAGGCATCCTGAAAGCAAATTTCCATTTTAAATTTTCGAGTGTAACAGGTTATAGGCATCTTGAAGGCAAATTTCTTTTTGATATCTTCAAGTCTAACGGATCATAGGCATCCTAAAGGCAAACTTTCAAATTTTCGAGTCAAACGGGTCGTAGGCACCCCGAAAGCAATTGTTCAAGTGGATACTAAGACACTACAACATTTGTTAATCCATGCCTGACAGATAATAAGCATTCAAAAGGCAAAGCAAACATCTTCATGCCCAGCAAGTCATAAGCATTCGAAGGGCGGTCCAAACTTGAACGGATTCTGATGGGAGTTGACCAAGTACCACGGGTCGCCCGCCTGCAGGGCCCCGGAGCGGTTCGCCCCCAGGGCGAATCTAGAATCACCCGTCAGCCCTCCCTGCGAAGGACTATGGAGAGAACCCCGAAAGGCTTGCGCCTGCCGAGCAGGGCCCTTCTGCCAGCCGAGCAGGGTCTCCAAGTCCCCAACGTGCTGGTTTCCAGGGTGCCCGAACCCCCAGTACAAGCAGGGGAATCCGAGGGCCCATCCGTCATTCCGCCTCAGGTAATGGAAAGTGGGTGGACGAGGAGAAGCCACGTGTCGTCCTCACGTCCACCCATTCTCCCGCTCTTTTCCCTCTCTTCCTTTCTCTCTTGTGGAAAGGTATAAATACCCACTCATTTCCCACTTAGAGGGGGTGAGATTTTCTCTCTCTAGACTCTTACTCCTAAAAACGCCGCCTAGTTCCTCACGAGCTAGGTTCATCAAGGCATTCACGGACTGACTTAGGCATCGGAAAGGGTTCCCTCGGACGACCTCCGAGGCCCTGTGCGCTACTTGTGCAGGGAGCAGGCTCGATCCGCCGGGGAGGTCCGATCGTAGGAGAAGGGAAAGGAGGGATCAAAGGAAATTAAGCAAGCAATATCCGAATACTGGGAACCCGAATTCATAGTCGGGTTAACTGATTCCTTGACCGGAACAATTTGGAGCCGTCTGTGGGGAAGATCTAGGTTGTGCTCACGAGATTACCCACAAAATCAACCATTCCAAAACACAATTAACCACTCAAAATCGAATATGCCGGAAATTTTCGACACCAGCTCGGTGGCGAACCCGCCCAAAGCCACCCAGTATGGCATGCCACCGGAGGTAACGCCCGCTGCCACGATTCCAGGCGTGGGGCGAGCCAGCCACCAGGGGGCATCGGGTCAGGGGGCAGTAACCAAGGCAAGGCAGGGGGGCAACCCGAGGCCGGTTTTGAACCTCACCCCTGCTCAGATGGTACAGACCGCAGCGTTCTTCTCAGCCATGTTGGATCAGGAATTCACCCCGGACGATCTGGTAGGCAGGGTCGCCACGACCCCAAGGATGCTCCACTTTGAAAGTGGAGAAGGAACCAGGGGCACAAAGCGAACCGCCGTCAGAAACGTTCAGAAAAAGGCTAGGAAGACAGCTCAGGCTTACGCACAAGTGCAAAGGCGAATCTCAGAAGCCCGTCAGGAGCCCCCTGCACCGCAGGAGGTAGCTGGTCTTGAGGGCGCGTTCTCTATTCATACTACAGAGTCCACGGCTGCTCGTGAAAGAGGAGGCCTATCCCAGGGCCTGAGGGATCGCATGAGGCACAAGGAGCCAGTGTCCAAACGCTTGGGAGAGAAGCAAGATGTATTCTCCAGGCTGACACTGGTTGAGGGATTGCGGCCTGCCCCCGGGCTATCTCAGAGCCTGCAATCCAGGCTCAACAACGGCCAACCCATGAGACCCAGGCATCGTCAGGGTGATAACCTCGAGCCTACCCAGAAAAAGCGCTCGCGGTATCACTCCCCTTCCCAAGACAATGAGGCAATTAGCAGGCCGAGGCCCCCACCGAGGCATCGCACCCCTGAGAGCAGGCGACCGACCCCTGACAGAAGGGATGACTACGGTCGCTACTCAGACGCGAGCAGGTCAAAAATGGTGGGCAGGCCAACTAAGACCCCGCTTCACCCTGAGGTCCAGGCGTACCCTATCCCGAAAATTAAGATGCCAACTGTAAAGTTCGACGGAACTACAGACCCGGAAGACCACCTGGCTGCGTACGAAAGCCACATGGGCATGTACGACGCCGACGACGCAGTCTGGTGTAAAATCTTCCCCACCACCCTGGTAGGCCTAGCCCAGGGTTGGTTCAGAGACCTCCCGCAGGGGTCAATCTCTTTCTTCATCGAGCTAGCAGAGATGTTCTTGGACCAGTATGCTGGCAACAAACGACAACGTCTCACCCGCTTTGACCTGATGACTCTCAGGCAAAAGAAGGACGAAACTGTCAGGGAATATCTGAAGAGGTGCGACTTATCGTTCCAGCAGGTGAAAGAAATTGACGATCCGACAGCAGCATATGCACTTACCAACTCCCTGCTACCCGACGAAATGAAAAATCAAATGATCAGGGCCCAGCCTGAGACCCTGGCCAAAGCCAGAAAGATTGCAGAGGGGTTTATGCTGCAGGAAGAGTTCCACAGCCTGCCAGAGACCCCCGCCGGCCCTGCAAGGCAGCCGGGGGGACCGCAGGGTGGACGCGGGAGAAACGAGTCCGGAAGGCATAGAACTGAGGAAGGGGATACCCCTAAATAGGAGGGCACTGTCTACCAGCCCAGGTTCGACAGTTATACAGCCCTTAACAAATCCAGGGCAGAAATCTTCGAGCTGGAAAAGGAAACCGCTAGTGGAATCGCCCGAGCAAGCCGCGCAGTCCAAGAGGGGACCCCAAGAAATTCTGCACTTTCCACGACTGCGTAGGCCACACCACCGAAGAATGTCGCCACCTGAAGGACGAGATTGAGAAGTTGATCAGGAACGGCTAGTTGGCCAACTACACAGCCAGGAACAAAACTCAGAAGGAGACGCCCGAAAAACCCGAAGGCTCGGTACAGAATCGCCTGGTAATCCATGTGATATCAGGGGATGCAGAAGGTCCAATCAGCCGAAGAGGGCAGAAAAGGCAAATTCGTGATGCTGAGAAACCATATCTGCTACGCTGAAAGAGCAGGAAGCCCAAAAGGAGTAACGCTGAGCATCACCCCCGAGGATGCAGAGCGGGTGGTGTATCCCCACAGCGATCCCCTGGTGCTATCCTTGGTAATCAGCAACCATATTGTTCGGAGGTGCATGGTGGACACCGGTGCCTACACGAATTTGCTGTACAAGGACGCTTTCGACAAAATGGGTCTGGAGAAAAGGCATTTACGACCTGCCCCTAGGTCGTTGTATGGGTTCAGCGGAGCAGGCGTATTACCCGTAGGGATCATAGACCTACCTGTAACATTTGGGGAGGGAGCTGCTGCCATAAATGTCAGGGCATCGTTCGTTGTAGTAGATGCAAAGTCTGCTCACAACGCCCTGATCGGCAGAGTCACCCTGGACGAAATTGAAGCGGCCATATCCATCAGGGCTCTCACTATAGCCTATGTGACTGATTTCGGCCTAGAGGGGAAAGTACGCGGAGACCAAGAGTCGGCCAGACAGTGCTACTCCGAGGCCCTGCAGACTCACGAGAGCGAAAGAAAAGGAAAAAGAAAAGCCGACAGTTCCCCCAGCAGAGAAGGCGAGATTCCAGCCGGTAATCAGGCGCCAAACCACCTGGAACCTGGGGAAGAAAGCATGCTGGTGGACCTGGAGCCAGGGAGGCAAGTCCTTGTAGGGGCTGACCTGGAGGAGTCCTACCAGGGTGAACTGGTCGAGCTACTGAAAGAGAACAAGGATGTATTCGCCTACTCGGAGAATGAAATGCCAGGGGTCGATCCAGCGTGCATTGTTCACAGGCTGAACGTAAGCGCGGACTCCCGCCCTGTGAAGCAGAAAAAGCGGAACATGTCCGCAGAAAAAGACTTGGCAATCAAGGAAGAAATCGAAAAACTTTTGAAGGCAGACTTTATAGAAGTTTGTGACTACCCTGAGTGGCTGGCAAACGTGGTCATGGTCAAAAAATCGTCAGGCGCGTGGAGGATATGCGTGGATTTTACGAACCTCAACAAGGCCTGCCCAAAAGACTGTTACCCGCTCCCCAGAATCGACCAACTGGTGGACGCTACCAGTGGGTATACTATGCTAAGCTTCCTGGATGCCTTCTCAGGGTATCATCAGGTGTACTTATGGCAGCCAGACAGAGTTAAGTGCGCATTCATCACTAGTTCAGGCACCTACATGTACAAAATGATGCCATTCGGGCTGAAAAACGCAGGAGCCACGTACCAGCGCCTGGTCGACAAGGTGTTCGAAAACCAGAAAGGCATAAACATAGAAGCCTATGTCGATGACGCCATTGTGAAGAGTAAGGGAGACAAAGAGCACTTGGCAGACCTGCGGGAGACCTTCTCCTCCATGCGCGCCTACAAAATGAAACTCAATCCGAAGAAATGTACATTTGGGGTGCGCTCTGGAAAATTCTTGGGTTTTTTGGTCAGCTCTCGAGGGATAGACGCTAATCCCGAGAAAATTCAGGCTGTTCTGGACCTTCCTGAGCCAAGGACCATCAGGGACATCCAACGTCTGACAGGTCGCATGGCCTCCCTGGCACGGTTCATCGCCAGGTCAGCAGACAAGTCAACCCCATTCTTCAAGGTACTGAAAGGCAACAAGCAATTCAAATGGGAAGACGAGCAAAAAGAAGCGTTCGGGCAGTTGAAGGAGCATTTAAAGAAACTCCCCACCCTGGCAAGACCAGTGGCGGGAGAAAAGCTCTTCCTTTACATTGCTGTAACCAACGTGACAGTCAGCGCGGTCATCTTAAGGGAAGAAGCAGGCGCTCAACAGTCCATATATTTTGTAAGCCACGCCCTGGGGGCAGCAGAGAAGAATTATCCTATGGTCGAGAAAGCGGCCTACGCGGTTGTTATAGCAGCCAGGAAATTGAGGCCATACTTCGACGCACACCCCGTCGTGGTACTAACAGACCAGCCCCTGGAGAAGGTGCTAGAGAAATTTGAAAAATCAGGCAGACTGCTAAAGTGGGCTATCGAGTTGAGTGGACTGGGGATAACATACCAGTCAAGAACAGCCATCAAGGCCCAAGCCCTGGCCGAATTTCTGGCAGAATGTTCCCACTCTGAAGACGATAGCCCAACCCCCGGCGAGTGGATCGTATACACCGATGGGTCCTCAACGACCAACGGAGCAGGGGCAGGGGTAGTGTTGACCAGTCCGGAGGGGACCGACTTTGAGCATGCGCTCAGATTTGTCTTCCCCGCCTCGAATAATGAAGCCGAGTATGAAGCAGTACTTGCAGGCATCAACCTAGCCAAGGCTGCAGGCGCAGAGCGGGTCGTTCTGGCCACAGACTCCCAGCTCATCGCCAACCAAATAAATGGAGAATATGAGGCTAGGGACCAAACAATGGCCGTGTACCTGGAAATGGTAAAAAGGGAATTATCAGGCTTAAAATCATATGAAATCAGAAAGATCCCCCGATCCCAGAATAACAGGGCGGACGCCCTGTCAAAACTGGCTAGCTCCAGCCTGCAAGATATAAGAAGGTCAGTATGGGTGGACGTCGTCCAGGAGAAATCTACCGTCTCCCGTCAAACCGTCGGAGCGGTGGAAGAAGCAGGGCCTGAGGATTGGAGGACCCCCATCATCCTGTTCAAGAAACACGGAATCTTACCGACCGACCCCGTACAAAAAAGAAAGATGCCGGCAAGGGCTGCATGGTTCATCATAATAGGAGAAGACTTGTACAAAAAATCTTTCTCGTCCCCTCTGCTCAGGTGCCTGGGGGCAGAGCAGGCAACGGAGGTGTTGGATGACATCCACTCCGGAATATGTGGTCATCACATAGGAGGAAAGTCGCTAGCACACAAGGCCTTGAGAGCCGGATACTACTGGCCGACCCTGCTGGCCGACGCGAAAGACTTAACCCAAAAGTGCAGAAAATGCCAGCTCTTCGCCCCATCCATCCATGCTCCGGCCCAGGAGCTCAGGCCGATCCTGTCTCCCATCCCCTTCGCTCAGTGGGGGATGGACATATTGGGCCCCTTCGCGGTAGCCACCGGGGGAAGAAAGTTCTTGATCGTAGCTATCGACTACTTTACCAAATGGGTGGAAGCTGAGGGAGTGCCTAACATCACCGAGCCCGCGGTCAGGAAGGTGATTTGGCGGAACATTATCACCAGGTTCTGCCTGCCAAAAATGCTGGTGTTTGACCATGGAAGACAATTCGATAATGACCCCCTGAGATTATGGCTGGAAGGTCACGGCGTTGCGGTCGCTTATTCTACCGTCTGCCACCCTCAAACCAACGGGCAGGCAGAGGCATCCAACAAGCAGATTTTGAATGGCCTAAAGAAAATGGTGGATGACCTCAAGGGCAGGTGGGCCGACGAACTCCTCAGCATACTCTGGTCAATCCGGACCACCCGGAAGGAATCTACGGGCCAGACTCCGTTCGGCCTGGTATATGGTGCAGAGGCTTTACTACCAATTGAGGCCAGGATCCCCTCCCTGCGTTCCTTACAATATGACCAGGCTGAAAATGAAGTAGCGATGGCAGAGGCCTTAGATCTGGTCAGTGAGGTGAGGGAGGAAGCCAGTACCAATATCGCCGCCTACCAGCAACGAATGAGGAAGGGCCCATACCAGGTAACTTAGCGCTAATAAGAGAGTGCATCAGCGAAATTTTCAGATGGGTGATCTGGTCCCCAGAAAGACACAGGCCGTCGGAAGATCGAGAGAGCACGGCAAACTTAGCGCTAATTGGGAGGGCCCATACCAGGTAACTCAGGTCTTAGGGCCAGGCACGTATAAAATCGCCAATCTAGAGGGCCAGGAGTTGAGTGCTCACTGGAACGCAGACACGATGAAGAAAAATTATGTTTAAGCAGAATCTTAAAGTAGTCTTCGTTTCTTTAAAATCGGCGGAGAACGGTCAAAGGATGTCGACGGCTCCGACCACCCTTGTGATAGATTTTTTTTCGAAGAAATGAAAGATCCTCAGTCTATACTCGTTGCCTGTTCAAAACTCACGCTTTCACACACAAACGAGCAGGGGGCAATAGCGGGAGGCCCCCCTGTTGCCAGAACTAAGGAAAATAGCCCCCCCAACAAAAATTCAGCGCCTCCATGCAGGCAGGATGCAGGCCCCCTTGACTCTGACAAAGAGCCAGGGACAGGCCGAACGAACAAGAACAGGGGGCAAGCCCCCCAACCTTGTATAAAAAACGCACACCCTGCTCACCCCTGGGCAGGCAGGGGGCAGGCCCCCTGGACTCTGACCAAGAGCCAGGGACAGGCCAAACGAACAAGGACTGGGGGCAAGCCCCCCAACCTTGTATAAAAAACGCAGCCACCCTGCTCACCCCTGGGCAGGCAGGGGGCAGGCCCGCAGGACTCTGACCAAGAGCCAGGGACAGGCCGAACGAACAAGGACTGGGGGCAAGCCCCCCAACCTTGTATAAAAAACGCAGCCACCCTGCTCACCCCTGGGCAGGCAGGGGGCAGGCCCCCAGGATTCTGACCAAGAGCCAGGGACAGGCCGAACGAACAAGGACTGGGGGCAAGCCCCCCAACCTTGTATAAAAAACGCAGCCACCCTGCTCACCCCTGGGCAGGCAGGGGGCAGGTCCCCTGGACTCTGACCAAGAGCCAGGGACAGGCCGAACGAACAAGGACTGGGGGCAAGCCCCCCAACCTTGTATAAAAAGCGCAGCCACCCTGCTTACCCCCGGGCAAGCAGGGGAAGGCCATACTTTGGAAAACGAAGGAAGTAGAAATAAAGGACAAACATTCAAAGATTAATCCAGAAAAGAGTAGAACGGTTTTAACAAAGCCCAAAATAAAGATCCAGAAAGGTCAGAGCATTACAGACAAAGCTGGCCATTCTAAGGCTCAGCATAAAAAGTTATCAACAAAGAGTAAAGGCCTAGGCATCAGGGACACCATGATTAGAACCAGCAGGCTCCTTGGGGGTTCCAATCGCTAGAGCTTCATTCTTGGCAGCATAAAGGTTTCGAAATGCGTCCTCGTCAAAGACAGGAAACATTTCCATGATTACCTCCATAACAAGCTCCAAAGAGGAAGTAGCCCCATTTTCAAAGCTCAAGTCTGTGGCAGGTTCAGCTTCCTTCAGGATGGCATCTTTCTCATCTTGCCACCCAACCTGAGCCTGTTTGAAGTCCGAGCTGGTTTTGGACAGTTCTTCCTCCAGATCAGCTGCTTTCTTCTTGAGATGCTCCATCTCAGCCAGGGACGTTTCAGCACGCTCCACTGCCAGGCGGCTCTCCTTCAGCTCCACCTCCAGCTTGGATGCCTCCCTTACAGCCTGCTCCCCCTGAAGTCTCCACTGACTGGCCTGCCCCTTCACTTCCTCCAGCTCGCTCTCCTGCTTTGTCAGCTTTTCCTTCAAGCCAATGATCAGGGCCACATCCCTTTCAACCACGGCTAGGCGGTCCGGAGGAGGGGCCCCAGGGGTGACAGTCAGCTCCTCGTCACTTAGACGGCTGAGGGCCGCCAGCTCGGCAGAGGCCTGCAGCACCCTAGAAGTACGCTGTATGTACTGAATCACCTGGTTGGAAGTATTGGTTATAGACTTGATGAGGCGGTCTGCCAAGACAGTACCAGAATCCGAGAGTAGGCCTGATACATCAACACTATCGCCTGCAGCACAGTGGAACTCTGCATTCTCCTCCAAGAGAGAAGTACCCGGAACGTCGTGAGCAGGGCGTTTCGCCTCCGGGGTCTCCACGTCAGCCTCTAAGTCAACCATAGGCACAGTCCCTTCCTTTTTCTACGGACCAAGGGAGCACTCTCTCCAGTCTGCTCAGAGTCCGCAGGGTGAGACCCCGGGGAAACGTGAGTCCCAGCAGGGGAGGCATCCTGCCGGCGAGCATGGGAGGGGGTCGCCACGGAGGTAACTTCGGCCTCCCCACCCTGAGCACTGGGAGAAGGAGCCGCCGGCTTTAGCCGGGGAGGGAAGGGGAGTCGTCGGCCAGAAGCGAGTTCCTTCACAAACCTCATCAAGTTCTTCTCTCCCTTCTTGAAGTTGGAGGGAAGAGAGGGGACCTTTTGAGCAACAACAAATTCCTCAGTCAAGCCAAGCCTCCTCACCTGCTTCCTCGTCCAAAGGCGAGAAGCAGCACCTGCAAGACGAGTAAAAAGCCAGTTAATGAAACAGGGATGGTAACCTCGAGAAAAATCACCAGGCCAATTGAAGCCCCTAAACTACCTTCAAGGCCGGGAATCAGGCCCAGCGGGGTCAGATATTCATCCGTGGTGATAAGATCCGCGTGAGGAAGCCAGAAAGCAGGCACGTTGGGGGGGAGCCCCCTCAGTAACCTTAAACTTCTCAATCAAGTCTTCGTCTGCCTGACTCAGCTTCACCTTCAGGTCTTTTCCCCCGACACCCGGATGATATTCCTCACGGGTCTCCATGCGAGTATGCACATGATTTCTAAAATGCCTAGGGATCCGCCACCTTGAGGCACTATGGACATACAGAAAATTGTCTTTCCAGTCTTTCAGGTTGTTTAAAGCCGGCCAGACCAGAGCGTATTTTTTCGACTTCAGGATGGACCAGTACCCAGGGGAGTCATCCCCCCTTGATGAAGACACCATTTGCAGCCAAGTCATGGCACGCAGGGCATCAATAGAGGGCCCCTCCCCATGGAAGAGGCAGGTCCAGGTATAAGCCACCAGGGTCCTGATCGCTGAGGCAGTCAGCTGGGCAATGGCCACATTCATCCTCCTAAAAACCTCCTCCAAGAAGGGGTGAATAGGGAATCGTAGGCCGAATTCCAGGCTTTTGTGGTAAACAGCCACACACCCGTCAGGAGGGCAGCACACCGTATCTCTCTCCCCGGGGATTATAACAGTATACCCCTCCCCAAAGTGGTAGAATTTCTCAATCTCCCCGGCAGCATTACTCTCCAGAATCAGGTCTCGATTCTTGGTCTCAGGGTAGGTTCTCAAAGGAACCAGGTATTTGTGTTTATCCAAGAAGTACCTTCTCCCTTTTTCCCTGGGAGCAAGGCTGGCAATGGTAGAGGGGTCAATCTCCAATGCACCTTCGTCGGAGTCGACGACGTCAAAAGGAGCGGGTTCGGGTGAGTTGGCACCCCCATCTTCCTCGGGACGATTTCCCCCGCCGGGTCTGACCCCTGAGGAAGAGGCTAAGTCGGATCTCCCCCCTCTCCTATCCTCCGTCCCTCCAGACGACGGACTAAAAGTGAGAGCGCGAGCGCGAGACATTCTACTTCGCGAAGGAGTATGAGAAAAAGGAAGAAAAACAAAGAGTTGGAATCAAGATTCTAACCTAGAAAGATGACCGTCGCCGAAAAAAGTCCGAAGTTAGGCGCCCCTCGAAATCCTGAAAGAAGTTCTCAGCAGCAAAGAGAGTGAGGAAGAAGCGAAGGTTCTGGTTTTGAAAATGCTAAAAAGGGAATTAAGGGAAGAAAATGGGCTTATATAGGTCTGGGCAGTCGAAGGGTCACCTCTCTCTGCAAAACTCTCCCCGTAAATCACCCCCCACGTGTCACACCTCTAACAACCAACCTCCTCATCCCAAGAAAGCCTCGAGAAGGCAAATAGACGCCAGGAACATTTATTCTCTCAGTGACGTCACTCTCCCTCTATTCGGATAATAATAACAAAAACAAAAGCAAATAATAAAAATGCTACATGTAAACAAAGCCGCCTGATCTTTTCATTAAAATTAAAGAAAACCCGAAAAACGGGCAAGTTACATGGCATGCAAGCCAGGAATACAAAAAGAGCCTCTATTTCCGGCTCATTATGCCTGCATACCTCGGGCAGGCCTAATCATCATCAGAGCCCGGGGAGTAATCCCCAGGGCTGTTGTGCCCTCCAATATCAGATCCCCAGTCCCAATCATCGGAATCTTTGAAGGGACCTGCCGAATCATCATCATCCCCACGACCAGAGGAGTAACCCTGGCCGTCACTGTCGCCGGAGTCCCGGCTGCTGACATCCCAGTCCCTACCATAAGGGACTGTCTCGGTATCATCACAGGAGCCGCAGCCAACTTTCTTCCTCAGGGGAGAAGAAGGGCCCGACTCAGAAGAAGAGGACAGCTCTGAGCAGTCGGGGTAGAACTGCTCAGGGTGTAGCCATGGAAAACATTCATGGCATCCCCTGTCGAAACAACCCCCACACTGGGGGCAGCGCCTGAACTTTGGAGCAGCTAGAGAAGCCCTCTGAGGACGTTTGCCCGCTTTGATAAGAGCCCTCCTGAACTTTCGGGGACGTTGAACGCGGGATCGCCGGCTACGGCGCAGAATGAGAAAAGACGCCCGGGAGTACCTTAGCTTCCAACGCCCCGTAAAGCGACGGCTCACTACGCGAGCCCCACGGCAGAAAAGCACTCTAGTAATCCACGACATTTTCTCTGAAGGAAGAAGAAGAGAAGGTTGAAGATGGGTTGTGAAAATAGCAAAGAAACCGCAATTTATACGGAGAGAGTGGCCAAAACATTAAATGGCGCCACAACTACTTCGACAGGGGGCACGGCCAATCAGTGCACCCGCACGCTGCCCGAAAATCCGCTGGGAATCGAAAGCAATCATCACTAAAAGAACATTCCAACCTCGGGAACAAGCAGTGCATTAAATGCAAGAGTTCAAGAGTCAACTGCACCCCATCTCAAGAGACGCCTGCCAAGAGGAAGACCCCGCCTCCCTCTGGCCGGCGTGGGTCAATTGATGGGAGTTGACCAAGTACCACGGGTCGCCCGCCTGCAGGGCCCCGGAGCGGTTCGCCTCCAGGGCGAATCTAGAATCACCCGTCAGCCCTCCCTGCGAAGGACTACGGAGAGAACCCCGAAAGGCTTGCGCCTGCCGAGCAGGGCCCTTCTGCCAGCCGAGCAGGGTCTCCAAGTCCCCAACGTGCTGGTTTCCAGGGTGCCCGAACCCCCAGTAAAAGCAGGGGAATCCGAGGGCCCATCCGTCATTCCGCCTCAGGTAATGGAAAGTGGGTGGACGAGGAGAAGCAACGTGTCGTCCTCACGTCCACCCATTCTCCCGCTCTTTTCCCTCTCTTCCTCTCTCTCTTGTGGGAAGGTATAAATACCCACTCATTTCCCACTTAGAGGGGGTGGGATTTTCTCTCTCTAGACTCTTACTCCTAAAAACGCCGCCTAGTTCCTCACGAGCTAGGTTCATCAAGGCATTCACGGACTGACTTAGGCATCGGAGAGGGTTCCCTCGGACGACCTCCGAGGCCCTGTGCGCTACTTGTGCAGGGAGCAGGCTCGATCCGCCGGGGAGGTCCGATCGTAGGAGAAGGGAAAGGAGGGATCAAAGGAAATTAAGCAAGCAAAATCCGAATACTGGGAACCCGAATTCATAGTCGGGTTAACTGATTCCTTGACCGGAACAGATTCTTATACATCCGAAAATCAAAACACATGAACATAACAAACCAGGACGAGATAGCAAGCACGAAATCGAGCCCCGATAAGCGACCGCAGGCAAGGACGTCAGGTATGATTTTAAGCCTTGGCCGGCGAGCCTCAACACATAGTCCAACGGACTTAAAATGACCCGACCGAACAGCCACCAGGTCGTAATCCTCGATAAACCTGGGTGGCTATACTTTGACTTTCCCTTGTCCAAGGCTCAGTCAAAGTGGGGGCTTCTGTAGACAAATTGGTGGCTGCACGAGTGCCCGACAAACACCCGATGATGATCTGACTGCAACGCAACACGAGATTGCTAGATAGTTTTTCTATAGAACCGATCAAATAATTACTCGGAAAGATTAAACTAACATCAAGGCAGCATTAGCCGTGTCATTACGGTCGCGTCGACACTAATTAGAGACAATTCCAACACCGGGACTCCGAATCGGTCCCGAAATACGCAAAATCAAACCCGAATCAGCGTACCAAGCCAAGTGAACCTCAGGATGCACACCCGAGGCCCACTCGAAGCAACAGCGCGCTAGGTCAAGGGGAGACTTAACCTCCAAGATAACAAATGATACGCACACTCTCGATTTTGGAAAGTATCAAAATCGTATCTTCAAATTCCCGAACGCCTCGCACCAAGCGTCCTAGGTCTCACACGCACGAGCCCAGGCGCCCGAGTTCTGGTGCGCCTGGACTCAGGCGTCCATCCGGGTGACGTGAACCGAAAAGAACTATAAATACCCCTCTCGCCACATTCATTGGACAGACAATTTCTCACATTCTCTTCTCCCTTTACTCATTACGAGTTTCTTAGCTTGGGCTCGCACTCCGACACCCAAAGCCAATGATCCACTCGATCGTAGTCCTGATAAGAGAAATCGACGCTACTCCTAACCTTCGAGCACTACACTCGATCCCGAGGTGCCTGTGTACGATTCCAAGTCTTGCACTAGAGTTCTGTCGGGTTAGCCGCAGAACCATAAAGTAGTAACGGAACTCTGCCGGATTAGCCGCTGAACTAACAAACAGTAACAGAATTCTGCCGAAATCATAAGAAGATCTAGGAGGATCCGCTCTTCGAAGTCGAATCTTCACTAGGTTGTCATCTAAACAAAACATTACGTTTCTGTACTTTTATTATGCAATTAGATAATATCAAATGTGGACACTAGGTCCATAACACGTACTAAAACATGTAACGTCCCAACTTCAACCATAAACACTAAAATACCCTAAATAGACCTGAGTAGTTCTGAGATCCGTTCTCAACTATCAATGCATCGCGTCCTGTTTAGCGTATACTCCGAGGGAGCAACTCCTCACTATGTGATTTACTTATATTTTGCATTTATCGCTTTCGTATGATTTATTGCTTTTAAGACCTTATAATCGCATGCCAAATCACCTAACACGGAATTCAAAACGTAAACAAGCTAAAACTGAACAAAGCGATGGTAGGGTTTGATAAGTGTAGTTTGTAGTGCCTATTTTGCTATGTTTTGGTCCCATTTTCCTTGTGGAATCGCTCCTTGGGAGCGATTTATGGGCTACTTGATGGTAAGGATTTGTCACGTCCCTAGCCAACAATAAAACACCGACTAACCTAGTGGGTAGCTAGGGCAAGTCGGGATCGTATCCACGAGGACGGTATATCAAGGTTTAGACTAGGTCGGCCTACAACGAGACTAGATTACCAAACAAACACAAAGAAGCGAGAAAAGGAAAACTATGATGGAGAAGAAAATGAAACTAGACTAACGATTAACTAAACGATGAAAACTAATGGAATGATGACTAACTAAGACGATGATCAAATATGGGAAGAAAGTGGGGTAGGTCGGGTTCATAGGAGTAGAAGGGTAGTTGGGGTGATCAAGGGTATAGGTGTCTCCTAATCGCTAGAGTCGGTCCGGGCTCTCGCAACTTAGACCGATGTCAAGGTGGGTCCGGGCTCTCGCAACTTAGACCCTAGTCCGCGCTCTCGCGACTAAACTATTCTCGACATTTCCACAAAATAAACAATCAATGAGAAGATGCACACAAGTATGGGAAGCATGGCCACTCCAACTCACACAAGCATATCAACAAACACATAGAGTGCCTACAATGTGACTAACAACAAAGATGAAACCTTTTCCCCTTAATCAACCCTAATCATCCATAATCTACCCCTAATTCCCCTACTAACCCCACAAAGAAACTACTCACTCATCATTAAGAGAAAACCAACAATAATAAGAGAAATCAATGTCACAAAACAAGCATCCATTATCATTAACAAGAACAATAACAATAACAATAAGAAAGAAACTTGAATAAATAACAAAGACTAAGGAGGAAAAGATTATACCAACAATAGATGAAGAAAAGATGAAAACTTGTATTAATGAGAAACCCAAATACAATCCCAAGGTTGTCAATCTTGGAACAATCTTCAAGAATCTCTTAATCCAAGACTAATTACAATAATAATCTAAAGATTAAAGAGAGGATTAAACTAATGAGAGTAGCAATAATCTAGGGTTTTGAATGATAATGGAGGCTTAAACTAATCTAGGGTAAGATAAGATGTCTTAAAATTACAAGAAGGGAGTATATATATGGGTACAAGAATGAAGGAGAAGAAAAGAAGAAGCCCGTGCTGCCTCTGTAGCTTCCCGACCGGGACGGATCATCCCGATCGGGACGGCTCTGTCATCCCGACCGGGACGGGATGGTCCCGACCGGGATGGGCTCACAGCAGCCATCTCAAAGTAGCACCCCATCCCGAACGATATGAGGCCATCCCGAACGGGATGGGTCTTGTATGACTTCCTTAAATGCTCTTTGGTCCTTCCTTGCCACTCATGGGCTTCCCACCGATTCTCGGGACTCGGGATCGGGTCTCGGAGGCTCGGGATTGGGCCCCAAGGTCTAGGGGTCAATTCTAAGGCCTCGAGTCATCGTTCCTTTATCTCGTTGGCTCCAAAATGTGTATGTATTGAGTCAGAATCTCTCCAACTCTTCCAAAGCGGTCTCGGGAACCTGAAACGAACTAAAGGAAGCATAAGAAGCCCATGAATCGCTCCAAAGGAGCGATTCCACAAGGAAAAAGGGACCAAAACACAACAAATAGGCACTACAAACTACACTTATCAACTCCCCCACACTTAACCCTTACTCGCCCTCGAGTAAGCACACACTAACTACTAAACTAGCCGAATGGGTATTAGCGCACCCTACGCCCCTTGAACTCACGCGAGTGCACTTAGAGGAAAAGTGCACTCCGCAAGGCAAGTCGGGTCTTGCGACAAAACCGCGGATGCAACCGGACACAAAACACATAAACAAACAAACATACAAACAAACACATAATCGGTTGCACCCAAAACAAAAGAAATACCGCTTCCCTCAAACAAGCGGTGAAAGAAGCACCGGTTTAGGACTCGAGGTAAGTGACAACGTTAAAGCAACAAAAACGTTGGTAACTTACCTAGGTCCTCCTAACATTCTAAAAATGTACTACGGGACGATCGGCGGAGTGGAAAAGTGAAGAACCATGGTGTTAGTCGACACTGTAGGTAAGTGAGACCCCGCCCCCTTTAGCGTGAGCCAAGAGGGTCGTCCCATGTCTAAAACCGCCCAACTAGTCCAAGTAAAAAGGTAGAAAACATGCAAAATGAGGGAAGACCGACTACTGCCGCTATCATCCTTCCTCGGGACTCGGTTCTTTGGTAGGCTCTTCACGGCAAAAGTCGGAAAAAGGCTTCTTTTTGTGGGGATTTCTTTTTTTTGTGAGACGGGTTTTCTTTTGGCATTTTCTTTCTTTTTGACATATTTGATTTGTTTTGCCATGCCATTCTTTTTCTTCTTTTCTATTTTCTTTTTGGCTTTTGTGCCTTTTCTTTTTCTTCATCCTTTTCTTTCTTTCATTTTTTTTTCTTTCATTTTTTTTTCTTTTCTTTGCCCTTTTGGCAAGATTTGGCATTTTTGGCATTCCTTTGGTAATTGAGAAAGAGAGAAATCAACAAATTGCATTTTATTTGTGTGGGTATGTGTAGGAGGTAGGGTAATGGGTGAGTCGGGAGCGCGCTTTCCCTTCAAACCCACAAAAAGTGGAGAACTTGGACTAATCAAATGATCCTAAACACGGTCACCTAGGGGACGAGACTCGGTAACCAAGGCCTTTTCACACCGTGGGTGGTCATAATGGTCAAAAGTGAAAATCCCGTAGTAAATTCCTAGTAAGCTAGGTGGACTCAAGGTAAAAGACCAACGAATTCATTGATTTAAGGTCATTCTACTAGACTAAAGCCCAAGACTCGATTTATACTACTAGGAAGGGAAAGTAAGCACTCACACACTAGCCTCTAAACCGGATTTTCGAAAACGGTTTACGCATACGACACACTTACGCACACAAAACAAAAACTCAACGAAAACGAAAGAAAAAGAAGCAAAAGAAACAAAACATAAACAACACAAAACGAACACATAAACAACATAAACACCACCCCGAGCTTCCAAACAAGCGTCCAAATCAACAACAAACTTTACAAAGCTCCACCCGAGCACACCATATCACAAACCTCCAAACATCACAAGAATTAAAGAGGTAAAAGGGATAAAAAGTGTTACCGGACGTCTTGAAAGCTTTCCAAAGCTAACGGTGATTAAGCAACCTAAAAGGAGAAAGGGAGGCAAACACGCACAACAAAACAAATAACATGACACAAAGGCACAAAGGGAAAACACACAAAAGAAAAAATCTTTTTGATTTTTGTGAAATTTTTTCAAATTTTTAGGATTTTTAAAGGTTTTTTTTTCGAAAAACTATGAAAATAAAACTAACTACGATAGAATATCGCTCCCCCACACTTAAATCGAGCCATGTCCTCATGCTCGATCGTAGGGTGCGGAGAGACAAAAGAAAAAGAATAGAAACTACGAAAATAAAGCTAAAAATCAAAAAAAAAAAAAGTGAAGAAAAGGGTAGAAGGTGTCCGGCCGGGGTGTAGTCAAGTCACCATGGGCCGAGACGAGAAAAAGATATGGAAGGGGGAAGAAAAATAAAAAGAAGGAAATAAAAGGAAATGGGAGGGGAGGGCTAGGTGTAATCAAGTCACCTAGCCCGGATTCTGCCTAAATCCGACTAAATCCTCAAAAAGAAAGAGTGAAAAATTTATAAAATTTGGATTTTTCGATTGACTCTCGACGTAATCACATTGTCCGGAGTCGGGAGCAACCACTACCGAGGCCTCGAAGGCCACTATGACATCAAGACACATAAGTGTACAGGGGGAAGGGAATAAACAAAGGAAAACAAGCAACAACAAAAACGGAAAAGAAAGGATAGTTGCCGTACCATAGGTTAGCAACTGACTCTCTCCATCGTCTCATAGATTGATAAAGGCGCTTGCTTGTCTTCATCATTGCTTTTCCGCTTCATTCTCGATAACATCACATGGTAGAGGTGGTAGAGGTGTGAGGGGGGTGGGATTTGATGTGGATCTCGATGTAAAGTGAGGTGTATAGGTCGTATGATAGGGACAAGGAGGAGTAGGGAGGTTGGGAGGGGGCATAAAACGGTTGGGTGGACTTGATTGCGAAGAAGAATCACAAAGGGGGAGCAGAGGACCATCCCGGTCGGGAAGACTGATCCCGATCGGGTTACCTCACCCGTCCCGGTCGGCACGCCTTCATCCCGGTCGGGACGAACTCACAGGAAGCTCGAAATGTGGTGCACCCATCCCGATCGGGATGGCACCCTTCCCGGTCGGGATGGGCCTTCTTCAACTTCCACAATCCCAAAAGCTTGCTCCAAGCTTCAAAAACCCGATCCTCTTGCCTACAACCCAAGGTAAACCATAGCCAATCCTCTCTAGGAGCGTTCCCACTTCACCTATCAAATAATACTCAAACACACATCAAACTCTCTCCCTCACAACGCTCATCAATCAATCCAGATAACAAGAATTCACAAAAATCCAACTAACTACAAGAAAGAGATATATACAATGAGACGGTTCTTGTAGAACTCCGTCAAACCAAGGTGGTGCTTTCTTCAATCTTTTTCAACAACCAAAACTAGTTCCATCTCCATCAAGGGCACGTAAGAACAAGTCGAAGGCCCTAGAGAAGTCTTCAATCAAGCATGTCATATAACCGACCACATCCCAAGGCTCCTCATGGCCTTGCCTTGACGTTCCCGGGGCATCCCGCTCTTCCAAGTTCAGCGACTTGAACTTGTACTTTTGGTCCTTGGGGATATACCCAAACGTCCACCGGTCCTCATGCGGCCCCAAGGGAGGCTCATCTTCTTCCTTGTCATTGCACTTCAACCTGTCATCAAGCCCATGAATTGGGCACTCATCTTCCTCCATATCGGAGTCCTCATCCTCAAGTACATAAGAGTACTTCTTCAAGCTTTGTTCCGGTTCACCCCCTAGATCGATGTCTTTCTTGGCTTGGATCATATTGCATGTCTCATCGCTATTAGGCGAAGTGTTGCCTTGGAGGTCAAACACTATCTTCTCCTCGGCTAACTCAAATGTGATCCTACCGTTCTTCACATCGATCATGGCACCCGCGGTGTGTAGAAATGGGCGCCCAAGAATAATGGGAGTGTTGACATCCTCCGGCATGTCAAGCACAATGAAGTCGACCGGAATGAAGTATTTCCCCACTCGTACCGGTACGTCCTCTAACATTCCTAATGGTCGATTGAATGATTTATCGGCCATTTGGAGGGTGAGGGACGTACATTTCAACTCCTTCATTCCGAGTCGGAAACAAATAGAATATGGAATGATGCTCACACTCGCGCCCAAGTCAAATAATGCATTCTTGATCAAGAAGTTGCCTATGGTGCAAGGGATCGAGAAACTACCCGGATCCTTCAACTTCGGAAGCGTGGAACCTTGGATAAGCTCGCTCACCACCCTCGTGAACGCTACGGTTTCTTCCTTGTCAACGGATCTCTTCCTAGCTAAGATTTCTCTCATAAATCTTCCATATGCCGGGATTTGGGTGAGTAATTCGGTGAACGGGACACTAACATCCAATTTCTTCACAATACTAAGGAACTTGTTGTAATGAGTGTCCACCTTAGTCTTCATTTGCCTTGATGGGTAAGGCAACTTGATTTGGTACTTGTTTTGATCAATCGGGGTGGACTCTTCAAAGGACACTTTCCTTTTTCCCTTGTCTTTCTCTTGAAGAGGGGGAGGGTTGTCTTCTTGGGGTTTTTCGACCTCCCAAAGGACTTGCTCCTCAATTGGATTATCAAAGCTCGATTCTTCTTGAGTTGGAGATGCCATCTCTATTGTCGGTTCTTGCATTGGCTCTTGCTCAATAGGATACGGAGGGGGGTTGTAGGATGTACCTCTCCTTGTGGTGATAGCATTTACATGCTCAAATATCGGTGTTTCACCTTGAGAAGGTAGTTGCGCCTTTTGCCTTGAGGAGCTCCCCGAAGCAAGTTGAGATACTTGGGTTTCAAGCATCTTCATACGGGCATCTCTTGACGCATTTCCCTCTTGAATATAAGCAAAGAGCTCTTGATGGGTTTTTGACATCTCCATTTGACCTTGTTGCATATCCATCAAAGTCTTTTGAATGTCGAAATCCCGAGGTGGGGATGATGGATTATGTGGAATGTCGGTGATGGCGAGAGGAGTGCCATAATCATGAGTAGGAGACCGGCTCCTAGGCTTGCTTTGTTGTTGTTGATTTTGAGTTGCTTGTTGACGGTTCCCTTGGAACCCATGAGAATTGCCTTGATTAAGGCCTTGATTGTGGTTTTGTTGTTGTTGAAAGTTCCGGTTTCCTTGGAAATTTTGGTTTCCTTGGAAACCACCTCGATTGAAGTTCCCTTGTTGGAACCCTTGCTTGTTGTTGAAGTTACCTTGGTTATTTTGCTTGAAATTGTTGAAGGGTCTTTGGTTACCCGCATAACCTTGGTAACTATCATTGTTGTCCCTTAAAGGAGGTGGAACATAGGGACGATGTTGTTGTTGATGTTGAAAGGCTTGTTGTTGAGGGACTTGATTGGAAGCTTGGTATTGATTAGAGTAGGAGGCACCTTGCTTGAACGCTTGAAAGGCGTTCACTTGCTCAATACTCCCTCTACAATGCATAGGATCATGACCAACGATTCCACAAGTATCACACATCCCAAAATATGGCAAAGGAGGTGCAAACTCCAAAGCATTAACTTCTTGAATCGGTTGATGGTGGGAGGAACTAGAGCCTTGGACTTGGTTGAGGTGGCTTTGGAGCTTCTTGTCAATAGTCTGCATGTGTGTTTTAAGTTGAGCTCCAAGGTCAATGCTTAATTTGGTGATAGCATCGACCTCATGTATGCCTCCTCAATGTGCCTTCCTAGGCGTAGAGTATTGCGAATTATGCACCGCCATCTCTTCGATTCTCGCCCATGTTTGGTCGTCATCGACCTCGGTGAACCTACCGTTGGAGCCCATGTTAAGAATAGCTCTCGAGTCCTCATAAAGTCCATTCCAAAATTGTTGCACCAAGAACCATTGTGAGAGTCCATGATGAGGGCACGATCTTACCAAAGACTTAAACCGCTCCCAAGCTTCATATAGGCTCTCTTCATCCCTTTGTTGGAACCCGGTGATGGAGGCCCTAAGCAAGTTCGTCTGTTCCGGAGGGTAAAACTTTTGGTAGAACGCCAAGGCAAGCTTTTTCCAAGTGTCGATACCCATGGTTGCCCTATCGAGTCTCTTGATCCATTGCTTCGCTTTTCCAATAAGAGAAAACGGGAAGAGTACCCAACGAATTTGGTCTTGAGTAACCCCGGTTTGAGATATAGCGTTACAATAATCGGAGAAGGTCTCCATGTGTCGGTGCGGGTCTTCGGTGGGCAAACCACTAAATGGGCTCCTCTCCACGAGTTGGATAAATTGAGTCTTTGCCATAAAATTTCCGGTATAGGCTTCCGGTAATGCACTCGGTCCCGGCAAGACATCCTCGGTGAATGTGGAGTGAGAGGAAAACTTAGGCATTCTTGGATGTAAGGGAGAAGATGGTGGTGTAGAGAGTGTTGATGTAGATGAAGAGGGGGAACTAGGAGAAGAATCACCGAAGGGATTGATGAAGGTCCCTCCGGCCGTCTCTCGAGGTGAAATGCTCAAGTCGGCTCCTTGGGCTTGCCCTTGATGAGTGGTGCTTGCACTTGGTTGAGAGATCCTAACCCGATTAATCGTCCGTTGGCGAAAGGCTCGAAAGAGTCTCTCCGGCTCTGGATTAAAGAGATAGAAGTCGCCTCCCCTCCTAGGCATACACTACACACTAGAACAAACTTAAGAACACCTAGTGCTTTATGGGCACTAGGCAACGACAATAACAAACACAACTAGAGACAAAGAGAAAAGAAAGCTAAGGAAAGAAGAGAAACTAGAAAATATTCACAAGAGAAGATGGGAGAGCACAAAGAAGGGTAACTAAGTCTAGAAATAAGCAAACTAAGTCTAAACAATGCACCGTCCCCGGCAACGGCGCCAAATTGATGGTAAGGATTTGTCACGTCCCTAGCCAACAATAAAACACCGACTAACCTAGTGGGTAGCTAGGGCAAGTCGGGATCGTATCCACGAGGACGGTATATCAAGGTTTAGACTAGGTCGGCCTACAACGAGACTAGATTACCAAACAAACACAAAGAAGCGAGAAAAGGAAAACTATGATGGAGAAGAAAATGAAACTAGACTAACGATTAACTAAACGATGAAAACTAATGGAATGATGACTAACTAAGACGATGATCAAATATGGGAAGAAAGTGGGGTAGGTCGGGTTCATAGGAGTAGAAGGGTAATTGGGGTGATCAAGGGTATAGGTGTCTCCTAATCGCTAGAGTCGGTCCGGGCTCTCGCAACTTAGACCGATGTCAAGGTAGGTCCGGGCTCTCGCAACTTAGACCCTAGTCCGCGCTCTCGCGACTAAACTATTCTCGACATTTCCACAAAATAAACAATCAATGAGAAGATGCACACAAGTATGGGAAGCATGGCCACTACAACTCACACAAGCATATCAACAAACACATAGAGTGCCTACAATGTGACTAACAACAAAGATGAAACCTTTTCCCCTTAATCAACCCTAATCATCCATAATCTACCCCTAATTCCCCTACTAACCCCACAAAGAAACTACTCACTCATCATTAAGAGAAAACCAACAATAATAAGAGAAATCAATGTCACAAAACAAGCATCCATTATCATTAACAAGAACAATAACAATAACAATAACAATAAGAAAGAAACTTGAATAAATAACAAAGACTAAGGAGGAAAAGATTATACCAACAATAGATGAAGAAAAGATGAAAACTTGTATTAATGAGAAACCCAAATACAATCCCAAGGTTGTCAATCTTGGAACAATCTTCAAGAATCTCTTAATCCAAGACTAATTACAATAATAATCTAAAGATTAAAGAGAGGATTAAACTAATGAGAGTAACAATAATCTAGGGTTTTGAATGATAATGGAAGCTTAAACTAATCTAGGGTAAGATAAGATGTCTTAAAATTACAAGAAGGGAGTATATATATGGGTACAAGAATGAAGGAGAAGAAAAGAAGAAGCCCGTGCTGCCTCTGTAGCTTCCCGACCGAAACGGATCATCCCGATCGGGACGACTCTGTCATCACGACCGGGACGGGATGGTCCCGACCGGGATGGGCTCACAGCAGCTATCTCAAAGTAGCACCCCATCCCGAACGGGATGGGTCTTGTATGCCTTCCTTAAACGCTCTTTGGTCCTTCCTTGCCTCTCATGGGCTTCCCATCGATTCTCGGGACTCGGGATCGGGTCTCGGAGGCTCGTGATTGGGCCCCAAGGTCTCGGGGTCAATTCTAACGCCTCGAGTCATCGTTCCTTTATCTCGTTGGCTCCAAAATGTGTATGTATTGAGTCGGAATCGCTCCAACTCTTCCAAAGCGGTCTCGGGAACCTGAAACGAACTAAAGGAAGCATAAGAAGCCCATGAATCGCTCCAAAGGAGCGATTCCACAAGGAAAAAGGGACCAAAACACAACAAATAGGCACTACAAACTACACTTATCACTACTTATGCTTCTTCTAGTTCGTTTTAGGTTCCCGAGACCATACATGAAGAATTGGAACGATTCCGACTCGTTTCATACACTTTTGGAGCCAACGAAGAGAAGGAACGATCACTTGGTGCCTTGGATTCAATTCCGAGACCTTGGGACCCATTCCCGAGCCCCTTAGACTCGATCTCGAGCCCCGAGAATTGATGAGAAGCCCATGAGATGCAAGGAGGGACCTTGGAGCTCTTATTAGAGGCCTACAAGACCCTTCCCGGGCGGGATAGTGGCATTCTCGACCGGGAAGGAGTGCGCGATGCAACCAACCCCTGTTTTGGGCCATCTCGGCCGAGATCAACCTTTTCTCGGTCGGGACCAGCCCTTCCCGGCCGAGATGGGGCCGTTGCGGTCGGGACGGAGGTGCTGCAGCGTGACTTCGCTTCCTTTCTTCTCCTTTCATTCTTGGAACCTTATATATATATATACCCCCTCTTGTAATTTTGTGTGATGTTAGACATTACCCACAAACCCTAGACTACATTAGGTTAGATTAGATTAGATTAGTGTTGATTAGTCCTTAATTACTCCTTAATCTTAGTTTAATCTAGTTAGATTACTCTTATAATATTGGAATTCTTGGAGATTCTACCAATCTTGACAACATTGGTTGATGTTTTGGGTCTTCTTCTATGCAAGTGTTCATCTTTTCCTTTCATCTAGTTTGGTATAATCTTTCCTTTCTCTTTTCCCTTCTTTTAATCTTGTTTACTCATTCAAGTTTTCATCTTTGATTATTGTTTATTGTTCTTGTTAGTTTCATTATGTATGTTTTGAGTTGGATCCTCTTTTTTATGTTAGTTTTAGTTTCATTATGTGTGAGTAGACTTGTTGTGCTGTTAGTAAGGGGATTAAGTGTTGACTATGGATGATTAGGGTTTGATTGTGAGTAAAGGTGGATTCTTTTTTACTAGTCACATATTAAGAGCACCATGTGTTTGTTGAATTGCTTGTTCGAGTAGTAGTTGCAAATGCTCCTCTTGCTTGTCTTCCTCTTCTCATTGTGTGATTGATTTGTGGTTGAATCCTTGTGTATTGGGTGACAACTTGCATAAGTATTCGGGTTTTGTATTTGACACGAGAGTGCGGACATTGGTCTACGTAGCGAGAGCCCGGACCGACCTTAGTAACTAGGTGAAACCTACACCCTCGATCTCCCAATTATCCTACTACACTTATGAATCCGACCTAACCCTACCCTTTCCTTATTTGCTTTCTTCGTTACCTTAGTCGTAGTCTTAGTCTTCTTCTCTTCTTATTATTGTTTTGTTTAGTTTAGCTCGTTGACTTAGTCTTGTGTTTAGGTAGACCTAGTCTAGACACCTCTTACCGTCCCCGTGGATTCGACCCGACTTACCCTAGCTACCCACTAGGATTAGTTGGTTATTTATTTGGCGTTGGGGACGTGACAAATCCCTACCATCAATTTGGCGCCGTTGCCGGGGACGGTGCTAGTTTGGACTTTGTTTTCCTAGTTTCTTGACTTTGTCTTTTGTTTTGTGTTTTTCTTTTTTGTTTCTTTGCTTCTTGGGTGTGTGAGGTTTATTTCTCTCTTGTCTAGTGCCCGAAAAGCACTAGGCTTCTCACGTTTTCTCTTAGTCTATAGTTTGTGCTTAGAGGTGGTGACCATCTTCTTCTTGCAACTTAGAGCCGCTTTAACGGACGGTTGGTAGATTGAGAAGTCCTCAACCGGGTACGAGTCGAGATTTCGAGCAAGCATGAGGTTTAATCTAAACTCCCCACACTCGGGAGCCGATATGAGCTACTCCTCTCCCTCTATGAACCAAGGGTATGACATGACGTCCCCCTACCATAATTAAGCTTCTTGGGGTAATCAAGACATTAGTGGGTATGAACTTCATGGATATGGAAACAGCTACCAACAAGTAAACGCTTATCAATCATATGACCATGGTGGCTATTACTCGAGCAATCATTGTGAACCCACCATGTTTCATCATGATTCACCATATGGAAGCCAATATTCCCAAAACCCACCACATTACCCTCCACCCCAACCACAATATGAACCCCATAACCCACAATACTACCAATCACCTCAACCTCACTACCAACAATATGATGCCCCACCCATTCGGTATCATAAAGATTTTCAAGGAGCGTTACAAGACCCCAATGACCACCAATTGTCAAACTTGGAGTTGTATCAATCGATTCTTCAATTGCAAAGGAGCAACCAAGAAATGACCATTCAAATGCAAAAAGATCAAGATGAATTCATGGCCCAATATCAAAGGGAAAACGAGGCGAGGGATGCTCGATTAAATGCATTATCGGTTCAAACCGTAATGTTTTTATCCCGAACATCACAATTACATGAAGGGTGCCCACTTGAGAAAAGGGAGCAACCAAATCACGAAGCCGCCGATGTAGTTCCCTTTGGAAGAGAAATTTGCTTTGAAGAACCTCAATCGTCTACCCAAAAAGAGACGAATGAGGATATGACCCTTGGTGAAGGCAACATTGGTGAAGAATTGGAGGAGATTAGTGGGTTGGATGAGTTGGTGGAATTTGTGAAGTTGTTGGGTGAAATTGACAAGCCCAAGTTGCCCATGTCCGAGAATGTGGATAAGCATCAAGAGCCTCTTGTATGTAAACCGAGCAATGGCTTGGAAGAGATTGAAACCGCCGGTAGAAGTTTCGATTCTCTCCTCCAAGATGATGTGGGGACGAATGATGAAGATGGGGAACCACAACTTGAGGAAAGTGTGGGGGTGGGCAACAAGGAAACGAGGCCAAAACTGCTTTTTGTGCCTCGTGTCAAGGATATGAAGCTTGCTACTGATTGGAGACGGTGCTTAGGGAGGAAGAGGTCGGTGAAGCTCGTAGGATGGATAGACCCCGGAGACAACACGAAAGATGACGTTGGGTCTTTTGAGGACTACTTCTTGCCTCCTCCTTGGAGGCCGTGGAGGATAGCTTGGCTCGAGCACTCTTTGGGCCTTCATTACGATGTCGGTCGTGCATTTGACTTGCTCCACCAAGCCCTTTAGGGCTATGGTTGAAGAATGAGAGTCCACCATCCTCGGTTTGATGGAGTTCCTAAAGAACCGTCATGTTGTATATTCCTCTTTTCTCTTCTCTCTAGTTTTTGTAATTGTGTGATTTAATTGCTTAATTTAAGGATTTGTTTTGTATTTTTTGGAATTCATGTAATTTGGAATTTTTGTTGAGTGATGTGAGGGAGGGGATTCTAATGATTATTGTGAAGTTGTGTAGGATGATTGATCTTTGAGGGTGATTATATGAGTTTTGGAGGTGAATGCTTGAAGCGGTCTTGGGAGCGGTTCTATTATTGATTTTTAGGAGCTTTGATGAAGCTATGTGCTTAGGTGAGTATTTGAAAATCAAGAGAAGCTCCACTTATATCTCCTATGATTAGCATCAAGTATTTCGTGCTCGGTCTTCTATTTTTCCGTCAAGTCTCGGCTCGGTGGGATTTTTATTGGAAGACGGGAGCTAGATGGTTGTTTTTGAGCTTGCAATAAGCTTTTGGGAACAGGATTTCGGAGCCCGAGTTGTTATTTGTAGATTGGGAGTAAGGCTAGGTGAGTTCTTATTGAAGGGAAGCTTCAAAGGCATCCCGGTCGATAACGGGTTTCATTTGGGCAAGAAAAGGTATCATCTCGGGCGGGATGACAGCTCGTTCCGGGCGAGACGAGCCCATCCAGGTCGGGTTGATGTGGCATAAAATCGAAGCTACTGGAGTACCGTCCCGGGCGAGACGAAGACCCGTCCCGACCGAGACGAGCCCTTCTCGGCCGAGACGGGTTGTTTACAGCACAGCTTCGTTTTATTACTCCTGCAGCCCGAACCCACCCAACTTCATTAAGCCCGCCCCGCCCCTACTACTCCCCTCTCACACAATAATACCCAACCCAACCCAACCCATTCCCATCTCATACTAACTCATCTTCAACCTCCTTCATCTTCATAACACACAAAATAAACCCCAATTTTAAAACCCCAAAACACCATAAATATACAAATACTCCACCAAATCTCATCAAATCACTTCCAAAACCACCCAAAATCAGTTTCTATCACATTAATACCTATCCTAGACCCATTTTCTACAATTTAAATCACCAAAAACGAAAAAAAATTGAGTTTTTATCACCATTTTTTCCAAAATCCGAGTTTGGGATTTTGGTTTCAAACTCGATTTAGCTTGTTGAAGTTGGTCTTGGAAGCTTATTACACCATTTTTAAGCTTCTATTGTGTGTTTTTCTGGGTTCTAGTTAGTGTTTTTGGGTAAAATCCGAGTTTGGGTGTTCACCATTTTTGAAGCTTCTTCATCTTTAATGGCTCCAAAGAAAAGAGGGAATGTGGTAGCTAGCAAGAAAAGGAAGAGTGCTTCCACTTATAGAGCCGAAATCGAGCCCGAGGTCGAGGTTGAAGAGCCGGAAATTCCTTGCCATCCGGATTTTCCTACCCTTATCTTTGGTTCGGAATGGCAAAAGGAGCAATTCTACAAGCTCCTTGGTAAGCCTCTTGAGCCAACTCGTTTTATTTGCAAAATCATACTTAGGAAGCTTGGCATCCTTGAACAATGTAGACAATTGTTCGTGGGTATGGGGTTGGAATTATTATTTAACATGCATGAGGGGACCTACAAGCAACTCACCCTTGAGTTCTTTAGTAGCTTTGTTCTAAATACTAGAGTTGATCCACCCCGGGTTGCTTTTCGGGTGAACAATGGTGACTACAATTATACCCTCCCCGAATTTGGTGCTATTTTCGGTCTCCCCACCGTTTCTAATTGTAATACACCCGCCGGTTTTAGTGAAATCGGTTTTAGTGAAATCACCCACAAGAGAAAGGCAAGAAAAACAAGCATTCGCAACTACTTAGTCATTCAAGCATTTCAACAAACATGTGATGTGCACCAAACCAAGAGGAAACCCAAATCTTCCACCAACATCTCAAACAATCCCTTAATCACCCAATTAACACCCTAATCACCCTACTAACCTTAGCAAAAACACTACTCTAACATAATCAAACTACAACTAACACTAACAAGAGGAATCATCATAAGAAACAAAACATACATAAACAAACTCAATCAAACTAACAAGAACAAGAACAAACAATAATAAAGATTCAAACATGGATTAATAAAACAAGATTAAAGAGAAGGAAAAGGAGATTATACCACACTAGAGAGGAATAAAGGAAGAAATCTTGCATAAATGGAAGAAAACCCAAATTCATCAACCAAGGTTGTCAATCTTGGTTGGATTCTTCAAGAATTCCCAAATTACAAGACTAAACTAGGATTAACAACTAATTACCGACTAATCTACACTAATCTAATCTAATCTAACCTAAAGTAGTCTAGGGTTTTAAGTCTAATGAAGTGCATCCCATTAACAAAACAAGGGAAGAGTATATATAGGGTTACAAGTGGAAAGGAGAAGAAAGAAAGGAGTGCGGCCTGAACTGGGCTTATCCCGTTCGGGATGAGTTGGTCCCGTTCGGGATGGACCCTTCACAGAACACCTCTCTTTTGTGCACCTCAACCGGAACCGGTTGAGCCTTGTAGGCCTCCTTAAAGCTTCTTTCGGTCCCTCCTTGCTTCTCATGGGTTTTTCATCGATTCTCGGGACTCGGGATCGGGTCTCGGAGGCTCGGGACTCGGGATCGGGTCTCGGAGGCTCGGGATTGGGTCCTAAGCTCTCGGGGTCGATTCCAAGGCATCGAGTCATCGTTCCTTTACTCCGTTGGCTCCAAAATGTGTATCTATCGAGTCGGAATCGCTCCAACTCTTCCAAATCGGTCTCGGGAACCTGAAACGAACTAAAGGAAGCATAAGAAGCCCATAAACCGCTCCCAAGGAGCGATTCCACAAGGAAAATGGGACAAAAGCACTACGAAATAGGCATTACAAACCACACTTATCAACTCCCCCACACTTAACCCTTACTCGCCCTCGAGTAAGCACATACTAAATACTAAACTAGCCGAGTGGGTATTAGCGCACCCTACGCCCCTTCAACTCACGCGAATGCACTTAGAGGAAAAGTGCACTCCGCAATGCAAGTCGGGTCTTGCGACAAAACTGTGGATGCAACCGGACACCAAACACATAGGCAAACAAACACACAAACACAAGGTTGCACCCAAAGAAAAACAAATACCGCTTCCCTCTAAAAGCGGTGAATGAAACACTGGCTTAGGACTCGAGGTAAGTGACAACGTTCCCAAGCTAGCAATACAAACCAAGGTGAACTAAACCCTAATAGTATGACGATCAAGCAATAAAAACGTTGGTAACTTACCTAGGTCCTCCTAACATTCTAAAAACGTACTACGGGACGATCGTCGGAGTGGAAAAGTGAAGAACCACGGTGTTAGTCGACACTGTAGGTAAGTGAGACCCCGCCCTCTTTAGCGTGAGCCAAGAGGGTCATCCCATGTCTAAAACCGCCTAACTAGTCCAAGTAAAAAGGTGGAAATAACGCAAAATGAGGGAAGACCGACTAATGCCGCTATCATCCTTCCTAGGGACTCGGTCCTTTGGTAGGCTCTTCACGGCAAAAGTCGGAAAAAGGGTTATTTTTGTGGGGATTTCTTTTTGTGAGACGGGTTTTCTTTTGGCGTTTTCTTTCTTTTCGACGTTTTGATTTGTTTGTTGCCATGCCATTTCTTTTTCTTCTTTTCTATTTTCTTTTTGGCTTTTGTGCCTTTTCTTTTTCTTCATTTCTTTTCCTTCTTTCATTTTTTTCTTTCTTTTTCTTTTCTTTGCCCTTTTGGAAAGATTTGGCATTTTTGGCATTTCCTTTGTATAACAAGAAAGGTAGAAATCAACAATTTGCAATTTATTGTGTGAAGATGTGTAGGAGGTAGGTGAATGGGTAAGTCGGGACGGGCACTTCCCTTCAAACCCACAAAAAGTGGATAACTTGGACTAATCAAACGATCCTAAACACGGTCACCTACGGGACGAGACTCGGTAACCAAGGCCTTTTCACACCGTGGGTGGTCATAATGGTCAAAATGCAAATCCCGTAGTAAATCCCTAGTAAGCTAGGAGGACTCAAGGTAAAGGACCAACGAAATCATTGATTTAGGGTCATTCTATTAGATTAAAGTCCAAGACTCGATTTATACAACTAGGAAAGGAAAGTAGCTACTCACACACTAGCCTCTAAACCGGGTTTTCGAAAACGGTTTACGCACAAGACACACAACACAACACAAAACAAAGACACGACGGAAACGAACGAAAGAAAAAGAAGCAAAAGCAACAAAACAAAAACAAAACAAAACGAACACATAAACAACACAAACACCACCCCGATCATCCAAACAAGCCACCAAATCAACCACAACTTTACAAAGCTCCACCCGAGCACACAACATCACAATCTCCTCCAAACTCCGCAAGAGATAAAGAAGAAAAAGGGATAAAGATGTTACCGGAAGTCTTGAAAGCTCTCCAAAGCTATTGGTAATTTAAGCAACCTATAAGGAAAGAGGGAGGCAAACACGCACACAAAACAAATACACGACACAATGACACAAAGGGAAAACACAAAAAGGGAAAATCTTTTTGATTTTTGCGAAATTTTTCAAATTTTTAGGAATTTTTCAAGATTTTTTCGAAAAAACTAAGAAAATAAAACTGATTATGCTAGAATATCGCTCCCCCACACTTAAACCGAGCAATGTCCTCATATGCCCAATCGTAGTGTGCGGAGAGCCAAAAGAAAAAGAAAAGAAACTGCAAAAATAAAGCTAAAAATCAAAAATGAAGATGAAGAAAAGGTAGAAGGTGTCCGGCCGGGGTGTAGTCAAGTCACCATGGGCCGAGACGAGAAGAAGATATGGATGGGGGAAGAAAATAAAAAGAAGGAAGTAAAAGGAAATGGGAGGGGAGGGCTAGGTGTAATCAAGTCACCTAGCCCGGATTCCGCCTAAATCCTCAAAAAAGAAAGTGAAAAACATGTAAAATTTGGATTTTGAAAATAACTCTCGATGTAGTCACGTCATCGAGAGTCGGGAGCAACAACTACCAAGGCCTCGAAGGCCACCATGACATCAAGACACAAAAGTGTACAAGGGGAAGGGAATAAACAAAGGAAAACAAGCAACAACAAAAACGGGAAAGAAAGGATAGTTGCCGTACCATAGGTTAGCAACTCACTCTCTCCATCGTCTCATAGATCAATATAGGTACTTGCTTGTCTTCATCATTGCTATCCCGCTTCAAGCTTGATAGAACCGCATGGTAGAGGTAGTAATGGTGCGAGGGGGTGGGATTTGATGTGGATCTCGGTGTAAAGTGATGAGGAAATGAGGTGAAGGTATGGAAATGAAGTATGTGGGTGGTATGATATGAGAAAGGAAAGTAGGGAGGTTGGGAAGGGGTATACAATGGTTGGGTGGGCTTAAATGTCGAAGAAGAAGCACCAAAAAGGAGTAGGGGATCATCCCGGTCGGGATGGATGATCCCGATCGGGTTGATAAACCCTTCCCGGTCGGGAAGCCTCCTTCCCGATCGGGATGACACTCCAGTGGACTCGATTTTTGGCACCCTCATCCCGATCGGGACGGCCCCATCCCGGTCGGGATGACACACCCTTCCCGGTCGGGAAGGGTCTTCAAGACTCCCAAGACCCCAAAAACCGACTCCCTCACTCACGATCCAAGCTCTATCGATAACCAATCCTCTCAAGGAGTCATCTTCACTTCACCTATCACAATAAACTCAAAATACACATCAAATTCACACCCTCACATCGCTCATCAAAATACCAAAACAATTACAAGAATCCCACAAAAACAAAAGAGTCCTAGAAACAAAAATCACAAATACAAGCACAAGTACTCTAAAGAAGAGGAGAGGGGAATATACAACATGACGGTTCTTTAGGAACTCCGTCAAACCTAGGATGGTGGACTCTTCTTCAAGCGTAGCCCTCAAGGGCATGGAGGAGCAAGTCGAACGCGCTACCGACATCATAATGAAGGCCCAAGAAGCGCTCGAGCCTAGCCAACCTCCACGGCCTCCAAGGAGGAGGCAAGAAGTAGGAATCCCAAGACCCAAAATCATCTTCCAAGTAGTCTCCGGGGTCTATCCATCCTACGAGCTTAACCGACCTCTTCCTCCCTAAGCATCGCCTCCAATAACAAGCAAGCTTCATCTCCAAGAAACTAGGCACAAAAAGCGGTTTTGGCCTCATCTCCTCAATGCACACCCCCACACTTTCCTCAAGTTGTGGTTCCCCATCCTCATCACTCGGCCCCACATCATCTTGGAGAAGAGAATCAAAACTTCTACTGGCAGTTTCAATCTCTTCCAAGTCATTGCTTGGTGCACATATAAGGGGCTCTTGATGCTTATCCTCATTATCGGACATGGGCAACTTGAGGCTATCAATTTCACCCAACATCCTCACAAATTCCACCAACCCATCAAACTCACTATCCTCCTCCAATACCTCACCAAGAATGCCTTCACCAAGGGTCACATCCTCATTCGTCTCTTTTTGGGTAGACGATTGAGGTTCTTCAAAGCAAACTTCTCTATCAAAGGGAACTACATTGGCGGCTTCATGGTTAGGATGCTCCTCTTTCTCAAGTGGGCACCCTTCATCTAATTGTGATGCTCGGGATAAAAACATTACGGTTTGAACCGATAATGCATTTAATTGAGCATTCCTCGCCTCGTTTCCCCTTCGAATTTGGGCCATTAATTCCTCTTGTTCTTTTTGCAGTTGAATGGCCGTTTCTTGGATGCTCCTTTGCATTTGAAGCATATATTGAAACACCTCCATGTCGGGTAATTGGTGATCATTGGGGTCTTTTAAAGCTCCTTGAAAATCTTGATAATGCCCAAGGGGTGGGGCATCATAATGTTGGTTGCAAGGTTGGGGTGATTGGTAGTATTGTGGGTCATGGGGTTCATATTGTGGTTGGGGTGGAGGGTAATATGGTGGGTTTTGGGGGTATTGGCTTCCATAAGGTGAATCTTGATTGAACATGGTGGGTTCACAATCAAAGCTTGAGTAATGGCTACCATGATCGTAGGAGTCATAGTCATTCACTTGTTGGTAGCCATTTTCATAACCTTTAAGTTCATACCCACTAGAGTTACCCCGAGAAGCTTGATAGTGGTAGGGGGATGTCATGTCATACCCTTGGTTCAAAGAAGAAGAGGAATAGCTCATATCGGCTTCCATGTGTGGGGAGTTTAGATCAAACCCCATGCTCGCTCGAAAATCGTAGCTCATACCCGGTTGGAAATCACTCATTCTAGCAACCGTCCGTTTAAGCGGCTCTATGTTGCAAGAAGAAGATAGTCACCACCTCTAAGCACAAACTGTAGACATAGAACAAACGTGAGAAGTCTAGTGCTTTTTGGGCACTAGACAAGAGAGAAATAAACTACGCACACAGAAGAAGCAATGTAACAAAAAGAAAAAAGAAAAACACAAACACAAAGACTAAGTCAAGTAACTAGGAAAACAAAGTCTAAACTAGCACCGTCCCCGGCAACGGCGCCAAATTGATGGTAGGGATTTGTCGTGGAATCCCAACCGTCAATAATAAACCGGCTATTCCTATGGTAGATAGGGCAAGTCGGGTCGAATCCACAGGGACGGTAATGTAAAGCCTAGACTAAGGTCGCCTAAATACGAGACTAAGTCAACGGACTAAGCTAAGCTAAGGTGATAAGAAGGGGAGAAAACTAGACTACAACTAAGGAGACGGAGAAGCAAACAAAGGAAAACAGGCTAGGATTAGGTCGGGGTCAAAGGGGTAACGGAATGGTCAAGGGAGAACTAGAGCGAAGGAGGTAGTAGGGTGATCTATGTTGGTCCGGGCTCTCGCAACTTAGACCCACCTAGAGGTTCCACCTAGAACCCATCTCGGCGACACACATGACAAACGGGGTTCTAGCGCGCTATGGTGGCCTAGGTCGCATCCGGGCTCTCGCTACTTAGACCGACCTAGGGGTTGTCCTCACCGGGCTCTCGCAACTTAGTGAGGGGACCGAACCCACAAACAAACAATCACCCACAAGAGAAAGGCAAGAAAAACAAGCATTCGCAACTACTTAGTCATTCAAGCATTTCAACAAACATGTGATGTGCACCAAACCAAGAGGAAACCCAAATCTTCCACCAACATCTCAAACAATCCCTTAATCACCCAATTAACACCCTAATCACCCTACTAACCCTAGCAAAAACACTACTCTAACATAATCAAACTACAACTAACACTAACAAGAGGAATCATCATAAGAAACAAAACATACATAAACAAACTCAATCAAACTAACAAGAACAAGAACAAACAATAATAAAGATTCAAACTTGGATTAATAAAACAAGATTAAAGAGAAGGAAAAGGAGATTATACCACACTAGAGCGGAATAAAGGAAGAAATCTTGCATAAATGGAAGAAAACCCAAATTCATCAACCGAGGTTGTCAATCTTGGTTGGATTCTTCAAGAATTCCCAAATTACAAGACTAAACTAGGATTAACAACTAATTACCGACTAATCTACACTAATCTAATCTAATCTAACCTAAAGTAGTCTAGGGTTTTAAGTCTAATGAAGTGCATCCCATTAACAAAACAAGGGAAGAGTATATATAGGGTTACAAGTGGAAAGGAGAAGAAAGAAAGGAGTGCGGCCTGAACTGGGCTTATCCCGTTCGGGATGAGTTGGTCCCGTTCGGGATGGACCCTTCACAGAACACCTCTCTTTTGTGCACCTCAACCGGAACCGGTTGAGCCTTGTAGGCCTCCTTTAAGCTTCTTTCGGTCCCTCCTTGCTTCTCATGGGTTTCTCATCGATTCTCGGGACTCGGGATCGGGTCTCGGAGGCTCGGGACTCGGGATCGGGTCTCGGAGGCTCGGGATTGGGTCCCAAGCTCTCGGGGTCGATTCCAAGGCATCGAGTCATCGTTCCTTTACTCCGTTGGCTCCAAAATGTGTATCTATCGAGTCGGAATCGCTCCAACTCTTCCAAATCGGTCTCGGGAACCTGAAACGAACTAAAGGAAGCATAAGAAGCCCATAAACCGCTCCCAAGGAGCGATTCCACAAGGAAAATGGGACAAAAGCACTACGAAATAGGCATTACAAACCACACTTATCAACTCCCCCACACTTAACCCTTACTCGCCCTCGAGTAAGCACATACTAAATACTAAACTAGCCGAGTGGGTATTAGCGCACCCTATGCCCCTTCAACTCACGCGAATGCACTTAGAGGAAAAGTGCACTCCGCAATGCAAGTCGGGTCTTGCGACAAAACTGTGGATGCAACCGGACACCAAACACATAGGCAAACAAACACACAAACACAAGGTTGCACCCAAAGAAAAACAAATACCGCTTCCCTCTAAAAGCGGTGAATGAAACACTGGCTTAGGACTCGAGGTAAGTGACAACGTTCCCAAGCTAGCAATACAAACCAAGGTGAACTAAACCCTAATAGTATGACGATCAAGCAATAAAAACGTTGGTAACTTACCTAGGTCCTCCTAACATTCTAAAAACGTACTATGGGACGATCGGCGGAGTGGAAAAGTGAAGAACTACGGTGTTAGTCGACACTGTAGGTAAGTGAGACCCCGCCCTCTTTAGCGTGAGCCAAGAGGGTCATCCCATGTCTAAAACCGCCTAACTAGTCCAAGTAAAAAGGTGGAAATAACGCAAAATGAGGGAAGACCGACTAATGCCGCTATCATCCTTCCTAGGGACTCGGTCCTTTGGTAGGCTCTTCACGGCAAAAGTCGGAAAAAGGGTTATTTTTGTGGGGATTTCTTTTTGTGAGACGGGTTTTCTTTTGGCGTTTTCTTTCTTTTCGACGTTTTGATTTGTTTGTTGCCATGCCATTTCTTTTTCTTCTTTTCTATTTTCTTTTTGGCTTTTGTGCCTTTTCTTTTTCTTCATTTCTTTTCCTTCTTTCATTTTTTTCTTTCTTTTTCTTTTCTTTGCCCTTTTGGCAAGATTTGGCATTTTTGGCATTTCCTTTGTATAACAAGAAAGGTAGAAATCAACAATTTGCAATTTATTGTGTGAAGATGTGTAGGAGGTAGGTGAATGGGTAAGTCGGGACGGGCACTTCCCTTCAAACCCACAAAAAGTGGATAACTTGGACTAATCAAACGATCCTAAACACGGTCACCTACGGGACGAGACTCGGTAACCAAGGCCTTTTCACACCGTGGGTGGTCATAATGGTCAAAATGCAAATCCCGTAGTAAATCCCTAGTAAGCTAGGAGGACTAAAGGTAAAGGACCAACGAAATCATTGATTTAGGGTCATTCTATTAGATTAAAGTCCAAGACTCGATTTATACAACTAGGAAAGGAAAGTAGCTACTCACACACTAGCCTCTAAACCGGGTTTTCGAAAACGGTTTACGCACAAGACACACAACACAACACAAAACAAAGACACGACGAAAACGAACGAAAGAAAAAGAAGCAAAAGCAACAAAACAAAAACAAAACAAAACGAACACATAAACAACACAAACACCACCCCGATCATCCAAACAAGCCACCAAATCAACCACAACTTTACAAAGCTCCACCCGAGCACACAACATCACAATCTCCTCCAAACTCCGCAAGAGATAAAGAAGAAAAAGGGATAAAGATGTTACCGGAAGTCTTGAAAGCTCTCCAAAGCTATTGGTAATTTAAGCAACCTATAAGGAAAGAGGGAGGCAAACACGCACACAAAACAAATACACGACACAATGACACAAAGGGAAAACACAAAAAGGGAAAATCTTTTTGATTTTTGCGAAATTTTTCAAATTTTTAGGAATTTTTTAAGATTTTTTCGAAAAAACTAAGAAAATAAAACTGATTATGCTAGAATATCGCTCCCCCACACTTAAACCGAGCAATGTCCTCATATGCTATCGTAGTGTGCGGAGAGACAAAAGAAAAAGAAAAGAAACTGCGAAAATAAAGCTAAAAATCAAAAATGAAGATGAAGAAAAGGTAGAAGGTGTCCGGCCGGGGTGTAGTCAAGTCACCATGGGCCGAGACGAGAAGAAGATATGGATGGGGGAAGAAAATAAAAAGAAGGAAGTAAAAGGAAATGGGAGGGGAGGGCTAGGTGTAATCAAGTCACCTAGCCCGGATTCCGCCTAAATCCGACTAAATCCTCAAAAAAGAAAGTGAAAAACATGTAAAATTTGGATTTTGAAAATGACTCTCGATGTAGTCACGTCATCGAGAGTCGGGAGCAACAACTACCAAGGCCTCGAAGGCCACCATGACATCAAGACACAAAAGTGTACAAGGGGAAGGGAATAAACAAAGGAAAACAAGCAACAACAAAAACGGGAAAGAAAGGATAGTTGTCGTACCATAGGTTAGCAACTCACTCTCTCCATCGTCTCATAGATCAATATAGGTACGTGCTTGTCTTCATCATTGCTATCCCGCTTCAAGCTTGATAGAACCGCATGGTAGAGGTAGTAATGGTGCGAGGGGGTGGGATTTGATGTGGATCTCGGTGTAAAGTGATGAGGAAATGAGGTGAAGGTATGGAAATGAAGTATGTGGGTGGTATGATATGAGAAAGGAAGGTAGGGAGGTTAGGAGGGGGTATACAATGGTTGGGTGGGCTTAAATGTCGAAGAAGAAGCACCAAAAAGGAGTAGGGAATCATCCCGGTCGGGATGGATGATCCCAATCGGGTTGATAAACCCTTCCCGGTCGGGAAGCCTCCTTCCCGATCGGGATGACACTCCAGTGGACTCGATTTTTGGCACCCTCATCCCGATCGGGACGGCCCCATCCCGGTCGGGATGACACACCCTTCCCGGTCGGGAAGGGTCTTCAAGACTCCCAAGACCCCAAAAACCGACTCCCTCACTCACGATCCAAGCTCTATCGATAACCAATCCTCTCAAGGAGTCATCTTCACTTCACCTATCACAGTAAACTCAAAATACACATCAAATTTACACCCTCACATCGCTCATCAAAATACCAAAACAATTACAAGAATCCCACAAAAACAAAAGAGTCCTAGAAACAAAAATCACAAATACAAGCACAAGTACTCTAAAGAAGAGGAGAGGGGAATATACAACATGACGGTTCTTTAGGAACTCCTTCAAACCTAGGATGGTGGACTCTTCTTCAACCGTAGCCCTCAAGGGCATGGAGGAGCAAGTCGAACGCGCTACCGACATCATAATGAAGGCCCAAGAAGCACTCGAGCCTAGCCAACCTCCACGGCCTCCAAGGAGGAGGCAAGAAGTAGGAATCCCAAGACCCAAAATCATCTTCCAAGTAGTCTCCGGGGTCTATCCATCCTACGAGCTTAACCGACCTCTTCCTTCCTAAGCATCGCCTCCAATCACAAGCAAGCTTCATCTCCAAGAAACAAGGCACAAAAAGCGGTTTTGGCCTCATCTCCTCAATGCACACCCCCACACTTTCCTCAAGTTGTGGTTCCCCATCCTCATCACTCGGCCCCACATCATCTTGGAGAAGAGAATAAAAACTTCTAATGGCGGTTTCAATCTCTTCCAAGTCATTGCTTGGTGCACATATAAGGGGCTCTTGATGCTTATCCTCATTATCGGACATGGGCAACTCGAGGCTATCAATTTCACCCAACATCCTCACAAATTCCACCAACCCATCCAACTCACTATCCTTCTCCAATACCTCACCAAGAATGCCTTCACCAAGGGTCACATCCTCATTCGTCTCTTTTTGGGTAGACGATTGAGGTTCTTCAAAACAAACTTCTCTATCAAAGGGAACTACATTGGCGGCTTCATGGTTAGGATGCTCCTCTTTCTCAAGTGGGCACCCTTCATCTAATTGTGATGCTCGGGATAAAAACATTACGGTTTGAACCGATAACGCATTTAATTGAGCATTCCTCGCCTCGTTTCCCCTTCGAATTTGGGCAATTAATTCCTCTTGTTCTTTTTGCAATTGAATGGCCGTTTCTTGGATGCTCCTTTGCATTTGAAGCATATATTGAAACACCTCCATGTCGGGTAATTGGTGATCATTGGGGTCTTTTAAACCTCCTTGAAAATCTTGATAATGCCCAAGGGGTGGGGCATCATAATGTTGGTAGCAAGGTTGGGGTGATTGGTAGTATTGTGGGTCATGGGGTTCATATTGTGGTTGGGGTGGAGGGTAATATGGTGGGTTTTGGGGGTATTGGCTTCCATAAGGTGAATCTTGATTGAACATGGTGGGTTCACAATCAAAGCTTGAGTAATGGCTACCATGATCGTAGGAGTGATAGTCATTCACTTGTTGGTAGCCGTTTTCATAACCTTTAAGTTCATACCCACTAGAGTTACCCCGAGAAGCTTGATAGTGGTAGGGGGATGTCATGTCATACCCTTGGTTCAAAGAAGAAGAGGAATAGCTCATATCGGCTTCCATGTGTGGGGAGTTTAGATCAAACCCCATGCTCGCTCGAAAATCGTAGCTCATACCCGGTTGGAAATCACTCATTCTAGCAACCGTCCGTTTAAGCGGCTCTATGTTGCAAGAAGAAGATAGTCACCACCTCTAAGCACAAACTGTAGACAAAGAACAAACGTGAGAAGTCTAGTGCTTTTTGGGCACTAGCTAGACAAGAGAGAAATAAACTACACACACAAGAAGCAATGTAACAAAAAGAAAAAAGAAAAACACAAACACAAAGACTAACTCAAGTAACTAGGAAAACAAAGTCTAAACTAGAAACCGTCCTCGGCAACGGCGCCAAATTGATGGTAGGGATTTGTCGTGGAATCCCAACCGTCAATAATAAACCGGCTATTCCTATGGTAGATAGGGCAAGTCGGGTCGAATCCACATGGACGGTAATGTAAAGCCTAGACTAAGGTCGCCTAAATACGAGACTAAGTCAACGGACTAAGCTAAGCTAAGGTGATAAGAACGGGAGAAAACTAGACTACAACTAAGGAGACGGAGAAACAAACAAAGGAAAACGGGCTAGGATTAGGTCGGGTTCAAAGGGGTAACAAAATGGTCAAGGGAGAACTAGAGTGAAGGAGGTAGTAGGGTGATCTAGGTTGGTCCGGGCTCTCGCAACTTAGACCCACCTAGAGGTTCCACCTAGAACCCATCTCGGCGACACACATGACAAACGGGGTTCTAGCGCGCTATGGTGGCCTAGGTCGCATCCGGGCTCTCGCTACTTAGACCGACCTAGGGGTTGTCCTCACCAGGCTCTCGCAACTTAGTGAGGGGACCGAACCCACAAACAAACTATCACCCACAAGAGAAAGGCAAGAAAAACAAGCATTCGCAACTACTTAGTCATTCAAGCATTTCAACAAACATGTGATGTGCACCAAACCAAGAGGAAACCCAAATCTTCCACCAACATCTCCAACAATCCCTTAATCACCCAATTAACACCCTAATCACCCTACTAACCCTAGCAAGAACACTACTCTAACATAATCAAACTACAACTAACACTAACAAGAGGAATCATCATAAGAAACAAAACATACATAAACAAACTCAATCAAACTAACAAGAACAAGAACAAACAATAATAAAGATTCAAACTTGGATTCATAAAACAAGATTAAAGAGAAGGAAAAGTAGATTATACCACACTAGAGAGGAATAAAGGAAGAAATCTTGCATAAATGGAAGAAAACCCAAATTCATCAACCAAGGTTGTCAATCTTGGTTGGATTCTTCAAGAATTCCCAAACAAGACTAAACTAGGATTAACAACTAATTACCGACTAATCTACACTAATCTAATCTAATCTAACCTAAAGTAGTCTAGGGTTTTAAGTCTAATGAAGTGCATCCCATTAACAAAACAAGGGAAGAGTATATATAAGGTTACAAGTGGAAAGGAGAAGAAAGAAAGGAGTGCGGCCTGAACTGGGCTCATCCCGTCCGGGATGAGTTGGTCCCGTTCGGGATGGACCCTTCACAGAACACCTCTCTTTTGTGCACCTCAACCGGTTCCGGTTGAGCCTTGTAGGCCTCCTTTAAGCTTCTTTCGGTCCCTCCTTGCTTCTCATGGGTTTCTCATCGATTCTCGGTACTCGGGATCGGGTCTCGGAGGCTCGGGACTCGGGATCGGGTCTCGGAGGCTCGGGATTGGGTCCCAAGGTCTCGGGGTCGATTCCATGGAATCGAGTCATCGTTCCTTTACTCCGTTGGCTCCAAAATGTGTATGTATCGAGTCAGAATCGCTCCAACTCTTCCAAATCGGTCTCGGGAACCTGAAACGAACTAAAGGAAGAACAAGAAGCCCATAAACCGCTCCCAAGGAGCGATTCCACAAGGAAAATGGGACCAAAACACTACGAAATAGGCACTACAAACCACACTTACCAATCGAGCATGAGGACATTGCTCGGATTAAGTGTGGGGAGCGATATTCTAGCATAGGTAGTTTTATTTTTGTAGTTTTTCGAAAAATCTTGAAAAAACCCTAAAAATTTGATAAAATTCTCAAAAAAAATCAAAAAGATTTTCTTTTGTGTGTTTTCCTTTTTATGTCATTGTATCGTATATATGTTTTGGTGTCCATGTTTTGCCTCCCTTTTTCCTCTTAGGTCGCCCAATCGCCACTAACTTTGGAAGGTTTTTAAGACATCCGGTATTGCCTTTTATCCCTTTTTCCTCTTTACCTCTTGTGATGTTCGGAGGAGATTTGTGATGATGTGTGCTCGGGAGGAGCTTTGTAAAGTTTGGTGTTGGTTGGTTGCTTATTTGGAAGTTAGGCGTGGTGTTTGTTCCCTTTGTTTGTTTTGTTTTGTTTTTGTTTTGTGGCCTTTTGTCTCGTTTTCTTTCGTTTTCGTCGCGTCTTTGTTTTGTGTTGTGTAGTTGTGTCTTGTGTGTAAATCGGCTTTCGAAAACCGGTTTACAGGCTAGTGTGCGAGTGTCTACTTTCCCTTCCTAGTAATATAAATCGAGTCTTGGGCTTTAGTCTAGTAGAATGACCCTAAATCAATGAATTCGTTGGTCCTTTACCTTGAGTCCACCTAGCTTACTAGGGATTTACTACGGGATTTGCACTTTTGACCATTATGACCACCCACGGTGTGAAAAGGCCTTGGTTGCCTAGTGTTGTCCCTTAGGTGACCGTGTTTAGGATTGTTTGATTAGTCCAAGTTCTCCACTTTTTGTGGTTTTGAAGAGGGATCGCAACCCCCGACTTACCCATTTACCTACCTCCTACACATATCCACAAAATAAATTGCAATTTGTTGAATTCTATCTTTCTTGTTACACAAAGAGTTGCCAAAAAGCCAAATCAAGCCAAAAGGGCAAAGAAAAGAAAATGAAAGAAATGAAAGAAAGAAAATAAATGAAGAAAAAGAAAAGGCACAAAACAAAAAAAAAAAAAATAGAAAAGAAGAAAAAGAAATGCCATGGCAACACACAAAGCATATATGCAAAAGAAAAGAGAAAATGCCAAAAGAAAATCGTCTCACAAAAAGATCCTAACCCACAAAAATAAGCCTTTTTCCGACTTTTGCCGTGAAGAGCCTACCGAAGGACCGAGTCCCTAGGAAGGATGATTGCGGCAATGGTCGGTCTTCCCTCACTTTGCAAATATTTCCACCTTTTTACTTGGACTAGTTAGGCGGTTTTAGACATGGGACGACCCTCTTGGCTCATCGCTAAAGGGGGCGGGTCTTCACTTACCTACAGTGTCGACTAGCACCGTGGTTCATCACTTTCCATCCCGCCGATCGTCCCGTAGTACGTTCTTAGATAGTTAGGAGGACCTAGGTAAGTTACCAACGTTTCTGTTGCTTTATCGTCATACTATTAGGGTTTAGTTCATCTTGGTTTGTGTTATTAGCTAGGGAACGTTGTCACTTGCCTCGAGTCCTAAACCGGTGCTTCTTTCACCTCTTGTTTGAGGGAAGCGGTATTTGTTTTCTTTTGGGTGCAACCGATTATTTGTTTGTTAGTGTGTTTGTTTGTTTATGTGCTTTGTGTCCGGTTGCATCCACAGTTTTGTCGCAAGACCCCACTTGCCTTGCGGAGTGCACTTTTCCCCTAAGTGTACTCGCGTGAGTTGAAAGGGCGTAGGGTGCGCTAATACCCACTCGGCTAGTTTAGTAGTTAGTATGTGCTTACTCGAAGGCGAGTAAGGGTTAAGTGTGGGGGAGTTGATAAGTGTAGTTTGTAGTGCCTATTTTGCTATGTTTGGTCCCATTTTCCTTGTGGAATCGCTCCTTGGGAGCGATTTATGGGCTACTTATGCTTCTTCTAGTTCGTTTTAGGTTCCCGAGACCATACATGAAGAGTTGGAACGATTCCGACTCATTTCATACACTTTTGGAGCCAACGAAGAGAATGAACGATCACTTGGTGCCTTGGATTCGATCCCGAGACCTTGGGACCCATTCCCGAGCCCCTTAGACTCAATCCCGAGCCCCGAGAATCGATGAGAAGCCCATGAGATGCAAGGAGGGACCTTGGAGCTCTTATTAGAGGCCTACAAGACCCTTCCCGGGCGGGATAGTGGCATTCCCGACCGAGAAGGAGTGCGCGATGCAACCAGTGTAACACCCGTGCTTTTGACCATTTTAGTTATTTATAATAACGATTAATATTAATAAATCGAGTCTCGACAAAATATTTTATATAGTAATATTCAATTCTTTTGTCTTTGGAACCTTTCTGTTTCACTTCATTGTTTGCAAAACTGAAATTTCTATCGTTATCGAAATTCTGCGCGATTTCGTAAAACGGTTCCTATTTTCTCATACGGACTCCGATTGAGGCGTTTCAAGAGTCTAACTTTATTAATTTTCCAAGATCTACACAATGGTTATATTCAAATTACAATTTATAAGTTCATCGTAAAAATATTGTACTGGACAGCTCCTTTACTACGAAAATCGTCACCCGACGAATCGTTTCTCGACATTCGATTTCCGTACTTCTTTCCTAACCATGGTGTGACCAAATAAACTCAAAAACATCACCCCAAGGCATGCCATACCGTCACTTTGAAGTCCAAGCCTCAAAATATGCCTTTCTAATCAAAAATACCAAATAGGGTATGTACCTCTTAAAGTATGCTTAGCTACTTTTGGTAATTGTCAAGTTCTTGTCCACCCTTTGCTCCCCCATCTAATGCACGACTTGTGTGCTTATAACCAGACATTTTCTCTTCATTTACTCATCCATTCACTCACTTAAACACTCCTTCAAAGATCCATCTAAAAACCAAAGAAAATCATACAAGTTCTTTTAAGTTCTAAGGTTTTTACACCACCATATCTCAAGAGCTCATACTCTTTCTTTTCCTTACCTTATACTCTTTATTTTTAAGTCTTATTCCTATTATATTAACTAAATTACTTTTTTTGTGTGTCCTTCTAACTTATTCATGAAGAGGAGCAAGAGGAAAGGGGCTTCGATCTTAGTATATTTGATTTCATAGTTGATCCGGAGAATTGCTAATAGGTAACCTAACTTTTCTTCGCCCTCAAATCTCGTAGTATAGTGTTTAGACTCTAACTAACATATAACATCATGTTTAGGACTAAATCATTAGATCACCAAGTTTAAAGTTAACTATTTGTTGATTTATCACTTAACAATACATGCTGTAAAATGGATTCTGTGATGTGTGATATATGTTCACGATTTTTCTGAGTAAAATATTTTTCGAACTACCCTTAGATTCCTTCATGAAAGTTGTAGATCGGAATGTCTAGAATAGGATAAAAATATTAAAAGTAAGTTTTTATGAAAATATATATTTAGTAATGATTTATTTCTTAAACAGGTACTGTATGATTTAATGTACTGTCTGAGAAAATGATATGTTTTGTGATGTTAAACGTTTTATTTCAACTTGGAAAAATTATGTTATGTTTCTGATGATTCCTAATATGTGTATGTCAAATTTCGTATGAATCCATCATATATATTTTCATTTATAAAACTTGTACTAATATGGGTCAGATCTGGAAAGAATATTTTATTTAAGAACATTTATAACGTATTTTAATCTAAATTTCTGGGTATAAGTTATGTACAAATATAGGTATCCAAAATAAAATTTTGGTTCACTTTAATGACGTTTAAGTATTTTAAACGATTTAAAAGAAAGTATTGAAAACCGTACTGTTTTTGTTTTTAATTTGTTAAAAATAATAAACCTTATTATTTTTGAAAAATGACTTTATATCTGAAAACCTAACTTATAAAAGTATGTTGCGTATGAAAATCAAAACTTAAAAATAACATTTGAAAAATGACTCACTTAGTATCCTTAATAATATTATCGATTTCGTTATTACTTTAAGTTACCTATGTAAAACTCTATGTTTTGAGAAATATGATACCTAATAAGGTTAAAAATGATTTTTATAATTATTATTGATTTATTTGGTGTTTGAAATATTTTAATAAGTATAAATAGGCTTTAAGAGATAAGTATACTGGTACAAATACGAAACCGTATAAAAATACTAAATACGTACACTTGAACAATAAATGTACTAAATACTTGTACCCAAAAAGTATAGAGTACTAAAAGACGAATAACCCAAAAGTACTAAGTCAAACAATGCTTAAATGTGCAAAACAACACTTAAACTTTATAATAAGCACTTAAGGACTAATTAGTGACTAAGTCAAAACTAAGGGTTGACTAGTCTATCTTGGTCAAACTTTGGCCTTTTAAGTCAACATAGACCAAGTCAGGATAAAGGAACACATATTAAATAATGTACTTAGAAATAATTGAATCTTTAATCAAATCTCAACTAATTAACGCTTCAAATAATATATCTCAAATAACATGTTCCAAATCTCTTACATCAGTATACTAAAACTATCAGTTAAGATAAATTTTACGACGATTGATAATGTTTGTTAATCTTAAAATCGACATACTTAAATTCCATAGGAACAACCGTACTTCTAGTCGGTGTGTTACCTAAGCCGGTGATCAGACACGTTTTCACGAACGATGTTATCGACACCAGTCATGGTGAAAATGAACATGTGCCCTGGCAGTACCCTATGAGTCGTCTTCACCATTCCATGTTGTAATGACTTGTTCCGAGTCAATACACAGCCCACAGACCGGTCATCCTTATGGAACCCGATATTGTTTCATCCCTCTGGTCATCAGACATGTGCCCCACGATGACCGCTGAGCTCGATATTCCAGAGACTCTGTCTTTATAAGACACCCAAATTCAGCCTACGTTACATGTTGGGCGCTATCTTGGTAAAGTTTAGAAGGCGATGCGATAGAAGACAGCTTCGAAAGTAGACTACGACACTCGGAGTCACTGCTCATGGGAGGCCATGATGCATCCTGCCGGTGCGAGAAAATGCTAAGAAGTAAATGGGCAGCCAGCTCTTTATGAGTTTGTCGGTAGAGTAGTAGTCGTCCAGTTGCCATTGAGGTGCTCGGTTATGTAAAGGTTCTCTTTCCCGAGACCAAGAGTTTGGATTGGGTGTGTGCGCATACATAGACAAGGGCACTGATCAGCTCTCACTCTCTATATCGGATATCTTTGGCGGCGGAATACCTTCCGACCTTTGCCTTAGCAGTGTATGGGACATGTTCGGTTTAGCGGGGCCTCTGAGTCCATGCACTTGCAGTCCTTCTTCTCCGTACGTCAGTCGACTAAACCGAGTCAATTTAGGTGTTCGATCCTATTGAGCACTAGGGGTGAGATGTAAACCTCCTAGTATCGATATGATTGGCGGGATTGATGTTCCCATCCGCATTTATGGTGAGATGCAAGCCTTAAGTGTGCATGAGACATTAGTTGTCACGTCCCGTGCATTATGTGAAAGGAAACCATTGTTTTTAAAAGTAAATGACTACAGTTTTCTAAATCACATGTGCTATTATGCTTTCTTACTGTTCTATACTCTTATGACTAATGATGTGATTGAAATGCTTGATAACGGGAAGTGATGTTTTGTTATATGTCTTGCTTGAATATTGATTAAGATTTATATTATGTTCCATACGATTTGTATTATGTATGTCTTACTCTATTTTCACGTGACACTTCTATGAATCCATGATCTATGCTTTACTGTATTATTCACATGATACTCATATGATGTATGTATTACTTTATTCTATATAACCTACATGTCTTATATATTTAAATTGATTCGCATGTTAATTGAAATCACTTCATGTGTATCTCACATTGTATACATGTCGATTTGTAATGTGACATGCCTGCTTATCTGTTAATTAGATAACCTAAACGTTGTACTACATTGATTATTCGGGGCCGTGTTAGAAGGACGGTTAGGTTACTCCCACTAAGTGGGACATGTATATTTAAATATGCATTCAGGTTGACGAACCCTCAAGACTGGACATGGGGGCATGCGTGAGTGCAAGAGATACAGTGTGGCAGATGAGAGTGTAAAACTATAAATCTTGTAACACAAATTTTGTCAGACTATTGTATTTAGAAATTTGTAATTCGGGTTTCAGTTGTTGTATTTTAACAAACGGTTCATTTATCGGTAAAAGACTCACTTGAGTCGATGGTTTTAAATTTTTATCCCTTTTTACGACTTAATTATTTTCCGCCTTGTTAATTAATGTCATTAGAAGAATCGGGTTGTTACAACCAGCCCCTGTTTTGGGCCATATCGGCCGAGATCAACCTTTTCTCGGTCGGGACCAGCCCTTACCGGCCGAGATGGGGCCGTCTCGGTCTGGACGGAGGTGCTGCAGTGTGACTTCGCTTCCTTTTTTCTCCTTTCATTCTTGGAACCTTATATATATACCCCCTCTTGTAATTTTGTGTGATGTTAGACATTACCCACAAACCCCAGAATACTTTAGGTTAGATTAGATTAGATTAGTGTAGATTAGTCCTTAATTACTTCTTAATCTTAGTTTAATTAATCTAGTTAGACTACTCTTGTAATATTGGAATTCTTGCAGATTCTACCAATCTTGACAACATTGGTGGATGTTTTGGGTCTTCTTCTATACAAGTGTTCATCTTTTCCTTTCATCTAGTTTGGTATAATCTTTCCTTTCTCTTTTCCCTTCTTTTAATCTTGTTTACTCATTCAAGTTTTCATCTTTGATTATTGTTTATTGTTCTTGTTAGTTTCATTATTTATGTTTTGATGTTTGTGTTGTTTCCTCTTTTTTATGTTAGTTTTAGTTTCATTATGTATGAGTAGACTTGTTGTGGGGTTAGTAAGGGGATTAAGTGTTGACTATGGATGATTAGGGTTTGATTGTGGGTAAAGGTGGATTCTTTGTTAGTAGTCACATATTAAGAGCACCATGTGTTTGTTGAATTGCTTGTTAGAGTAGTAGTTGCAAATGCTCCTCTTGCTTGTCGTCCTCTTCTCATTGTGTGATTGATTTGTGGTTGAATCCTTGTGTATTGGGTGTAACACCCGCTATTTTCCCTAGCATTTTTATCCTTTCCGTTATGACTTCGTCATAACTCTATCACATTTTGACCTTATGTTTCATCTTTTTCCAAGCATTATTTTCATTTTTGGTTTAATGATATTTTTTTTTTTATTTTAAAGGATTTTAATTCTTTTAATTCTATTTATTTAATTTTCTTCGTAAACTATTTATTTTTCCGCGAGGAATTTTATTACCCATCGTATTTAAGCTCGGATTTGAGTTATTCCTTTTTCTACAAATGTCTAAACATATTTTTATAATATTTTCAACTAGTAAATATTTTTATTTACGAAAATTTAGACATTAATGATTTTATTACGAAGTTTCGTAAATAATTTTTTTCTTACGCGAGGTTTACTCGAATTGCTTTGAAATGCCTTTAACTATTTTACTATTCTTCTTTTTATCAATTTATAAATCATTTGAGACCTTTTCCTCATATTTTGGTCCGACGAAGCTTCTTGTCGCAATTTAACTACGTTTTACTAACACGTTTCATTTTATCACTTTAAACCGTAAACATAAGATTCTTTTCTTGTCATTGAATTGAGGCTTTAATACTCAAACTTTTCATTCCTTCCCTTATCCTTTTTGGCTGGTCAACCTATGCTAATAAGCACATTGGATTCTTCATCCATCTTAATTCCATTTATGCTCATTTAACTTTAGTAACCTCCTCCTCATTTACATTCATTTGTGCATTTACAAAAAATTGTTGTTACAACATCTTTTTTTTCTTCCCTTGTGGCCGAGCACTTTCTTCCTCCTCCCTAGGCATATTTTTGTTTAATTCGAGTCCTAATCGTCTTATATTCATTGTCGAATCAATCCTCTTTCCAATTCCTTCGTTAAGGTAATAATCGATGTTGTTTTCGATCGTTATTCACCTTGATTTTCTTAGTTTTTCTCATGGTATTTTTCTACCATGAATTTCGTGTGATGTAGATTTTGTGGACGATCCCGAGGTCGACGAGTATATTATCGATTCTGATTTAGATTAGAGGTAACGTCGATGTTACTCGGTATTTCGTGATTTTAAATGTGTAATTGCATGTATATTTTTATATTTCATTTTTGACAATATATGTATGTCATATAATCTGGAAAATTTTGAAAGTTAAAAATTTGCATGTATCATTATTTTTATCGCTTTTACGAGATTAACGATTAAATTGTTGTACTAATTTGTAAAATCGTAATATTCGGCCTAAACTTGTAATATATGATTATATTCTATAAAAATGAAGTTTTTAATGATTTTTAATAATTTGGTATTTTTCTGATATTTTTGATATCGATTATTGAATTTTTACCGTTTACGAACAAAAACGATTAAAAACCATTTTTTATTTCTAGCACTTAACCATTTTATTTTAATCTGAAATTTGACGTGGATAATATTTCTGATGAAAAATCATTTTCTGAATTTTTTCATAATTTCCCGGGATTACTAAGTGGGTGAATTAATTAATCACTTTAAATCATCGTTTATCGTTAAAACCGTGTGTGTCGTTTAAATTCTTGATTTATGGTCTTTTTTTTAAATTTTGAAAAAAAAATATTATTTTCTGGAAAATCATTATTTTTAAGTTTAATAATAATTTTTGGATATTAATACTTAAATCGTTTTGTAATTACTATTTTTATTAATCGTTGTTGTTGAGATTAGACGATTAACGAGAAAACCCTTTAAAAACCAAGTTTAAGGATTCTGGAAAATTCTCTTTTCTGGACAGAATGTCCAAAAATATATTTTAGCTAGTTTAAATAATTTTTGTACTATTTATTAAAGTCTTTAAATAATAGTAATGATTTTTGGACAAAATTTCGATTTATCGTTAAAATGCTTCGTCTTACCTAAAAGAATTATTTTTCCAGCAATTTTGAAAATATTTAAATCTAAAACTTTGATAGTTAAATCACCCCTTATCATATTCTAATTTTTTTTAATGGTTTAATTAAATAAAACACGTTAAAAGATTTATTTTTACTTTTGCCGTAAAATCCTATTTATGTTCGTATTGTCGAAACTAATAATAATTGGGAAATTTTAATTTTATAAATTTTGAAAACGCCTTAATTAGTAGTATTAAAATGTTTAAGACATTTTTAATCATTTTATAAACACTTGTATGATATTTTAATAATTCATAAACTCAAATGTTTTCACTTTATCAATTAATATCGTTAAGGCCGAAATTATTAGTTTTATAAATCTATATCTTTTACTAAAAATGTTTTATTAGTATGAACTAATATTTTCACTATTTTGATATGATGCTATTTTTTGTAAAGTTTCTAAATATAAAAGTTTCCTAAAATAAAATTTTCCTCTTTTGGAAGGCGATCCGTTTTCCCTTTTGTTCTCTTATTATTTACAATGATTATATCCTTTTGAATATCGATAATGGCTTTGTTTTGGAGTTATGGAATAAGGACAAGTGTGGGGTTAGAGTAATATAGTCTGGGCTGTACGTTTTGCCATCAACTATAAAGCTGGTGTGTCTATGTTGAGACACATTGGTCGTTGAACTGAGCATGGTTTGTGTTCAGGAGAGTGTATGTTTACCTTAAACTTAGATATCGCATCGTGTAAGTCGCGTCGGGTTGAACTGGGTATGGTTTGTATCCAGGAGGGGTGTGCACTACTTAAACCAGGACCTCGCTGCACGCAGTCCTGTTATAGTTGAGTTGCCTAGTTTGAGACCAAAGTCTGATTTGTTTTGACTAAGTTCTCGAAACTAGATTTTAGTATTGTCCTAGTGAAAGTCTAGCCTTGTGCACACTGATCGAATTTCCATAACGCCATTTTGACTATTTTTATTATTATCGATATAATTTTGATTTGAAGGTTGGCAAATGTTTTATGTTTTCTTCGGAAAATTCAGTTTTATTATATTGTTTCGTTACGTGAAGTTTTTCACTGAAAGCTTATTTTCCTTATAATCTTTTAATGATTTTTAATTTTACTATTTTCATATAATAGTAATTACAGTTTTAAAATCATGTTATACGGCTGGGAGAACGTTGACGTTGCTCCCCACTGATTGTGGCTGTTATGTTTTTAACATGGCAGGTATATGTGTTTTTCTTCGGGTGGGCTAGCGAGAAGTTATGGATCCTGCTTATTTATTTTAATAATTATGTCTTATGGATTGTTCAAACCCCCTTTTGTGGATTGTTTTAATTTTGGCCATTTTATTTAAGGCCTATTGTTTGACTTTACCATTTTAATTTTACAAAGACATAGTTTTCAGCGTGTTTTAATCCCGACTCTACAGTGTTTCCGCCACTGTATCGCGTTAAAATTTCTAGGGGATTACAGTTGGTATCAGAGCATCACTGCTCCCAACGCTTACACCTGAAATTAGGGAAAATACCAGTATATTATTTAAATAGTAAATAAAAATATTATTAGAGATGGGTAGAAACAAGTAAGGACTTATTTGTTTAGCTTTCCTGTTCCTGAAACTCAATGGTTAGCATTGAATATTTGTTTTATTTGTCCGAGAAGAAGATAAGTGGACAAGAGGTTGACATGATGCTGCTCCAAATTGGGACAAGACCTTCTTAAAACTCTCAACGCCTGCTGACTCGAGTGGATAACTTGGTTCTCCAGGAAAGATGCCGATGGTGACTCTTCAGCTCCGGTTTAGTTCGCTTAAGCCACTGGCCAGATGATCAAGAGTAGATTCTAGTTCTGTGACGGTGCAACAGACTCAGATGTGAAATCACTTTGGATGCGGATGGAGAGACCCAATTCTACTATGCTCGTATCTCTACGAGATGATGAAGATATCCCGCGATTTTCTTTGTGGAACCTTAGAGGTCCGAACATTTCCGTCTCGTTTTCGATCTTAGTTATCTAGGATCATCATTCTTTTCCTTCTTCCTCCACTTCTTTCAACTCTTCTTTTATAAATTCTCGCCTTCATTCTTGAGGCAAATCTTCGACTAATTTTCTTACTTTACCATCTTTCCTCTTGAGATTCTTGGTTTGACCAAATTCTGTCTCAGTGGACCCCGTGAAAAGTCATAGATGTTTGAGGTTTAGTACACCCTTGTTACATGGTTTGAGGATTGTGAGTATACTCTATTATCTATCTTAGTAAGCTTTTGAGGATCGATTTGAATGATATATTCTCGATTAATGGAATTAGGTTGGTACTTGAGACACTGAACCTTGGGTTATAGGTTACTTTGATTACTTTGGAGTACTTAGAGCTGAATATATTTTGGAGTAGTAAGAGTATGTCATATTTGATGGATACCTTGTACCTAACCTAGAACCGAACTAAGTGTAACCGATAATATCACTTTGGGATTCTTACCTAATGCATATTTGGTGGATGCATCGTGAATATTTGGGATCTTAGAGTATCGTTTAAGATGTTAGCCTAAGTGTTGTGGTACCATTTCAAGTCCTCGTTAATGTTTAGTAAATTTTGGGTTGACATAGATTAAACCTTGTATCTTATGGAATAGATTGTTGATTGTTGATGTAAGGTTGTAACCTACGAACTTTGGAGTTGAGTGATCTAACTTGGATAAATTGTTGTTAACCTTGAAAAGGAGAAACATATTGCCATTAGAGGTTGAAATTATCGCGTTGTTTTGGGGAATACTTTGATGTGAATCATCTTAGTTGATTTATAGTTCAGAACCTTAGACCAACGAGATTGTGGCTTCGTTGAGTTATTAAATATTTTGTGGCTGCACCATTACGATTAGAAATTTGATGGACTTCTTAAAAATATTAATCGAATGATGTGTTTGAAGATGTGAGTGTTTGCGCCATTTCCTATAGGTTTGAGCGTGTTTGAGAATTTATGGTACTTCCCCAACTTCTGCACTTGTGGTATTATAAATATGTTGGTGATCATTTTTGAGGATTTTGTGTCCGAACATTGTTAATTGGTGGATTTTATTTAGTCTTCCTTACTCGAGAAATTTGAAGTACACCTCGAGTTGAGACCTTATGAGCTTTGAATTTATGAGCCTTAGTGATTACGAGTTTGAGTATGTTTTGATGACCGTTGGAATATTAATTAATGGATTAGTCTAAATCATTTGTGGATTCTTACCATACTAATTGAAAGACTATTTAAGTATGTAAGACTTAATTTTGGAGGTTGTAGATTGAGTAGGACCACCCTGTACTGATATTGGACTTAGCGTTATTTGATGGGAATTAGGAACCCGTGTTTGTGGGAGTCATGCTAGGAATCTCGAGATGGTTAATTTCTTCTATTATCCTTGAGAGCTCTTTTTGATTCTCAACACCGTCTTCCTTTCTGCTTCTCTTGAATTCTGTTACCCCAAATGCTGCCAACCCCTTTGACATTTATTGATTTTGAAAATTTTTGTTTTAATTTATTTTATCCTTGTTCTATTTACTCGTTAACCATTTTTTTTATTTGAACTTCCTATTTTATAAAAAGTTTGACTAACTAAAACTTTTCAGATATCGTGAAATTTAACACTTTTGAATTTTAATTTAAGAACTTTATACTTCACTCTTGTTTTATCTTTGGTTGATATTTATATTTAGATCTGTTACAAAATGCTTTAATAATTTATCTTAAATTATTTCGAAATTATTTCAATTTTTAATTTTCAAGCGATCGGAATTTTATGAAGAATTTTATATTTCCAAATACTTCAATTTCTATAGGATTATTATGTAAAAAGTTTTAACATTGCCGAAAATTTTTTGTATGTTCAAGTTTGATAACATTTTTGAAAACTTTCATAGTTACTTTGATAACATTTTTGAAATTTTAACGTTTTGAAAATTGGATTTCGTTTTATTTCTGGTGGATTTTTGAATCTGTTATTGAAAATGTTTGACGACTGGTTCGATTTCTACCAACTACAAAATTTGATTTCTCCAAACTAAATTTTTTTTCATCAGAAAAAGAAAAATTATCGAATTTCTTAATCAAATTGTTTAATTTTGTTTTGAAAATGTTTTCGGTTACCCTGTTTCCTTCAAGTTTGTTTACAAATGTTATTCAACAATATTATTTTATCAAATAACTTTACTTTACGATTTCATTTACTTAGAAGATTTTAAATTCCGGGTGGCTTAGCCCAATTCCTCTTGGAATAAATATATGCATTTGATTTCGTATCACTTTAAAAGTTGTAAAATTTTCTTTTACAGAAAAATTATTATACAAATTTGTATCCCCATCTTTTCGAGGGGGTAATCTTGATTCTCTTTCTGCTTATTCTTAGTTTCGAGGACGAAACTTTCTTTTAAAGGGGAGGATTGTAACACCCGCTATTTTTCCTAGCATTTTTATCCTTTCCGTTATGACTTCGTCATAACTCTATCACATTTTGACCATATGTTTCATCTTTTTCCAAGCTTTATTTTCATTTTTGGGTTTAATGATATTTTTTTTTTAAAGGATTTTAATTCTTTTAAATCTATTTATTTAATTTTCTTCGTAAACTATTTATTTTTCCGCGAGGAATTTTATTACCCATCGTATTTAAGCTCGGATTTGAGTTATTCCTTTTTCTACAAATGTCTAAACATATTTTTATAATATTTTCAACTAGTAAATATTTTTATTTCCGAAAATTTAGCCATTAATGATTTTATTACGAAGTTTCGTAAATAATTATTTTCTTACGCGAGGTTTACTCGAATTGCTTTGAAATGCCTTTAACTATTTTACTATTCTTCTTTTTATCAATTTATAAATCATTTGAGACCTTTTCCTCATATTTGGTCCGACGAAGCTTCTTGTCGCAATTTAACTACGTTTTACTAACACGTTTCATTTTATCACTTTAAATCGTAAACATAAGATTCTTTTCTTGTCATTGAATTGAGGCTTTAATACTCAAACTTTTCATTCCTTCCCTTATCCTTTTTGGCCGGTCAACCTATGCTAATAAGCACATTGGATTCTTCATCCATCTTAATTCTATTTATACTCATTTAACTTTAGTAACCTCCCCCTCATTTACATTCATTTGTGCATTTACAAAAAATTGTTGTTACAACATCTTTTTTTTTCTTTCCTTGTGGCCGAGCACTTTCTCCCTCCTCCCTAGGCATATTTTTGTTTAATTCGAGTCCTAATCGTCTCATATTCATCGTCGAATCAATCCTCTTTCCAATTCCTTCGTTAAGGTAATAATCGATGTTGTTTTCGATCGTTATTCACCTTGATTTTCTTAGTTTTTCTCATGGTATTTTTCTACCAGGAATTTCGTGTGATGTAGATTTTGTGGACGATCCCGAGGTCGACGAGTATATTATCGATTCTGATTTGGATTAGAGGTAACGTCGATGTTACTCGGTATTTCGTGATTTTAATTGTGTAATTGCATGTATATTTTTATATTTCATTTTTGACAATATATGTATGTCATATAATCTGGAAAATTTTAAAAGTTAAAAATTTGCATGTATCGATATTTTTATCGCTTTTACGAGATTAACGATTAAATTGTTGTACTAATTTGTAAAATCGTAATATTCGGCCTAAACTTGTAATATATGATTATATTCTGTAAAAATGAAGTTTTTTATTGATTTTTAATAATTTGGTATTTTTCTGATATTTTTGATATCGATTATTGAATTTTTACCGTTTACGAACAAAAACGATTAAAAACCAATTTTTATTTCTAGCACTTAAACATTTTATTTTAATATGAAATTTGACGTGGATAATTGATGAAAAATAATTTTTTGAATTTTTTCATAATTTTTCGGGATTACTAAGTGAGTGAATTAATTAATCACTTTAAATCATCGTTTATCGTTAAAACCGTGTGTGTCGTTTAAATTCTTGATTTCTGGTCTTTTGTTTAAATTTTGAAAAAAAAATATTAGTTTCTGGAAAATCATTATTTTTAAGTTTAATAATAATTTTTGGATATTAATACTTAAATCGTTTTGTAATTACTATTTTTATTAATCGTTGTTGTTGAGATTAGACGATTAACGAGAAAACCCTTTAAAAACCAAGTTTAAGGATTCTGGAAAATTCTCTTTTCTGGACAGAATGTCCAAAAATATATTTGAGCTATTTTACGTAATTTTTGTACTATTTATTAATGTCTTTAAATAATAGTAATGATTTTTGGACAAAATTTCGATTTATCGTTAAAATGCTTCGTCTTACCTAAAAGAATTATTTTTCCAGCAATTTTGATAATATTTAAATCTAAAACTTTGATAGTTAAATCACCCCTTATGATATTCTAATTTTTTTTAATGGTTTAATTAAATAAAACACGTTAAAAGATTTATTTTTACTTTTGCCGTAAAATCCTATTTATGTTCGTATTGTCGAAACTAATAATAATTGGGAAATTTTAATTTTATAAATTTTGAAAACGCCCTAATTAGTAGTATTAAAATGTTTAAGACATTTTTAATCATTTTATAAACAATTGTATGGTATTTTAATAATTTCATAAACTCAATTGTTTTCACTTTAACAATTAATATCGTTAAGGCCGAAATTATTAGTTTTATAAATCTATATCTTTTACTAAAATTGTTTTATTAGTATGAACTAATATTTTCACTATTTTGATATGATGCTATTTTTTGTAAACTTTCTAAATATAAAAGTTTCCTAAAATAAATTTTTCCTCTTTTAGAAGGTGATCCGTTTTCCCTTTTGTTCTCTTATTATTTACAATGATTATATCCTTTTGAATATCGATAATGGCTTTGTTTTGGAGTTATGGAATAAGGACAAGTGTGGGGTTAGAGTAATATAGTCTGGGCTGTACGTTTTGCCATCAACTATAAAGCTGGTGTGTCTATGTTGAGACACATTGGTCGTTGAACTGAGCATGGTTTGTGTTCATGAGAGTGTATGTTTACCTTAAACTTAGATATCACATCGTGTAAGTCGCGTCGGGTTGAACTGGGTATGGTTTGTATCCAGGAGGGGTGTGCACTACTTAAACCAGGACCTCGCTGCACGTAGTCCTGTTATAGTTGAGTTGCCTAGTTTGAGACCAAAGTCTGATTTGTTTTGACTAAGTTCTCAAAACTAGATTTTAGTATTGTCCTAGTGAAAGTCTAGCCTTGTGCACACTGATCGAATTTCCATAACGCCATTTTGACTATTTTTATTATTATCGATATAATTTTGATTTGAAGGTTGGCAAATGTTTTATGTTTTCTTCGGAAAACTCGGTTTTATTATATTATTTCATTACGTGAAGTTTTTCACTGAAAGCTTATTTTCCTTATAATCTTTTAATGATTTTTATTTTTACTATTTTCATATAATAGTAATTACAGTTTTAAAATCATGTTATACGACTGGGAGAACGTTGACGTTGCTCCTCACTGATTGTGGCTGTTATGTTTTTAACATGGCAGGTATATGTGTTTTTCTTCGGGTGGGCTAGCGAGCAATTATGGATCCTGCTTATTTATTTTAATAATTATGTCTTATGGATTGTTCAAACCCCCTTTTGTGGATTGTTTTAATTTTGGCCATTTTATTTAAGGCCTATTGTTTGACTTTACCATTTTAATTTACTAAGACATAGTTTTCAGCGTGTTTTAATCCCGACTCTACAGTGTTTCCGCCACTGTATCGCGTTAGAATTTCTAGGGGATTACAGTTGGTATCAGAGCATCACTGCTCCCAACGCTTACACCTGAAATTAGGGAAAATACCAGTAAATTATTTAAACAGTAAATAAAAATATTATTAGAGATGGGTAGAAACAAGTAAGGACTTATTTGTTTAGCTTTCCTGTTCCTGAAACTCAATGGTTAGCATTGAATATTTGTTTTATTTGTCCGAGAAGAAGATAAGTGGACAAGAGGTTGACATGATGCTGCTCCAAATTGGGACAAGACCTTCTTAAAACTCTCAACGCCTGCTGACTCGAGTGGATAACTTGGTGTTCCAGGAAAGATGCAGATGGTGACTCTTCAGCTCCGGTTTATTTCGCTTAAGCCACTGGCCAGATGATCAAGAGTAGATTCTAGTTCTGTGACGGTGCAACAGACTCAGATGTGAAATCAATTTGGATGCGGATGGAGAGACCCAATTCTACTATGCTCGTATCTCTACGAGATGATGAAGATATCCCGCGATTTTCTTTGTGGAACCTTAGAGGTCCGAACATTTCCGTCTCGTTTTCGATCTTAGTTATCTAGGATCATCATTCTTTTCCTTCTTCCTCCACTTCTTTCAACTCTTCTTTTATAAATTCTCGCCTTCATTCTTGAGGCAAATCTTCGACTAATTTTCTTACTTTACCATCTTTCCTCTTGAGATTCTTGGTTTGACCAAATTCTGTCTCAGTGGACCCCGTGAAAAGTCATAGATGTTTGAGGTTTAGTACACCCTTGTTACATGGTTTGAGGATTGTGAGTATACTCTATTATCTATCTTAGTAAGCTTTTGAGGATCGATTTGAATGATATATTCTCGATTAATGGAATTAGGTTGGTACTTGAGACACTGAACCTTGGGTTATAGGTTACTTTGATTACTTTGGAGTACTTAGAGCTGAATATATTTTGGAGTAGTAAGAGTATGTCATATTTGATGGATACCTTGTACCTAACCTAGAACCGAACTAAGTGTAACCGATAATATCACTTTGGGATTCTTACCTAATGCATATTTGGTGGATGCATCGTGAATATTTGGGATCTTAGAGTATCGTTTAAGATGTTAGCCTAAGTGTTGTGGTACCATTTCAAGTCCTCGTTAATGTTTAGTAAATTTTGGGTTGACATAGATTAAACCTTGTTTCTTATGGAATAAATTGTTGATCGTTGATGTAAGGTTGTAACCTACGAACTTTGGAGTTGAGTGATCTAACTTGGATAAATTGTTGTTAACCTTGAAAAGGAGAAACATATTGCCATTAGAGGTTGAAATTATCGCGTTGTTTTGGGGAATACTTTGATGTGAATCATCTTAGTTGATTTATAGTTCAGAACCTTAGACCAACGAGATTGTGGCTTCGTTGAGTTATTAAATATTTTGTGGCTGCACCATTACGATTAGAAATTTGATGGACTTCTTAGAAACATTAATCGAATGATGTGTTTGAAGATGTGAGTGTTTGCGCCATTTCCTATAGGTTTGAGCGTGTTTGAGAATTTATTGTACTTCCCCAACTTCTGCACTTGTGGTATTATAAATATGTTAGTGATCATTTTTGAGGATTTTGTGTCCGAACATTGTTAATTGGTGGATTTTATTTAGTCTTCCTTACTCGAGAAATTTGAAGTACACCTCGAGTTGAGACCTTATGAGCTTTGAATTTATGAGCCTTAGTGATTACGAGTTTGAGTATGTTTTGATGACCGTTGGAATATTAATTAATGGATTAGTCTAAATCATTTGTGGATTCTTACCATACTAATTGAAAGACTATTTAAGTATGTAAGACTTAATTTTGGAGGTTGTAGATTGAGTAGGACCACCCTGTACTGATATTGGACTTAGCGTTATTTGATGGGAATTAGGAACCCGTGTTTGTGGGAGTCATGCTAGGAATCTCGAGATGGTTAATTTCTTCTATTATCCTTGAGAGCTCTTTTTGATTCTCAACACCGTCTTCCTTTCTGCTTCTCTTGAATTCTGATACCCCAAATGCTGCCAACCCCTTTGACATTCATTGATTTTGAAAATTTTTGTTTTAATTTATTTTATCCTTGTTCTATTTACCCGTTAACCATTTTTTTTATTTGAACTTCCTATTTTATAAAAAGTTTGACTAACTAAAACTTTTCAGATATCGTGAAATTTAACACTTTTGAATTTTAATTTAAGAACTTTATACTTCACTCTTGTTTTATCTTTGGTTGATATTTATATTTAGATCTGTTTCAAAATGCTTTAATAATTTATCTTAAATTATTTCGAAATTATTTCAATTTTTAATTTTCAAGCGATCGGAATTTTATGAAAAATTTCATACTTCCAAATACTTCAATTTCTATAGGATTATTATGTAAAAAGTTTTAACATTGCCGAAAATTTTTTGTATGTTCAAGTTTGATAACATTTTTGAAAACTTTCATAGTTACTTTGATAACATTTTCGAAATTTTAACGTTTTGAAAATTGGATTTCGTTTTATTTCTGGTGGATTTTTGAATCTGTTATTGAAAATGTTTGACGACTGGTTCGATTTCTACTAACTACAAAATTTGATTTCTCCAAACTAAATTTTTTTTCATCAGAAAAAGAAAAATTATCGAATTTCTTAATCAAATTGTTTAATTTTGTTTTGAAAATGTTTTCGGTTACCCTGTTTCCTTCAAGTTTGTTTACAAATGTTATTCAACAATATTATTTTATCAAATAACTTTACTTTACGATTTCATTTACTTAGAAGATTTTAAATTCCGGGTGGCTTAGCCCAATTCCTCTTGGAATAAATATATGCATTTGATTTCGTATCACTTTAAAAGTTGTAAAATTTTCTTTTACAGAAAAATTATTATACAAATTTGTATCCCCATCTTTTCGAGGGGGTAATATTGATTCTCTTTCTGCTTATTCTTAGTTTCGAGGACGAAACTTTCTTTTAAAGGGGAGGATTGTAACACCCGCTATTTTTCCTAGCATATTTATCCTTTCCGTTATGACTTCGTCATAACTCTATCACATTTTGACCATATGTTTCATCTTTTTCCAAGCTTTATTTTCATTTTTGGGTTTAATGATATTTATTTTTTTTATTTTAAAGGATTTTAATTCTTTTAAATCTATTTATTTAATTTTCTTCGTAAACTATTTATTTTTCCGCGAGGAATTTTATTACCCATCGTATTTAAGCTCGGATTTGAGTTATTCCTTTTTCTACAAATGTCTAAACATATTTTTATAATATTTTCAACTAGTAAATATTTTTATTTCCGAAAATTTAGCCATTAATGATTTTATTACGAAGTTTCGTAAATAATTATTTTCTTACGCGAGGTTTACTCGAATTGCTTTGAAATGCCTTTAACTATTTTACTATTCTTCTTTTTATCAATTTATAAATCATTTGAGACCTTTTCCTCATATTTGGTCCGACGAAGCTTCTTGTCGCAATTTAACTACGTTTTACTAACACGTTTCATTTTATCACTTTAAATCGTAAACATAAGATTCTTTTCTTGTCATTGAATTGAGGCTTTAATACTCAAACTTTTCATTCCTTCCCTTATCCTTTTTGGCCGGTCAACCTATGCTAATAAGCACATTGGATTCTTCATCCATCTTAATTCTATTTATGCTCATTTAACTTTAGTAACCTCCCCCTCATTTACATTCATTTGTGCATTTACAAAAAATTGTTGTTACAACATTTTTTTTTTCTTTCCTTGTGGCCGAGCACTTTCTCCCTCCTCCCTAGGCATATTTTTGTTTAATTCGAGTCCTAATCGTCTCATATTCATCGTCGAATCAATCCTCTTTCCAATTCCTTCGTTAAGGTAATAATCGATGTTGTTTTCGATCGTTATTCACCTTGATTTTCTTAGTTTTTCTCATGGTATTTTTCTACCAGGAATTTTGTGTGATGTAGATTTTGTGGACGATCCCGAGGTCGACGAGTATATTATCGATTCTGATTTGGATTAGAGGTAACGTCGATGTTACTCGGTATTTCGTGATTTTAATTGTGTAATTGCATGTATATTTTTATATTTCATTTTTGACAATATATGTATGTCATATAATCTGGAAAATTTTGAAAGTTAAAAATTTGCATGTATCGATATTTTTATCGCTTTTACGAGATTAACGATTAAATTGTTGTACTAATTTGTAAAATCGTAATATTCGGCCTAAACTTTTAATATATGATTATATTCTGTAAAAATGAAGTTTTTAATGATTTTTAATAATTTGGTATTTTTCTGATATTTTTGATATCGATTATTGAATTTTTACCGTTTACGAACAAAAACGATTAAAAACCAATTTTTATTTCTAGCACTTAAACATTTTATTTTAATCTGAAATTTGACGTGGATAATTGATGAAAAATAATTTTCTGAATTTTTTCATAATTTTTCGGGATTACTAAGTGAGTGAATTAATTAATCACTTTAAATCATCGTTTATCGTTAAAACCGTGTGTGTCGTTTAAATTCTTGATTTCTGGTCTTTTGTTTAAATTTTGAAAAAAAAATATTAGTTTCTGGAAAATCATTATTTTTAAGTTTAATAATAATTTTTGGATATTAATACTTAAATCGTTTTGTAATTACTATTTTTATTAATCGTTGTTGTTGAGATTAGACGATTAACGAGAAAACCCTTTAAAAACCAAGTTTAAGGATTCTGGAAAATTCTCTTTTCTGGACAGAATGTCCAAAAATATATTTGAGCTATTTTACGTAATTTTTGTACTATTTATTAAAGTCTTTAAATAATAGTAATGATTTTTGGACAAAATTTCGATTTATCGTTAAAATGCTTCGTCTTACCTAAAAGAATTATTTTTCCAGCAATTTTGATAATATTTAAATCTAAAACTTTGATAGTTAAATCACCCCTTATCATATTCTAATTTTTTTTAATGGTTTATTAAATAAAACACGTGAAAAGATTTATTTTTACTTTTGCCGTAAAATCCTATTTATGTTCGTATTGTCGAAACTAATAATAATTGGGAAATTTTAATTTTATAAATTTTGAAAACACCCTAATTAGTAGTATTAAAATGTTTAAGACATTTTTAATCATTTTATAAACACTTGTATGGTATTTTAATAATTTCATAAACTCAATTGTTTTCACTTTAACAATTAATATCGTTAAGGCCGAAATTATTAGTTTTATAAATCTATATCTTTTACTAAAATTGTTTTATTAGTATGAACTAATATTTTCACTATTTTGATATGATGCTATTTTTTGTAAAGTTTCTAAATATAAAGGTTTCCTAAAATAAATTTTTCCTCTTTTGGAAGGTGATCCGTTTTCCCTTTTGTTCTCTTATTATTTACAATGATTATATCCTTTTGAATATCGATAATGGCTTTGTTTTGGAGTTATGGAATAAGGACAAGTGTGGGGTTAGAGTAATATAGTCTGGGCTGTACGTTTTGCCATCAACTATAAAGCTGGTGTGTCTATGTTGAGACACATTGGTCGTTGAACTGAGCATGGTTTGTGTTCAGGAGAGTGTATGTTTACCTTAAACTTAGATATCACATCGTGTAAGTCGCGTCGGGTTGAACTGGGTATGGTTTGTATCCAGGAGGGGTGTGCACTACTTAAACCAAGACCTCGCTGCACGCAGTCCTGTTATAGTTGAGTTGCCTAGTTTGAGACCAAAGTCTGATTTGTTTTGACTAAGTTCTCAAAACTAGATTTTAGTATTGTCCTAGTGAAAGTCTAGCCTTGTGCACACTGATCGAATTTCCATAACGCCATTTTGACTATTTTTATTATTATCGATATAATTTTGATTTGAAGGTTGGCAAATGTTTTATGTTTTCTTCGGAAAACTCGGTTTTATTATATTGTTTCGTTACGTGAAGTTTTTCACTGAAAGCTTATTTTCCTTATAATCTTTTAATGATTTTTATTTTTACTATTTTCATATAATAGTAATTACAGTTTTAAAATCATGTTATACGGCTGGGAGAACGTTGACGTTGCTCCCCACTGATTGTGGCTGTTATGTTTTTAACATGGCAGGTATATGTGTTTTTCTTCGGGTGGGCTAGCGAGCAATTATGGATCCTGCTTATTTATTTTAATAATTATGTCTTATGGATTGTTCAAACCCCCTTTTGTGGATTGTTTTAATTTTGGCCATTTTATTTAAGGCCTATTGTTTGACTTTACCATTTTAATTTTACTAAGACATAGTTTTCAGCGTGTTTTAATCCCGACTCTACAGTGTTTCCGCCACTGTATCGCGTTAGAATTTCTAGGGGATTACAGTTGGTATCAGAGCATCACTGCTCCCAACGCTTACACCTGAAATTAGGGAAAATACCAGTAAATTATTTAAACAGTAAATAAAAATATTATTAGAGATGGGTAGAAACAAGTAAGGACTTATTTGTTTAGCTTTCCTGTTCCTGAAACTCAATGGTTAGCATTGAATATTTGTTTTATTTGTCCGAGAAGAAGATAAGTGGACAAGAGGTTGACATGATGCTGCTCCAAATTGGGACAAGACCTTCTTAAAACTCTCAACGCCTGCTGACTCGAGTGGATAACTTGGTGCTCCAGGAAAGATGCCGATGGTGACTTTTCAGCTCCGGTTTAGTTCGCTTAAGCCACTGGCCAGATGATCAAGAGTAGATTCTAGTTCTGTGACGGTGCAACAGACTCAGATGTGAAATCACTTTGGATGCGGATGGAGAGACCCAATTCTACTATGCTCGTATCTCTACGAGATGATGAAGATATCCCGCGATTTCCTTTGTGGAACCTTAGAGGTCCGAACATTTCCGTCTCGTTTTCGATCTTAGTTATCTAGGATCATCATTCTTTTCCTTCTTCCTCCACTTCTTTCAACTCTTCTTTTATAAATTCTCGCCGTCATTCTTGAGGCAAATCTTCGACTAATTTTCTTACTTTACCATCTTTCCTCTTGAGATTCTTGGTTTGACCAAATTCCGTCTCAGTGGACCCCGTGAAAAGTCATAGATGTTTGAGGTTTAGTACACCCTTGGTACATGGTTTGAGGATTGTGAGTATACTCTATTATCTATCTTAGTAAGCTTTTGAGGATCGATTTGAATGATATATTCTCGATTAATGGAATTAGGTTGGTACTTGAGACACTGAACCTTGGGTTATAGGTTACTTTGATTACTTTGGAGTACTTAGAGCTGAATATATTTTGGAGTAGTAAGAGTATGTCATATTTGATGGATACCTTGTACCTAACCTAGAACCGAACTAAGTGTAACCGATAATATCACTTTGGGATTCTTACCTAATGCATATTTGGTGGATGCATCGTGAATATTTGGGATCTTAGAGTATCGTTTAAGATGTTAGCCTAAGTGTTGTGGTACCATTTCAAGTCCTCGTTAATGTTTAGTAAATTTTGGGTTGACATAGATTAAACCTTGTTTCTTATGGAATAGATTGTTGATCGTTGATGTAAGGTTGTAACCTACGAACTTTGGAGTTGAGTGATCTAACTTGGATAAATTGTTGTTAACCTTGAAAAGGAGAAACATATTGCCATTAGAGGTTGAAATTATCGCGTTGTTTTGGGGAATACTTTGATGTGAATCATCTTAGTTGATTTATAGTTCAGAACCTAGACCAACGAGATTGTGGCTTCGTTGAGTTATTAAATATTTTGTGGCTGCACCATTACGATTAGAAATTTGATGGACTTCTTAGAAACATTAATCGAATGATGTGTTTGAAGATGTGAGTGTTTGCGCCATTTCCTATAGGTTTGAGCGTGTTTGAGAATTTATTGTACTTCCCCAACTTCTGCACTTGTGGAATTATAAATATGTTGGTGATCATTTTTAAGGATTTTGTGTCCGAACATTGTTAATTGGTGGATTTTATTTAGTCTTCCTTACTCCAGAAATTTGAAGTACACCTCGAGTTGAGACCTTATGAGCTTTGAATTTATGAGCCTTAGTGATTACGAGTTTGAGTATGTTTTGATGACCGTTGGAATATTAATTAATGGATTAGTCTAAATCATTTGTGGATTCTTACCATACTAATTGAAAGACTATTTAAGTATGTAAGACTTAATTTTGGAGGTTGTAGATTGAGTAGGACCACCCTGTACTGATATTGGACTTAGCGTTATTTGATGGGAATTAGGAACCCGTGTTTGTGGGAGTCATGCTAGGAATCTCGAGATGGTTAATTTCTTCTATTATCCTTGAGAGCTCTTTTTGATTCTCAACACCGTCTTCCTTTCTGCTTCTCTTGAATTCTGTTACCCCAAATGCTGCCAACCCCTTTGACATTTATTGATTTTGAAAAATTTTGTTTTAATTTATTTTATCCTTGTTCTATTTACCCGTTAACCATTTTTTTTTTATTTGAACTTCCTATTTTATAAAAAGTTTGACTAACTAAAACTTTTCAGATATCGTGAAATTTAACACTTTTGAATTTTAATTTAAGAATTTTATACTTCACTCTTGTTTTATCTTTGGTTGATATTTATATTTAGATCTGTTTCAAAATGCTTTAATAATTTATCTTAAATTATTTCGAAATTATTTCAATTTTTAATTTTCAAGCGATCGGAATTTTATGAAGAATTTCATATTTCCAAATACTTCAACTTCTATAGGATTATTATGTAAAAAGTTTTAACATTGCCGAAAATTTTTTGTATGTTCAAGTTTGATAACATTTTTGAAAACTTTCATAGTTACTTTGATAACATTTTCGAAATTTTAACGTTTTGAAAATTGGATTTCGTTTTATTTCTGGTGGATTTTTGAATCTGTTATTGAAAATGTTTGACGACTGGTTCGATTTCTACTAACTACAAAATTTGATTTCTCCAAACTAAATTTTTTTTTCATCAGAAAAAGAAAAATTATCGAATTTCTTAATCAAATTGTTTAATTTTGTTTTGAAAATGATTTCGGTTACCCTGTTTCCTTCAAGTTTGTTTACAAATGTTATTCAACAATATTATTTTATCAAATAACTTTACTTTACGATTTCATTTACTTAGAAGATTTTAAATTCCGGGTGGCTTAGCCCAATTCCTCTTGGAATAAATATTTGCATTTGATTTCGTATCACTTTAAAAGTTGTAAAATTTTCTTTTACAGAAAAATTATTATATAAATTTGTATCCCCATCTTTTCGAGGGGGTAATCTTGATTCTCTTTCTGCTTATTCTTAGTTTCGAGGACGAAACTTTCTTTTAAAGGGGAGGATTGTAACACCCGCTATTTTTCCTAGCAGTTTTATCCTTTCCGTTATGACTTCGTCATAACTCTATCACATTTTGACCATATGTTTCATCTTTTTCCAAGCTTTATTTTCATTTTTGGGTTTAATGATATTTATTTTTTTTATTTTAAAGGATTTTAATTCTTTTAAATCTATTTATTTAATTTTCTTCGTAAACTATTTATTTTTCCGCGAGGAATTTTATTACCCATCGTATTTAAGCTCGGATTTGAGTTATTCCTTTTTCTACAAATGTCTAAACATATTTTTATAATATTTTCAACTATTAAATATTTTTATTTCCGAAAATTTAGCCATTAATGATTTTATTACGAAGTTTCGTAAATAATTATTTTCTTACGCGAGGTTTACTCGAATTGCTTTGAAATGCCTTTAACTATTTTACTATTATTCTTTTTATCAATTTATAAATCATTTGAGACCTTTTCCTCATATTTGGTCCGACGAAGCTTCTTGTCGCAATTTAACTACGTTTTACTAACACGTTTCATTTTATCACTTTAAACCGTAAACATAAGATTCTTTTCTTGTCATTGAATTGAGGCTTTAATACTCAAACTTTTCATTCCTTCCCTTGTCCTTTTTGCACATTGGATTCTTCATCCATCTTAATTCCATTTATGCTCATTTAACTTTAGTAACCTCCCCCTCATTTACATTCATTTGTTCATTTACAAAAAATTGTTGTTACAACATCTTTTTTTTCTTTCCTTGTGGCCGAGCACTTTCTCCCTCCTCCCTAGGCATATTTTTTTTAATTCGAGTCCTAATCGTCTCATATTCATCGTCGAATCAATCCTCTTTCCAATTCCTTCGTTAAGGTAATAATCGATGTTGTTTTCGATTGTTATTCACCTTGATTTTCTTAGTTTTTCTCATGGTATTTTTCTACCATGAATTTCGTGTGATGTAGATTTTGTGGACGATCCCGAGGTCGACGAGTATTGACGTGTCGTGTTTATATAACATTATTCCCTCGATTCCGTTGTCTTTTCCGGTCGGAACGCGCTCTTTAGAGCCGTTTCTTCTAACATTTTGCTTTGAGTGAGTGTTTTTGTAGATTCTACATGATTTCAGGTTTTTATGTGCATTTACACTCATATCTGGTTAGAAGAACAATCCCGAGACAAAACCCGTGCTTCGAGACGTTTAGGCGAAGAAGAAATGAGAAGTGTCGATTCGTTGGGCCAAGGAAAGCGGCCCAATGCTTGTTTTAGTAGTGTTGTGCGCGCCAGCCTGCATGTGGCAGGCGGCCTGCTGGCCGGCCGGCATGACACAAGGGCGTTTTTAGCTTCAATTTTTGGTGTGTCTCGGCCCCTGCATGTGGCAGGCGGCCTGCCAGCCGGCCGGCGCGACACGCAGCTTATTTTCGCCTAATCTTGTATAACTAAGGGGCTTGTATCATTTCTTACTTATCACTTTTCATACTTAGTTTTATTTTACTTTAGAAGCTCGTGACTCTTAAGATTCTAGCACTCGGTTTTCGCTCGGATTCGATTTCGGTAATCTCGTTTATGCAATTTTCAGTTTACGTTTCAATCTTCATCGTAAATTATTTTAGTTCGTCGCAATTTTTCCTTATTTGTAATTCGTTGTTTACTTTGGTTCGCGAGATTCTCGTTCGTTTGTTATTAGATTTATTTGCTTCACCTTTTTATCATGAATTCCATGTATGCGATTTATTGTTTCGTAATCATCATGCGTAGCTAATTTTCTCGCTAGGGTCGAGGGGGATCGATGGATTATTATACGATTATGTCGCTTTGATACTAAATTTATAAATATGCTAGTACCACCTTCGCGTGTTTTGTTTGTCGATTAATTTGTTAAAGGCCACAACATTTTAATCTATTTGGGAAATTCTAGTTCTTGTGCGAAAGCCGAATTAGGATTAGATCACGCGCGATTTGGTAGGGAGTCTAATAAGTTGCGAGAGCCCGTTAGATCCTTCCTAGGTTGACACGATTCGAGAGAACGTGTTATAGCCGACTAGTATGTTTATGTGTTTATTATTATGGTCGCATAATTATTGAACATCTATCGTGAACCCGTGACCTTAGTTCTCATCTCATTATTAGATTCGATTTTTATTATCGTTTTTAGGAGTTTTTTTTATATATTCTCAATCAATTAACCGTTTGGAGCATTTTAGAATCGCCATAGCTAATTGATGAAAATTGACTGTTTCCCTGTGGATTCGATACCTTGCTTGCCGCTATCTTCTAGTTAGTAGCATTAGGTTTATCTTGATTGGGTGAGACGACTTAACCCACATTAAATTTGGCGTCGTTGCCGGGGAAACGGTTTTTCTTGTTTTTTTTAGCTTGTTTCTTTTATGCTCTCTTTCGTCTCAAGGAATTAAAATTCCTTGAGATTGATCTCACTCCCTACTTGTAGTTTTGCTTATGCCCAGGTCTTTCCGGCCATCAGAGCTTACTCCGTTCGATCCTGAACCCGAGAAAACCTTTCGTAGGCGACGACAGTTTTGGAGAGAGATTTCCGCAGCTCCCAATCTTGCGACTTTGGAAGCTATTCATACTAAATTTGTAGCTGAGAATCAGTCCTTTGAAGAGGAACATCAATCTCAGTCCGAGACCATTTTACCACCTCCTCCGATCATAAAAATGCCGAAGCTTTCTAGTCATTCGGAGCCCGAGCAAACTGCTCTTCCTAAGTTGGTTAAACGACCAACTGCCACTCAAGGTACATTTGAGATTCGACCCGCCTTTATCACTTTGGTGGAGAAGAATCAATTTGGTGGTGAACCTAGGGAGGATCCTCACAAGCATATGAGGATTTTTACCGACTATTGCTCCACGATTCCACTCCCGGCCGAGGTAACTCAAGAAGAAGTCATGGAGATGCTCTTCATGTTCTCACTACCGGATTCCGCTAGGGAGTGGATAACCGATCTCGATAAAGTCACCGAGGGGATCACTGATTGGAATTCTCTCGCTCTTGCCTTCTACAAGCACTACTACCCTCCACAAAAGACGAACATGCTCCGGAGTCAAATCACCAATTTTCGTCAAACTCCGAACGAGAATATTCATGAAGCGTGGGAGCGGTTCAAGAAGCTTGTGAAGGAATGCCCGCACCATGGTTTTCAGGTTTGGTTTCTTTGTAACCAATTTTATAACAGGTTGTATGATGATTGCAGGAGTACACTTGATTCAGCATGCAATGGGCGTTTCCAATGTAATGTGGATGATGATAAGGCTTGGCAAACAATAGAAGAGATGGTATCTCACCACTCTCGATGGGGTAATCCGCGTGGTAATACTCGATCAAACTCCGGTGAAAGTGGGTCCTCTAATGCCGTGGCCGTTCAATTAGCCGCTTTGGCTAAGAGATTTGATGCATTTGAAGTGTCAAATTCTCAAGGAGGAGGAGGCATGCATCAAGTACATGCCATGCAAGAGTATGCATGTATGCGTTGTGGTGCCGCGGACCATCAAGCTCAGGATTGCCTAGGCTCCATAGAACAGGTGAATGCGTTCCATTCTATGCGTCCACGTTATCCATATATGAACCAACCAGGATATGATGCATCTCTTTTGTCTTACAGGAGTACTAATGTCTTGAACCCGCCTATTACGCCGGTTTATGTACCCCCACCGAAGCAGCATCTCCTGAATCAGCAGAATTTCCAGAATCAAGGAAATTTTCAGAACCAGCAGCAATTCCATAATTCTCAGAACCAGCAGAACCAGCAGGTTTTCGGTAATCAGAAGAATTTCCAAAATCATGGAAACTTTCAGCAGCGACCTCACTCGGGTCAATTTCAACAAAATTTTGGCAATACTAATCAGAATTTCGGGAATTCTCACCAGAATTTCGGTACTAGTCAGCAGAATTTTGGCCAATCCTCAGCACAAGCTCAAGGTAATTCTTCTTCTTCTTCGAGTTCTAATGAAATGGCTGAGCTTCGTAGTATGATGCAGATGATGGCCAAGACTCAGGACTCGATGATGGCACAAATGCAAAAGAATGATCAAGCTAAGGATAATGCCATCAAGAATATGGAGAACCAAGTGGGACACCTTGCCGCGTCACAAGCAACGCGTCAACAAGGTAAACTCCCTTCTCAAGGTGATCAACAGCATGATACGGCTAATGCGATCACTCTTCGTAGTGGCACCCACTATGAGGGTCCGTCGATGCCTAAAGATGATACACCGGCCGAGAAGGAGGAGGTTCTAGTGGAAGATGTCAGTGAGGACATTATTGTGGAAACTCCAAGTGAAGATCAAGTTCCACCGCCCACTACTCCCGTTCCCACCCCGACTAGCCCAACAATTCAAGTACCATTCCCGGGTCGATTGAAGAATCGGAAGGAAGCTACCCAATTTAGCAAGTTCAAGGAGGTTGTGAAGAATTTGCAGGTTACGGTCCCGTTTACCGAGCTCATTTTGCAGGTCCCGTCTTACGCAAAGTTTATGAAGGACATCTTGACTCGGAAGAGAAGCATTGGTGAGGTAGAAACCGTCGCTCTTACTGCAGAGTGTAGTGCATTTTTACAGAACAAGGCTCCACCAAAGCTAAAGGACCCCGGTAGTTTTTCGATCCCTTGCACTATTGGCACTTTATCGATTGATAAGGCATTATGTGACTTAGGTGCTAGTGTAAGTGTCATGCCTTATTCCGTTTGTGAAAAACTTAATATGGGTCCTCTTAAGTGTACTAGTGTCACTTTGCAGATGGCGGATCGTTCCATAAAACGTCCTTTGGGAGTTTTAGAGGACGTGCCCGTTAGAGTTGGAAAATTTTTTATCCCAGTTGATTTTATCGTCCTTGACATGGCCGAGGACACCCAAATTCCCATAATTTTGGGAAGACCATTTTTTCACACCGCCGGTGCGGTGATTGATGTCAAGAACGGCAAATTGACCTTGGAAGTGGGTGGAGACACCATTGTTTTCTGCTAAGATAGTACACTTATGAACCCGATGGTAACGGATTCTTGTTGCATGATTGATATTGTGGATGTTTTGGTTCATGATTCTATGGAGGCATCCCTTATACGGGACCCCTTAGAGGCTTTGATATGTTTGGAAGCGTGTGCAGGTGATGCTTCCGTTGACTCTGTTGTTGTTGATGCTTTGGAAGCCGCTTTGGAAGGAAGGATGCTCACGGAGGAGCAAGGTGTCGATGTAACCAACATCGTGCACACCTCATTTACTATTGACATATCCATTCCGGAGCGTAAGCCACTTCCGTCTCACCTAAAATATGCCTTTTTAGACGATACCGAGAGCTTCCCCGTGATTGTAAGTGCCGATTTAACTGAGCAACAACTTTCTGATTTGTTAGTTGTTTTGAAGAAAAATAGGAAGGCTTTGGGGTATAGTCTTGATGACTTGAAGGGAATTAGTCCCGATTTTTGTATGCATAGAATTAATCTCGAGGAAGGTCATCGTCCTTGTGTTCAGGGTCAACGTAAGTTGAACCCGAATATGCAAGAGGTTGTTAAAAAGGAAGTTATGAAATTGTTGGATGCGGGAATTATTTATGCGGTTCCCGATTCAAAGTGGGTGAGTCCGGTACAAGTTGTACCTAAGAAGGGCGGGACTACTGTGGTCCCGAATGAAAAGAATGAGTTAGTCCCTACACGAATCGTGACGGGATGGAGAATGTGCATAGACTATAGAAGGTTGAACACCGCTACACTTAAAGACCATTTCCCATTGCCTTTTATCGACCAAATGCTTGAGAGACTAGCATCTCACAAGTATTTTTGCTATTTGGATGGATATTCGGGATTTTTCCAGATCCCGATACACCCCGCCGACCAAGAAAAGACCACGTTTACTTGTCCCTATGGCACTTTCGCATATCGCAGGATGCCATTCGGGCTATGTAACGCACCCGCCACCTTTCAAAGATGCATGATGAGCATCTTTTCCGACTACATCGAGTCCATTATGGAAGTGTTTATGGACGACTTTAGTGTGTATGGTATGAGTTTTTCAGCTTGTTTAGCTAACTTGGATACCATTTTAAACCGATGTGTCGAGGTCAGTTTGGTCTTGAATTGAGAGAAGTGTCATTTCATGGTCACTGAGGGTGTAGTTTTGGGTCATGTGGTCTCCGAAAAGGGCATTCAGGTGGATAAAGCAAAAGTGCAAGTGATTGAGCAATTGCCCTTGCCGGTTAATGTAAAGGGAGTGAGGAGTTTCCTTGGTCATGCGGGATTTTATCGCCGCTTTATCAAGGACTTTTCCAAAATTGCTAAGCCACTTACACAATTGCTCCTAAAGGATGCCCCTTTCGATTTTACTGATGAGTGTGTGGAAGCTTTTAACAGGATTAAGCAGGCCCTTATATCGGCTCCGATTATTCAGTCACCGGATTGGAATTTGCCATTCGAGATAATGTGTGACGCGAGTGATTAAGCTGTGGGAGCGGTTTTGGGCCAAAGGAAGGACAAAGTCTTGCATGTTATATACTATGCTAGTAAAACACTTGATAATGCTCAAGTTAACTATGCAACTACCGAGAAGGAATTGCTAGCTATAGTGTATGCTTTGGAGAAGTTCAGAACTTATTTGGTTGGATCGGAAGTCATTGTTTTCACCGATCATGCGGCTCTCAAGTACCTCCTTGCTAAGAAAGAAGCGAAGCCCCGATTAGTTCGATGGATCCTCCTCCTCCAAGAGTTTGATTTATCGATCCGGGATAAGAAAGGAGCGGAAAATGCCGTTGCAGATCATTTATCGAGGCTTAGAGTCGAGGAGGAAGGAGTTGTCATCCCCATAGATGACTCTTTTCCCGATGATTCTCTCATGGCCTTAACTACCGGTGAAAGCGAAGGACCTTGGTATGCGGATTATGCCAATTATTTAGTTGGCAAGGTATTACCCTCCGATCTCTCTTATCAACAAAAGAAAAAATTCCTACATGATGTTCGACAATTTTTCTGGGATGACCCCTATTTATTTAAGGAGTGTGCCGATGGTATTTTCCGTCGATGTGTCCCTCAGTGGGAAGTTCAGGGAGTTCTAGAGAGTTGTCATTCATCACCATATGGTGGTCATCATGGACCGAGCCGAACCACGGCTAAGGTCCTCCAGTCGGGTTTTTATTGGCCAACTTTATTCCGAGACGCCCAAGCTTTTATTATGTCCTGCGACGCATGTCAAAGGACCGGTAATATTTCTAGGAGGCATGAGATGCCTCAAAATGGGATTCTCGAGGTAAAATTTTTGATGTCTGGGGTGTAGACTACCAAGGCCCGTTCCCGTCATCCAAGGGCAACCGATATATTTTGCTTGCGATTGATTATGTCTCCAAGTGGGTGGAGGCGGTAGCATCTCCTGCTAATGATGCTAGAACGGTAATATCTCTGTTTAAAAAGACTATTTTTCCCCGCTTTGGTGTTCCAAGAGCGATTATTAGTGATGGTGGAAGCCATTTCCATGAGAAGCGACTTGATGCTTTACTTGCTAAGTACGGTATCTCTCACCGTACCGGTCTTGCCTACCATCCTCAAACGAGTGGGCAAGTTGAGGTGTCCAATAGGGAAATCAATTCTATTCTCCACAAGGTCGTGTCAAAAGCTCGGAAGGATTGGAGTTCTAAGCTAGATGATACACTATGGGCTTATCGTACCGCCTTTAAGACGCCTATTGGTACTTCCCCTTATCGTTTAGTTTATGGCAAGTCATGCCATTTACCGGTCGAGCTTGAGTACAAGGCTTGGTGGGCGATCAAGGAGCTTAACTTGGATCCACATTTAAGCGGGGAGAAGAGACTCATGCAATTGAATGAGTTGAAGGAATTCCGTCTTGGTGACTATGATAGTGCTCGGGTTTATAAGGAGCTCACCAAGCGGTGGCATGACAAGCATATCCTTCACCGTGAGTTCGATGTGAGGGATAAGGTATTATTATTCAATTATAGGCTCCGGTTGTTTCCCGGAAAGTTGAAATCTCGTTGGTCCGGACCTTTTTATGTCACCCATGTGGGTAAATTCGGCTCGATTGAAGTCGAGAGTGATTCGGGTGAACGATTTAAGGTGAATGGTCAACGATTGAAGTTATATCATGAAGGTGCTCAAGTTGGAGCGATTGAAGTTATGCGACTTCATCCCGTTCCCTTATTCCACTAAATCTTGAAACTCATCAAGTCGTGCGGGACTTTAAACCAGCGCTACCGGGAGGCAGCCCGAGTATGTAAATAATTTCCCTCATTCTCGTTTTTATTTTTATTTTTATTTTTATTTTTTTAGATGTTTTAGTGAGGACGAGAGGAGGGACTAATGTTTTTGGAGACGCGCAGAATCATCGGAGATAACTCGAATTGAAGTTATTGGAAAAAAAAAGAGGAGATATTCACCATGCTTGTGATAATATAGCAGGTCGCCTAAGCCTAGGCCTAGGGGGCCTATCGACTCTAGGGACCGAGGCGCGAAGTGAATTTGAGTACTAATAGTGTGATTTGAGCGTCTCAGCCTGCCCCTAGGCCCCCTGTTAACTTCAGGGGCCGAGTACAAAGCAAATTGGAGGAAAAAAAGTTGGGCAAAGTCTCGAAAACAAAGGCATTTGTGCGGTCAGGCCGGCTAGCAGGCCGCCGGTCCTGACCGGCTGGTCTGTGAGAAGAATATTTCTTTTAAAAATTCAAAAATAGCGAAGGAGTGATTCAGGCCGGCCAGCCGGCCGCCGGTCCAGACCGGCTGGGGCGTACATCAGACCCCCAAACCCCATTTTCTCGTCATTTCTTCATTCATTCCTACCTCCCTCGCCTCTCTCTTCTCTCTCTCATCCCCAAACCCCAATTTCCCCCATTTCCCAGCTCCACCATCTCCCTCTTTCACTATCACTCCTCAAATTTTCCCTATTTTTTCCCCATAAACTGCTACTTTCAGCTGATATGCAATGCCTCCTCGGAACAAGCGCACCAGGAACGAGCATGCTCAACCCGACATTGAGCCTGATCCAGTTTTTCCAAGTGTAATTTTTACCACTATTGACCAGAAGGTACGGTTTCAAAATTTGAGAAAGCGGTCTATTGTTCCAACTCGTTTTATCGATCGTGATGCTATGCGAACTTTAGGCTTAGATTCTGCTTTGGAACTATTGTTTAAGGGTGTTGGTATGGGTACATTTTTTACGATGCATCGTAATACGTATACCCAGCTTACGTTGGAATTTCTGAGTTCGTTTGAGGTACATAAGAATAGACGGTCTGGTGATATTTCTGTTGAGTTCCGTTTACTGAATACTAGTTATGCGCTGAGCCTGAAGCAGTTTGGGAATTGTTTTGACCTTAAAGATTATGATGACCGTACACCACCTGAGTATGCTAATTTTAGGGTGGGAGATTTTTGGGATTGCATTGCTGATGCCCCGCATACTACCGCGTGGCATATGAGTTCAAATAATATTCATAATCCTGTTATTAAGGTTTGGCAGAGGTTTATGGGATGGACGATTTTTGCTAGGAAGGAGCCACATAATGTGCGCACCGAGGAGGTGTCTATTTTGGGCTCGTATTTGCGGCGTAAGCCGAAGGTGTGGCATATTAATATTGCCTATCACCTCGTCCTTCAGTTTAGGAGAATAGCTACGGTCGTTGCCGATCTTCCTATTTATATAGGCGGGTTAGTCACACAATTAGCTGCTCGGTTGACCGCTTTTAACGAAGCGGACCATGCTCCGGTCCAGGGCGAGATTACCCTTAGCCTTCGGTATTTGGCTTCTCTTAACTGGATTTCTTCTAGGCATCAGAATCGTTGGGCTTGGCTTATTCATGAGCAGGAGACTATTATTTTGCAAGCCGGGTCGGTTTTTTCACTTGAGGCTGATCAGCCTAATTATTTATTACCCGTCGCTGCCCCTAGCTCTCTTCCCTCGTCGCATGCTGTTACCTATACTCGTCGCCCGACGAGCGAGCCTAGTGCTTCCCAGCCCGCCTCTGAGCCCGGTCCATCTCAGCCTGCTTCTAAGCCTACCACCACTATTGCTTTTGAGCAGCCTCCTCCACCACCCCAGTATGCTCCTCTCCATCCCGATCTGATTTCTTGGATGGAGCGCATGGATTTGAGTGCCGGTTTGTCCCGTTCCGATTTTGATACTTTGCGTACGGAGACTCGTGCCGACACCGCTGCTACTCACACTCGCCTAGACAGGTTATATGCTGATCAATGCCTCGGGATGTATCCCGTATATGATGACTATGCTAGGCGTGCGGCTGTGCCACCACAGGGCCCTTACCCCTCGTACTTTTCGTGGCCCGTGGGTGGTTATACTGATCCTTCGATTCATGGCGGCTTTCATCTTCACACTGACTATTTCAGCGCCCCAACGGGCCCTGCTTTTGGAGCCGCTAGTGATTATCAGGGAGGTGGTTGGTATACGGGTGGTGCATCTGGCTCCGGGACTGCTGCAGATGATGATATGGAGGATGATGATTTCGGTGATGACGATGATTTCGGTGATGATGATCAGTAGCGGATTGCTGATTCCGCTACCTCTCCGTGTATATATTTGGTATGTCTTTTCTCTATCCTCAGTTTTTATTTGTGCCCCCCACCAATTTTGAGTCTGTATGATATGGACATTGAGGACAATGTCGAGTCTAGCGTGGGGGAGTTTTTAGTATTTTTAGTTTTATTTCCTTGAGTCTTAGCGTCTGTCTATGATACCGATTATGCAGCAATGATGATAATTTGCGATCTTTAGGCTACCTACTCATTCTTAATTGGCATTCATCTGACCTTTGTTATGTGGAATAATAATTAATCGATAAGTATGCAACCAACTGAGCTATAATTTGTGATACCCATTTAGACCGACCTTGCATTTAGGCTTTAGCTACAAAATTGGTGAGATGTAGAGCCTCCTGTAGCCAGTACATTCATACCTGGCTACCACTTAGGTTGTGTGTGTAGGTCTCCTCGTGGAATATGTTATGTCAATACGCATAAGTATGGTGTTTTCCCCTTTATTTTGACTAACTTGCCTAGTGATCATTTTTGGGACTTTTTCATTTTTCATCTATTTCTATCCATTTTCTCCTTGGCTGTTATATAAAGAATTCACAAAATGAACTACAAAATCAAATTTGCCTACCTAGCCAAGCTTGATGAAGTAGGTCACCTAGTGCGTTCTATGCTCGTTATTATGCGATTATGGAGATTTTCGATGGATGTTTGGATGTGGTTGAATCTGTTTCAAGGGAGTATGTAGATTCTGTTCGGGTCAATTTGAGTCATTATTTATATTTGCTTCTAATTTCATCAAGCTTTGAAAAAATCGAAAAATGAGAAAATGAGAAAAAATGAGAAAAGAATAAAAAAAAAATTAAATATATATGTTATTCTCGTTACTTTTATTTTCCGTTTACTTGATGAAATTTGAGCGCCCTCGTTTGATCCCAGACTTATTCTCGTTGGTTGGTGGTTTGTTTGTTTTGTTTATGGAAGTGGAAGAATTTTTGAGTTGAGCATTATCGCGCTAGTTAGTTCACCAGCTTGGCTTTAACCTCACATGACCATATCGATTTCCACCTTCTACCTTGTTATCACCATCCTTGCCTCCCTTTGTGATCTTAACATGTTTTGTAAAAATTTAGAGGTCGATACCATACTAGGTTGCGGGCATATTTCCATGAGTTTGGAGTAGTTGAGCGTTTTCACATATATATTTCACTTTTACACACCCTTCCTAATTGAGCGATAAATGTCACCGTGAGTAGCCTATGTAAGGGTTTTGGTTGAAAATGTGGTTTCTACATATTATGCTTGGTAAAGTTGTGAATTTGTTGATGGATTATTTTTCCTATTTCCCGTCTTGGAATCCGTTTCTTAGACTTGGTTCGATGTTCGCTATGACGGACTTGAGTATTTGGTTGCCTATTATTTGCTTTGAGCTGTTTCGGTATTATATTAGTTATTTTCTTACGGGTCTTGCTTGAGGACAAGCAAGGGTTCGGTTCGGGGGAGTTTGACGTGTCGTGTTTATATAACTTTATTCCCTCGATTCCGTTGTCTTTTCCGGTCGGAACGCGCTCTTTAGAGCCGTTTCTTCTAACATTTTGCTTTGAGTGAGTGTTTTTGTAGATTCTACACGATTTCAGGTTTTTATGTGCATTTACACTCATATCTGGTTAGAAGAACGATCCCGAGACAAAACCCGTGCTTCGAGACGTTTAGGCGAAGAAGAAATGAGAAGTGTCGATTCGTTGGGCCAAGGAAAGCGGCCCAATGCTTGTTTTAGTAGTGTTGTGCGCGCCAGCCTGCATGTGGCAGGCGGCCTGCTGGCCGGCCGGCATGACACAAGGGCGTTTTTAGCTTCAATTTTAGGTGTGTCTCGGCCCCTACATGTGGCAGGCGGGCTGCCAGCCGGCCGGCGCGACACGCAGCTTATTTTCGCCTAATCTTGTATAACTAAGGGGCTTGTATCATTTCTTACTTATCACTTTTCATACTTAGTTTTATTTTACTTTAGAAGCTCGTGACTCTTAAGATTCTAGCACTCAGTTTTCGCTCGGATTCGATTTTGGTAATCTCGTTTATGCAATTTTCAGTTTACGTTTCAATCTTCATCGTAAATTATTTTAGTTCGTCGCAATTTTTCCTTATTTGTAATTCGTTGTTTACTTTGGTTCGCGAGATTCTCGTTCGTTTGTTATTAGATTTATTTGCTTCACCTTTTTATCATGAATTCCATGTATGCGATTTATTGTTTCGTAATCATCATGCGTAGCTAATTTTCTCGCTAGGGTCGAGGGGGATCGATGGATTATTATACGATTATGTCGCTTTGATACTAAATTTATAAATATGCTAGTACCACCTTCGCGTGTTTTGTTTGTCGATTAATTTGTTAAAGGCCACAACATTTTAATCTATTTGGGAAATTCTAGTTCTTGTGCGAAAGCCGAATTAGGATTAGATCACGCGCGATTTGTTAGGGAGTCTAATAAGTTGCGAGAGCCCGTTAGATCCTTCCTAGGTTGACACGATTCGAGAGAACGTGTTATAGCCGACTAGTATGTTTATGTGTTTATTATTATGGTCGCATAATTATTGAACATCTATCGTGAACCCGTGACCTTAGTTCTCATCTCATTATTAGATTCGATTTTTATTATCGTTTTTAGGATATTTTTTTATATTCTCAATCAATTAACCGTTTGGAGCATTTTAGAATCGCCATAGCTAATTGACGAAAATTGACTGTTTCCCTGTGGATTCGATACCTTGCTTGCCGCTATCTTCTAGTTAGTAGCATTAGGTTTATCTTGATTGGGTGAGACGACTTAACCCACATTAAGTATATTATCGATTCTGATTTGGATTAGAGGTAACGTCGATGTTTTTCGGTATTTCGTGATTTTAATTGTGTAATTGCATGTATATTTTTATATTTCATTTTTGACAATATATGTATGTCATATAATCTAGAAAATTTTGAAAGTTAAAAATTTGCATGTATCGATATTTTTATCGCTTTTACGAGATTAACGATTAAATTGTTGTACTAATTTGTAAAATCGTAATATTCGGCCTAAACTTGTAATATATGATTATATTCTGTAAAAATGAAGTTTTTAATGATTTTTAATAATTTGGTATTTTTCTGATATTTTTGATATCGATTATTGAATTTTTACCGTTTACGAACAAAAACGATTAAAAACCAATTTTTATTTCTAGCACTTAAACATTTTATTTTAATCTGAAATTTGACGTGGATAATTGATGAAAAATCATTTTCTGAATTTTTTCATAATTTTTCGGGATTACTAAGTGAGTGAATTAATTAATCAATTTAAATCATCGTTTATCGTTAAGACCGTGTGTGTCGTTTAAATTCTTGATTTATGGTCTTTTGTTTAAATTTTGAAAAAAAAATATTAGTTTCTGGAAAATCATTATTTTTAAGTTTAATAATAATTTTTGGATATTAATACTTAAATCGTTTTTTAATTACTATTTTTATTAATCGTTGTTGTTGAGATTAGACGATTAACGAGAAAACCCTTTAAAAACCAAGTTTAAGGATTCTGGAAAATTCTCTTTTCTGGACAGAATGTCCAAAAATATATTTTAGCTATTTTACGTAATTTTTTTACTATTTATTAAAGTCATTAAATAATAGTAATGATTTTTGGACAAAATTTCGATTTATTGTTAAAATGCTTCGTCTTACCTAAAAGAATTATTTTTCCAGCAATTTTGAAAACATTTAAATCTAAAACTTTGATAGTTAAATCACCCCTTATCATATTCTAATTTTTTTAATGGTTTAATTAAATAAAACACGTTAAAAGATTTATTTTTACTTTTGCCGTAAAATCCTATTTATGTTCGTATTGTCGAAACTAATAATAATTGGGAAATTTTAATTTTATAAATTTTGAAAACGCCCTAATTAGTAGTATTAAAATGTTTAAGACATTTTTAATCATTTTATAAACACTTGTATGGTATTTTAATAATTTCATAAACTCAAATGTTTTCACTTTAACAATTAATATCGTTAAGGCCGAAATTATTAGTTTTATAAATCTATATCTTTTACTAAAATTGTTTTATTAGTATGAACTAATATTTTCACTATTTTGATATGATGCTATTTTTTGTAAAGTTTCTAAATATAAAAGTTTCCTAAAATAAATTTTTCCTCTTTTGGAAGGTGATCCGTTTTCCCTTTTGTTCTCTTATTATTTACAATGATTATATCCTTTTGAATATCGATAATGGCTTTGTTTTGGAGTTATGGAATAAGGACAAGTGTGGGGTTAGAGTAATATAGTCTGGGCTGTACGTTTTGCCATCAACTATAAAGCTGGTGTGTCTATGTTGAGACACATTGGTCGTTGAACTGAGCATGGTTTGTGTTCAGGAGAGTGTATGTTTACCTTAAACTTAGATATCACATCGTGTAAGTCGCGTCGGGTTGAACTGGGTATGGTTTGTCTCCAGGAGGGGTGTGCACTACTTAAACCAGGACCTCGCTGCACGCAGTCCTGTTATAGTTGAGTTGCCTAGTTTGAGACCAAAGTCTGATTTGTTTTGACTAAGTTCTCGAAACTAGATTTTAGTATTGTCCTAGTGAAAGTCTAGCCTTGTGCACACTGATCGAATTTTCATAACGCCATTTTGACTATTTTTATTATTATCGATATAATTTTGATTTGAAGGTTGGCAAATGTTTTATGTTTTCTTCGGAAAACTCGGTTTTATTATATTGTTTCGTTACGTGAAGTTTTTCACTGAAAGCTTATTTTCCTTAAAATCTTTTAATGATTTTTATTTTTACTATTTTCATATAATAGTAATTACAGTTTTAAAATCATGTTATACGGCTGGGAGAACGTTGACGTTGCTCCCCACTGATTGTGGCTGTTATGTTTTTAACATGGCAGGTATATGTGTTTTTCTTCGGGTGGGCTAGCGAGCAATTATGGATCCTGGTTATTTATTTTAATAATTATGTCTTATGGATTGTTCAAACCCCCTTTTGTGGATTGCTTTAATTTTGGCCATTTTATTTAAGGCCTATTGTTTGACTTTACCATTTTAATTTTACTAAGACATAGTTTTCAGCGTGTTTTAATCTCGACTCTACACTGTTTACGCCACTGTATCGCGTTAGAATTTCTAGGTGATTACATTGGGTGACAACTTGCATAAGTATTCGGGTTTTGTCTTTGTCATGAGAGTGCGGACATTGGTCTACGTAGCGAGAGCCCGGACCGACCTTAGTAACTAGGTGAAACCTACACCCTCGATCTCCCAATTATCCTACTACACTTATGAATCCGACCTAACCCTACCCTTTCCTTATTTGATTTCTTCGTTACCTTAGTCGTAGTCTTAGTCTTCTTCCCTTCTTATCATTGTTTTGTTTAGTTTAGCTCGTTGACTTAGTCTTGTGTTTAGGTAGACCTAGTCTAGACACCTATTACCGTCCTCGTGGATTCGACCCGACTTACCCTAGCTACCCACTAGGATTAGTTGGTTATTTATTTGGCGGTGGGGACGTGACAAATCCCTACCATCAGGGTTCCATATTAGTCCCGGTGCTCACCTTACATGGTTCGACGCATCCCTATTAATATCGAGCCGACACATCCTAAGCAGAATAGCAGGTAAGGTATACTACGAGAACGACTAATATCCACATTATTACGTTAAAACTGACTTGCTAATATGTATAATATTAGTACCCTCTACTTTCCTATGTGCATCTTTTCATGGCCTGCTTGTCACGTGAAATTGTATACAAAGAATGTAAACATAACTACTTCGACGACAATGCTTACTTGTCCTTAAACAACCAACATAGCAAAGACATAGGGTTAAAACAACGGATGTTACAGTACTTCAATCACAATAAGGGAACAAACTTATCAGCCCACCGATTGATTAGTAGAGGCCGCTACGTGCGGGCGAGATTGGGTATCGATGTCTAACGGTTTCCGAGTCCCCATAATCTACTCGGTGGCGACTCCACAAATTGGCAAAGAATTCGGTTCACTAAAAAGGTCGCCTTACCAAACATATCGGCCTTTAAACATTTACAACCACGACTTGATCGATTCCAACGGAAACACGGGTGCCCGGACCCGTCTAGTACGAGTCCGGATCATCATCCGAATCGAGGTGCGAAACATCGCCCCGAATGTAAGATCAGTCCGGCCCCCGACTAGGAGAGGGCCGCATAGGTGGTCGCCGCGATGAAATTGGGTAGTCCCGTGCGGGCGCGCGCGGGGCACCGGCTGGTGCGGACGTACGTCCACAGATGTGGTTGTAAATGTTTAAGGGCCTATATGTTTGGTCTGACGAACTTTTTAGTGAACTAAATTCGTTCGCAATTTGTGGAGTCGCCAACGAGTAATTTTGGGATATTCGAAAACCGTTCAAGTCAACTTAATCTTTAGCTGGCTCAAAGCTGAGTGACATGGGGACCTAATGATAGAGACTTGTACCCTTAAGCGTGCCATGTCTAGAATGACTCTCATTGTCAATTGTTTCGGACATCCAGAAACTGTAGACTCTGATTAAGAGGTGAGTGTACGTATTAGGAAGCTAACGTCTGATAGACGTCAACACCCAATCCCGCCTGCTGGTAGCGGCCTATACTAATCAATTGATGGGTTGATAACTTCATCCCTAATTGTGGCGGAAATGCTATAAAATCTGTTCTTTTAAGCCTAACCCTTTGTTACGCCGGTTGTTTAAGGACAAGTAAGTTTGTCGTCGAAGTAAGTGGTTTTACATTCATTGCATGCGATTTCACATGACAAGAACACCATGAAAAGATGCACGTAGGAGAGTAGAGAGTACTAGATAGTGTTCATATTAGCAAATCAGTTTTAACGTGATATTACAGATATTAGTCATTTTCGTGGTATACCTTACCTAGTATTCTGCTTAAAGTACGTCGGTTCAGTATTAATAAGGATGCATCGAACCACAAATGAGGGGTGAGCATCGAGATTAATACGGGACTGGACCACCGCTCGTTCAGTTTTAGTTTGTTTACGTTTTGGATTTCGTGCTAAGGGATTTAGCACGTGATTGTGATCATAAAAACGGCAAATCAAACGAAAGCTGTAAAATGCAAAATGTAAGTAAATCACATTGTATAAGGAGTTGCACCCTTAGAAGGTACACTAAATGAAATACGATGTGTAGGCGACCAAGAATGGTTATTTGACTACTCGTATTCGATTTAGGTGTTTTAGTATTTGAGTTTGAAGTTGCGGACATTACGTATGTTATACAAGTTGGTCTTGACAGGGACGAACAGGAGTAAATCTAGTACACCACTTAGGGTACAAGTGATGACGTGTTGTGGAATTAATATCCACATAGGTCGGACTTGACAATATCGAAATGCATAATTTAATTGCAATATGCAAAGTTGTGTTTAGATGACAACCTAGTGACGATTTCAACTTTGACATGATGATCCTTCTAGCGTGCTGCGGTGATTCCGGTAGAGCGTCGCTACGGTGAGGCAAATAGATGAGCCAACACAGGTGCTCTTTTTCGTTCTTGTCGAGTTAGTAACTTTAGGAACTATGAAGAGTACTGTTGATTCGTGGAATGTGAATTGAAGAGAAAACGATCTACTTGATTGTGCCTAATGTCGGAGTGTGATGATAGAGAACAGCTGCAAGTTGTGTAGAGCTCGTAGAGAGAGAAAAAATGTTGAGTTGTGTGTCGATTATGAGCGGAGGAGGAGGGTATTTATAGTTTTTCTCGCAGTTCAATTCGAGATTTCAGGCGCCACACTTCGTGCAGCCCAGAATTGTGGTGCCTGGTTGAAGGCGATGGGGAATTTAGGAGCCTAAGTGGACGCAGTTGAGATTTTGAAATTCGATTTGAAAGTTATCAAAGCGGAGATTATACAAGATATTTGCATTCCTTGGACGCTAACAATTCACTCTATGCTCTGGCGAGTGCGCCGTTGGGCCTCGTGCGCGCGTCTCAAGTCTCGACTCGGCGTGACGCGCTGACTCTGGTTTGACTTTGCCTATTTTGGGACCGATTTGAACCTCGAAGTCGGAATTGACTAGAATTACTGTCGACGCGATAGCAATGACACGACTAAGTTCGTCTTTATGTTGAATTAATTTTTCCGAGAAATTATTTGATCCGTTCTATAGAAAAACTGTCTAAAACATCGTAAAATCGTGTCGTGTTGCAGTCTGATCATCATCGCGTTTTTGTCGAGCACTCCTGCAGCCACTAGGTCCAAATCTAGGTGTCTACAGGCTGCAGGAAAATAGTGGGAAATCATAAGTCTATTTGAGTGGCATGTCTTAAGAGCTTAAACAGGATATTCTTAGTGTCACTGGATTTTCGGAGGGTACTATACCTTTCATATATTTGTGCATTCCTATAAAACAAAACAAACTCTCAAAGCAGGACTGTCATCTACTGCTAGAAAAGATGGTAGCTAGCACTCAAGGTATAGGTGGTCAAAAGCTCTCTTATGCAGGTAGAATTACTTTGATAAACGTTGTTCTTAATACCCTTCACTGCTATTGGCCTCAATTTTCATTTTGCCTAGTAGTATCATAAAAAGGATAGAGGTTATTTATAGGAACTATCTATGGTCTAGTTCTTCTAAGTACCAAAGGGTACTAATGGTGGCATGGGACAAGATAACTACATCAAAGGCTAGAGAAGTACTTGGAATAAAAAATGTGGCTTTCTGGAACTATGCAGCTATTGCTAAACTGGTGGATTAGGTTTATACCCAACCTGACAAGCTCTGGATAAGGTGGATTAATCAAGTCTACTTAAAAGGGGCAGATTAGGACAGCTATATCTCCAAACATGGGGATAACATGTCTTGGAAGCAAATTTGCAAAGTCAAAGAAGCAATGAAAGGGGGATACCAAATGAAGGTATATGCAGGTGCTACCAATAGCTATACAGTAAAGGAAGACTATGAATGGTTGAGAAGCAAGCATGATACTAAAGACTGGTCTAAAGTCGCATGGAACTACTTGAAAGTACCAAAGCATTCAGTTGTGACATGGCTGGCCATGATGAATGGCATGAATGTGAAGGAGAAGTTACACAGGATAGGATGTTGCAATGATGATAAATGTTGTCTGTGTGATGCATACTGAGAGCACTGGCCACCTGTTCCTTGAATGTCCATATAGTATCAGACCGTACTAGCACATTGAAGCTTGGTATGGCCCTATGTGTAACATGACTGGCTTGGTATGTAACAAGTGTTCAAAATACTACTAAATGGAAAATGGATGCTATGGTCTTGAATGCTTCTTATTAACAGACGTGATGCAAAGGAATAATGCTAGACTAAACGCTGAGTTGCTCAGACTTGAGGTACTAACAGTGAAAATCAAGAAGGAACTAAAGAAGAGAGCTCCTCAAACAGCTTAGATGCATTATAACTGGAGATAGTAGTGTTGTTTTACTAGACTAGTTGGAAAAGGTGGAGGATGTCCTCATGTCTTTGAATTGTATCAACTAAGATGATGGAATCCTTTTGCAAGGATCCTATCAACTTTCTCTTGTTAAGATATATTTTAATTTAATTTAATTTATAGTGTTTCGGTCGAAAATTTGGGGTTTACGTATTAGATTAAGTTATATGTATGTTGGTATACTTACTAAAATACTCTTATCCTTCAAGAGCTTTGATATAGTTTATGTTTTTAGAAACCGTATAAGTTTGGTGTGGACGCTGCCCCCCGCTTGCCGCGCGAATCGTCGCGGCGGTTACCCACACGGCCCGTCAGACGCCTGGTCTGGATCCCGCGTTCAGGGCAAAGTGTCGGACCTCGATTTGGCTGACGATTTGAATTGTACTAGATAGATGTATGGGCACATCTATTTTCCGTTGAATCGATCGATATGTGGTTTTTAATGTTTAAAGGCCGAATCATTTAGTCTAGCAACCGCTTTAGTGAACCTAATTTGTTGCCAATTTTTGGAGTCTCCACCGAGTAATTTTGGGATGCTCGGAAACCGTTCAAGTCAACTTTAATCCTTAGCCAGCGCAAAGCTGAGTGACATGGGGACCTAAAGATAAAGACTTGTACCCTTAAACATTCCATGTCTAGAATGACTCTCATTGCCAATGGTTTCGGACATCCGAAAACTGTAGATTCTGAGTAAGAGGTGAGGGTACGTATTAGTAAGCCAACGTCCGATAGACGTCAACACCCAATCCTGCCCGCACGTAGCGGCCTCTACTAATCAATCGATGGGGTGATAACTTCGTCCCTATAATTGTGGCGGAAATGTGATAACATCCATTCTTTTAATCCTAACCCTTTGCTATGCCGGTTGTTTAAAGACAATTAAGTTTGTCGTCGAAGTAAGTGCTTTTACATTCTTTACCTGCAATTTCACGAGACAAGCAGGACATGAAAAGATGCACATAGGAGAGTAGAGAGTACTAGATAGTATTCGTATTATCAAATCAGCTTTAACGTGATAATACGGATATTAGTCATTCTCGTGGTATACCTTACCTAGTATTCTGCTTAAAGTGCATCAGTTTGGTATTAATAGGGAACCACATACGAGGGGTGAGCATCGAGATTAATACGAGACTGGACTACCGCTCCATCAGTTTTAGTTTGTTTATGTTTTAGATTTCGTGTTAGGTGATTTAGCATGCGATTATGGTTATAAAAGTGGTAAATCATACGAAATCTGTAAAATGCGAAATATAAGTAAATCACATTGTATAAGGAGTTGCACCCTTAGAATATACACTAAACGAAATACGATGTGTAGGCGATCAAGAATGGATCTTTGACTACTCGGATTTAATTTAGGTTTTTTAGTATTTGAGGTTGAAGTTGTGGAACTTGCGTTTGTTATACGAGTTGGTCTTGACTAGGAAGAACAAGAGTAAGGTTTGTACACCACTTGGGGTGCAAGTGATGGCGCGTTGTGGAATTACTATCCACTGAGGTCAAACTCGACGTTATCAAAATGGATAATTAAAGTGCGATATGTAAAGGTGTGTTTAGATGACAACCAAGTGACGATTATGACTTCGATAAGATAATCCTTCTAGCGTCCTGCGGTGATTCCGGTAGAGCTTCGCAACGGTGAGGCAAGTCGACGAGCCAACACATTTGCTCTTTTTCGTTCTTGGCGAGTCAGGCACTCTAGGTACTACGAAGAGTAGTGTTGATTTGTGGAATGTGAATTGAAGAGAAAAAGATTAAGTGGGTTGTGCCTAATGTCGGAGTGCGACGCTAGAGAAGAGCTGCAAGTTGTGTAGAGCTCATAGAGGGAGAAAAATGTTGAGTTGTGTGTCGATTATGAACGGAGGAGGGGGGTATTTATAGTTTTTCTCGCAGTTCAAATCAATATTTCAGGCTCCACACCTCGTGCGATCCAGAATTGTGGCGCTTTGTTGCAGGCGATGGGGAATTCAGGCGCCTAAGGGGAGGAGGTTGAGATTTTGAAGATTCGATTTGAAAAGTTTCCAAAGTGGAGGTTATACAAGATATTTAATTTCTTGTACGCTAAGAATTTGCTCTATGCTCTAGCGAGTGCACCGTTAGGCTTCGTGCACGCATCTCGATGCTCGCCTCGGTCTGACGCGTTGACTCGGGTTTGACTTTGCGTATTTCAAGACCGATTCGGGGCCTCGGTGTCGGAATTGACTCTAATTAGTGTCAACGCGATCGTAATGACACGAATAATTTTGTCTTGATGTTGAATTAATTTTTCCGAGTAATTATTTGAACCGTTCTATAGAAAAACCGTCTAAAACATCGTAAAATCGTGTCGTGTTGTAGTCCAATCATCATCGGGTGTTTGTCGGGAACTCCTGCATCAACCAGGTCCAAATCTGGGTGTCTACAGGCTACAGAAAAATAGTGGGAAATTGGAAGTCTATTTGAATGGTATGTCTCAAGAGCTTAAACAGGATATTGTTAGTGTTACTGGATTTTCGGAGGGTACTCTAAAAGCAGGACTATCAGCTGCTGCTAGAAAAGATGGTAGCTAGAACATAAGTTATAGGTGCTCAAGAGCTCTCTTATGCAGGTAGAATTACTTTCATAAATGTTTTTCTTAATACCATTCATTGCTAATGGGCCTCAATTTTCATTCTACCTAGTAGTATCACAAAAAGGGTAGAGGTTATATTTAAGAACTATCTGTGTTCTAGATCTTCTGAGTACCAAAGGGTACTACCGGTGGCATGGGACACCAAAGGCTAGAGAAGGACTTGGAATAAAAAAATGTGGCTTTTTGGAACTATGCAGTTATTGCTAAACTGGTGGATTGGGTTTATACCCAACCTGACAAGCTCTGATAAGGTTATCAAATCTACTTAAAAGAGGCAAATTAGGACAGCTATATGTCCAAACATGGGGATAACTGGTCCTGGAAGCAAATTTGTAAAGTCAATGAAGCAAATAAAAGGGGATACCAAATGAAGGTATAGGTAGGTGCTACCAATAGCTATACAGTTAAGGAAGACTATGAATGGTTGAGAAGCAAGCATAATACTAAAGACTGGTCTAAAGTCTCATGGAACAACTTGAATGTACCAAAGCATTCAGTTGTGACATGGCTAGCCATGATGAATGGCGTGAGTGTGACGGATAAGCTACACAGGATAAGATGTTGCAATGATGACAAATGTTGTCTGTGATCAGCATACTGAGAACACCGGCCACCTGTTCCTTGAATGTCCATATAGTAGCAGATTGTACCAGCACATTGAATCATGGTATGACCCTATGTGTAACATGATTGGCTTGGTAACAGGTGTTCAAAATACTACTAAATGGAAAATGGATGCTATGGTCTTGAATGCTTGTTATTGCCACACGTGGATGCAAAGGAATAATGCCAGACTGAATGTTGAGTTTTTGGACGCCCGTCCACACCACGCGGTACCCCGCGCGCAGCAGCGCGGGACCTTTGGTTTTTCGCGGCGACCACCCACGCGGCCCCCTCCCGTTGGGGGCCAGGCCGATCTCGCGTGCGGAGCGATGTGTCGGACCTCGACTTGGCTGACGATTTGGATTCTACTAGACGGATGCGGGCACCCATGTTTCCGTTAGAATGCATCGAACGTGGTTGTAAGGGTTTAAAAGCCGATATGTTTGGTAAGACGACCATTTTAGGGAACCAAATTCGTTGCCGAATTGTGGAGTCGCCACCGAGTCAATTATGGGGACTCGGAAATAGTTCAACGCAACTTTGAACCTTAGCCGGCTCCAAGTTGAGTGGCACGGGACCTAAAGATAAAGACTTATACCCTTAAGCACTCCATGCCTGGAATGACTCTCATTGCCAATGGTTTCGGACATCCAAAAACCGTCGATTCAAAGTAAGGGGTGAGGGTACGTATTGGGAAGCCAATGTCCGATAGACATTGACGCCGAATCCTGCCCGCACATAGCGGCATATACTAATCAATCGGTGGCTGATAATTTTGTTCCTTAATTGTGGCGGAAGTGCGATGATATCCTTTGTTTTAACCCTATGTCTTTGCTATGTCGGTTGTTTAAGGACAAGTAAGATTTTGTCGTCGAAGTAGTTGTATTTACATTCTTTTCATTCGATTTCACATGACAAGCATGCCATGAAAATATGCACGTAAGAGAGTAGAGAATATTAAGTATTATACGTATTACCAAATCAGATTTATCGCGATAATACAGATATTAGTTATTCTCGTGGCATACCTTACCTAGTATTCTGCTTAAGGTGCGTTAATTGGGTATTAAGAGGGATGCGTCGAACCACGTATGGTGAGCATCGGGGTTAATATGAAACCCGACCACCTCTTTGTTCAGTGTTAGCTTGTTTACATGTTGAATTCCGTGTTAGGTGATTGAGCATTCGATTATAAAGTCATAAACGAGACACGATACGTAGATGGTTGAGAAGGGATCTCGGAACTACTCGGGTTTAGTTAGGGTGTTTTAGTGTTTATGGTTGAACATGAGGACGTTATGTATGTTTACGACGTACCATGGACCTAATGTTCATACTAGTCGGACTAGACATTATCGAAGTGCATAATAAAAGGACAGTATGTAAAAAATTTTTTAGACGACAACCTAGTGACGATATGTCTTCAAGGTGGATCCTTCTAGTTTGTCTAGCGGTGAATCTGGCAGAGCTTCGCTATGGTACTTAAAGGTGGTTAGTCTAACACAGGTACCCCTCTATGTTCTAATTGAGTGGGGTGTTTTGCAACGACGGAGGGTAGCGTTGATTCGCGGGTCCGAACAATGATGGAGTGGATGTTACTTAGAGTCGGAGTGCGACCTAAGTTAGAGAGAAAGAGGGGGAGAGCAAATTGTGAGAGAAAGTGTTCACGAATTTTTGTTGTGTTGATATGAGTGAAATGAGGGGGATATTTATAGTTTCTCGCGCAGTTCAAATCGATCTTCACGACGCCTGACGTCCTGCGCTCCACAACTCAGTTGCCTGGAATCATGCCCACCAAGACTGAGACGCCTGGTGTGAGGCGCTTGGAATTTTGAAGATTGGATTTTGAAACTTTTCAAAACGGAGAACATGCGTTTATAATTAGGTTCTCTTAGGTATTAAGACTTCCCATAAATATGTAGACACCCACATTTTGACCACCGGGTGTCTATAAAAGTTGTCAACAAACACCCAATGATGATCGGACGCAAACATGACTTAATACACTCGATTTTTGGACTCGGAATCAATAGTAGTTGGCCCGAGCTTTTAGCGGAGTAAAATTCTCACAAAACAGACCTCAAATCCAGGCCCAGTGGGTCGTTTCCAGTCAAATGAGACTAACTTGGGTCAAAATCGACACCAAGGGCAAAACAATCTTTTAGGAACCGGGTCAAACCCCGGTCAAAGATGTTTCCGAGACATAAAAATCTGTCACACCACTTAAAAAATCTGACTCGAAGTCAAATACTACACAAATATCAGCTACAAAGTAGGAATCCTTTCCTATCCAAAGTCGGAATCCTACTCCATCTAAACCCGTTGTTTCTTCCCATGCAAGTAACATTTTCCTATCCAAGGACGGAATCCCACTTCATCTCAACCGGTTTTTTTCTTCCTTTGCAAGATATCCATCTCCTATCCAAAGTCGGTATTTCATCCTATAAATACCCCACCCTTGCGCACACAATTCAGACACACAATTCCCGATATCAATATCAACAATTCATCAACAATTCACAACAGAACAATTCCAATCCCGACATACACAAATTACAACCCGGATTTCCAGCAATACTAGGCATATTATATTCCGATCTTTCCTCTAGAAATCCTATAGGATTCCCAATCATTCACAACTCGAAATTCTTGGCAATTTTAGGCAAACCATATACAAACTTGAGAGCAAAACTCGCCAAATCCCCTCCCTAACCATACACACCATAACTCATCTATATACATCTTAACGCTCCCGCGCCTAGGCCCCTACTATGAGTCCGATTTCGAGATAATCAAGCATGTAGGTTGAGGGTGTTACAAATCCCGACTTCTCCCTTTTCTTCTCTTTCTCTCGTCCGTCCGTCCTTTTATACGGGTCGTCGTCACGTCTTTTCTTTTTTATTTTCTCGTTCCTAATATCGATATTATCGTACTATTTTCAATAAAGAGTCGTCCCTAAGGATTTGATGTAGACTCTATAGTCGAATATCGGATCTAAAGGAATCAATCATCAAATCATGTTAAGCATAATACCGTTGAAGCCGAGTAATTACGATATTACAACGTGGAGGAATTATCTCGTCTTAACAACATTCAAAACGATTTTGTAAACAACTTTTTTTACTCCACTCTAAATATCCGACATTGATTCTATAATCAAGTATCGAATATTACGAGTATCAATATTTAAGTCGAGTATAAATTATGCTATATTTGTACGCGATATAACAAAACTGTCGATTTTCTAAAAACAATCCCGAGAACAGTCTGCCACGCGAGTCGCACGTGCCTCGTGCGAGTCGCATGGCTGCGCGAGTCGCGCCTTTCTCGCGCGGGTCGCGTGGTTCCCTGAAAACCGTAACATAAAAAAGCTATTTCGTCTTAATTCTTCAAACATCCGTTTTTAATAAAACAACGAGCTTTTCAGCATATTTCAGGCCTCGACAAATATTTTCATGACCTCGGTCAACGCGTGCTTAATCCATCACGCGAATTATCTTTACAAAATCATGCATGTCATCGTATCTATATCTTTTATTTGATTTACAAACCGTTACTAACTTGTTTCTTCATGTTTGTTAGCACTTTATTTTCATTGTTTGTTTTATTATACTAAAACGAATCTCGCATGCTAAATACAAATTTGACGTTAATTTTAGATGCATTAAACGGCATAGATCAAACATAATTCACATGTTTAGTCGAAAATACTGTTTGCATATCGTTTAACCGAACTACTAACGCGCGTATTCTAAAATCAAACGATATCTTAGTAGAGGCCGCTAATGTGCAGGCGGGTTGGGTGTTCTTTGTGAACTTCCAAACACGTACCCTCACCCCTTACTCAGAACCTCGGTTTCCGAAAGTCCGAAATCGTTGGCGCACGAGAGTCATTCAATACACGGTATCCGATAACATCGGTATCGGTATCAAAGGCAAAGGGACGAACCTAATAAACTCCGACATCCGAGGGGGCCATACTTTGTGCATGGCCCACTAAGATATAGAGTGGTTTCGAACGGGCCCGAACTCCCACAAAGTTCGGTGGCGACTCCAACTTCGATTTAAATTTAAATTCGACCCATCTCATATGGAGATTCATTCGCCTTCCCAAACCCGCGCGTGGCCACGTCGTGGTGGACCTATGTCATGTCCACAAAACCCTAACGCATTGAGCGTCGGGTGGACCTCGGGCGTGTGTCTCAAGGTTTGCTCTGCCCGACGCGTTGACTCGGGTTTGACTTTGCATATTTCGGGACCGACTCGGGGCCTCGGTGTCAGAAATGATCCTAATTAGTGTCGACGTGACCGTGATGACACGACTAAGACCATTTTGATGTTGAACTTTTTTTTCCGAGTAATTATTTAATCCGTTCTATAGAAAAACCATCTGAAAGATCGCAATCTCGCGTCACGTTGTAGTCCGATCGTCATCGGGTGATTGTCGGGCACCCCTGTGGCCACCAGCTCCAAATCGAGGTGTCTATAGAAGCCCCCACTTTGACTGAGGCTTAGACAAGGCGAAAGTCAAAGTATAGCCGCTCAGGTTAATCGATGATTAAGACCCGATGGTTGTCCGCTCGGGTCGTTTTATGTCCGTTAGACTAAGTATTTGAGGCTCGTCAGCCAAGGCTTAGAAATCATTCCTGACATCTTCGCTCGCGGTTGCTTGTCGGAGCTCGGGTCCGAGTTTGCTAGCTTGTCTTGGGTTTGCTATTTAGTAATTTCGGTCTTTGGCATGGGCCTTTTGTTTAAGTTCTTTGTTGATGTCTTAGTTCTGGTTTAACATCCTTGGCGGATGGTTGAGTTGATTTTGGTTTTGCGTTTGGCTTTAGGTATTCCTCTAGGGGTGTGTGAATTGAATACTTAGGGACTCGTTTCGGGTTGATTTGATTGTTCTGAGCGTCTTGTGATTCATTTTAAGGGTTTTTCTATGGAGTACCCCTTAACTATTGGCTTTTCGAAGTGGTGCCCCCGGCTTTTTCGAATTACAAGGTGTACCCCTAATCTTTACTTATCACTCCATATTATAACCAAAGTGATAAGTATATTATAATTTCTTTTTTGTAAATGAATAATTAACATATTAATCAATCGAATTTAATGCTTCAAACCACCTCTCTTTCTTTACCATTCACCAAGCTACTAAATGTCCACCACAACACACCTCTGTTGTCGGTCAACGTCGACCTCTCTTCCTCACTCTTTTAAATCCTTCAACCTCAATTCCTTCATCACCCTACGTCGTAGTGTGGTGGAATGGAGTTTTTCGAGTAAATGATGTAAATTGAAGAAATATAACATGGTTGATGAAAGTCAATTAAGAAATAATCACTATTTACATCATCAATTGAAAAACTTTCGTTGGAAAATCATAAACTTGGTTACTATATAGAGTAATTTACAATGTTTAGGGGTACACCACGTAATTCAAAAAAGGCGGGGGTACCACTTGGAAAAGCCGATAGTTGAGGGATACCCCATAGAAAAACCCTTATTTTAAAATTAAATTGAATTGAATTGAGTGCTACAGGAACTCATTAAATTGAATTGGGTCGAGTTGGGTTGAATTGAATTGAAGTGAATTGGGTTGAATTGAATTAGGTTGAATTTGATTGAACTGAATTAGGTTGAATTTAATTGAATCGAGATTGAGTTCAATTGAGTTGAGTTGACTTGACTTGAATTGAATAGAAGTTGAGTTGAATTTAATTGACTTGAATTGAATTGAACTAGAATTGAATTGAATCGAATTGAACATGAATTGATTGAATTGAATTGATTGACTTGAACTTGAATTGTTTGAATTGGATTGAAGTTGAATTGATTGAATCGAACTTGAATTGAATTGAATTGACTTGAACTTGAATTGAATTGAACTTGAATTGATTGAATTAAATTTGAATTGACTGAATTGAATTGAACTTGAATTAATTGAATTGAACTTGATTTGAATTGAACTTGAATTAATTGACTTGAACATGAATTGACTAAAAATTGACTTCAATTGAACTTGAATTGAATTGATTTAATTGAATTGACTTGAACTCGAATTCAACTGAAGTTGAGTTCAATTGAATTGACTTGAACTTGAATTAAATTACCTTTAGAATGCTTTGGGATTCGTTAGGCTCACGAGTTTAAAATTTACCATCAGAATGCTTTGGGATTCGTTAGGCTCACGGGTTTAATTTTTTTTTGAATGCTTCAGGATTCAATCGAATTTGTTTTGTTCAAATATCATGCTTGATTTGTCATGTGCTCTGGTATGAGTGATCTTGTTAGCTAGAGATTTTGACGTTCATTTCTTTTTTTTATTATTGGGGTTGATTTCGATTAGAGGAGGTTTTGGGGCTTGCTTTATTGGTTGGGGGTAGTAAACTGTCCCACTCTTGCTTATCTCATTTAATATAGGAGGGTGCGTCTAGCGGCCATTGAGTATCATGTCCAATTTGTTCTCGTCTTTGCTTTGGACTGATTAGTCAGGCGCTGGTCCCGGGGCGCCCTAACCCGCAGCCGCCTATCCCTCAGCAGTCCAACATAAGGACGCTTGACTTGGGGCGCCCGGGATTTTAAGGGTCAGGTTTGTTTAAAAACGAAACGAGCGACGCCCTTCGATTTAATTTCGCATTCTCGTCTTTGTTCAACCGATTCCCGTCTTGATTTCCATCATATTCAATTATGTCGACTTCGGGTAAGTGTTCCTTACTCGCCTATTGTCGATTTGTGCTTAGTTAGATTGATTGTGGGTCGTTTTTGCTTAACCCTCAAAATCGATTTGGGTATTTTATTCTTGCTAGGTTTCGATGTTTATTCTTGGTCCCATTGCTAAATTAAGGTAGAATAGAGCTTGATAGGGTAGTTATTAGCTTGATATGAAGCTCTGAGGTATTCTAGTGGCCTTCTATGGGTGGAACTCAAAATGCTAGCATTTAGGGATCATTTTCCCGGTTATTCCCGTAGTTGACCTTTGTAGTTTCGCTTGAGTAGTGCTTGTGATGTTATGGGTGACCTCCATGCCAACTTTTGTGAGTCAGAATGCAGTCTAGGTAATTTTGTGAGGGTTTGTGTGGCTTACGATGGACCAAATGATACCGTAACGATGCGAGATTTTCTCGAAACCACTTTTATTGTGACCATGGTCGAAAATGGGTGCCAGTGGGGCTTTCGGAATTTTGATATCTTTGTCCGAAATTTTGAGCTTATTTTGACCTTTTTTGGCCTCTTTAACTTGACCAGAGACATATTTTTGTTTCGTTTTGCAGCTAGAGATGGCACTGAGTGTTCTGAGGGAGCTTCTTTGTGTAGACACCCACATTTTGACCGCCAGGTGTATATAGCAGTTTCCAAAAAACACCCGATGATGATCGGATGCAAACATGCTTTAATATACTCAAATATGGGCTCAAAATCATTAGCATTTGGCTTGGGCTTTTTACGGAGTACAAATCTCACAAAACCAACCTCAAATCTAGGCCTAGTGGATCATTACCAATCAAATAAAACTAATTTGGGTCAAAACCGACACCATGGGCAAAATCGTCTTTTAGTGACCGGGTCAAACCCCGGTCAAAGACATTTCCGAGGCGGAAAATTCTGTCACGCAGCTTGCACAAATCTGATTCGGAGTCGAAAACTACAAAAAATCAGCTACAAAAAAAGATTAAACAATTCCGTTATAGATAGAATTCAATCTCTAAAGAGCCTTCTACCCGAGCTAGACCCACTCGATCGAGTGGACCAGCCCACTCGGTCGAGTAGGCTCGTAAAATCGTGAAAAACCGGCTTTAGACCGGGCACTCGATCGAGTACTAGGCGCACTCGGTCGATTGACCTCTTTTCCAGCCGGAACAGAATTCCTCTTCCATCAAAAGACGGAATCTTGTTTCCTCTCGAATTGTTGCTTTTCCTATCCAAAGCGGTGTCTCTTCTCACCCAAGCAAAGCTACCTTTCCTAGCCAAGGTCGGGAACCTCTCCTATAAATAGACCCCCTTGCACACGAATAACAACATCTACAATTCACAACAATACATCTACACATCAACAATTCCCAACATCAATTCACAACCCGAGTTTCTAGGCAAACTATACAAAAACATCATCCCGATTTTCCTCTAGAAATCCTTTAGGAAACCCGAGATCAAAACTCGTCAAAGACCCGAGAGCAAAACTCGTCAAATCCCTTCCCTAATCATACACAATCCCGAGAGCAAAACTCGTCAAATCCCTTCCCAATCATAAACCACCATAACTCTTCCTATATCATCTCGATGCTCCTATGCCTAAGCCACAACTAGACGAGCCCCGTTCCGAGAAAGTAAAGCATGTAGGTTGAGGGTGCAAATTCAATCTCGTCTTCTCCTTTTTCTTCTCTCTCTCCCTCTCTCTTTTTCTCTCTCTCTCTCGTTTTTCCTTTGTGTTGTCCGTCCGTTATTATCGAGTCAATCGTCACGTCTTTTTTATTTCTTTTTTCGGCGTTTCTAATATCGATATTATCGCAACAACTACCTATTTTTTTATGCAAAATAGTCATTCTTAAAATACGATACTGACTCGATAATCAAATATCGTATCTAAAAGAATTAAATCAATCTCGTTGATGCTAAGATAATCGTCACATAGTCCTAAAAACAAAATACGACGATTTCAACGCGGAGAGAATCTACATTGTTTTTTTCGATTCTCAAATAATTTACAAAACATCTTTTCTAAAAAGTCGCTCCGAGTATTCGACATTGATTTCATAATCAAGTGTCGAATATGACGAGAGTCGCAAGTTTAAATCGAGTAAAAAATCGTATTATATTTTTACGTGGCTTGACAAAATTGTCGATCTTTTCAAAAACAATTTCGAGAGCAAAAACAAATCGGACAGCAGTACGTATTGGGGGCACTCGATCAAGTGGCACCCCAAAAATCAAGGCAGGAACTTTTTTTCGAGACCACTCGATCGAGTCCCTCAATGACTCGACCGAGTGGCTCCTGGTTTATCAAAACTGTGAGTCTTTTAGCTTCTTTCGAGTCTCGATAAAATATTTTTAATGACTTTGGTCAACACGTGTCAAGTCTATCACGTGATTCATCTTTTCAAAACCATGCATCATATCATATTTACATCATTTATTCAGGTTGCAAACCGTTACTAACTCGTTTGTTCTTTGTCTTTGTATCTTATTATTCGTTGTTTGCTTTATTGTACTAAAACTGACCTTGCATGCTAAATACAACTTCGACATAGATTCTAGGATGCATTAAACGACGTAGATCAAACATAATTCACATGTTTAGTCAAAACATTGTTTGCATATCATCTCATCGTATTACTAACGCGCGTATTTTTAAATCAAACGATATCTTAGTAGAGACCGCTAAGTGCGGGCGGGGTTAGGTGTTCTTTGTGAACTTCCCAACACGTACCCTCACCCCTTACTCAAAACCTCGGTTTCCGGATGTCCGAATCCGTTGGCGCATGAGAGTCATTCAATACACGGTATCCGATAACGTTGGTATCGGTATCGAAATGCAAAGGGACGAACCAAATAAACTCTGAGATCGAAATGGGCCGTATTTTGTACACAACCCACTAAGATATAGTGTGGGTTCGAACGGGTCCGAACTCCAACAATATTCGGTGGCGACTTCACTTCGATTTAAATTTCAATTCGACCCATCTCATATGTAGATTCATTCGCCTCCCCAAACACGCACGTGGCCGCGTCGGGGTGGACCTATGTCATGTCCACAAATTGGAGACTCCGCTGAGGATTAACTGATGCGTGACTTATCATCGGCATCCTCAAGGTGAAACTCGAATAGAAATCGTTTGACTAGTACAGTACGCGTTTTAGTTTTATGGTTCATGCATTACCCCATCTTTTCCCGGGCTGGTACTGGAGACCGACGTCCCACTATACCATTGATGTAGTCCAAATTTGATATGTCAAAGGTGTTCATAGTCGATTCGTATGGGTTTCACGGCATGTTCTAAGCTCAACTCAACTTAGGAAGTCCGCCCCGATTCTCGGATAGGTTATGTGCATTGGTATATACCCTATATAGACCGACCGAGACTTAGTGTAAAGCATACATGGTGTCGTCATAATGCTTGCGTGACTATCTGCTACTTGGTTTCCGTGTCGTTTTCAAAAACTGTCATTCCAAAAAATGCATCTTTTCAAAAATATTCAATTTTCAAAAGCTCGGAAAGCTGCCGAAATTTAGACTTAAGATTTGACTCAAAACAATCCTATTTTCTAGCCGGCATGCTGCCCATTTCAAAATTCAAATCCCCGATCAACCATTCGATCTTCAAATTTTCAAAATTCAATTCCGATTTCAAAATCTTCGTGATGCCATTCGCGATTTTCAAATTCTCGAGATGTCATTTTTCGATTTTCAATATTTCCGAGATACCCTTTTCAATTGTCAAATTTTCGAGATGCCGTTTTCGATTTTCCAATCTTCGGGATCTCATTTTCAATTTTCAAATTGTCGAAAATTCTTTTTTTCGATATCCAAATTTTCAAAATTCCAAATATTCAACTTTTCAAAAACCCGGTCCTATTGGCCCATGGCCCACTACCAATTTCAGGACCATCTTCTCAATTTTCAAAATTCAATCATTTTTTAAAACCTGGGAAGCTACCGAATTTAGGACTTATGATTTTACTCAAAATAGCCTATTTCTTGCCGGTATGCTACCCATTTCAAAACTCAAAATTATTTTCAAAACTTCAAAATTGCGGCCCGATGGCATTTTGCCGGTTTCAAAAAAATCGGGCCATCCGCCGATTTTCTCGGAATTCAAACTTCCTTTTTAAAACTTTCCTCTTCTTAGGACTTCCCGTATTTAGCAGTGTTGGGTCTTATTATAAGTCGTCAAAGGTCTTTAGCATCGAAACTCCGTCGATCTTACATCACGGGTTTCCTCCCTATCCAGTCCGCCTTATTTGACTAAGGCAAGGTTAACCAACGTAGTGCATACCCCTACCAAGGAAAGCCCGTTTACACACTCGAGTCCTAACCAGAAAGTCTCACGCGACCTTTCCCTCTAGCAGGATGGTCCCCACGACCTTTCCTAAGGGAATTTTGCCTATCTTTCAATCCGTTAGTCGAGTCATCCCAATTCGAGAACACTTTAACTTAAGGGTCTACCCTAATCACAGGGCTGTCCTTATTCAAGTCAAGTTGAGGGTCTCTAGCGTAGAAACTCTGTCGATCTTACATCACAAGTTTCTTCCCTTACCCCGTCCGCCTTTCCTCGAGGCCGAGTCAACCTTTTATAAGGCATAGTCCTGCAACAAAAGGTTCATGATCCTTACGTCTAAGGGTCACTCGTCCGACACTTGAGTCTTAACAAAATCTTCGATCCCACTTGGGGGATACCCTTCAGCAGAGCGATCAATCATGGTTGCTCTAAGGGTCATGTCTTAACCGTGTCTCACGTACTACCCCTGTAACACCTCGTGTTTTTGACCATTTTAGTTATTTCTAATAACGATTAATATTAATAAATCGAGTCTCGAAAAACTATTTTAAATAGTAATATTCAATTCTTGTGCCTTTGGAACCTTTCTATTTCACTTCATTATTTGCAAAAATGAAATTTCTATCGTTATCTCAATTCTGCGCGATTTCATAAAACGGTTTCTATTTTCTCATACGGACTCCGATTGAGGCGTTTCAAAAGCCTAACTTTATTAATTTTCCAAGATCTACACAATGTTTATATTCAAAATTAAAATTTCCAATTGAATAATAAGAATATTATACTGGACAGCTCCTTTGCAACGAAAATTGTCATCCGATTGTTCGTTTCTCGACTTTCGATTTCCGTACTTCTTTCTTAACCATTTTGTGACCAAATAAACTCATAAATATAATCCTAAGGCATTCCAAACCGTGACTTTGAACCCCTAGCCTCAAAATATGCCTAACTAATCAAAAGCACAATTTCTAGTATCTACTTCTTAAAGTATGCTTAGCTACTTTTGGTAATTGTCAAGTTCTTGTCCACCCTTTGCTCCCCCATCTAATGCACGACTTGTGGCTTATAACCAGCCATTTTCTCTTCATTTACTCATCCATTCACTCACTTAAACACTCCGTCAAAGATCCATCTAAAAACCAAAGAAAATCATACAAGTTCTTTTAAGTTCTAAGGTGTTTACACCACCATATCTCAAGAGCACATACTCTTTCTTTTCCATACCTTATACTCTTTATTTTTAAGTCTTATTCCTATTATATTTACTAACTTACTTTGTTTGTGTGTCCTTCTAACTTATTCATGAAGAGGAGCAAGAGGAAGGGGGCTTCGATCTTAGTATATTTGATTTCATAGTTGATCCGGAGAATTGCTAATAGGTAACCTAACTTTTCTTCGCCCTCAAATCTCGTAGTATAGTTTTTAGACTCTAACTAACATATAACATCATGTTTAGGACTAAATCATTAGATCACCAAGTTTAAAGTTAACTATTTGTTGATTTATCACTTGACAATACATGCTGTAAAATGGATTCTGTGATGTATGATGTATGTTCATGATTTTTCTGTGTAAAATATGTTTCGAATTAGCCTTCGATTCCTTCATGAAAGTTGTAGATCTGAATGTCTAGAGTATGATAAAACTGTGAAAAGTAAGTTTTTATGAAAATATATATTTAGTAATGATTTATTTCGTAAACTGGTACTGTATGATTTTATGTACTGTCTGAGAAAATGATATGTTTCGTGATGTTAAACGATTCTTTTGGACATGAAACATTTATGTTACGTTCCTGATGATGCCTAGAATTTGTATGTCAAATTTCATATAAATCCATCATATATATTTTCATTTATATAACTTTTACTAAAATGGGTCAGATCTGGAAAGAATATTTTATTTAAGAACATTTATAAAATATTTTAATCTAAATTTCTGGGTATAAGTTATTTACAAGTATAGGTATCCAAAATAAAATTTTGGTTCACTTGAATGATGTTTAAGTATTTTAAATGATTTAAAATAAAGTATTGAAAACCGTACTGTTTTCATTTTTAATTTGTTAAAAATAATAAACCTTATTATTTTTAAAAAAATGACTTTATATCTGGAAACCTAACTTATAAAAGTATGTTGAGTATGAAAATCGAAACTTAAAAATAACATTTGAAAAATGACTCATTTAGTATCCTTAATAATATTATCTATTTCGTTATTACCTAAAGTTACTTTTGCAAAACTCTATGTTTTGAGAAATACGATACCTAATAAGGTTAAAAATGATTTTTATAATTATTATTGATTTATTTGATGTTTGAAATATTTTACTAAGTATAAATAGGCTTTAAGAGATAAGTATACTTGTACAAATACGAAACCGTATAAAAATACTAAATACGTACACTTGAACAATAAATGTACTAAATACTTGTGCCCAAAAAGTATAGAGTACTAAAAGACGAATAACCCAAAAGTACTAAGTTAAACAACGCTTAAATGTGCAAAACAACACTTAAACTTTATAATAAGCACTTAAGGACTTATTAGTGACTAAGTCAAAACTAAGGGTTGACTAGTCTATCTTGGTCAAACTTTGGCTTTCCAAGTCAACATAGACCAAGTCAAGATAAAGGAACCCATCTTAAATAATTTACTTAGAAATAATTGAATCTTTAATCAAATCTCAACTAATGAACGCTTCAAATAATATATCTCAAATAAAATGTTCCAAATCTCTTACATCAGTATACTAAAACTATCAGTTAAGATAAATTTTACAACGATTGATATTGTTTGTTAATCTTAAAATCGACACACTCAAATTCCATAGGAACAACCGTACTTCTAGTCGGTGTGTTACCTAAGCCGGTGATCAGACACTTTTTTCACGAACGATGTTATCGACACCAATCATGGTGAAAATGAACATGTGCCCTGGCAGTACCCTCTGAGTTGTCTTCACCATTCCATGTTGTAATGACTTGTTCCGAGTCAATACACACCCTACAGACCGGTCATCCTTATGGAACCCGGTATTGTTTCATCCCTCTGGACATCAGACATGTACCCCACGATGACCGTTGAGCTCGATATTCCAGAGACTCTGTCTTTATAAGACATCCAAATTCAGCCTACATTTCGTGTTGGGCGCTATCTTGGTAAAGTTTAGAAGACGATGCGATAGAAGACAGCTTCGAAAGTAGACTACGACACTCGGAGTCACTGCTCATGGGAGGCCATGATGCATCCTGCCGGTGCGAGAAAATGCTAAGAAGTAAATGAGCAGCCAGCTCTTTATGAGTTTGTCGGTAGAGTAGTAGTCGTCCAGTTGCCATTGAGGTGCTCGGTTGTGTAAAGGTTCTCTTTCCCGAGACCAAGAGTATGGATTGGGTGTGTGCGCATACATAGACAAGGGCACTGATTAGCTCTCACTCTCTATATCGGATATCTTTGGGGGCGGAATACCTTCCGAGCTTTGCCTTAGAAGTGTATGGGACATGTTCGGTTTAGCGGGGCCTCTGAGTCCATGCACTTGCAGTACTTCTTCTCCGTATGTCAGTCGATCAAACCGAGTCAATTTAGGTGTTCGATCCTATTGAGCACTAGGGGTGAGATGTAAACCTCCTAGTATCGATATGATTGTCGGGATTGATGTTCCCATCCGCATTTATGGTGAGATGCAAGCCTTAAGTGTGCATGAGACATTAGTAGTCACGTCCCGTGCATTATGTGAAAGGAAACCATTGTTTTTAAAAGTAAATGACTACAGTTTTCTAAATCACATGTGCTATTATGCTTTGTTACTGTTCTATACTCTTATGACTAATGATGTGATTGAAATGCTTGATAATGGGAAGTGATGTTTTGTTATATGTCTTGCTTGAATATTGATTATGATTTATATTTTGTTCCATACTATTTATATTATGTATGTCTTACTCTATTTTCACATGACACTTCTATGAATCCATGATCTATGCTTTACTGTATTATTCACATGATACTCATATGATGTATGTATTACTTTATTCTATATAACCTACATGTCTTATATATTTAAATTGATTCACATGTTAACTGAAATCACTTCATGTGTATCTCACATTGTATACATGTCGATTTGTAATGTGACATGCCTGCCTATCTGTTAATTAGATAACCTAAATGTTGTACTACATTGATTATTCGGGGCCGTGTTAGAAGGACGTTTAGGTTACTCCCACTAAGTGGGATAGTTTTGTATTTTTGTAAATGTTGCAGGATGTCAAATTACTGGGCTTACAGGGGAAACGTGTGCAAGTGAGGAGTAGTCTTGCTTAATTTTGAGTTTTCTGTTAACCTGTCCACATGTAACCCTAAACATTATCAAGCTCGTACTTTAGTTGTAATTCGTTTTGTGATATTGTAAGTGACGATCGGTTCTTGTATTAATGAAAGACTCACTCGGAGTTAACGGTTTTAATTTTTACCACTTTTTACTACTTAATTATTTTCCGCCTTGTTAATTAATGTCATTAGAAGAACCGGGTTGTTACAGTTGGTATTAGAGCAACCTTGAGACCGTGTGTAACTATGTGCGATGCAATTTTATATCACCTATCAAGGGAACGCACCTGGAGCTCATGACAAGTGTCTAAAACATATTGAACTTTAAGATCACTAAATGAGAGATTCACTAGTATAACCCTAGGACCAAATAAAACATTGGGGTAGAACATCTAGTGTGGGTAGAAGTGTCAAAGTCTCTTACACCGTCCGATTCAGGTTTTTGGCCCTTGTTTTGTATGTTATCTGACTAATTATGTGTAGAGTGTATGCTAACAATTACTTAGAATAGTAACTAACCTAAAAAAAATGATTGTTAGTTAGAATGGAGCTTTCATCACTCGAGAAGCAACCCAATATCGTTCAAGCCGCAACACAAGTTAGCCCGAGGCGCCTTAAAAACATCGAAGCTTTTATCAGAAACCACAAGAAGATGAAGGCCAGAAGAGCTATATACATGGAGGAACGCTATACTGATTGGAATGAAGCTGCTCTATGCTTTAACTTTGAACCTATAGCCTTGAACCCTAACCTCTTTAAGGATCCTATAAGGAAGAGTGAAATCCTAGCATTATTTCAAAACCCGAAGATAGAGGACTTCAATGGAGATCCAAAAGGCTACAAGGATTTCATCCTTGGATGAGAAGAGAAGTACCACACGCACAAAATTCCTGAAGACTGGAAGGTTGAGTTCGCTGCATCATACTTGTCCGGCCTAGCATCTTAATGGTGGAAGAACATCAGTGTAGGACCAGCACCAGATGGCCATTTCTATGCCTGAAAGGAATTCAAGAAAGCACTCCTCTACTGCACCAAGGACTTTCGAAATAAGAAGCATTTGTTCCCTTCCAACCTTAGCATTTGAACTACCCTTGTAACCTAGTCCAGCTATGAACCTTGCTATTTTATCCTTAACGTTGTAATTTTAAGTAAAATTCTAGTAAGAATGTAACTTATTGATGAACCTTTCAAACCTATTTCTTTGTGATGGACATGGAGAATAACATTGCCCACGTACGAGTAATGAGATCCATGAATCATATTTTCATATGAAACCATGTTCATACAAACTCCTTGTCCTTACCTATAACCTCTATTTTCAGATGACGAAGTCGAGCAACCAAGAAAAGGAGGAAGCAGGCAACAGAGCCGCTTTCCTTAAGAGGTTTAACGCTTGGAAAACAAAACGAGCGGAGCAAGAGAGAAAGAGAGCCTGGGAGGAACGAGACCGTAAGAGAAACTGGGAAGGAAAAGCAAGAAATTTTCAGTTTTTACCTTGTCCTAACAATAAGGGATGGAAAGAGGACGCTGAGAAGAAAAAACATTTATATGACTGCTTCACTGGAATGGGACCTCTACTATGTTCTGACCGTAATTACTATGCCATTTTCCTTCGAGCCTGTACGTTTCTATTTGAACTCTACAAAATACCAGAGGAATGGAAAGTGGAATTCGCTGCAGCTCAACTCCGTAATCGGGCTAAGGCATGGTGGAGACATGTAACCAAATCAGGAATTCCCAAAGACCACCATTACTCCTGGAATGAGATTAGATTGGCACTGTTTGCATTTTGCAGAGCCTTGGAACTCAACCCTCACATGTTCTTAGTGGAGACCATCGGTGGTGTCACGACATGCTATTAAGAAAATTCTACCCTTCGTCTTCAAAACTGTAATCATCTTGTAACCAACTACGGAAGTCTGCGTACTTCCCTATTTTGAAGAGTTAGACTCTTTCTCTAATTGTAACCTAATGATATACCTGGGCTACTATGTATTAGCCTTACTTTATGGTTATCTATGAAACTTTATTTTTGTCGATCTATCCATGTGCATTTTAACCTTCATGCCCTGTTTTGTGTATTTACACCTTTTCCTTTCCTCCTGTTGACGTTGATTCGAATTACAGATGGTGAGAACTAACGGTCAAGTGAACAATGTCGAAGAAACTAGGAGATTGGCATTCGAGGAAAGGATGACTCATATTGTTGCACAACTCGCGGGGTCGCAAGCCGCCATGGCACAACTAATGGCTAATCATAATAATATCAACCAAAACAACCCGAACCGAGTCTCTGCATTCGAAAAATTTTCTAAACATCGACCATCAACTTATCATGGTTCTGACAATCCTAATGACTTGGCCAACTGGTTGGCCGAGATGGAGAAGCTTATGAAACTGAACCACACTCCAGATGCAGAAAAGGTAGACATAGCTGCATACTACCTCAAAGATGGAGCTAATGACTGGTGGACAGTTGCTCAAGATTCTTTCCGTGCAACTCCTGGTCATGGTTGGGCAGAATTTCGCACAAGCATCGAGAAGAAGTATTACCCTCCTGCACTGAAGCATCAGAAAGAACAAGAATTCAACAATCTGGAGATGGGGAACCTATCCTTGTCTGAGTACACTCGCAAGTTTGACGAATTGTCAAAATTTGCCAAGAGGCTAGTACCGGAGGAAGAAATGCTCATTAGCCAGTATGTCAGACAAATGGAGCCAAGCTTGAGCCAACTCATGGTGGGACATACCTTTCCTACTTTCCAGGATGCCTATGAGAAGGCAATGGCGATCTATGCTGCTATTCAGAATGGGGAGAAAAAGAAGAAGAAAGCCTTCGTTCCTACTGTCAGCCCATCCAGCTTGATCCAGAAACCGTTCTTTCAGAAGAACAACCTCCCCAGGAGTAACTTCCATAAAAACAACAACTTCAACAATAAGAACAACTGTTCCAACTTTCAGAACAAGAATTTTGGGAGAAACAACATCAGTAACACCAGGAGCAACAACCCTCAGTCGGCACAAAACTGCTATTTGTGCAAGCAACCTGCACACCCTGGGAAGCAGTGCAATGGTCAACCAATCACATGTTTTATCTGCAAAGAAGTAGGCCACAAAGCAAACATGTGCCCTAGGAAGACCACCACTATTGCAACTCAGCCTCAGCCTATCAGAGGAAAAGTGTTTGCAATGCAAGAAGATTCTGAGGAACCCATTGAGGAACCTTCTGATGTTATCTCTGGTAAATTTTTGGTTAACTCTGTTACCGCCTATGTTTTATTTGATACGGGAGCGTCTTTATCCCATGTATCCCCAACATTCGTGTCTAGAGCAAACCTGTCTAACCCTGAGAAAATACACGCATCTATATCAATACCAAATGGTCAAACCTTAGCTTGTAAAGCGTTGTTTAGGGACGTACCTATTACCATCCTTCGAGCCTCGTTTCTAGCCAACCTTATCAGCTTAGACCTACCCGGTTTCGATGTCATATTGGGAATGGATTAGTTGGCGAAACATCATGCACAGTTCGAGTGCCGAGATCAAAAGATCACCTTGAAGGACCCACTTGGAGCGAGAGTTACATATCGTGGATGTATGCCAAATACTAAAGTAAAAATCGTGTCAGCAATGAAATTGGAGAACCTAATTCGAAAAGGGAATGAGGTATTCTTATGTAATATCAACCTAGTGGAGAAGGAACTTCTGACCATAGAAGATATACCGATTGTGCGAGAGTATCCTGATGTGTTTCCAGAAGAGTTACCTGGAGTACCGCCAGAACGGGAAGTGGAGTTTTCCATAGACTTAATCCCTGGAACAACACCAATTTCAAAGGCACCGTATCGTATGGCACCGATCGAGCTACAGGAGCTGAAGATGCAATTAGAAGATCTAACTGAAAAGGGATTCATCCGCCCAAGTGTATCACCATGGGGAGCACCAGTACTTTTTCTCAAGAAGAAAGACAGAAGTATGAGAATGTGTATCGACTACCGAGACTTGAATAAAGTAACAATCAAGAATCGATACCCACTACCTCGTATTGATGACCTCTTCGATCAGCTAAAAGGAGCTGGTGTATTCTCAAAGATTGATCTAAGATCAGGTTATCATCAAATTCCGGTTAGGGAAGGAGACATTCCAAAGACCGCCTTTAGAACGAGATATGGACATTACGAATTCAAGGTAATGCCTTTCGGTCTAACCAACGCACCAGCAGTGTTCATGGACCAAATGAACAGGACATTCAGAGTTTATTTGGATAAATGCGTTGTAGTCTTCATAAACGATATTCTTTTTTATTCTAAGATAATGTGGGATCATGAAAAACATCTTCGCGTGATTTTAAATAAGTTACTGCAGCATAAATGGTATGCCAAGCTATCAAAGTGTGAGTTTTGGTTGAACGAAGTCACTTTCTTGGGTCATGTTATCTCACATCTTGGAGTAAAAGTAGACCCATCTAAGATCAAAGCCGTCGAAGAATGGCAGGCACCAAAGAACGTGTCAGAGATTCGAAGTTTCTTAGGACTTGTCGGATACTATAGAAGATTCGTCCAGGACTTCTCAAAGATCGCAAAACCAATGACTAAGCTACTTCAGAAAGAATCCAAGTTCGTTTGGACGGAGGAATGCGAGAGAGCCTTTCAAGAACTCAAGATTCGTCTCACAACAGCACCAATTCTAACCCTTACCAAAAGATGGAGAAGAGTACGATGTATATAGCGATGCATCCCTTAATGGTCTGGGATGTGTGCCAATGCAAAAAGGAAAGGTGATTGCCTACGCATCACAACAATTGAAGGTGCACGAGAAGAACTATCCCACCCATGACCTAGAGCTTGCAGCCATGGTCTTTGCATTGAAGATCTGGAGACATTACCTATACGGAGATAGATGTAAGTTCTACACGGATCATAAGAGCCTTAAGTACATATTCACTCAAAAGGAGTTGAATATGAGACAGAGAAGGTGGTTGGAGTTGATCAAGGATTATGATATCGAACTACAATACCACGAAGGGAAAGCCAACGTAGTAGCCGATGCCCTAAGCCGAAAGACTTCTCACGAGCTAGTACGAGATCTGGATAAGATGGAGGTGAACTTGGTGAAGAAGGGAAGAGCTACAGTAAACGCGATGTCAGTTGAACCAGAGTTGTATCACGAGTTGAGAACGCTACAATGGGAAGACCCTGATTTGATAAAAATACGAGAGGACATTGCACTTGAGAAAAATGATGGTTTCGAAATTCATCTAGATGGAAGCCTACGATTCAAAAGGATATGGTGTGTACCACAGAGAGAGGAAATTCGCAAAAAGATATTAAATGAAGCTCACAACTCAAGATACTCAATACACCTAGGATCCGACAAGATGTACAAGGACTTGAAACTTCAATATTGGTGGCGAGGATTAAAAAGAGATGTGGCTGAGTTTGTGGCTAGATGTTTGATTTGCCAAAAGGTAAAGTTCGAACATCAAAGACCAGGAGGTATGCTACAACCTTTAGATATTCCAATGGGTAAATGGGATTCTATATCTATGGACTTCATTATGGGATTGCCGAGAACACAAGGCAATAAAGATGCAATTTGGGTAATCGTGGACCGACTCACGAAGGTTGCTCACTTTATTCCGATGAAGGAGACATGGAGTTTGGAAGAGCTAGCTAAAGCTTATCAGAAGGATATAATCCGACTTCATGGAGTGCCAAAGGACATCATATCTGACCGAGATCCGAGATTTGTATCTCACTTTTGGGGAAAGCTACAAGAATGTATGGGAAGCAAGTTGAACCTTAGTACCGCCTTCCACCCACAGTCAGATGGACAAACCGAGAGGACCATCCAAACCCTTGAAGATATGCTGAGAGCTTGTGTGGTTGAGTTTAGCGACAACTGGGAGAAGCAGTTACCATTGGTCGAGTTTTCCTACAATAACAGTCATCACGCCAGTCTTGGATGTGCGCCTTTCGAAGCGCTGTATGGAAGGAAGTGTCGAAGTCCGGTATGTTGGGATGACACCAGCGATAATTTGGTGTTGGGATCTCAAATAATCCAAGACCAGATTGAGCATATCAAGATCATCCGATAAAGACTACTAACAGCACAGGACCGTCAGAAATCTTATGCCAATGAACATCGTCGACCGATCGAGTTCGCCGTTGGAGACCATGTATTCTTAAAGGTGTCACCGATGAAAGGAGTGAGACGTTTTGGTCTCAAAGGGAAATTGAGCCCAAAGTACATTGGACCTTATGAGATTCTAGAAAGGATTGGGGAGGTAGCGTATCGCCTAGCTCTACCTCCTAACCTACCGAAAGTACACAACGTTTTTCATGTATCCCATCTGAGGAGATATAGAAGCGACCCAACACACGTGATCGAACCCGATATGGTAGCCATCGAGCCAAATTTGAATTACTCAGAGAGACCAGTGGAAATCCTAGCCCGAGAAACTCAGACCCTTCGAAGGAAAATAGTACCGCTGGTAAAGGTTAGATGGTTACGTAGCAAGTTAGGCCATGCTACGTGGGAGTCTAAAGAATCAATGAGGGAGAAGTACCCGGAACTGTTTGATTAGGTAGTTAAATCCACCCTTACCTTTGCCTAAGTGTGTCAAATTTCGAGAACGAAATTTTCTTAAGGGGGGTAGACTGTAACACCTCGTGTTTTTGACCATTTTAGTTATTTCTAATAACGATTAATATTAATAAATCGAGTCTCGAAAAACTATTTTAAATAGTAATATTCAATTCTTGTGCCTTTGGAACCTTTCTATTTCACTTCATTATTTGCAAAAATGAAATTTCTATCGTTATCTATCGCGATTCTGCGCGATTTCGTAAAATGGTTTCTTTTTTCTCATACGGACTCCGATTGAGGCGTTTCAAAAGCCTAACTTTATTAATTTTCCAAGATCTACACAATGGTTATATTCAAAATTAAAATTTCAAATTGAATAATAAGAATATTATACTGGACAGCTCCTTTGCAACGAAAATTGTCATCCGATCGTTCGTTTCTCGACTTTCGATTTCTGTACTTCTTTCTTAACCATTGTGTGACCAAATAAACTCATAAATATAATTCTAAGGCATGCCAAACCGTGACTTTGAACCCCTAGCCTCAAAATATGCCTAACTAATCAAAAGCACCATTTCTAGTATGTACTTCTTAAAGTATGCTTAGCTACTTTTGGTAATTGTCAAGTTCTTGTCCACCCTTTGCTCCCCCATCTAGTGCACGAATTGTGGCTTATAACCAGCCATTTTCTCTTCATTTACTCATCCATTCACTCACTTAAACACTCCGTCAAAGATCCATCTAAAAACCAAAGAAAATCATACAAGTTCTTTTAAGTTCTAAGGTGTTTACACCACCATATCTCAAGAGCACATACTCTTTCTTTTCCTTACCTTATACTCTTTATTTTTAAGTCTTATTCCTATTGTATTTACTAACTTACTTTGTTTGTGTGTCCTTCTAACTTATTCATGAAGAGGAGCAAGAGGAAGGGGGCTTCCATCTTAGTATATTTGATTTCATAGTTGCTCCGGAGAATTGCTAATAGGTAACCTAACTTTTCTTCGCCCTCAAATCTCGTAGTATAGTGTTTAGACTCTAACTAACATATAACATCCTGTTTAGGACTAAATCATTAGATCACCAAGTTTAAAGTTAACTATTTGTTGATTTATCACTTGACAATACATGCTGTAAAATGGATTCTGTGATGTATGATGTATGTTCATGATTTTTCTGTGTAAAATATGTTTCGAATTAGCCTTCGATTCCTTCATGAAAGTTGTAGATATGAATGTCTAGAGTATGATAAAAATATGAAAAGTAAGTTTTTATGAAAATATATATTTATTAATGATTTATTTCGTAAACTGGTACTGTATGATTTTATGTACTGTCTGAGAAAATGATATGTTTCGTGCTGTTAAACGTATCTTTTGGACATGGAAACTTTATGTTACGTTTCTGATGATGCCTAGAATGTGTATGTCAAATTTCATATAAATCCATCGTATATATTTTCATTTATATAATTTGTACTAAAATGGGTCATATCTGGAAAGAATATTTTATTTAAGAACATTTATAAAATATTTTAATCTAATTTTCTGGGTAAAAGTTATTTACAAGTATAGGTATCCAAAATAAAATTTTGGTTCACTTTAATGATGTTTAAGTATTTTAAATGATTTAAAAGAAAGTATTGAAAACCGTATTGTTTTCGTTTTTAATTTGTTAAAAATAATAAACCTTATTCTTTTTGAAAAATGACTTTATATCTGGAAATCTAACTTATAAAAGTATGTTGAGTATGAAAATCGAAACTTAAAAATAACATTTGAAAAATGACTCATTTAGTATCCTTAATAATATTATCGATTTCGTTATTACCTAAAGTTACTTTTGCAAAACTCTAAGTTTTGAGAAATACGATACCTAATAAGGTTAAAAATGATTTTTATAATTATTATTGATTTATTTGAAACCCGGTATTGTTTCATCCGTCTAGACATCAGACATGTGCCCCACGATGACCGCTGAGCTCGATATTCCAGAGACTCTGTCTTTATAAGACACCCAAATTCAGCCTACGTTTCGTGTTGGGCGCTATCTTGGTAAAGTTTAGAAGACGATGCGATAGAAGACAGCTTCGAAAGTAGACTACGACACTCGGAGTCAGTGCTCATGGGAGGCCATGATGCATCCTGCCGGTGCGAGAAAATGCTAAGAAATAAATGGGAAGCCAGCTCTTTATGAGTTTGTCGGTAGAGTAGTAGTCGTCCAGTTGCCATTGAGGTGCTCGGTTGTGTAAAGGTTCTCTTTCCCGAGACCAAGAGTATGGATTGGGTGTGTGCGCATACATAGACAAGGGCACTGATCAGCTCTCACTCTCTATATCGGATATCTTTGGGGGCGGAATACCTTCCGACCTTTGCCTTAGCAGTGTATGGGACATGTTCGGCTTAGCGGGGCCTCTGAGTCCATGCACTTACACTCCTTCTTCTCCGTATGTCAGTCGACTAAACCGAGTCAATTTAGGTGTTCGATCCTATTGAGCACTAGGGGTGAGATGTAAACCTCCTAGTATCGATATGATTGGCGGGATTGATGTTCCCATCCGCATTTATGGTGAGATGCAAGTCTTAAGTGTGCATGAGACATTAGTAGTCACGTCCCGTGCATTATGTGAAAGGAAACCATTGTTTTTAAAAGTAAATGACTACAGTTTTCTAAATCACATGTGCTATTATGCTTTGTTACTGTTCTATACTCTTATGACTAATGATGTGATTGAAATGCTTGATAATGGGAAGTGATGTTTTGTTATATGTCATGCTTGAATATTGATTATGATTTATATTTTGTTCCATACTATTTATATTATGTATGTCTTACTCTATTTTCACATGACACTTCTTTGAATCCATGATCTATGCTTTACTGTATTATTCACATGATACTCATATGGTGTATGTATTACTTTATTCTATATAACCTACATGTCTTATATATTTAAATTGATTCACATGTTAACTGAAATCACTTCATGTGTATCTCACATTGTATACATGTCGATTTGTAATGTGACATGCCTGCCTATCTGTTAATTAGATAACCTAAATGTTGTACTACATTGATTATTCGGGGCCGTGTTAGAAGGACGGTTAGGTTACTCCCACTAAGTGGGATAGTTTTGTATTTTTGTAAATTTTGCAGGATGTCAAATTACTGGGCTTACAGGGAAAACGTGTGCAAGTGAGGAGTAGTCTTGCTTAATTTTGAGTTTTCTGTTAACCTGTCCACATGTAACCCTAAACATTATCAAGCTCGTACTTTAGTTTTAATTCATTTTATGATATTGTAAGTGACGATCGGTTCTTGTATTAATGAAAGACTCACTCGGAGGTAACGGTTTTAATTTTTACCACTTTTTACTACTTAATTATTTTCCGCCTTGTTAACTAATGTCATTAGAAGAACTGGACAAAAAAAAATCAGAAGTCCAAGGAAAAAGCAAAAGGCCAAAACAAAAAAGCAGGCCATCACCAAAAAAGAGCCACCCATGACCGAGGTTAAACGGTCAATCCGAATAAAGAATCTCGTGACCGGGGCTAAGAGGTCAACCAAAATAAAATTCAAACACCCATGACCGTGGTCAGCGGTCAACCCGAGTGAAAGCCTTTGATCGGGGTACGGTCAATTCAAAATATACCACCAAAAAAGTGGGAGAAACAATCAGGCTGGTCAGCTAACACCACATTTAGCCTTCCCACATTACAACCCTCAAGACCTTCTCGAGACCTAGGCTAAGAGACAACCCGTAATTTTGAGGATTCAAGCTCCATAGGATACACCCTAGCCATTAGGGTCAGACATGGAAATGAGATCCCGCATTATCAAACCTACCCCGATCGAAGTTCGAGTCATTATTACTTGACTTCCCCCTTTCCTAGCTACCACATTACTATACCTTACCCTCGAAGCCTTAGCTCCACAAGATCAAACTCCAAATGTTAAAATATCAAAACCACTTACGACCTAGCTTCACATTTCCAAAAATATCCAAACCAGTTACAAACTCCAAACACGGGAGCTCAACTTGAAGTCGGCGTAGAACATGCCCAAATAGGTCACACCACCTCTTGGGGGGGCTATCCCGGAGAACGTTCACAGTCACAGGATCAACACCCTAACTATTCTAGTACTTTGATCAAGACATCATTGGGAATGCACCTAGCCTACACCGTCAATATGGCTAGTTACACACAAAGTCCTATTAGACTAGACACCATAATATATCTTTTAATCCACTGAACTACGGCTTGGTTTGATTTCACTACACGTGAATACGTAGGCAGCCTTTCAACGGAGGCACAACCACCCACATTGACACACATTCAAAAGCACCATCATTTCCGGTCACGACACTGTCATGTACTCACCAACTAGCTTTGTCGTCCTGGGGGCTTCTCCTAGGCAGAAGTTCTCCAGCCACTCACATAATCCCAAATACTTTTCAAAATCTAGCCTCCTTTATATAGTGTGTCCTAGTACTCGGCTCAGTCGAAGACAAGAATCCATCAGGGACTCGAAGCTGCACCCCACTTTGGGAATGTACCCAAAAACCAAAATATCAAAAGAGCGCTAGACTACGGCATTGTTGCTATCATGCAGAAAAAATCTCGTTACAGACTACTGCAAGTCCCCTATAGCATATCTATCCCATTTCGATGTTCAACCGTGTTGCCACTCGCCTAGCCTACGGAATAGTGCAACATAAGAGTCTTGTTAGGTGGCCCACCCCTAACGAGTCACGGTCCAACCCCTCGAGAGTCCAGTCGTGTCTGTCAACTCGTCCGGTCAACGTCCAGAGTTGAGTCTGTCGGTATGTCTCTCTTCAAATTCTCATTTTAAAATTTGCAAAACTTAGCCATTTGAGAAAATCCTTTTTGACAAGGTCAAATTTCAATCTATTTAAACTGCAAATTTCTTTTCTACCCCTTTCAATTTTGAAAACCTATCTCCTAGCACGTGAGTTGCTTTTAGGACTTTGATTTCAAAATGAAACAAAAAATCATTTTCCCCAGCGCAAGTCAGTCTATAGATGCTAACTGCATTTCCTGTATGCTATCTTGCTATCTGCTATATATTTGCTATTTCTGCTTGTATATCTGACATTTCAAGTAACAACTTGGCTTCCCAAAGGAACAGCAAGTTTTTTATTCCCCAGCGCCTGCGCAACTCACATATCTCCCCAGCGGAAAGCCCAGGGCGGCATTTTCCCGAAATAGCACGGGATGGTCCCATATATAAGCGCACCCAGAACTTATACGACAAGTCCGATTTCCCGCGTAATTCTGAGTTGGGATGTGTCTGAAAACGGACACACTCAGGGCTTCTTAGGAAGGCTCCCGCGTAATTTCTGAGATGGGATGTGTCTGCAAACGGACACACCCAGGGCTTTCTAGGCAAGCTCCCGCATAGTTCTGAGATGGGATGAATTTGCAAACGGACACACCCAGAGTTTCTTAGGCAAGCTCACGCGCAGCTCCAAGACGGGATGTATCCGCATACATATACACCCAGGGCTTGAAACACAAGTCCCACGGAGCCACCCCCGACAACAGAACTCTGGTATGATTTCTATCTTATGGCTGGCGGGCCCTTTCACGCAAGTCTAATGGACTATAAACGACCCGACCGGAAGTCTGCTAGGTCTTAATCCTCGATTGGCCTGGTAGCTACTCTGACTATCGCCTTGTTCAAGCCTCAGTCAGAGTGGGGGTTATGTAGACACCCACATTTTGACCGCTAAGTGTTTATAGCAGTTTCCAAAAAATACCCGATGATGATCGGACGCAAACATGATTTAATATACTCCAATATGGGCTCGAAATCATTAGCATTTGGCTTGGGCTTTTTACGGAGTACAAATCTCACAAAACCAACCTCAAATCTAGGCCCAGTGGATCATATCCAATCAAATAAGACTAATTTGGGTCAAAACCGACACCAGGGGCAAAACCGTCTATTAGCGACCGGGTCAAACCCCGGTCAAAGACATTTCCGAGGCGGAAAAATCTGTCACGCAGCTTGCACAAATCTGATTCGGAGTCGAAAACTACCAAAAATCAGCTACAAAAAAAGAGTAAATAATTCCGTTAGAGATAGAATTCGATCTCTAAAGAGCCTTCTACCCGAGCTAGCTTAGACTCATTCGATCGAGTGGACCAGCCCGCTTGATAAACGTTATTTTAGTCATTTTTTTGCCCACATTTATTTACTTGTTCGGGTCAATTTTGTGTACTTATTTGATATTATAGCTCAATATAGGTTATTATACGATATTAAGTGTTAATTAGGCGTTTTAGTTATAATTATCGTAATAATTGTTATTTTCTGAGAAATTGGTACTGTCTTGTCTCATGTGTATTTTTGTAGGTATCGTCTGAAGAAATGACCGAGTGAAGACGAGAAAGAATCGGGTCAAAGAACAAAGTGGGTCAAGCAAATTAAAGTCAAAGGCCTACTTGATCGGACTGTCTTGAAATGACGATATCTCACTCATACAACATCGAAATCAAGTGATTCTGGATGCGTTGGAAAGCTAAGTTCGACACCTACAAGTTTGTAGAAGGAAGCAAGACTCAATTTCATTGGTTAATAGGTCAAAATCGAGTTACAAATCAGCAGCTATCGGATCAAGGTGAAGGTCGGGCCCAATCACCAAAAGAAAAAGAAAGGGAACCGTAGGGTATAGTGGAGAGTAGTTGGCAGCAGTACAACAGTCACGCAGCAGCCGCATTGTAGAGAGGGACTTGAAAAAAAAAAGAAAAAAAAGGGAGGGGGTTTAGAATTGAAAAACACGTAGGGTAGGTTAGGATAGTTAGGGAGATAGGAGAGAGATTGAGAGCATAAGTAACACAGCAGCAGCAATAGGAGCCGCACAACGGAGAAGGCCGCAGTAGACGTAGAAGTAGAGGAGTAGCAGTTTCTTTCTCTCATTTCCATTTCCATTTATTAGATAATCTAGTTTATTTAGATTGTAGGAGTAATAGACTATTAATTAGTTTGCGTTAATGTTTCTACACTATTTCCTCCTTCATTTAGGCAATTCTCCATCACTAGTTTGGCACAATTTCTTCTCTTTTTTCATTATTGTTCATCTCTATTGGTTTATTAGTTTAAGTTAATCTTATTGTTTAATTAGTCTAAAGTTTCCATCTTTACTATTTATTAATGTTTATTATTACGATTAGAGTAGTGGGTAGTTTAATTAGTTTACTTTTAATCATGTTTGATTAGTTAATTTCTAGGGTCGGGGTAGACTTGGTTTGTCTCGATTATGGATTTTGTTTTGGGTTTATTATCTTGTCGACTTATTTTTGGTGTTCTCCATTGATTGCGATTTTTGTATGATTTGCTTGTCTTGGCCGCGATGGGTGAATTATATTTCGTCGAGCTTTCTTTGAGGTGGGTCGACCTAGTAATAAGTGCGAGAGCCCGTTATTAGGACCGTCCCGGGTAGATTAATACTCGAGAGAGACCCTTTCTCTTCCCAATTACCGACCCTAGTCGACTCGTTTGTGAACTCCGATAACTCCCTTGAGACTACCTTGTTGACCTTGACCCTAGTCCTTTTTATCGTATTATCCTTTATTTGTTTGATCGATTACCTTAGCTCACTAGTTTATCGCTAGTTTAGAACATTCTTCCGACCAAAAACATATATTTTCTCGACTAATACCTTACCTAGACCGAGACCTTTATTTTAGCTTGACCGTCCCCGTGGATTCGACCCGACTTACTCTCGACTACCCATGTTCCGGATTAGTTGGTTTTTACTTTGATCGATCGGGATTCACGACAAATCCCTGTCAGTCACCACTCGGTCAAGTAGGCTTGTAAAATCGCGCAAAACCAGCTTTAGACCGGGCACTTGATCGAGTACTAGGCGCACTCGGTCGAGTGACCTCTTTTCTAGCCGGAAGAGAATTTCTCTTCCATCAAAAGACGGAATCCTGTTTCGTCTCAAATTGTTGCTTTTCCTATCCAAAGCGGTGTCTCTTCTCACCCAAGCAAAGCTACCTTTCCTAGCCAAGGTCGGGAACCTCTCCTATAAATAGACCCCCTTGCACACGAATTACAACATCTACAATTCACAACAATACATCTACACATCAAGAATTCCCAACATCAATTCACAACCCGAGTTTCTAGGCAAACTATACAAAAACACCGTCCCGATTTTCCTCTAGAAATCCTTTAGGAAACCCGAGATCAAAACTAGTTAAAGACTGATAAGTGTAGTTTGTAGTGCCTATTTTGCTTTGTTTTGGTCCCATTTCCTTGTGGAATCGCTCCTTGGGAGCGATTCATGGGCTTCTTATGCTTCCTTTAGTCCGTTTCAGGTTCCCGAGACCGATTTGGAAGAGTTGGGGTGATTCCGACTCATTACATACGCATTTTGGAGCCAACGAGATTAAGGAACGATGACTCGACACCTTGGACTCAACCCCGAGACCTTGGGGCCCAATCCCGAACCTGCGAGACCCGATCCCGAGTCCCGAGAATCGACGGGAAGCCCATGAGATACAAGGAGGGACCCTAGAGCTCTTATTGGAGGCACACAAGACCCTTCCCGGTCGGGATAATGGCCTTCCCGATCGGGAAGGGATGCACATTTAGAAGCGCCACTGTGGGTCCTTCCCGGTCGGGTTAAGCCCTTCCCGATCGGGATGGCAGAACCCTTCCCGATCGGGATGATCCGTCTCGGTCGGGATGGGCTACAGCTCACCCGCATTTCTTCTTTTCTTCTCCTTCATTCTTGTACCCATATATAAACTCCCTTCTTGTAATTTTAAGACATCTTATCTTACCCTAGATTAGTTTAAGCCTCCATTAGCATCTAAAACCCTAGATTTACTCTCACTCATTAGTTTTAATCTCTCTTTAATTCTTAGTTAATAATTGTAATTAGTTCTTGTATTAAGAGGATACTTGAAGAATTCTCCAAGCTTGACAACCTTGGGTTTTATTTGGGTTCTTATTTATACAAGATTGCATCTTTTCATCTTCATAGTGTTGGTATAATCATCTCTACTCTTAATCTTTGTTTATTCAATCTTGTTTCATCTTTTTATATTCTTATTGTTGTTAGTTGTTCATAATGAATGCTTGGATGTTTAGTTTGTTTTCTCTTGTCAATGTTATGAGTAATTTGATAATGAGTGAGTAGTAGCCTTGTGGGGTTAGTAGGGGGATTAGGGGTAGATTATGGATGATTAGGGTTGATTAAGGGGAAAAGGTTTTATCTTTGTTGTTAGTCACATTGTAGGCACTCTATGTGTTTGTTGATATGCTTGTGTGAGTTGTAGTGGCCATGCTTCCCATGCTTGTGTTCATCTTCTCATTGATTGCTTATTTTGTGGAAATGTTGAGAATAGTTTAGTCGCGAGAGCGCGGACTAGGGTCTAAGTTGCGAGAGCCCGGACCCACCTTGACATCGGTCTAAGTTGCGAGAGCCCGGACCGACTCTAGCGATTAGGAAACACCTATGCCCATGATCACCCCAATTATCTTTCTACTCCTATGAACCCGACCTACCCCACTTCCTTTCCTTATTTGAGTTCATCTCTTTAGTTAGCCATCGTTCTTTTAGCTTATTTATTAGTTCGATCATTAGCTTAGTCTTATATCTCCTCCTCCTTCATAGTTTTCCATTCATCGCTTCTTTGTGTTTGTTTGGTAATCTAGTCTCGTTGTAGGTAGACCTAGTCTAAACCTTGATATACCGTCCTCGTGGATACGATCCCGACTTGCCCTAGCTACCCACTAGGTTAGTCGGTGTTCTATTGATCGGCTAGGGACGTGACAAATCCTTACCATCAAAGACCCGAGAGCAAAACTCGTCAAATCCCTTCCCTAATCATACACAATCCCGAGAGAAAAACTCTTCAAATCCCTTCCCAATCATAAACCACCATAACTCTTCCTATATCATCTCGACGCTCCCGTGCCTAAGCCACAACTAGACGATCCCCGTTCCGAGAAAGTAAAGAATGTATGTTGAGGGTGCAAATTCAATCTCGTCTTCTCCTTTTTCTTCTCTCTCTCTCTCTCTCTCTCTCTCTCTCTCTCTCTCTCTCTCTCTCTCGTTTTTCCTTTGTGTTGTCCGTCCGTCATTATCGAGTCAGTCGTCACGTCTTTTTTATTTCTTTTTTCATCGTTTCTAATACCGATATTATCGCATTAACTATCCATTTTTTTTGTTGCAAAACGGTCATTCTTAAAATACGATACCGACTCTATAGTCGAATATCATATCTAAAAGAATTAAATCAATCTCGTTGATGCTAAGATAATCGTCACATAGTCCTAAAAACAAAATACGACGATTTCAACGCGGAGAGAATCTACATTGTTTTTTTCGATTCTCAAATAATTTACAAAACATCTTTTCTAAAAAGTAGCTCCGAGTATTCGACATTGATTTCATAATCAAGTGTCGAATATGAAGAGAGTCACAAGTTTAAATCGAGTAAAAAATCGTATTATATTTTTACGCGGCTTGACAAAATTGTCGATCTTTTAAAAAACAATTTTGTGAGCAAAAACAAACCTGGCAGCAGTCCGTACAGGGGGCACTCGATCGAGTGCCAAGCCCACTCGATCAAGTGGCACCCCAAAAACCGAGGCGGAAACTTTTTTTCGAGACCACTCGATCGAGTCCCTCAATGACTCAACCGAGTGGCTCCTGGTTTATCAAAACCGTGAGTCTTTTAGCGTCTTTCGAGTCTCGATAAAATATTTTTAATGACCTCGGTCAACACGTGTCAAGTGTATCACGTGATTCACCTTTTAAAATCCATGCATCATATCATATTTACATCATTTATTCAATTTGCAAACCGTTACTAACTCGTTTGTTCTTTGTCTTTGTATCTTATTATTCGTTGTTTGTTTTATTGTACTAAAACGGACCTCGGATGCTAAATACAACTTCGACATAGATTCAAAGATGCATTAAACGACGTAGATCAAACATAATTCACATGTTTAGTCTAAACATTGTTTGCATATCATCTCATCGTATTACTAACATGCGTATTTCAAAATCAAACGATATCTTAGTAGAGGCCGCTAAGTGCGGGCGGGGTTGGGTGTTCTTTGTGAACATCCAAACACGTACCCTCACCTCTTACTCAGAACCTCGGTTTCCGGATGTCCGAAACCGTTGGCGCACAAGAGTCATTCAATAAACGGTATCTGATAACGTCGGTATCGGTATCAAAATGCAAAGGGACGTACCCAATAAACTCCGAGATCGGAATGTGCCGTATTTTGTACACGGCCCACTAAGATATAGAGTGGGTTAGAACGGGTCCGAACTTCCACAAAGTACGGTGGCGACTCCACTTCGATTTAAATTTCAATTCGACCCATCTCATATGAAGATTCATTCGCCTCCCCAAACTCGCGAGTGGCCGCGTCGGGGTGGACCTATATGCAGTCTACACTTTGACTGGTACGAGTGGAGCGGCCGTCGAAGGGTTCGTAAGAGGCGACGAAGTGTTCCTTCGCAGCGTCGTGAACCAAGGGCCGTGAATGAGGCTGATTTTGAAAGGGTCACGAGGCGTAGACTGCCTATGACGGTCGCCAGGACGACCCATGTCCTAGATCCTGTCAAAGAGGGTGAGGATGTTGTTTATGACGATCCCCCTTGGGCTTGGGATTGGGACGGTCATCAATTATTATCCCGACTTGCATATTTCTAGCCGTGTCGTGAACGGCTAGGTTAATGCCTTAACTCGTGCTTATTGGTTTAGGCTTTATTTTTGATTTGAACCGGTTTGGTTTGTTTATGCTTGTATTATCTCGGTTTGCAGTCCCCCGGTTCGATGAGTACCTTCTCTGGTTTTACGACGTGCTTGGAGACTTATTCTCAAAAGATTAGCCCCGCGGCAAAGGAGATTATTGTGGGGATGACCTTGGGTCCCATGGTCAGGCACAGGGTCCGATTGGTAGGTTGCAAGACCAAGTGCAACCTTATGGTGATTAGAGCGATGGTAGATCGCTTTCACGACACGACCTCAACCTTCCATATGTCTTTTCTTGAGGTCGGGATGACCTTGGAGAACATTGGGGTCATTACGAGTATGCCCTGGTGTCCTGAGATGATCCGATGGGCTTCTGAGGGCCTTAGGCTAGATAGTGACGAAGTCAGGCGCTGGATCGAGGATTGTTTAGAGCGTGAGGCTTATAGTGCACCACATGCTCTGGTGAGCTCGTACATTAACGACCACTTCGAAAGCGTGGCGGTGCTGGAGAGTCGAGTGCCTAATACACCGATGTAGGATGCCCGTTTGTGGTTGTGGCACTTCCTAGGGTCGACCCACTTCTCGGATAAGGGCGAGAAGTTTAGTACTAGGATTTTGCCTTTCCTGGCTGATTTGGATCAGTTGGAAAATTTTGATAGGGTGACCGCGGTATTCGCGGAGATGACCCCTGCCTACAGGTCATGTTGAGGCCGTAGAGGGTGGACTCCGGATCGGCTTTACCCATCGTATGTCCAGGTCTCGTACTGGAGGTTAGTGATTGTCTCTTGTGTTCGGTTTCAGGGTTTTACTTATGCCTTTGGTGTAATGTGAGAATTTTATTCAAATAATGATCAATTTACAAGCATGGATTAACTCGAAGCATGTACAATGCGATCAACAAACACGACAATTACAATTGCGTTTTGCGTAATACTTGCTGTTCTTCATGGGTGTTGCGGGGGTTTTCCATCAGGCCCTCAATTCTACTTATCAATTCTTGTTTTATTCTTTTGAAAACACTAGTAGGATGTATCAAGACACCCTCATACCTCGCTGTGTTCCGACTTACCCAGATGGTATGGTGGTATGCATTGAGTATGATTACTTGTATTCTACCCTTCGCACCAGCAACCATATCATAGTCAGGTTGCAATGACATGTTAATCTCAGTCCAGTCAGTCAACTTCTGTCGAATTTTCTTACTGTAAGCACACTCAATCATCAGGTGATTTATAGTTTCCTTCTCAGCCGCGCATAAGGAGCATTCCAGCTCAGTGTAGTAATTAAATCTGGAAATTCATACTCTGGTATTTAGTCCATCATTGATCAAAAGACAGGATAGAAAGGCATGTTTCGGAACGCTCCATTTATCCCAAATAAGTCGATGCCAAGGCACCTCAGCCCGTACTTCGCGCAACCATTTGTACCCATCCGCTGTAGAGTAACCCGCTGGAGAGTGCTTCCATACACCATTGTTGTACCCATGTTTCAGGTTTTCCGTTGCTTTGCAAATCGATATCCAAGTCCAGGGGATTTCCGAGTTTTACTTAGTTTGGTTTGGTTTTGCTGACGATGTTTCCCGGATTTTCCAGGCTTGGATATACTCCTACTTACCCCGATTGGCACCCAATACGGTGTCCGCTTGTCCGGTTAGGTTTCCGGCGAGAACTGAGTGGAGATTGGCTCAGGCTAAGAGCACGACGAGTCACTACTCGTCGAAGAATGTGCTGGTGAACTAGTTGCGCCCCGAGGATGTAAGTTTCCTTCTTACGGTTTGTTTTTCTTAGTAGCCCCCAAGATTAGGATTATTGAAATGTCTGTTTATTTATGCAGTTCGTGGCCTGTCCTTGGGCCGACTATGAGGGTCTGCCCAGTATGTGGTGGCACATTTGAGGCCTAGGAACTACAGGAGGATGCTTCTTCCTGCATTGTTTCGCACGGTGTGGTATCTGGGCGAGAGGTTAGTGCGTCAGTGTTTGTATGACGAGTTCACAGTGCCGGTTGATCCTCCCCGGACTATGTTTAGACCACCGGCCACCGCAAAGGCTCGTGAGGGTAGGGACAGAGAGGGAGGCGACGCACTATTGGTGCCTGGGAATTTTTATCTGTCTCACGTCTGCTAGCGGCTAGCTTACCACCGCCTTGTGGTGAATACTCGGTTCTTTGTTTTATTGTTTGTTTTGTTCTAGGGTTTAGTTTTCGCCTGCATTTTGAACGATTTGCATTTCCTTCAGGTGGCCGATCCGGCTGATGCTGTTCAGCCCCTAGACTTCCCCTTGACACTACTCAGGGTCGATGCAGCTCAGATAGCCTTTACAGAGCCTCTTCCCCTGTGTTATGCCGAGGAGATGGAGGTTGGGATGGAGTGGCGTGACCGGGTGTACCGTGTAAGTTTCTGGATTCGCCTTGAACTCAGATTTTAAGGTTAGGTTTTGTTTGACTAATTTATTTGGTTTTGTCTTTAAGGTTTCTTCAGTTTCCCATCAGCGGTTGTGGCAGGCTGCCAACTGCTTCCGGGCCTATGCGTTTGAGGGCGGCTGCTGTCTCTTTCCGTGATACTTCGGGACCTAGATTGGTAAGTATGTTTTCGTAGGGATGGTTTTCTAGGCTGGCTGTGTCTTTTCCTAAAGTATAGGTGTACTTGCAGGATGCTCCGGATATGCTGGCGGCTCTAGTGACCGAACTCGAGACGAATGAAGCCAAGTTGCTACAACTCCTGCAGTCTCGGGAAAATGAGATTGCTAAGCTTAAGGAGCGGTTGGCTCGGACTCAGGGCAAGACCTCAGCGAAGGGTGAGGCTAGGTTCAAGACTGAGGCAAAGAGTGAGGCTAAGGTTGAGGCTGAGGGTCATGCTACGGGCGCTACCGACAATGTCGGAGGAATTCCCGAGACAGCCACCCTAGATATGTTGTCGGACATGGATGATACGGAGTCTCCTACCCTTGATTTGGATGACCTAAATCTGGATGACGACATCGATGGGTATGTGTTGGCCGTAGGCGCAGCCTCTAGGGGTCCTCCCTAGTTTATAAACTTGATTTGTGTTCGGATTTTGTACAAATTGTATATTTTAGACTTTTAGTATTTTGATTGATTTGTTAGTCTTGCGTTTTGTTTGCTTTTGAAATGTTAACTTAGATGACAAGTAATCACTTCAAGTTTGGTTTGTTTGCGGTTTCGTTGTAGTTTATGACGTTTTAGATGTGTTAAGATCGCATGAGAATTCGAAAAAAAATTCAAAGTTTTTGAAATGCGTTAATTTGAGTCGGGAGTTGGATCAAGTAGTACGTTGATTGAAATATTTGACACGAGATGTGCAAAGTGTAAGAAATGCTCCGTAGCTAAAGTGCTTCGACATTCACGTTTAAAATGAGGGAAAAAAAGAGAAAAATGTTAGACCCCTTTTGAAAAAAAGTTAAACCACTTTTTATATCTTCTTATGATAATGTCGTACTGGGCTACAGACGCGAATTCGCGATGCCACTCAGGGCTACAACACGCCCAGATAGGGTAGCTTATCCCCCTAAAAAAAAAAAACGTCTAAGTCTGCTGGATCCGAGGAACGAAATGTATCGTCCGTGTGGACCCGTCATTATTGCGCGCGCATTTTGGCTTTGGGAAAGGGATTTAGTGACTTCAGGAGGTCGTTCTTGATGTCCGGGGTTGTCAAGTGATAGCTGATGGGGTAAAGCATGGTTGACAGCATGGAATTCGGATGCCAGTAGGCTAATGACCTAGGGCTTCGACGCCTGGGCTGGGGCTCGATTCTGAGTCACTTGGGTTCGGGCGGTCAGGTCTCGGAATGCCTGGGCTCATACAGCCCGATTCCCGTTATGGAAATTTTCCGTAATTTCGTAATTGTTGTGGGATTATGGCTATATATGCGGGTTATTGGTACTCGTTTTAAACATACTAGATCACCCATTGTGTCCTTATAGCTTCTTTATATTATTTTTGGTCATGTTGGGTTTTGGGAGTATCTTAACCGAGTGGATGGGTCGTCTTAGGAAATGTGATCTTGAGGTTTGTCCAGGTGATGGTTTGTCTATGGTTACCGCGCTAAAGAAGGTTAAGGTGAGAAATGACTTTTTGTTGTCATGTTCTAGTTTTTGGGATGTTAAGAACCATTTTTTTGTTTTCCCGGGAGGTAATGTTTGTCCCCTTCCCGAAGAGCTAGACGCTATAGGTGAGTGGTGTTAGGTTCGACCGTGTATACCCCTTGGAGATGATACTCTCATGGAACAATTTAGCCATTTTTCGGACGTTCCTTTGCTGGTGGAAGCTAAGGTTTTCTTTAAGGAAGGTGGTATTGGCCTAGAGTTGCTTATTAGGACATTCTCACAGAATGACTCTCGTGATTTTTCGCCTTCGGCTTGTAAACGAGCTTCTAATATCGCGGTGGCATGCTACTACCTTTTTGAGGACACGTCGGTGCATGAAGGTTGGGGTAGTCCTTGGGTTTTGGATGTTGTAATGGGGATGGAACACGGGCGATTGCCCTCTCTGCTTATTCTAGGTGATCTTATCATAGGTCTCGATGCTCATGCGCGGATACACCGTATTCCCTTTCGGGGTTCTAAGATCATTTTGCAGGTATGTCGGGGTACTACTTTCCTTTTTCGAAACTTGCCTTATTTTGAAAGTTTTGATGTTGTGTTGTGGTCCTTACAGGTTTGGCTACAGGAGAGGCTTGGTTTGATCGAGCCCCCTCGATCCGTCAATGGCTATAGCTACAAAGGTTTCACGGGTCGTAAGATGGTGCAACCATGGAACAATGGTTATACCGACGAAGGATGACACTCCTACTTACAGGCTAATGGGCGAGTTGATATTAGGTGGACAATCGCGTGGTGGCATATCAGTGGACAGGTTGGGTTTCGGTTCTCATCATCGACTCATACTATGCTGATACTGTCCTTAAGGGATCGGGTTTATATTTATCTGGGCGAGTTAGCGCGCCAAATGGGTGTACGACAAAGTGCATCAGAGGTTACTAATGATGCCCCTAAGTCTTATCCATGGACGGAAAGTTCTCTCAGGGTGTTTGGAGTGTCTTGGAGACAGAGAATTTCATGTCCCGTCATTATATAGAGTGCTCGAACGACAGACCCTACTCGTTGCCAGTGGGGAGCTTACGGATATCTGCCAGGACAGGGCAAGTCGAATGTTAGGAAGACCGCTATGCTAAAGGATGAGGAGGCGACTCGAGTTGATGTCACTAAGCGCTCGACCAGAGATAGTGTTATCAATCCTAGTGTCATCACTTCATCTAAATGGGCCAAGACTGACAAGACCCATTTTGAAAATGTGAGTGCGAAAGGGAAATGGAATTGGCTGGTCTTTGTCTAAGATAAGAGTGGAAACCTGCATTCTGAGGGTCTATGGTGAGAGACCCAAAGAGACACTGCCGACGTCCGTCCGCACCGCCCGGCGCGCGTGGGACCGACCTGGTATTCAATCGCGGCGGCCACCCACGCGGCCCCCTCCCGGTCGGGGGCTGGTTCGACGATCTCGCGTTCGAGGCGATGTGTCAAACCTCGATTCGGATGACGATTCATACTTCTACTAGACGGGCACAGGCGCCCGTGTTTCCGCTGGAATCGATCGAGTCGTGGTTGTAAATGTTTAAAGGCCGATATGTTAGGTAAGGCGACCTTTTTTGTGAACTGAATTTGTTGCCGATCTGTGGAGTCGCCACCGAGTCAATTATGGGGACTCGGAAACCGTTCAAGTCAACTTTGATCCTTAGCCGGCTGAAAGCTGAGGGGCACGGGACCTAAAGATAAAGACTTGTACCCTTAAGCACTCCATGCCTGGAATGACTCTCATTGCCAATGGTTTCGGACATACGGAAACCGTCGATTCTGAGTAAGAGGTGAGGGTACGTATTGGAAAGCCAACGTCTGATAGACATCGACACCTAATCCTGCCCGCACTATTGCGGGCTCTACTAATCAATCGGTGGGCTGATAACTTCGTTTCCTAGTTGCGGCGAAAGTACTGTAACATCCATTGTTTTAACCCTATACCTTTTGTTATGTCGGTTGTTTAAAGACAAGTAAGTTTTGTGGTCGAAGTAATTGTGTTTACATTCTTTGCATGAGATTTCACGTGACAAACAGGCCATGAAAAGATGAACATAGGAGAGTAGAGAGTACTAATATTATAGGTATTAGCAAGTCAGTTTTAATGTGATAATACGGGTATTAGTCGTTCTCGTGGTATACCTTACCTAGTATTCTGCTTTAAGATGCGTTGGCTCGGTATTAACAGGGATGCATTGAACCTTATAAGGTGAGCACCGAGACTAATACGGAACCCGACCATCGCTTTGTTCAGTTTTAGCTTATTTACGTTTTGAATTCCGTGTTAGGTGATTTAGCATGCGATTATATGGTCATAAAAGCAATAAATCATACGAAAAAACTTTAAACGCGAATGTAAGTAAATCACATAGTGAGGAGTTGCACCCTCGGAGTATACGCTAAATGGGACTCGATGCATAGATAGTTGAGAACGGATCTCAGGACTACTCGCGTCTATTTAGATTGTTTTAGTGTTTATGATTGAAGTTGGGACGTTACGTGTTTTAGTAAATGTTGTGGACCTAGTGTCCACATTTGATATTATCGTAGTGCATAATAATAAAGGTGCGAGAATGTAAAGTTTTGTTTAGACGACAACCTTGTGACGATTCGACTTCAAAGGCAGATCCTCCTAGCTCGCCTGGTGATTTCGGCAGAGTTCCGTTACCATGGGCCCTTCATGCGGCTAATCCGGCAGAGCTCCGCTACTGCTTGCTAGTTCTGCGGCTAATCCGGCAGAACTCCGTTAGACTCGGTGTAGCTAGTCGATCACGGGCACCTTGGTATCGAGTGGAGTGCTCGAAGGTGAGGAGTAGTGTCGATTTCGCTTTCAGGACTACGATCGAGTGGATCGTTTGCTATAGGTGTCGGAGTGCGAGCCCAAGCGAGATACTCTTAACGAGTAAAAGAGAGAAGGGAAATTGAGAAGTTGTGTGTCGAAATGAAGGGGTGGAGGGGGTATTTATAGGTGCTTTCGGCCCTCGTCACCCGGATGGACGCCTGAGTCCAGGCGCACCAGAACTTAGGCGCCCGGGTTTAGGCAGGCGAAGCCTGAGGCGCGCAAGGTGAGGCGCTCGGGAATTTGAAGATACGATTTTGATACTTTCCAAAACAGAGAGGTGCGCGTATTATACAAGTCTTGGGGATTAAGTCTTCCCCGCCTTGACCTAGCGCCATTGCGACTAGTGGGCCTTGGGCGCGCGTCCCGAGGTTCGCTTGGGGCGGTGCTAACTAGATTCGTGTTTCGGGACCGATTCGGAGTCCCGATGTCGGAATTGACTCTAATTAGTGTTTATGCGACCGTAATGACACGACTAAGCAAGGCTGCCTTGATATTATTTTAATTATTCAGAATATTTATTTGATCCGTTCAATAGAAAAACTATCTAAAACATCGCAAACCCGCGTCGCGTTACAGTCCGATCGTCATCGGGTGTTTGTTGGGCACTCCTGCAGCCACCTCATCCTAATCTGGATGTCTACAGAAGCCACCACTATTACTGAGGCTTGGACAAGGCCAAACTCAAAGTATAGCCACCCATGTCAATCTAGGATTACGACTTGGTGGCTGTCCGGTCTAGTCATTTTAAGTCCATCTGACTACGTGCTGAGGCTTGTCAGCCAAGGCTTAGAAATCATTCCTGACGTCCTTGCCTTTAGTCTCTTGTCGGGGTCCGAGCCCATGCTTGTCGTCTTATTCTCAATTTTTCATGCTCGTGTGCTTTGCCTTTTCGGATTGCTTAAGAGTTTGTTCGAATTTTTATTACTTATGACGCGTCAAGCGTGGATGTGCAAAAAGAATGTTCGTATGTGTCAGATTTCATTTGAACAGATGTCATTAGGATGATTATGACCCCTCTGACTTAATAAAATGCCATTTAGGATGCTTATGACCCTTCGAGCTCGAGAATAAAACGGACTGTTCGAGTGTGTCAGTATCCACTCAAATAATCATCTTCGGGGTGCTTATGACCCCTTGGACAAAACATGTTTGAACGTGTCGTAGGCATTAGGCTCGAAGGTGTTTGAGCGTGTAAGTATACGCTCAAACCCAAATTGATGTTGCCTTCAGGATAACTAAGACACGTTAGGCTCGAAAAATGTTTGAGCGTGTGAGTATCCACTCAAACTCAAATTGCCTTCCGGATAACTCAGACCCGCTAGGCTCGAAGGTGTTTGAGCGTGTCAGTATCCACTCAAAACCAAATTGTTGTTGCCTTCAGGATAACTAAGACCCGTTAGGCTCGAAATATGTTTGATGACACCTTGTTTATCTTATTTTAATTTGTTTTATGGACTTGTCTTATCTTGTTCGGATTTGCTTCGCATTGTTTTGATTTGTTATGCATTTGGATTTGTTCGGAATTTGTTTAACTCGGCTCTGTTTTTTTTTTTTTAAATGTGAGTAATATCATTCATCAAAAAAGAGTTACAAGCATATTCTGTACAGCGAATATAGGACAACAGAGGAGAAACCAATCAGATACAGACACCCTAGGTATTGTATCCAATCTGCCTGAAGAACCAAATATCCTGACTAGTAAAATTATCATTCTTTCCAAGTTTGATCCTTCCTCTAATCTCAGCTGTGGTTTTCCTCACAACTTTTTTAAGAATAACTTATTCTATCTTCCATTCTTCCCTTATTTCTTTGTTCCCAAACGTGGTAGTAGCAGGCATCAAGTAGAGCCACATGAAGCTTCTTGTGGACATTATTAGAACCAATGTTAAGAACGTAACCAATTGTAGGAGTACAGCCTGAATACTGGTGGACAAGGTTCATCAGCTTGATGGCATTGGCTCTGTTTAACTTGTTTTGTCACGCGTTGGAGCGTGAGCGTTCTTGTTAGTCAAGGTTCCTATGCATGTTCAGTTATTGTTCTTTTATTTGTTCGGGGCTGGTTTATAGGCGTACTTTATCAGTGCTGCGTGTTATGCGTACATTGGATAATAGGCCTCGTTTATTCTTGTTTTGGTATTGTGATGGATTTGTGGGACGCGCATTCATCTGCGCCCCAATTCTTAGACGCGTGTCCTTCAACGGTCCAGGACTTGGACGTGCAACGCGAGGCGCCCGGGTTTCTGTGGACCGAGTTTGCTTAAATCAGCGAGTATTTGGGCGAACGATTCATTCGTCTCACACTTCAAACGCGCGCCCCACTTCGCCCCAATATCGCTTCTTCGACTTTTCTAACCAATTTTCGTCTCGATTTTTGCAGTACACAAAAAATGTCGACTCCGGGTAATTGTTCATTACTCGTCTATTATCGGTTTTGCTTAATTTGGTTAATTGTGGGTCGATTTTGTTGGAACCCTAGAAAATCGATTTGGGTGTTTTAAATTTGCTAGGTTTTGATGCTTGTGCTTAATCCCATTGTTAAATTAGGGTTGAATAGAGCTCGTTAAGGTAGTTAGGAGCTTTATAAGAGACTTTGAAGTGTGACCACGACCTCTTATGGTGACAAATTTGAAATGCCTAGGGTTAGGGACCGTTCTCTCTGTTATTCCCGTACTCTTTTTACACAATCCCGTTTGATTAATGTTTGTGATGATGTGGGTGACTTCCTTGTCAATTTTTGTAAGCTAGGATGGCCTCCAGGGTCCTCCGTGAGGTTTTGTGTGACTTACGACGGACCAAAAGGCGTCGTAATGATGCCAGATTCTCCCGAAACAACTTTTATTGTGACCGGGGACGAAAATAAGCGTTAGTGGGCCTTTCGGAATTTTGATATCTCTATCTGAATTTTTGATCTTATTTTGACCTGTTTAAGCTGTTTCTGCCTGACCTGAGGCATGGATTTTTATATTTTGTTGGTTTTGCAGCTAGGGGTTATACCGAACATCTCGAGGGAGCTCCTTCAGTTGGCACTAGTGGCGAGACCGCCGAGACGAGCTCACTGACTCCCCGCAGGATTCGTAGGAGGCTACAGAGCCTTTCATCTCAGCGTCGTGATCCGGAGGCCATAAACGAGACCGACTTCGATAGAGTAAGAAAGCGTAGGCTTCCCGAGACGGTTTCTAGGAGGGCTCATGTCCCGATTCCTGTACCGGAGAATGAGGACATTGGTTACGAGGATCCCGAGTGGGCTCGGGACTGGGACGACCATCAGCTTTTGTTTCATCTTGACTTGCACGTTTCTTACTGCACAGTGCGGGGTCTGGTGAGTATTTCGACTCACGCTTATTAGTTTTAAACTTTGGATTTCGGTTTTTGTTGGGTTTGGTTTCTTTTGTTTATACTTGTATTGCTTCGGTTTGCAGCCCCCAGGTCCGATGAGGACCTTCTCGGGTTTTACGATAAGCCTTGAGATTTATTCTCAAAAGTTGACCCCTGCGGCAAAGCGGATTACTGCGAGGACTGCTCTGGGTCCCGTGGTCAAGCAATAGGTTCGATTGGTGCGTTGCAAGAGTAAGTGCAACCTTATGGTGATTAGAGCGATGGTAGATCGCTTTCATCATGACACTACCTCGACCTTCCATATGTTCTTTGGGGAGGCCGGGATGACCTTAGAGGACTTTGGGGTTATTACAGGTCTACCTTGGGGTCCTGAGAGGATTAGGTGGGCTGTTGAGGGCCCTAGATTAGATAGTGATGAGGTCCAGGTATTGTTTAGAGCGTGAGGCTTACGTTACGTCTCATGCTCTGGTGATTTCGTACATCACCGATCACTTCGGGAGGGTGGCGGTGTTAGAGGGTCAAGCACCCAACACGCCGGAGCAGGATGCCCGGTTATGTTGTGGTACTTCCTAAGATCGACCCACTTCTCGGATAAGGGCGAGAGGTTTAGTATTAGGATTCTGTCTTTCCTAACTGATCTAGATCAGCTGGGACGTTGCTTGCAAGTCATGGTGAGGCCGTTGCAAGTGGAGTGGACCTCAGCCTTGCCCGTCGTGGGCCCATGTCTCGTGCTGGAGGTTAGTAATTGTTTCTATACTCGTTTCTTTGGGTTCACTTAGTTGGTTCAAATCTGCTAAACACATGTTTTGGTTCGGGTTTTTGCAGGCCTGGATTTATTCCTACTTACCTTGCCTGGCGCCTAAAATGGTGCGGGCTCCTCCGACCAGATTCCTGGCGGGGATTGAATGGAGGTCGGCTCAGGCTAAGAGCAGATGCAGCCACTACCCATCGGAAAACGTGTTGGTGAACCAGCTGGTCCAAGAGAATGTAAGTCTCCTACTTATAGCTTGTCATACTTAGTAGCAACCAAGGGTTCATGTTCATTAAAATGTTAGTTTTGTTCGTGTAGTTTCTGGCCCGTCCTTGGGCCGACTAGGAGGGTGTGCCTGGATATGTGGCGGCGGAGTTGAGGCCTCGAAGCTACAGAAGGATGCTCCTTCCTGCGCTGTTTTGCCCGGTTTGGTATCTAAGCGAACGAATGGTGTGTCAATGCTTGTACGACGACTTTAGGGTGTCGGTTGATCCTCCCCGGACAATGTTTAGACCACCAACCACTGCAGAGGTCCTCGAGGGCAAGGATGGAGAAGGAGGCGATGCGCTTTTGGTGCCTGGTGCCTCCTATCTATCTCATGTCAGCTAGCGGCTAGCTTGCCACCGCCTCGTGGTGAGTACTCGACTTTTGGTTTTAAAACTTGTTTTCTTTTATGGTTTTGTCTATGTTCGCCCTCTGATCGGTTCGCTTTTCTTTCTTCTGGCCGATCCGGCTGATGCTATTCAACCCTCAGACTTCCCCCCTGATGCTGCTTAGGGTAGATGCAGTCAGATAGCTTTCACTGAGCCTTTCCCCCCGTGTTCCGCTGAGGAGATGGATGTGGGGATAGAGTGGCGTGACCGGGTATACCGGGTAAGTTTCGGTTTCCATTTTGGATTTGGGTTCTAAGAGTTAGATTTTATTTGGCTAACTTGTGTGGTTTCACCTTTTAGGATTCCTCAGCTTGCCATCAACGGTAGTGGTAGGCCGCCAACTGCTTTCGGGCCTACGCTTCGTGAGTCTCCCGTGACACTTCGGGGGCTCGATCGGTGAGTATGTGTGTTCAGAATGGTTTCTTAGGCTGTTTATACATTTTCCTAAGGTTTTGTATTTGCAGGATGCTCAAGATATGGTGGGGCAGATAGAGACTCGGGTGACCGAGCTGGAGGCAGAGGTGGCTGATGCGAGACAGCTCTTGCAATCTCGGGACGACGAGATTGCCCAACTTAAGGAGTAGTTGGATCGGCATCAGGGTGAGACCTCAGCGCAGGGTGGAGCTAGGCAAAGGGTCGATATGGAGAGGGAGGCTGAGGCTGCAGGTCATGTCACGGGTGCTACCGAGGATGTTGAAGGGATTCCCGAGACAGCTACCCTAGATATGCTGTCGGGGATGGACGGTAGCGAGTCTCCTCTTCTGGATCTAGAGGATCTAGGTTAGGATGACAACATTGGCGAATTTGTGATAGCCATAGGCGCAGCTTCTAGGGGTCGTCTCTAGTGTATGAACTCGGTTTGTAAATGGATTTGTATATACTTAATTTTTATTGTTTGATTAGTCAGTCTTTGCATTTATTAATTTTTATTATTATTATTATCATTTCGTGAGTTGATGGCCTAAATTGATAAGTAATCACTTCATGGTTGTTTTATTTGTGATTTCATCGTACTTTAGGGCGTTTAAAATGCATTGGGGTTGCATGAGAGTACGAAAGCGATTTTTCTTTTTTTTTTTTTTTCGAAGTGCGGTAGTTTGAGCCGGGAGTTGGATCAGATAGTACGTCAATTAAAACATTTTGAATCGATACGGGCGGGATGTAAGGAGTTAACGTGTTCTGACCGAGTGCACTAGAAGGCGAGTGTAGTTGTTTCGACATTCATAATGAGGCCGAAGCCAAAATCTAGGCTACTTTTGAAAAATAGTTAGACCACTTTTTCACATATTCATGACAGTGCCGTATTTGGCTATAGAAGCGACTTGACAATAACCGTTAAAGGGTACAACACGCCTAGATGTGGTAGCCTATCCCCCTAAAAGAAAAAAAAGAAAAGACGTCTAAGTCAGGTGTGTCCGACAGGTGAGATGTGACCTTGCAGCTCTTACATGGGTATTTCGGTCTCCGGAGAGGGTTTTAGTCACTTCGGTAGGCCGTTCCCGGCGTCTGAGATGTTAGGTGGTAGTTGTGGTGGTAACGCGGGATCGATGTCTCTATTTTTAGGTCGCTTGAGAGGTTGTCTGCTTAGGGATAGACGCCTGGGCTAAGGCTGTCGGGTTCCAGCTAGGTCTCTTGGGCTCAGGCGGCAGGAGATTTGGGCGTCTGGGCTCGGGCGTTCCCGACCCTGTTTATGGAAATTTTCGTGGTTTCCAAATTATGGTGGGATTAGTGCTATATATACGTGTTAGGGATACTTGTTTCAGACATACTAGAATATCCATAGTGTTTAGAATATCCATACTTGGGGTAATGTCGGGTTTCGGGAATCTTTTGACCGAGTGGGCGGGTTGTTTTAAGAAATGTAATCTCGAGGTTGGTTCAAGTGACGGTTTTTCCGTAGTCAATGCGTTAACGTAGGTTAAGGTGCAGGATAACTTTTTGTTGGCATGTACTGAATTTTAGGATGTGAGAAGACTTGTTTTTGCTTTTCCCGGGGGCCGGGTTTCTCCTCTTCCCGAGGAACTTGATTCCATTGGTGGATTGTCCTCGGTTCGACCTTGCGTGCCTTTGGAAGATGACGCTTTTGTGGAACGGTTTCGTCATTTTTTGGACCTTTATTTCCTCGTTAGAGGAGGCTAGTGTTTTCTTCGGGAGGTACGGTATTGATCTAAAGTTTCTATTTAGGACATTTTCACTGATGGGTCCATATGACATTTCACCTCTAGCTTGCAGACGGGCTTTCAATATTGCGGTGGCTTGCTACTTTCTTTTCGAGGATGCGCTAGTGGATGATGGTTGGGGTAATCCCAGGCTTTTGGACGTTGTGATGGGGATGGAACATGGACGATCCCCCTCTCTGCTTATTTTGGGCGAGCTTATTCTAGGTCTTGATGCTCGTATCCGGCTACGTGGGACTTCTTTTAGGGGATCTAAAATGATCTTGCATGTATTGTAAGGTGCTACTTTTTGTTTGTTGTTTTTCTTTGCGGTTGTTTTGTTTGAAACTCACTACAGTTTGAAGTTGCGACATTGTGTTGGGATTGGTGCAGGTTTGGCTATAGGAGAGGCTCGGCTTGGTGGACCCTCCTCGGTCTGTAAAGGGCTATAGCTATAAGCGCTTCACGGGTCGCAAGATGGTGGATGCGTGGAACGCCGGCCATACCGAAAAGAAATGACATTCTTATTTGATCGTGGGACAAGTGGCTATTAGATGGACGTTTTTATGGTGGCAGATTAGTGGGAAAGCCGGGTTTCCTTTTTCGTCCTCGACTCCGGCTATGCTAATATTATCTTTACGAGACCAAGTTTATGTTTATCCGGGTGAGTTGTCGAACCAAATGGGGGTGAGGCCCACCCCTTCGGATGCTACCAAGGGCATTTCTATGTTTGATTCGTGGACGGAGAATTCTTTTAGGGAGTTTAGGGTGTCCTGTGAACAAAAATTTTCACATCCCGTTGTTATAGACGGTGTTCGGTCGACGGATACTACGTCCTTCCGGCAGGGGGTTTATGAGCACTCGTCAGGACAGAGCAAGTCGAAGATTAGGAGGACCTTGGTGCTAGAGGATAAAGAGGCTATTCAAGAAGAAGTCGCTAAGCGCCTTGATGTAAGTTAGAATGAACTTTAAACAAGTTATTTGGTGATTGATAGTAAATTGAAATGAACAAAACAAAGCAACGAAATCAGATTGATTGAAATAGTTGTCGTAAAGTGATGATAGAACGTAACCAAGGGTAGTGTGCGAAGTGAGATAGACCTATACCTCAACAAAGCGGGTGCTAATTTAAACACTTGATTGCTATAGCGAGTATAGAGCTTGTAACGCGACTTACTCTAATACTTTGTCTTGTGAACTACAAAGACGAAAAGGAAAGCAAAGCTTAACTCAAATTTTGTTTGATGAAGATTGAATGATTTATTCATCAAGTACTTGGCTATTTATAACCTACAACTCAACCCAAGGATGAGGCTAACCAGCAAAGTCAAGCCTCATAAAGTGGGTGACAAAAACAAAGAAAGGGAAATTAACTAGGCTAGAACTAAATAGCTAGATACAATGAACAAGCTAAGTGAGAACACAATCAGCCTACTTTCCATGCTCCAAATTAGATGCAAGGCCCTTGTTTGCTCGAGTAGTCTTGATTAAACGGACTTGAAAATAGCAGCTCTTCTTCTCGCGAATTTATTGAAAGCTTTAAAGAAAATCAAGGCAAAAGAAACAATTCCGTCAAAGAATTTAACAGCAGCGTTTTTCAATGCACAGCTGACTTGTTTGGGGCATAACATCGTCAATACTTGTTGAATGAACCTTCACGAGTAGTCATTGGAAAGATAAGCTCGAAATTTATGTCCTCCATTTGGAATGACTACGAAATTCAAAGTATAACTCGAGATATGGACCGATGAAAACAACACTGCAAAATGAACTCGCGTCATACTCTCCTTCTTTGTAAAAGAATTGTCCTCAATTCTTGTAACAAGTATCCCACCTGGATCAAATACCAAATTTGTTAGGATCAACACATCCTCACTCCAAATAGACATAAGTGTGGGTAACGTTGGTATTATGGCTCGACCACAATCTCGAATCCTTTTCAAATAGGTGTTGTTTTGAATGCTTGTGAACTCTACTTTGCTTGTTGTGAACAAGGATGGATCAAGTATCTTTTGTTGCTCCTCAAAGTATTCCACAAGCACAATCCCTTTACTCGCCATGTTTTTTTTGGCTAAGATCAGAATTTGTTTCTTCTTGCACAACCCGTTTGATTGAAGATGATACTCGTCATAAACAGGTGGTAACGTTGGATCAAACACCAAACTTTCCTCGTAAGTGTTTTCAAACGAGAAAATTGCTGACATTTGTTTTGGTGAACAGTTGTGGACATGACATAGGTCCACCCCGACGCGGCCACGCGCGGGTTTGGGTAGACGAATGCACCTCCATATGAGAATGGATCGAATTGAAATTTAAGTCGAAATGGAGTCGCCACCGAACTTTGTGGGAGTTTCGACCCGTTCGAGCCCACTCTATGTCGTTACGGGCCATACACAAAGTATGGCCCACTTCGATTTCAAAACTTATTGGGCTCGTCCTTTTGCATTGCGATACCGATACCATCTATACCGGTAATCGTGTAAAGAATGACTCTCGTGCGCCAACGGTTTCGGGCATCCGGAAACCGAGGTTCTGAGTAAGGGGTGAGGATACGTGTTGGGAAGCCCACTAAGGACACCCAACCCCGCCCGCACTTAGCGGCCTCTACTAAGACATCGTTTGACTTTCTAATATGCGCGTTAGTGATTCGGTGAAATGATATGCAAACAACGTTTTAGCTAAGCATGCGAATTAAATGTGAGCTACGTCATTTTAATTCATCTAATTTATTGTCGAAGTGATTTAGCATGCGAGGGTTCATTTATAAATGGTAAAACGTAAATAAATAAAGCAAAGCAATAAAAATCGATTACAAGTTACACGGGCGGAATACAACCCGAAATTCACAATACAACGAACAATAATATAGAATAATCGGAATATATAACTAAAATGATAGCCAATAAATAGAAACGGACCCGTATATAGTAAATATGAACTAGACCGTGAGTCGTGTAAATAGACGAACTTTGATTGAATACTCATTATTTTGTGTACTAACCAAAGGACGGAGATATAGGACCTAGGCGTGGTGATAGCTCGATCCCAAATCCCGATGCCTTGTCCCAACTTATCATATCGATAAATTGGAGTCTAAATTAATCGTACGTCGGATACGACTAAGGAGTCATCAACGCAAGATAAATAGTGAGACCGTCGATCAAAGTTGTTTATGTGCAATGATATGCATGTATTTTGAAAAGGAGATCACGTGATTAACTTTACACGTGACGACTAAGTCGCTTTTTTGAGGCTCGGATGATAAAAAGAGCTCTCGGTTTTCTGGGCTACAGGACCCACTCGATCGAGTCATGGGCTGACTCGGTCGAGTGTGTCCTCGTGGAGGCTCCTGCCCAAGATTTGGGGTGCTACTCGATCGAGTAGCTTATGTACTCGGTCGAGTGGCACCTGTACGAGTTATGACTCATCTCACTTTATTTGTTTTAAATCGATGGTTGGCCGAGTTAAATAAAAATATTGACGATTTAGATTTAACCCGGTTTTTCGATACTATAATCATGTCTTATATGATTATAATTCCGTTATCGAAATTTTATAGAAAATGTTAATGTGCGTTTGAAAGATTTAATTAGCGACGAAATTTTAGCCCTCCGCGTCACGACATCGATATTAATCCTAACGGATTTTGTGATGTCGATTTTCGCCTCAACGGATTTCACGCTAATTTCGAAAATGGGATCAAATGCGTTCAACTATAATCAGTCACGATCACGTCGTACCCTTTAGTACATTGGGGCGGTGCTCCCCGAAAGGGCGCCACCTCCGTCGTTGCTCTTAAAGGGATTAGACGGACTTTAGATGATCGTCATAGTTAAACGGATTTGAAACCGGAACTTATTATTATTATGTATACGCGATAAATGAGACGAAAATAAATAACGATAAATAAATGTTAGATTGTTAGCTGCAATAAATAAATTATAGATGTTAGATGTTAGTGTTAGTAATATTGTCGTTACTATCGACATAATTTAATACTAATACATAAACATAAATGTACATAAAAAAAGAACGAAAAAGAAAGAAGAAGGAAATGTCGGTGTTGAATTGTCATACCCTCAACCTACATGCTCTTGCTTCTCGGGATACGGTTCGTCAAATGGCGGTAATGGCGCGGGAACTTCGAAATACGTAGGAAGAGTTGATGGTGTATATGGCTCGGTGTATTATGGCTGAAATGTGAGGTTTTTAAGGTGCAAATTTGGCTGAAATGTGTGTTGTAAAAGTTGTTGAATGCTTTAGGGAAAAAAATTGTTTTTTGTTTGAGGGTTGATGGGGTATTTATAGGAAAACCCACGACCTACGGTCACTCGATCGAGTGGCCCTAGTGCACTCGGTCGAGTGCCTTTCAAGATGAATCTGGTCCGGATTTTGAGGCTCCACTCGACCGAGTGGATCAATTAGAACGCACCATTTTAGGAAATGGTTGACCTTGATTGATTTTGATTTTTTGAATTTGGGCGTCATTTTCTAGGAATGTATCAGGTTTTTTTGGTGTATCGGGTTCGTCTTTGACCGGGTTTCGACTCGGTCGCTAAAAGACGGGTTTTATTTTTTATGTCGGTTTTGGCCCAAATTAGTCTTATTTTACTCGCAACGACCCACTAGGCCTGAATTTGAGGTTGG